>OY856410.1:1343254803-1344499803 GCA_963693085.1 Alisma plantago-aquatica
TATAAGTGCCACATGTACAATTAATGACTTTTAAGATTAGAGGCGATACACTTTTCTTTCATATATTTATTACCTTTACCATAAAAAAGGATGGTGAAACGATTAAGTACGTTTCTACCTTCCATTTGAAATGATTTTTTTTATTTTATAATTATTTATACATTTATTTAAAAGTTAACACCAACCACAAATAATAAAATTAAAATATAAACTAACATATAGATCTAAAGTTAACATATATATTTGAAATTAACATATAGTTTTATATTATTGGATGTGTTATTTATTTTCTAAACTTTATATCTAATTGATTGTTATTTTTAAATACTTAGACAAAGTCTCTTCTAAAGTGAAAAATCATAATATCAAAATGAAAATTAGTGCCCATTTGTTGTGAAGTTTCATCTTGATAAAAAAATTTATCACATTTGAACATTGGAGTAATGATAGAAATCAAAAGATTTAAGAAATATAAATAAATTTTATTATATACAAAAATAAGATGTTGCATTTGAAAAGGAAGAAAATTTATTACATAAATGAAAGATAGAGTAACATGTTATCTCAATGGTGTGAAAGTGACAAAGTCAATATAGTGATGGAAAATGACAGAGACGAGGGGAGGAGAGAGCTATTTCCTGATTTTGTCAAAGTGATATGGAAGAAAAACCAAAGGGAACATAAAGGATTAAGAGGGAAATATTATGATTTATTTTCTACCACGTCTTTCCTATTTGGATAAGAGTAAAGACAAATATAGGAGCAACATATGATGGGATATTATAAATTGAGGAAAAAGTTATTGGGGAAAATAAAAGTTAATTTTGGACTGTAAGTAAAAAATATAAAGAAATATTTCAGTGTGTGTTAACTTGTGGATGAAGTTTCATCCAACTTGGTTAATCCATGAGTCATTAATGCATCTAGAAAGAGAACCAAAGAATAAATTAAATAACATATCTAAAGTTGCCAAAAGTGAAATCTAATTGAATATTCGAAATCTACATGCCTAATTTAACCAATGTGCGAAATTTGGCTTAATTTGAATAATTATAGAACCCCTAAATGAGGAAAGAGAATATGCATGTATTATTTGGATTCCACTTTGCTTAATTCAATTGATTTTCCTAATTTTTCCAAAGCTTGGGTTGTTACGCGGCCCACTTATGTCATATTGTATTGTGGTCCTTGGATGAGAATTCGACAGATGAGGAGTTGTCTCCTACCTCCAGTCAGACTCTTTCTCGCGGCTATAGTAACGTGAATTTTCTTCCGCGCTTTCCTCTTCCGCCTTTCCTTTTCGGCACCTCAGGTTTTTCTTTCCTCCATCTACACAACTTTCTGATCTGGTTGATCTCTATTTTAATAGGGTTTCCCTCGCTAGAAACCTGGGTCGACGAGAACTTTCCTCTCCTTCCTCTGTTTCCTGGTTCTCACAGATTTCTCGATGAACCTGGAATCTGCCCATATATATAGGGCTTTCCCCCAAAATCCTTGAACCCTCAGAAACCTCGCGTCATAGCCCTTTTGGTCCGATTTGCCCTGCTTCCATCCCTCCCTACTCCATCTGCCATTTCCGGCAGTGGCGACCTCAGCTGTGGGTTCTGGTGCACGGAGGTGCTCCCTCTTGGTGTTGTTCGGATCGTGGAAGTGTAGGAAAGCTCTGTGACTCCTCAGTTCATGCGATTGGAAGGTAATGGCATTTCACCCTTTTCCCTCATGTACTGACCGTTTTGTAAATTCTCCATTAATGGAGGTTCTCGAGATGGGTTCCCTTGTTTTCTTGCTTTGGTTTTGTTCGTCAAACCTCTCTCCGTTGTTTCTTTGGCCTCCCATGGGCTTAATTTCATAACTAATTATTTGTTGATCAGAAAATTATGGAAAAATATTTGTTGGAATCATAAAAATAAGATCTAACTAATGGTATATGTTTTGATAACTGAATCTAAAGATTAATTATAGGTGTTTTCTTTGGATCTAATTAAAGATAAATTAACTTGTAAAAAATCATAACTAATTATATATAAGTCAGAAAAATATAATAAAATATGTTTTAGACTCATAATAACATAACCTAAAATATGGAATAGTTTTCATAACCTAATTCACACATATATAAAAAGGTAGTTTTTAGGGTTTGGTTAATGTGTATGAAATTGACATACAATCTATATATGTGTTCAATAGGCCTTTGGTGGCCTAGACTTGGATCTAGGAGTGCTTTGCAGTTTGGACTCTAATTTGAGGTATGTTGTATCTCCTATTTCTCTATGATTGAGAAATTCACCTATGTTTTTATCCTCTTGAGTTTGGCCTACACAAAGTGTCTTATCTCTTGTTATCATGGTTCGTGTGAACTATCTTACTTGTTATGTACTTGGATATTCTCTTGATATCTATCTTATGCCTTGGTGCATGTTGTTCTCTTATAATATTATGTGCCACTTTGAAGTGGATGTTATATATTTGTGTTGTCTATTGTGTGATAGAAACCTTTGTTTCATCTTCTGACTAAACTATTTACTTGCCTATATATTTACATGCAATGTGATTCAGTAGCACTAGAGTAGTGTAAATTAATTTGGTTTTGGGGTAGTAATCCCCTATTTTTTATTAAGGAGGGTGGCAGTATACCACTTCTCTATACTCGAGTGTGGTAGTAATCCATACTCAATTTTATATATTTGGGAGATTGGAAGTATTCCTTTCTCTATCAGGTTCAAGTTTGTGCTTGACCTCCAATTGTGTTTATATTGTTCTAGGGCTATGTTTATCTCACATGCATGCAGGTTGATGATGTTTGTGGGGTGTGTGCCCTACTACCCATCTATGTGCTTTTGTTGCACAAAGTTATTTGTTTGTTTATGGCAAGTATCCTCTTTTATCAATTTATAATGTTTCTTCTCTTTTATGCCCATGTGGGTAGTCCTTATCTCTTCTATGGGAAGCAATTTTACTTTTGACGTCCTTATTGCTTAAATTGCTCAAAGTTTCATTTAGCATACACATACTAACTTTTTGTTGATGTATTTTTTTTCTTCTTCTCTTTTGTGGGGTATGCTTCCAACCCCAGGTTAGATCGAGGAGAGTGAACTTCAACATCAACCTCGTAGCTGATCTTTGGGAGGCTCAAAGAGGTGGTTAGATGACCCTCAACTTGGTCTTTGGCTTTTATGCTTAGTATTCCTATTAGATACCTATATGTGGTGAAGTGTTGTATCATGTTATCAAGCTTTGTAAATTGTTAGATAATATTTCCTTTCTGCTGCTACTCATTGTGTAATGATACTTACATGTTGGATGAATTGATCTCCATCCCTTTGGCAAAAAAACATTTATGTGGTATTTGGTTCAAGGGATGACGTCTTTTCTTTCTAGTATAGGAGTGGTTTTCACTTCTTTACAACATGGTATCAGAGCCACTAGCAGTCGGTTATCTAACTATTTCAAACTCGTATCCCTTAGGATGTTTACCATTATATTAGGATGCTTATACCTAGTGTCCTTGCCTTGTGCAAGCAAAACCCTTATGGTGGGAGATAACTCTACTGTTGATAACCAGTACAGTTTCGAGACACCTCAAAACACTAGGTTTGGTCAGGGGACCTTAGCTTCTGCTGGTTTGGGAGGAGCTATGACTCCAGAGCAAGAGTTGGCCATGTTTCGACAACTCTTTATGTCTTCCATGGTGGGGAAGATGAAAGATTCGTCTGTACCTGAAAAGACTAAGGAGTTCTCGATCATGGAGTTCATGAAGATGCAACCACCTTCCTTCAAGGGTAAAGGTGAGATAGAGATGGTCGACAAAGCAGATGATTGGGTGTTAGCCTTAGAGAGGACTTTTGATGGTATGGCATGTCCTCCACACCAAAAGGTTAGGTTTGCTTCATATGTTTTGGATGGACCTGCAAGAGTTTGGTGGAATGGGATTGCAAGGACTAGAGACGTCTCGACCATGACTTGGGTAGAGTTTTTGACTCTCTTTCATGGTAAGTATATTTGTACTACTGCCCTAAAGAAGAAAGAAGCAGAGTTCTATAGTTTGAAGCAAGGTTCATTATCCGTTTCTATTTACGTGCAAATGTTTCTACTGTTGGAGCATTATATAGTTGGCTTGGGTGAGGAACGTAGGGCTGACCTTTTCCTCCAAGGGCTCAACTACAATGTGGGATGTTCTCTAATCCCACAATTTCCCTTGACCTTTCAGTAGATGGTTGATAAAGCTTTGGCTGTGGAGTGTTACCCAGGGTTTCAACCAAGGGAGTTCGACAAGAAAAGGAAGTCCGCTGGTGATGAGAAGAAAAGAGACAGTTGTGTAAAGTGCAATAGACCCCATCCTCCAGGGAAGTGCCCTCATGTTAGAAATCAAGGCGCACCAGTGGTATGTCACTTTTGCAATGAACCTGGTCACATCCGACCTGATTGTCCCAAGCATCGTAATGGTCAGGCTCCAGCACAACAACAACAAGCACCTCCTCATAATCAGGGCAACAATAATGGTAACAATAATAGAGGAAGACCTATGGAAAGAAGAGTTGGTAGAGTTTTTGCTTTGGATGGTGAATAAGTTAATGATGATGATCAAGAGAAAGTTAACCCATAGTTCCTTAGATTAGTCTTTACAAGTTATGTTTCCTTTTGCATGTTACTTATGTAGTGGATGTAAGAAGTATAGTTGAAACTTTTATAACTAAAGTTAAGTTTGATTTTATGAGATGAACCCTATTAAGGGGTGGTGAATAAGTTTCCTATGGATGTTTTCATTTCAAGGACGAAATCCCTTTAAGGGGTGGTGTGCTGTAACATACCAGAAATAGAATTCTACCCTAATAGTTTTACCCTTTTGACTTAGCCAAACAAGAATAAGCTAATACATGTAATTAAAGGAATACAAAATACTTTGTACTTAATAATAACTCATTTGGATGATAATAAGAAATTAAAGGACTTAATTGGATAAATATTACCCATATATTCTTAATATAGGGTTGTATACACAAATACCTCAGTTAGATTTTTAATAATGGGCTTAAAGTGCAAATTGTACACTAAGTAATAAAAATAATAAAATATTTCATCCTAGAACTTTCTAGTGCAATTTAGAATATGAAAAAGAAAATAAATCCCAATATATATAATTGGAGATAATATGGAATATTTTGGATAAAAGAGGATAATGAGAAATATTTTGTACCAAAAATTTAATTGGAAACCCACAAGGATAATTTGACACTCAAATTCATTTTCTTGACTAAAAAGTAACTTATGGGCCAAGTATCATTTAATCTGCAAGATGAAAGTAAATATTAATGACCTTATCAAAAGAAAATAGGAAATAGGCCAATAACATGAAATAAAATAATTAATGCTCTCAAAATAGAAAAACAAACTCCAAATTCGAGATCTAAACATAAAAATAATCCTTTGGGTAAATTTGCAACTAATTTGGATAATGTTTGATTAATAGGTATATATAGGAGAGAGAAAATGCCTAAAAAGTCTAAATTAATAAATAAATAAAATTCATGACACCAAAAATTGGAAATAAAGGCAAATTCATATTCAACACACTTAAGTTAACTTGTGGATGAAGTTTCATCCAACTTGGTTAATCCATGAGTCATTAATGCATCTAGAAAGAGAACCAAAGAATAAACTAAATAACATATCTAAAGTTGCCAAAAGTGAAATCTAATTGAATATTCAGAATCTACATGCCTAATTTAACCAATGTGCGAAATTTGGCTTAATTTGAATAATTATAGAACCCCTAAATGAGGAAAGAGAATATGCATGTATTATTTGGATTCCACTTTGCTTAATTCAATTGATTTTCCCGATTTTTCCCAAGCTTGGGCTGTCACGCGACCCACTTATGTCAGATTGTATCGTGGTCCTTGGATGAGAATCTGACAGATGAGGAGTTGTCTCCTACCTCCAGTCGGACTCTTTCTCACTGCTACAGTAATGTGAATTTTCTTCTGCGCTTTCCTCTTCCGCCTTTCCTTTTCGGCTCCTCAGGTTTTGCTTTCCTCCATCTACACAACTTTCCGATCTGGTTGATCCCTATTTTAATAGGGTTTCCCTCGCTAGAAACCTGGGTCGAAGAGAACTTTCCTCTCCTTCCTCTATTTCCTGGTTCTCACAGATTTCTCGATGAACCTGGACTCTGCCCCTATATATAGGGCTTTCCCCACGATCCTTGAACTGTCGGAAACCTTGCGTCATAGCCCTTTTGGTTCGATTTTCCCTACTTCCATCCCTCCCTACTCCGTCTGCCTTTTTCGGCGGTGGCGACCTCGGCTGTGGGTTCTGGTGCATGGAGGTGCTCCCTCTTGGTGTTATTCAGATCGTGGAAGTGTAGGAAAGCTCTGTGACTCCTCGGTTCATGCGATTGGAAGGTAATGGCATTTTGCCCTTTTCCCTCCTATACTGATCGTTTTGTAAATTCTCCATTAATGGAGGTTCTCGTGATGGGTTCCCTTGTTTTCTCCCTTCGGTTTTGATCATTGGACCTCTCTCCACTATTTCTTTGGCCTCCCATGGGCTCTTTTTCTCTGCCCAAGTTGCTCATTTTCTTCAGTTGTGGCGGGGAAGCTTTCTTGGTCTGTAGTCGACCGATTTCTTCATGGTTGGTTTCTCTTAAATCGTTGGAGTCCCGAAAACTTTGTTCATGTAGGACTTTTCACCTAATTCACACTCTATTGCGATCTGGAGTTTGCGGATTGACCTGTTGCTCTCAGCTGTCGAGGTGGTCCTCGCGGGGGAAACAAACCCCAGGGTCGATTCCCCTCTTTGCCCTCATTCTTTTCTTTTCTGTTTTGTTTCATGACCAGGGGTATTTTCATATTTTCATGGTTTTGTCTTCCTCCTTTGGTCAGAGTCTTGCAAGGGGTTGACCAGTGACTCAGCCAGTTGTGATTGGGCCAAGTCACGCGGGCCCCTCTCCTGTTATCCACTGTCGATGCAATTTTTTTTTGTGGAATTATCTGATTGGTCGCGTTTAAAAATTTCATAACTAATTACTTGTTGATCAGAAAATTATGGAAAAATATTTGTTGGAATCAGAAAAATAAGATCTAAGTAATGGTATATGTTTTCATAACTGAATCTAAAGATTAATTATAGGCGTTTTCTTTGGATCTAATTAAATATAAATTAACTTGGTCTAGACTTGGATCTAGGAGTGCTTTGCAGTTTGGACTCTAATTTGAGGTATGTTGTATCTCCTATTTCTCTATGATTGAGAAATTCACCTATGTTTTTATCCTCTTGAGTTTGGCCTACACAAAGTGTCTTATCTCTTGTTATCATGGTTCGTGTGAACTATCTTACTTGTTATGTACTTGGATATTCTCTTGATATCTATCTTATGCCTTGGTGCATGTTGGTCTCTTATAATATTATGTGCCACTTTGAAGTGGATGTTATATGTTTGTGTTGTCTATTGTGTGATAGCAACCTTTGTTTCATCTTCTGACTAAACTATTTACTTGCCTCTATATTTACATGCAATGTGATTCAGTAGCACTAGAGTAGTGTAAATTAGTTTGGTTTTGGGGTAGTAATCCCCTATTGTTTATTAACGAGGGTGGTACTATACCACTTCTCTATACCTGAGTGTGGCAGTAATCCATACTCAATTTTATATATTTGGGAGATTGGCAGTATTCCTTTCTCTATCAGGTTCAAGTTTGTGCTTGGCCGCCAATTGTGTTTATATTGTTCTAGGACTATGTTTATCTCACATGCATGTAGGTTGATGATGTTTGTGGGGTGTGTGCCCTACTACCCATCTATGTGCTTTTGTTGCACAATTTATTTGTTTGTTTATGGAAAGTATCCTCTTTTATCAAGTTATAATGTTTCTTCTCTTTTATGCCCATGTGGGTAGTCCTTATCTCTTGTATGGGAAGCAATTTTACTTTTGACGTCCTTATTGCTTAAATTGCTCAAAGTTTCATTTAGCATACACGTACCATATTGTTTTTATGTATTTCTTTTCTTCTTCTCTTTTGTTGGGTATGCTTCCAACCCCAGGTTAGATCGAGGAGAGTGATCTTCAACATCAACCTTGTAGCTGATCTTTGGGAGGCTCGAAGAGGTGGTTAGATGACCCTCAGCTTGGTCTTTGGCTTTTATGCTTAGTATTCCTATTAGATACCTATATGTGGTGAAGTGTTGTATCATGTTATCAAGCTTTGTAAATTGTTAGATAATATTTGTTTTCTGCTACTACTCATTGTGTAATGATACTTACATGTTAGATGAATTGATCTCCATCCCTTTGGCAAAAAAAAATTATGTGGTGTTTGGTTCAAGGGATGAAGTCTTTTCTTTCTAGTAGAGGAGTGGTTTTCACTTCTTTACACCATCACATGGGGCTTGATGGCAGGGTGAAGATGCTCTATGAAGTGATCCACCCTTCTTTCCTCATCCATCATATGCCTGAAACGCTCCAGGATTCGAGACATGCGCCTGAAGTCTGCCACAGATGAGTTTCCTTGAGTCATGTTGGTGAACTCCCTTTCCTTTTCCTTCTTAGTTGAGACATGGATGAATCTGGCGGTGAAGATCGTCTTGAAATCATCCCATGCCATTGGTTCCTCAGTCAGATCTCAGCCAATGATGTGAGTCTCCCATCATATCTTGGTTGCTCCTTCCAGGAGATGAGTACCAAAGAGGACCTTCTTACTCGACTGTACTTCAAGCATGCGGAATCCATTCTTGACTGCAAGCAGCCAAGCTTCTGCCTTGTCAACTACCTCAGATTTATCTTCTCTCCAGAACTTCTCAATGTTCATCTTGATGAAATCCAAGATGGTGGCTCCCAGTCGAGGACGAACAAGAAGTGGCTCGCCATTTTCACCTCTAGCTAAGTCTCAGAGAGCCAAGGCACTAATGGCCTCTGTTAGCTTCTTTTTTTGTTCCATCCATAAAGCATCAAGGATGTGGATTATCATGGTTGGTTCGGGACCACCAACTGGATCTTCTTCCATTCGGGCCACCTCCTCGTACTCATGTTGCTCTTCGTATCCTTGGTCTTTTTCTTGATCAAGGTTGTTGAAGGATATCGGGTCAGGGTTAGGGACCTCATGAGTGGTTTCTTCAGGTCTCTTCCTCTTCTTTGATGAATATCCATCGTGGTTCCTCCTCCTCTTCTCGAAAGACACCTTTCCCCTACGGGAAGATCCACCACCATTGGTGGCATCTGGGAGAGCTATTGTCTTCACGTGATCCATCTACATAAGCATAACAAACAAACCTTTAGTTTATATTTAAACTAATTATACTTATGTCAATTAAGTCTCATTACGTATTTTTTATTAATTTGATGGAGGATTCCTTAATCCTTAACTTACTTACCCATACCACATGAGGGTGGGGAGGAGAGAGAAAAATCCTAACTCTTAAAATCCTTAATAGAATGTATGAGGAGAAGGGATGAATAAGATGAGAAAGTCCTAAAGGTATCTTATTTCAAATCATACCCTAACACTTTGGCCAGGCAGTCACACGGGTCCGGGAGTCCTCATATTCTAACTAGCGGTGCGGAGGAAAATATTGCCAACCCCCGGTCGTGATCCTTTTCTAGATACCTCGATCTTTCGGATAATCCTCTAATAACTCTCTTGGGTTCTATAGAGTTTGTAAAATTTAATAATTATTAATGGTTAAGTGAGGAACCTTGGCTCTGATACCAAATGTAACGACCCTACCTTCCAGTAACCCCCAATTAAGGGAGACCAGGAGGTCAGAGTTGTTATTCTAATTTCCGGATCAAGGTTCGACAAATAAACATTAATAATTATCAAACTTTACCAGACTATACTGAAAAGATGTAATAAATAAAATTTTGCATACCTTTGAAAAAATTGGATTTCAACACTTCTATCCACATATGAGTTCTACTCTAACTAATCCTCCTTGAACTTTAATTCATGTATTCATAATGTGACAATTTACTATTTGTCCTTTTGGGGTTTGTACCTAAAACATCGACAAACAAATATGTGGTCAGCATAAAGCCGGTATGTGGGGGATTACAAAAATTGTGCAACTATGATAGCAATGTAATCAACCAATTATCTTTTAACATCCAAGATTACGTTTTAAGCAATACTACTCAATCCTTACCTATCCCCTATATTTGTGTTTTCTTGCAGTGGACATGGATACTACCTCTCTCATATGGTAGATCCTTACCCCCATGGCCCTACCTTATAGGTAGCTAATATTAGGGTTATAGAGTCGCATGGCCCTACCCAAAGGTAGTCCAATCCCTGACTCAAGGTGACTTGATGGACCTACCCCATTGGTAGCTATGTACTAAGTCATTCAATGACATGATGGACCTACCCCATAGGTAGCCATATACTAGGTCAGTCTATCGAGCTACAGAGGGGACTAGGATCTGAGTTATTAGGCACATATCTTAAGTGATAGTCATATCTACATTATAGTTTGCATGAATTAAATTCATTCAGCAGTTTAATTCAAGCCACGATGGAAACATCAATAAAATCCTCAGAAAACTAATTCTGAATAGTCAGAAGCGTAACCACATACCTGTAACGGTAGTTTTGATGACAGAATCAACTAAGCAGGGAAACCCAACCAAGTAAGCAAAGATGAACAGAAATCCTGAAATAAACATATAAACTTCCTTTTATCATTATTTATCCAAACTCATCTTATTTCTTAGGATTTCCATTCTAATTTTAGGGTTTCCTTTGAAATTAGGGTTTTGTCTCTACTTTTAACATTATGAATCTTTGTTTAGCAAAACTATATAAAAACCCTAAATTAACCACCTTACTACTCCTAATTCATACATAGGATCATTATTTAACAACCTTTTTCCATAATTCGAAATTAACAAGGTTTTTCTCTTCTTTTACCCTAAATTAGGGTTTCTATATGTATTATCCTTCATTAACAGATTAAAACCCTAAATTAACCAACTTTGTATTAAAAAAGGATGAAAACTCTATCTTAATACTCAATAGGTTAATACTTTTCAAATTAACCTATTAATTCACAAAGATTCACCTTTTATATACAGTTAGGGTTTCTATTTACCTTTTAATACATTTTTCTAACAAATTAAGGTACTTTTATAAAACCAGACAGAATCAGGTTATAAAACCATTTTATCCTATTCCTTGTATTTTTCTAAGCAACTTTTATATATTAAGTTCTTCCATCGGAGATTCCTAGCTATTTCTATGATTTTAGCAAGGAAAAACCTTTTTCTGCAATTTCAATTAGAGATAGATGTAACGACCGACTCGCGAAAACGAGATTAACTAAGCGGAAGCGAATCATTTGCAGCGGATTACTGAAAATCACTAAAAATTAAAACGTTTTACAAAGAGATCCAAACATAGGAAACTCTTCCATTAAGAACCAAAGTATAACATTTACATTCTGTTTCAAAGTACATGTCTTGCACTATCTCTTCTCGAGATTTACAACATGAGCTGTCTCCAGACATAAAATATAAACAGCATATAACTTCAAGGCATCAAGCCAAAATCTCGGATCGATTCATTAAAACACTAACTAAAAGGAGCAACAAAACTGACGATATATGGTTACAATGTCGGTTTCCATACTAGTAACCGACGTCGATTTTCCTAATGAGGCTAGACACCACGGTTGTACTGGCCAGCACGGCCGTGGCAGCGAACCAGACATAAAACAGGAATCGGATATTTATATACAACCGACGACATAGGATAACAGTGTCAGTTTCCCTACTAGTCACCGACGTCGATTTCCCTAGTGGCCAGACAACATGACCATGATGGTCAGCACGACCGTGGTAGCGGGTGAGATGGCTTTGTTTATCACTAAGAAACCGACACTGATAGTTCCCCAAATGGCACCCTTTCTATGGCGTGAAGGTATGTGGCGTCGGTTTCGATCCTAATAATCGACGCCTATACCCCCTGCTGACGCGTTTTCGGTACGTTTTCGGTGGCGCGCTAAGGGTTTTGGCGTCGGTTTGAGAACCGACATGTAACGGTTGGGCTTTTAGCAGTGCCCACATAGGTGTCGCTTTAGAACTGACACTAAAGGCCTTAAAAACCCGACACTAAAGGCATGTTATGTACTAGTGCCATTAGGGTTTCTTATTCCATAACCCACAATTAGGGTTTAGTATTCACATCACATCACCCTAGATTAGGATTTACTATTCATATCACATCACCCTAGATTAGGATTTACTATTCATATCACAACACCCTAAATTAGGGTTTACCATTCACCCCAAGTAGGAGTGATCATCAAAGTACCCTGAATTAGGGTTTATCCTACCATCACTGTGAATTAAGATCATTCCATTAGCATGTAGTAAGATTACTTCCATTAATATTCTTAGTTAGGGTTATGATTCATTAACCCTCATAATTAGGGTTTCATGATCTCACTATGAAGGATCATACCCTAATTAAACATTCATTCATATAGAAAGTCTATTACTTGATTATCAATCATGTAGGAAATCTTCTCTATCATCTTCTACAAGATGATGTTTGCTTCAGCCTTAATTAAGCTAAGTCAACTCAATCTTGAAGAAGAATTGACATCATGGTTTATGTCATTATCACCATGATCATTAGGGCTTAGCTACTTGAAGGGTACTAATCACCCTATCTCATTAAAGGTACCATTATTATAAACACCATTGATTTACATCATGTAATTGACCACTTAAACCATTGAACTTTATTCACTTTAAGTGTTCATACAATTTGATTAATTACTTTCCAAATGATCTTGGTCACTTAGACCTCAAATGGTCTTGACCAATCATACCTCAAACGGTCTTGGTTGAATACTCAAAACCGTTTAGTAAAGTAGGTGGTGAAGACTGTTTGCCAAAGTTGACTTTTTGAAACCGCATGTACTAAACGGTTTGGGATCGTTTGGTCTCAAATGGTCTTGAGACCGTTTGGTCCGAACCCCCTCAAAACTGCAAGGACCAAAAAGGGTCTCAACCACTCCAATCAAATTAGGGTTTCCAATGTGGAATCCTTCAACCATTGAATTCATGTAAGCAATCATCAATTGGACCGATTACCATACTTCAATTAAGTTAAATAGGTCAACCTTCAACTGATTTGACCCTCAATTGATCATCAATTAGGGTTTGAATCAATTGGATTAGGGTTTGGAATCGTTCATCTTTCAACATTAATCAATGTGAGATTGGTTACCTTGAAATCATTGAGCCTTCATACAAATTGGGCATGACCTGACCCCAAACGGTCTTGAGGTCGTTTGGATGACCTACAAACGGTATTGAGACCATTTTCCCATGCAAACATCAAAATCCAAGTCAATCAATCAAAGTTGGGATCATTAGATTGATCACCAAATCAACATTTGATTGCACTTCAACTTAGTACCTTTAGATCTTCAAACACCTAACCATAGTCAACCCTAGACCTCCAAACGGTCTTGGGTGACCCCCAAACGGTCTTGGGATCATTTTGTTTGACCTCCAAACGGTCTTGAGACCGTTTTCCCATCATATCATCATTAATCATGTCATTCAATTAGGGTTTGGATCCTAGGATTGGTCACTAAATCAGCACTTAATTGTATTTCAATTTGGTATCTTTGGACCTTCAAAGACTTGACCAAACTTAACCCTAGGCCTCCAAACGGTCTTGGGTGACCCCCAAACGGTCTCGAGACCGTTTGGGTGATTCCCAAACGATTTTGAAACCGTTTGGGTCAATCAACCCAAAGCATCAACTCATTCAATTGCAAAATCAGCACTTAGCCGATTAGGGTTTATACCATATGTTTGAATCTTCAAATACCTAACCATACTCAACCCTAGACCTCCAAACGGTCTTGGTTGACCTCCAAACAGTCTTGAGACCTTTTGGGTGATTCCCAAGCGGTTTTGAAACCGTTTGGGTTAATCAACCCAAAGCATCAACTCATTCAATTGCAAAATCAGCACTTAGCCGATTAGGGTTCATACCATATGTTTGAATCTTCAAATACCTAACCATACTCAAACCTAGACCTCCAAACGGTCTTGGTTGACCTCCAAATGGTCTTGAGATCGTTTGGGTGATTCCCAAATGGTTTTGAAACCGTTTGTGTCAATCAACCCAAGTTTCAAACTCAATTACTTATGAAATCAGCACTCGGCCCGATTAGGGTTTAGGTGATTGATGGACCTTCAACTCATGAACCAATTGGAGTTAATCAATAATAATTGGTGGATAATTAAAATAGATCATTATTAACAAGTCCCCAAATGGTCAATCCTGGTCAACATCACCAAACGGTCTTAAACCGTTTGCTTCTATGCGGTTTAGTGAAACTGTTTCATTCCAAACGGTTTGAAACTGTTTGCTCCCAAACACAAACTGTTTGGACATTTGATTGAAACCGTTTGGTCTATATATTTGGGGAGGTGTGTGCTTATAATGATATCATCATCAAGCTCTAGACCCACGAAACTTGCTATGATTTCCATGGAGATTGCATCAATCAACCAAATCAATAATTGTAAATAGAGAAATGATCATTATTTGACGGGGAATTGAATGCAATAACAAAGTTAAGGTTTCAAGTTATAAAACCCGCCTCCAATTGAGCTCCAAAGCTCATGACAAAAATGATGGATGAAGCTTTTGCAACTCCCCTTAGGCTCGTCCTCAAGCTTTTGGTTGAAAAGTTTGGCTAGGGTTGAAGAGGAGATTGAATTAAGAAGAAATCCATAATTTATTTTCGATTTCCACCATGGAATCAAGGAGAACGAAGGTCAAGGACTTACCAACAGGTTGGGGTCATCTTCCTCCTGTTCCTGAGCTTCTCTTGGGGTCGGCCAAGGCAAAGGAAGAAAGGAAATCCGAAAAGAAGTCCTTAAGTGAGTGGAAAAAGGGATATGTATAAGGAAATCCCAAGGAGAGAGAAAATGGGATTATTTCCTTTAATTCCCAAAATAATTTCCACCAAATCCCCCTACATTTCTTGGCCACGAATCCATCTTCATGTTCTTGCAAAACCTCTTCATTATCTAAGATTAAAGGGAAAAGAAATTAAGCACCTTAACCCTTATAATATTAATATCCATTTTTGAGTGGAATTTCTTTTTCTTATAATAATGGTGAGTGGAATTTCACCTCCTTAGGATATGCTCGTGCCTTTTCAAGGATTAAGCTCGTCCACACACATATGAACTCAACCATTTTAATTTTTGTTGAAAGCCCTTTCAATTATTTTATTTATTTTTGCATTAAATTGAATTAGTGTTCCAATTAGGCTTAAATCTTGATTATTTTAATATCAAGATTCTCTCTCCTCCAACTTAATTCAAATGAGGCACCCCTCCCATTTTGTTTGCTCTAAATGATTCCAAGTAACATTAGGGACCTTATTGAAGTGGTAATTTGCATATTGAACCTTAGGTTTTGGGTAAATTTCACTTTACACTAAAACTAGGCTTTAATGCACAAACATTGTCCAACAAGCTTTATCTTGGTGTCCAAGCTTGTAGAAACCATACTACTACATAATATTCACTATTATGATGTATCAACATCATAGGAACATATTATTATGTAACATTTGCAATTTAGCCCCTTAATTTGGGTAATTTGCACTTTAGTCCAAAATAAGCAAACATTGCTTCAAGATTGTTCAAACATGACCAAAATTGAAACATAATTTCCTCATGAGGCCTAATTACTTTTCACAAGATAAGATTAAAATTATAATCATATTTATTAATCAAAACACCAAGGGTTAAAGCATAACTCAGGTCAGAGATGCTACAATAGAGAATTACCAAATATTCGTAGTCGTTGGATCAATGTGTCGCGGGTCCACTGATCCAATCTGACGCTCTGCGTCGATCGGCTCCAGTAAGCGGCAAGCTTAGGCATGCCAGCCCTGGTTCGTCGGATCAATAGTCTGCTTGGACTATCCAGGATCAAACGATCCTCATGCCATGCTCCCACTCACGCGATCGTGTACGCGTCCCTCTCTACCGATCCGCTGGATCCTCCTTGGTCTACGATGGGCCCTAATCCAAGGGTCCCTGTACTCTCATCTTCCTCCCTTTCTACTCAAAATGACGCGGTGGTGTCGTGGTGGTTCTTCACCAGAGAAATAGCAATAGAGAGAGGGAGAGGTTGTGAGGATCTAGGGAGCTGCCTCCAGGGTTCGTGAGGGTGAGAGCGACCACATGAGGGTCTATATATATGCTATGGGAGGTCTCTCTTAGGGTTCTTGATCCCTGCCATAAACTGTCTCCTAGCCCAATTGGGCGTTTTGCAAAGCCATGATGAAAGATCATCAACCTAGGGTCGAGAACCTTTGTCTCTCTCTCCTGAATGCAATGGGACACCTCCCATGAGTGCACATGCACTGAATCAATCGGAAAGCCAAGGGGAAAGTTCCCATGTTGCACAGCTGGAGTTCGAGTCCTACTGGGACTTGACGATAAGCAGTGCCGGTTGAATCAAGATCCAATGGCCATCATCTATCGTGCTCAACCAAATAGGAAAATGATTTCCTAAATTCCAAGATAAACCCATATTTGAAAATAACTTGAAAAAACAATAACTCCCAAATCCTATCTCCTTTTTAATTCAAATTTTAAGGGAATCTCTCTTATGCTTTTATCTCTCATCATGCAAAAATTGGTATTATTATCTAAAGAAAATGAGCCCTTTTCTTCACTTGCAAGTTAACACTTATTTATTTATATTTTCCACATAATTTCTCTTTCCTTTGCCATTATATCATTATCCTGAGTTCCTTGAACCTCAAGGAACCTTTATATTTTTAAATTCCACTTTGAAAAATATTCTTTAGCCTTTTATTCTTCGTTTATCTATTTTCTTATTTATTCCTTTATCCAATTGAATTCCTTTTCTTTTTCTTTTTCTTTCAATTGGGCTTAATAGCCAATAAGGCCCATTAAGAAAATAAGGCACGAAATTCATTCAAATCAAACCATTAAATCAACCATTGATTCCATTTATTTCTTAAAAGAAGATTTACAAATCTCATTACATGATTTAGAAAAATGGGGTTATAACATGTATACCCTTGGACCCACATATAAGAGGGTCCAATAATGGGTATGCTAGGACCCAGACCCGCTATACATAAGTAACTACTTAAATAATATGTTATGCATATCATACTTTACTAGTCCAACTAATATAATTCTTGAAATTATATCCTACTCTAATCATAATAAGGTTGAGACTAGTCATACAATTAAGAATTAACTATTCTAGTTACAATAATGAACATCATATGTAAACTTAGAATCAAAATATCTACTAATTTACATTACTTTCTACATAAGTTAAATGATATGATGATGACTACAAATATGCAAACAATTAATTCAATTAATGTTAATGTATAAAATATAACATTATGTAATATAACTATTACATGTTAATATATTATATAATAACAATATCTTGTTTAATTAAAATATATAGAACATAGTTATTTTTCTTACATAAACAAAATGATGTTTTATAGAACCTCTTACCTGCATACCCGCACCGCATATCCGCTATTATTGCGGGTACGGGTATGGTGTGGGTTTAAGTTTTATATTATTTAGGTCTAGAACTGGAACTAGACGCACTAAATTAGATGGGTATGGGTATGGGTATGGACAGACCCGTACCGTACCCGCACCGTTTACACCCCTACCTCTAAATATTCTTTGGTGGAGATTTAATCTCGATTCCAAGCTTATTGGTCAACAAATTTCTAGGTCATCTTGGGTCAAGTGGTGATGGTTGTCATGTATTGTCTATTATATCATGCTAAAGCAAAGCCTATCAGGGTTCATGTGAAGAATAAGATTAGTATAGTGTCGTTGTCTTGCACTTCTATCATTTCTGACTAGTATGCATTGACATGAGCCGTCACATCCCACTTTTTGAAGTACTCATAGAAATTGGGCAAGTTGAAGTAGTCAGGAAACTTAGCATCGGGGAAGTGGCGTAATTGGATGAATGAATTTTCATTTTCCTTGTTTCCTTCTAGCTATTTTATCTTTTGTAGGATCTCAAGTAGGAGTAGGTCTGTGATGGCGGGCTTTGGGGGCAGCAATTCCTGACGGGCAACTACCACCAATATCACTTGTGTTTTAATTGACATTGTCGGCCCCTTGTATACTAGTGGTGTCGGGGATTAATACCCTCCTCTTCTGTACGGATTGTACTGTGGAGTGTGGCGGTGTATAAAAGGAATGTGGGATGGGAGTAGGTCCTGAACCATTTAGATATTGTGATTGAACTTTCACTATAGTGCTAACTTTCTTAGTCTCTTTAGGAATAATGAGAGGGTACAAAATGTAATTTTTGTTGTATTTCAAAAGCAAAAGGCAATGCTTTAGTTCCATACTGAAGATTCTAATACTTCCCTCCTCCTTATATATTGGTTCTTTACGATAGGATATTTGAATAACACAATGAGATATGGGCTTTGTACATGCACGGTGTGACAGCCCAAGTGGATTTGGGTTGGGTTGATCCAAAAACCCTTTAACCGGGCACGTCAGCGCATGTCGTGTCCCACACACAGGGGGTGTAAATCCGGACTTCTAAAACTCCTTGCGTGGACGCAACCTCGGGTTGGTTTTTCTCTTTGGTTCACTAAATGATTTTTAACATGTGTCACATCTTTTCTCTGTTGTGGCTATTTGTTTGGGCAGTTCCAAACTGTGTCTGATTTGCAACCGCAACACATCCCTTCACATATGTTTTGGTTGTTGTTTAAGAAAGTTTTTGTCATCATTCTAAAGACTCAAAAAACACGCCAGTCTTTTAACAGTATCTCTCCGCAGATCCTTCACATGTTCACTAGGAGAACGATTAATTATTTTTGCTTGTCATCATGATTGTGTGTGCACACTTCATGTCGGTTGTTGGATCCTGGGAGAGTAGTTGTCGTAGTCACCTACTGCACTGAAATTTGTTGTCAACAGCCATGGAAATACGTTTAAGGACAGTGCAACCTGCATGCCTCAACATCTTCTGGTTTGTATCCCTTCTCCAATAACAATCTGAAGAGTAATTTTGCTCTATGGGTATGAACATGGAAGGTTTTGAAATGTAAATCTAGACTCCATTGACATCAAATCAACAGATAGTTATTGTTTCGATAGTGTCTCAAAATTATTTTTCTGACACTACTAAAATTGAACAGTTTGATGGATCGCATTATCATCAACGGTAGGAAATGTTTATACAGCTTTAGAAGTATCTAACGTAACATTTTCTCTGTCTGATCCAAAATTAGAAACTAATTATGTCAATTGGGAAAGGGAAAATCATATTTGTCTTCATGTCATATTAATTACCATTTATAATCAGTTATTTGATGCATACTTTCCTCTTAAACTTGCGTCTGGAATTTGGAAAAATCTTAACAAAAAGTATATTCTTGAAGAAGCGTCTACACAAACTTTTTGTTGCAAATTTCTTGAATTTCCATATGACTAAAGAGAAACTGATCGCAACTCAAATTTATAATTTTCAAGTAATGCTTGATTATCTAAAGAATGAGAAGATTGATCCGCCTGAATCTTTAATTGTCGGTTCTTTAATTAAAAAATTGTCCAATTCTTGGAAACATTATAAGAACAATTTAAAAATAAAATAAAGACAATATCACTTGATGATGTGGTTATACATATTTGGGTAGAAGATCAAAATTGATCTAGGGAGAGATCCAATTTAATAAAAGAATTGTCTTCTGATGATAATTTTGTTAATAGTGAAGTTAAATAAAAAATAATTCTTCTAATAAATTGAAAAGTAACTCGAAGAATAAGAAAGCGAATGAAAATACAAATAAAAATAAAGGCAACAAAGACATTAAGAAAAAGAATATTTTTTGCTATGTCTGTGGAAAACCTGGTCACACTTCTCCTAAATGCATAAACATGAGCAAGCAGTTCAGGATTCTAAGGAAACAACAACCAATATTGTCACTGAGGACATGTTTGTGGCATTCATTAGCCTGGTCAGCATGAGATCATTCCAGCAACATGATTAGATCATTGACTCCATGGCTAGTCACCACATTAGTTGTAACACCCCTGACCTGGGTTATACTTTAACCCTAGGTGTTTTGATTAATAAATATGATTAAATGCTTAATCTCATCTTGTGAAAGTTAATTAGGTCTTAATAGGAACTTATATTGCAATTTTAGTCCTTTTTGAACATTGTTGAAAGCAATGTTTTGTTTGTTTTGGACTAATGTGCAAAATACTCAAGTTGAGGGGTTTAAGTGCAAATTGTGCATGATAATATGTTCCTCATGTGTTGAAGCATCATGAGAGTAAATATGATGCTAAGGTGTGGCTTATCGAAGCCTGAATACCAAGAAAGAGCTGATAAAGCAATGTTTGTGCATTAAAACCTAGTTTTGGTGTAAAGTGCAATTTACCCAAAACCTAGGGTTAAATATGCAAATTACCACTTAAATAAGGTCCTTAATGATTCTTGGCATCATGTAGAGCAAATAAAATGAGAAGGGCGCCTCATTTGAATTAAGTTGGAGGAGAGAGAATCTTGATATTAAAATAATCAAGATTTAATCCTAATTGAAACCCTTATTCGATTTAGGGAAAAAATAAATGTATTAATTAAAGGGACTTCAACCAAAATTAAAATGTTTGGATTCTGATGTATGTGTGACTTCCTTGAGCTTTGCAAGGACCACGAAAATATCCAAGGGAGTGGATAACTCACACACAATTTTATAAGAAAAAGAAATATCCACTCACATATGGATATTAATATAATATGATTTAAGGTGCTTGATTTGCTTTTCTTTAAGTCATGGATAATTGAAAGGGATAAAAGGCAAACAAGATAACCTCATCCCTAAGGAAGATAAGGGGGAAGAGGCGGCCACAATTTTGGGATTAAATGAATTTTTATAAGGCACTTTCTCTCTCCTTGAATTTCTTATAAAAAGACCCTTTACAAGCCAAATGGAAGGCTTTTTCGACCCCACTTCTTCTCCTTGCTTGGGAAACGACCAAGGGAGCTTGGGAGGATCAGGAGGACGACCCCCAACCTGTTGGTAAGGTTCTTGTTCCATTTCACCTTGATTCCATGGTGGAAATCGAAAATAAATTATGGATTTCTTCCTAATTCGATCTCCTCTTCAATTCTAACCATTCCTTTTCATTCAAACCTTGAGGACGAGCCTTGGAATGGTGAAAGGAGTTGCATCCACCATTGTTTCCGTGAGCATGGAGCTTTGGAGCTCAATTGGAGGTGGGTTTTATAACTTGTACCCTTTTTCATTGTTATTCAACCATTAATCTTGCAATTTCAATGATTCCTTCATTATCTTGTTTAATTGCTGGTTAAAAATGGTTATTTCATGAAATCAGAAGTTTTTAGAACTTCAGGGACGAAATTATATGATGATGACATCATCTTGGATACTTTTTCCAAAGAAATCATGGTTCATACGGTTTTGAGTCAATTGCTCATGCGGTTTCACCAAACCGTTTGAGAGCAAATGGTTTGAAACCATTTGGGAGCAAACGGTTTCAAAACCGTTTGAGTGAGTTTACCAAGGGTTGACCGTTTGATATTACTGTTCCTAATTATGTTGGTTAATGACTCACCAAATTTTATGGGTTAACTCCCAAGGAATCGTGAGTTGAAGGCTAATCAATTAGGCAAACCTAATTGGATTAAGTGCTGATTTTTCAGCTTGATTAATTTGACTTTTTGGGCAAACGGTTTCAAAACCATTTTCGAGGGTTGAACAAGGGTTTACCGTTTGAGATTCCTGTTCCTAATGATGTTGGTTAAAAACTCACCAAATTTTATGGATTAATTCCAAAGGAATCATGAGTTGAAGGCTAATCAATTAGGCAAACCCTAATTGGATTAAGTGCTGATTTTCAACTTGATTGATTTGACTTTTTGGGTTATTTAACCCAAACGGTTTAAAAACGTTTGGGGATTACCCAAACGGTCTCCAGACCGTTTGGGGGTCACCCAATACCGTTTGGAGGTCTAGGGTTGGATATGGTTAAGTCTTGACAAAAGATATGGTGTTAACCCTGATCGGCTAAGTGCTGATTTTGCATTGGAATGAGTTGATGTTTTGGGTTGATTGACCAAAACGGTTTCAAAACCATTTGGGAATCACCCAAACGGTCTCAAGACCGTTTGGGGATCACCCAAGACCATTTTAGGTCTATGGTTAAGCATGGTTGACCAATTGAATGTCTAAAGGTACCAAATCACTTTGCAATTAAGTGTTGATTTGATGATCAACTCAATAGCTCAAACCCTAATGATTTTTCACTAGAATCCAAGGGTTGGATGAGCCAAACGGTCTCAAGACCGTTTGGAGCTCATCCAAACGGTCTCAAGACTGTTTGGAGGTCACCCAAGACGGTTTGGAGGTCTAGGGGTGAGTATGGTTAAGCAATTGATGATCCAATGTTACTAAGTTAAAGTGTAATCAATTGCTGATTTGGTGATCAATCCAATGATCCAAACCCTAATTGGTTGACTTGGATTTTGATGATGTGATGGGAAAACGGTCTTCACCTACTTGGGCAAACGGTCTTCACCTACTTTTCCAAATGGTCTTCACCTATTTGGCCAAACGGTCTTCACCTACTTGGCCAAACGGTCTTCACCTACTTGGCCAAACAATCTTCACCTACTTGGGCAAACGGTCTTCACCTACTTTGTAACATCCCTGACCTGGGTTATGAACTAACCCTAGATGTTTTGCCTAAATATGTAATTAAATACTTGTGATTACCTTTTGGGCATGTAATTAAGTTCCTGAGAAAATACACTTTCAATTTTGTTCTGTTTAAACAATGTTATGATATTGTTTTGTAATGCATGGACCTATGTGCAAATTAACCAGATAGAGGGGCTAACTTGTAAATTTCACAGGTTAAGATGTTCCTCTGATGATGAGACATCATATGAGTGAATATGTTGAGGTATGATGGATTTCCCAAGCTTGGGCATCAAGATGCAGCTTGTGGAGCAATCCTTGTGCTTAAAACCCTAATTTTCGAATAAAGTGCAATTTACCCAAAATATGGGGTGCAACTTGTAAAATACCCCTTCTAGAATATCTTTTATGACTCTTGACATCATTTAGAGAAAGAATTATGAAAAGGGCGCTTCAATTGAATAATCAGATAAGAAGAATGACCTCTGTAGTAAAATTACCTAGTATGAGTAAGGAGACCCTTCATATATGTACCTTAGATTGCATGTTGGCTTTCCTTACCCTTAGATCTTGAGTTTTGATGAGATTTGCTTAAGTTATGATGGTTTGGACGTGCCTTAGAGGGAAGGAGGGACCTAGATGAGAAATTCATAAACTAGAGGTCCTTATGGTGAAAACTAACCTAAGCTATATAAACCTCTTCCTTTGCAAACCAAGTAAACGTATTCTCTTCTCTTCTTCCCTTCTCATCTTGCTCAACCGACCAAGGCAGAGCTCTAGAGCTCAAGGAGACGACCAACTTGTTCTAAGGTGAGAAGAGACCATCTTCTAGCTCGGATTCATGGAGGAATTCCTTGTATAAGGTTGGTTTTATGGTTAAACTCACTTAGGTTTCTTGTTCTAGCCGACCATCCCCATCCTTTTCTTGGAGAATCATCTTTGGATGACTTGTGGAGCTCAAGACTCCATTAAAGGCTTGAAGCTTGGAAGCTTGGAGCTCTAGGAACAACATTTGAGGCGGGTTTTATAACTCTAAACTTCTTGCTTTATTATGCATATCTATGTTCTTGCAAATTATACTTAGTTCTTCTTCTTCCCCATTCTTCCTTGCACTTTTGCAAGCAATCTGTGGAGTAACCGACCTGAACAGAGGTTGAAGATGATGGGCGTGAATTCCTAGGCAACTTTATCAAATGACCTTGGACCCTTTTGTCTAAACGGTTTGCAAATCGTTTCAAATCAAACGGTCTCAAACCGTTTGATCTCATGCGGTCTTGGAAGACCGTTTAGAATCAAACGGTCTCAAGACCATTTGATAGGGTTGACCAAGGGAATACCGTTTGGTGGTATGTTGGAAACATGTTGAATCTAATATCTACAAAGAATCATAACCTAATTCCAAACCAATCACAAGTTGAAGGCACTTCAACCCCCTAAACCCTAATTGGGTTGAATTGCTGATTTCAAGGATAGATTTTGGTGAACTTTGGGTTGAAGGACCCAAACGGTCTCAAGACCATTTGGGGGTTCATCCGAATTGTCTCAAGACCGTTTGGTGACAACCCAAGACCGTTTGGAGGTCTAGGGTTAAGGTGATTTGATGGTTTGAGGGTCCAATCACAATAGGTTGATGAATTGATAAAAATGATGATTTTAGACCTAATTAGGGTTCAATCCTTATCTAATCGACTTAGTTTTTTATAAAACTTTGGGAAAATGGTCTCAAGACCATTTGGGCCAAGTTTGGGTCCAATTGGAGGTCAATTGATGGGTTCAACCTCAATTTGATTCACATTGTTGAAAATTGATGATTATCGGATTGAAAACCCTAATTGAGTTGGATTCAACCCTAATTGGCTTTCAATTGAGGGACAATTTGGTGTCCATTTGAATAAATCTAATCCTATTTGAACTCAATTTACAAGTGGTTAACAAGGTTATGGCCAATTGGAGGCTTCAACATAGACATCCATAATCAATCATAACTTTTGTTTCACCTTTGAGGTCCATGCAGTTTTGAGCCCATTTGGACCAAACGGTCTCAAGACCGTTTGGGGACAAATGGTCTCAAGACCGTTTGGGGCCAAACGGTCTCAAGACCGTTTGGACCAATCGATCTCAAGATCGTTTAAGATCAAACGGTTTCAAGTCGTATAAGCTTCAAACGGTTTGGAGGTCAACTTTCTCAAACGGTCAACGCACCCATGCGGTCTTGGTGACCCATGCGGTCTTGGTGATCCATGCGATCTTGAAGGTCAAAATATCCAAACAGTCAACGCCCCCAAACGGTCTCAAGACCGTTTGGAGGATGAAGGTTGAAACCGTTTGGAGACTTTTAGGGCTGACTATGCTTAATCGTTTGAAGGTGTAATTGGTTCAATGGTGGTCTAATCTAAACCCTAATGGTATCCTAAGACATTAAACGACTAAGTGACTAATGGATTGACCCATGATGGTGAACAATGGTGTACTTTACCAAAATGCCCTTGAAGAGTTCAATCAAATGATACTTTGTTTTAATCAAACCCTAATCACATGATAGTGGTGATTTGGCTTATGATAGTCAATGAGGACTTGACGCAACCTAATCTAGAGTGATGTAATCACCATCTATTAGTAAGAGGAGAGAGAAAGTACCTTTTATGGTTGAAACTCAAGTAAAGAACCTTGAATACACATGAATGTGCATGATTAAGGTATGATCCACCTAGGTGAGATCATGGAAACCCTAATTATGATAATTGATGAATCTTAAACTAATTTAAAGGCATCAATGGTGATGTTTCTCATACATGATGATGTTATGGGTCCAAATCACCATGAATTGAATAGTAAACCCTAATTCTAGGGTGATAACATGTAATGTGAATAGTAAACCCTAATTGATGAAAATCAGGGAACCTATCTCTTGTAAGAGTATGAAGGTACAACTCTTGAAATGAATTGTTTACTATTATTAGTTAAATTAACCATGCAGGTTCTTATGTGAGGATGATCATATCCAGGTATGGATTATGATACCATATTCATTGAAGGCATGTTATTAGCTTATGAATAGTAACATATCTTATTGCCTAGTAAGTGGCATCTTATGAGAATTGATAGGTTGTAAGGGCCATGAGTATCATCAAGGTCATGCTAATCAGATGACTTGTGATAAGATGAAATGATTAAGAGATGATAATTGATGTGAATTAGTCTTGTTACATTTAGTATTCTACTTTCACAGCTACTATGCTAATGATTAATGTTTGAGAACATGTATGATGTTAAAAGGATACTGAAATGTACCTAACTAATCAAGTATAATCATACCATGTAGAGCCCTGATCATAGATCCATCATTGTCAGAAGTTAAATGATGGTGAAACAGGTTTTCCTAAGGGAACTTCTGGATCACATACTTTTGAGTATGTGGGGTAATATGGATGTGTATATCCTTACATCCTAGTATAGGAATTGAGGTAGATGTATCTTAATCCATCAACCCTTCACTATATGTTTATACCAGGGTGATGTAACACTATTCTCCCAAGGAAATCTTTTATACCGCATCGATGAGAGATAAACAAGAAATCTTTCGATGGCGAAGAGGGTACAGAATGCCACTGTGACTCTAATAGCAAAGTACTAGAATACCCTGGTGAGCTATAGTAGCAGAGACACCAGATGTCCTGCATGTTTATCCTCACTCTGACTGAGGAAGATGAGGTCATAAGAATCCGGCTCTTTTGATGACCTAGGTATGATATCGATGCGACTTAACAGTGATCGGTTGGAGTATGAGCGGTATACCTCATCTCCGCAGGGCATAATGATGTTTGTAAAACATAATCAACCGCGTAGTATATCTGCTTAGGTTAAACTACGAGACACATGAATGATGTTACACTGCATAGTACATATCTTCTTCATATTTCCTAAATGTTGTTGTTCTACTTAATGTCAATCTGCTGTTGATTGTCTTAAAAGCTTTTATTGCTTATGTTGTTCTTTGATTGCTATATAAAGCTTCTAGAGGAGAGTTATAACTCTCACTGGGACAATTATTTAAAATTGTCTCACCCCGTAGACTTCAATTTTTTTAGGTGGTCGTCGAGGACGAAGGAACCAGCTTACAGGTGATCAGTACCAGCAACAACACCAGGAGCAGCAGTGAATCTCATGTGGAGATACTGACTACTGAGTCTTGTAGTTAGATAGTCCTATGTCGTCTCTGTACTCTCAGGTCCTTGGAGTTAGTGGTCTGAGATTTTTGATTTTTGACTCTTGAGATTTTGTATCTTGTTGTGTATAATCACTCAAGAAGTGATTTAACATATATGTAAACTGTTTATCTTGTTTCTATGAAAGAAGTTTTATGATTTCAAGGTCTTGCCTCAAAAAGTTTTAATTTTCGGTGATTTTTGTATTCCGCTTCTAATCGAATTCTTCCGCTGAGTTTATATCTTGGTTTTGGAGATCGGAGCCCACATACTTGGGCAAACAGTCTTCACCTACTTGGGAAAATGGTCTCAAGAGCACCTTTACCAAACAGTTTCAAACCGTTTGGGGGTCAAGTAGTCAAAGTTGATTGTAGACTCAATTGATCAATTCAATTGGATACCTTATGCAATGGAGGTCCAAGGTGATTGAATCTCTCAAGAATAGAGATGATGAATGACTCATTGATCCAATGATGATTAGTAATGATAATCAATGAAGGTACAAAGATTGAAACCCTATTAGTACCTAAGTGATTAGTGCCAATTAAGGGATGAACCCTAATTTCTTATAGGATCAATGACTTGGTACACTATGTCATTCATAGTTGTATGTACTTGATTGAAGGGATGATATGACCTTATCAATTTGAGATGATGTTAGCATGAATTCATAACATGAATATGATTTGTGTGGTGATTAATGGTATGATCCTTAAGTAAAGAGATCATGAAACCCTAATCATGAACATAAACCCTAATTGACAGGGTTATTGAATTCTAACCCTAATTGAGGGCAATTCTAAATGAAACCCTAATCTAGGGTAAGGATGTAGCCCTAATCTAGGGTAATCATAAGTGAAACTCTAATTTAGGGAAAAGAGATGTAAATCCCTAATTGGGATGAATAGTGAATCTCCAATTATGGATAATTGAATGAAATCCTAATAGAGATGAATAGTAGACCCAAAAAGAAGGGAAACTATGGTGGAAACCCTAGTTGAGGGTGATTCCATGAGAAACCTTAACTAAGTATTAACACCACATGATGTACTAATGTTATGTTGTGATAAGAGGCCCTAAGAAGGGTGAAGGCATGTGAGACTCTAATGAGGAGTCATAATACATAAATCCCTAATCTTGGATAATATGACAATGAATCATAATTCTAATCTTAAGTAAGGGTATAAAGAAACCCTAATGATGAGATAGAAGGAATGGCCTTATAAAGGTGAAACATTTCATGTGGTTGAATATATGCAACCTAATTGTAAGCAATGTCTTTACCATTAGACAAGTCCATATCATTAAAGATAGTTGGACAACTCTAATGTGTGGCCTATGCATTATATGCTACAGGTAAGTGATTAGTGATGGAATGTATTAAGAAGGGAAATACCTTAATACAAGATAAGATGGCTAATTCAGAAGAGTCTGAAATGATGAGAAAGTGATACATCAAAATATGATAGTTATCACATTCAACACGTCAGGGTTTATATGCCTTGATGTACTCCAAATCCAATATAATTAGGTAAGAAACATATGAAGTGTGTTATGCAACTATTACAATGAAATGTAATGAGTTGTTGCACCTTGATGAGTTTTAATTAATGTACCTTGAGAATGGGGTTAAGCCCAAATGATGTGTATGATGTAATCATACCATGATGAGGATGAGAAATGAACTCATACCTTGAATTGATGATTCATTTAATGAAAAATGATGAGAATAAATAAGTATGATTGAATACTTATGCTATCAATATTTGCTTCTAGATGTGTGGAGCAATGAATTAGGGTTTGATCATTGATAATATGACCTTGAAAACCTAAATGGTTAATAATGGAAAACCTTAACCCTAATGATGGGAAGGTTGTATTTCTTTTATTGCATAAGCCTTGTAAGTCATGTTAAATACTTGTATAACAAGTATAATGGTCAATGGCCTTGTAAGCCATGTGAATAAGTTGTTGCCTAGTGAGAGGTGACAAGATGTGTAATGGCCTTGTGAGCCATGTAAATAAGTTGTTGCCTAGTGAGAGGTGACAAGATGTGTAATGGCCTGGTGAGCCATGTGAATACTTGCACACAAGTAAAATGAATACCTTGGTCTGAGGACCTAGAGGTAATGGTTATCTATTACAGAGATAACAATGGTATGATCTAAGGGTTTAACTACCCAGATCCAGTAATCATGATGATGATAATGTGAAGGGATGAGAATTCCCAGTAATGTGATAAAGGACTGAGATCCCAAGTATCATGTGTTTTGATGATTTGAAAAGTATGTGACATATGTATTGTATCTTTCTTTGTAGCATCTGTTATAATAATTCTTGTTTGAAACATGGATGATGCTAAAAGATATGGTAATGCACTTAATTAATCAAGTGGAATTTCATCATGTAGTGCCCTGGCCATAGATCCATCATCGTCAATAGCTGGTGATGGTGAAATGGGTTTTCCTGCGGGTTAATCCGGACGTATATTATTGAATATGCAAGGTTTCTCATAGCCAAAAATAGGAGGATTAGAGTGCAACTTCGGTTGTAGACTCAAGATGTGTATAAGAGCATGGTGAATAGGCTCATGGCTCAGTGTGAAAGAGCATGAATGTGTTCATGGCTCAGGGAGCACGGTGAATTGGCCCGTGGCTCAGATATACTAGCGCCGAGACATGTACCAAGGCGGGCTAGAGAAAGGGTATCCTACGGGAGCTAACCCTGTGACTGAGGTCACTTAAGCAAGAGATTGTGGTCCTTCTTGTGGTCTCACACTGACCGAGACGTGGGAGGTCATGGAGTCCGACTCTTCTGTGGACCTTGTATGGCACCGGCTTTGGTTTTTGCAACCGAAGGTTGGATTTGAGCGGTACGTCTCACCTCCTCAGGGCATAAGTGTGATTGTAAAATGTAATCATCCGTATAGCATGTTTTCTTAAGGATTGAATACGGAGATTCATTGGCTGATGTTTCATTTTATTTGTGCATTCCTTAGTGGATAAATGTTAATTATGATTTTTTTATATTCTCTACAAGGTAGATAGATGAATTACTTATCTACCATGGGTAGATGCAATGACCTCCTTGAGAATGGAGATTATCTTATTCTGTTCTATGATGAATAATTATGCCTGATAATGTAAAAGTAACCCCTGCCCAGTTTTAATTTAATAAACTACAATAAAAATGTTTTTGGCGGAGAGTTATATCTCTCGTTGGGGAAATTTTCAATTGTCTCACCCCCGTGGGAAACATTTTTAGGTATGCATGGGAGGCAAAGTAGAAATCCTAGAACAAGGAAAGAGCAACAGCAACAGCAATAGCAAGGACAACAATAAGATCTCAGGTGGAGATATTGTTTGTCTAGTCATACAGATAGTAGTCATATGTGTCTTCTCTGTACTCTCAGGTCCTCGGAGTTTTTAGTCAGTGTCTTATGAATCAATCTGAGTTTCTGGCTTGATGCCTCGAGATTCATATACTGTCTGTATATAATGTTTATAAGACAGTTGATGTTGTAATCTTTGAGAAGGAATGGTACAGGTTGTGTACTTGTGAACCAGGATGAATTTGAAATACTTTGGTTCTTGGTTAAAGAGTTTCCCTGTGAATGGATCTCTTTGAAAAAGTTTTAATTTTCAGTTATTTTCAGTAATCCGCTACAAATAATTCGCTTCCGCATTAGTTAATCATGTTTTCACCAGACGGTCGCCACAATTAGTGGTATCAGAGCTCTAGGTTCGTTGAGTCTACAGAGACATAGGACTAAGGTAGTAGAGTCTGTTCTGGTGTCATTATTGGGTTTAAGGGGAGGCAGAAGAAGGTAGCAGAAACAAAAACATTTCTCCCCAAACCCGGAACAAGGAAACACGTCAATGTCTATACAATAGGAAAGGATGGTTTGTGGAATCATACCTTGTCCCGAGGCTTGCTCGGCGACAATACCCCACGCTTTGCGCAGTCTTCAACTCCGGTTCTGGACGGTGTCTATGCAGCTCCTGGTCGCACCGGGACCGACGACTCCTCCTCTCACTGGGACTGTCGGGGTTGACAGTTGTCCTCCTGACCAATAGAAACCTCCCGCCTCTAAAGTAGTCCACACAGACCACCTGGAACTCCACACTCCTTGTCCCACAAGGAGTTGGAAGGATTCACACCCTCCTGTTGACGTACTAGTCACCAACACATTCTCCTGCCTCCAGTTGCAACTGTAGTTGTCTTTCCCTTGGTGCACCTCCCTTTGCAGATAGCACTTGCTCGGGCTCTGTCTCAGTTACCAAAACCAGAGAGAACGAAAACTTTGCTGAGCAACTGGTTGCACTGAGTTGTACTTTGAGAAGCCCCCAATACCCCTATATATAGGAGGGTCATGGGACAGGGTTCTCCATCCTGGGAAATGCAGGACTAAAAGAAGGAGTAGAAGGGTTCGATATTTTCCACAAAACAAGCAACTTGCAACCTGAATCAATCATTTAACAACTGAAACAGTCGGTTGGGGACCTGAACCGGTCGGTTGACACCTCAACCGATCGGTTGGGACACCTCAACCGGTCGGTTCACAAGTGAACCGGTCGGTTGGTGGTCCTGGTCAGTTCCCGATTGACTTTCCTTCTTTTGTTTCTAATTGGTATCGAATACCAATCCTATTTCCCAATCAAATTGGGCAATTGAAATGAAAGGAAAATTCTCACCAATCCTATTTTCCCAAGTTGCTTGGTTGCACCAGTTGAATCGATCGTTTCAACACTTGAAGCAATCGGTTCACCCTGATCTTGAGCCTATCGGCTCAACACTTGAGCCTACCGGTTCACCAAGCTCAGCCGATCGGTTCATCACATGAGCCGATCAGTTTGGGAGTGTAGATTGTGCAGAATCAGTCAATGGCGATTTCAATCAATCAAATACTCCAATCAATGTGTCCAACACCTTAAACACTATGATCTTGAGCTATCAATCAATTGAGTGTTTAATTGAACTACTAAACTCCTTTAGTAATCAATCTAAACATTGTTTGTGGACAAAAACTCCTCTTCCAGGTTAAATCCTAGGTGTGTGACCCTGCAGGTCCATTTCACGTTGGTAGTGAAAGTCCATAACATTTATGATTTCACAAGCAAAGAGCAGTGCCTAGTCACACATCAGTGCTACCCAAGTGAAAGTAGAAAGTTGGAGAACAACTTTCAATCCTACAATTCGTGAATGGTGTTACAGTGAATGTATAATTCCTTTGTCGCTGATATCCCAAATGAACTCGAGGCATGGAATAGTCATCCTGTCAACGTTCATTCACTTTCTTGATCTCATAGTAGATTGGAAGAGATATGTTATGATATCAGTATCACATACTGACTCATACATGCGTGCACGCCTTTCTCAATCCTACTCATCAAGTGGCCATAGATATCAAACTCTCTCAGGAGGGACAAATCACATATCTATCACTCACCCCTCAAAATCCCCATGTGTCAAAGCCACCCAATCATCACCTTTATAACAACCCATGCTTCAAGACTGCGTTTGATGATGTCAAAGTGTGCCCAACGACATGTGTTGAGTGTAGTGATTTTAGGTCTAAGAATCACATTCACCACCATCACTATGAGTACTGACTGTGACTACCATGTCATGGTTCCATGTGTCAAACTCACGGTGGGTCTGTCCGGTACACTTGTTCTCTAACAAGTACCTATGTGTTTGGTTTGATATCTCTATATCATGACTAATGAGATTCTGTCATCAACCAACACCACAATCTAGTCTTGTGTGTCATTGCTATCTATCTACCTTCCACAATGACATCCGACTAGGGACATAACAAGAATGTACAAACTCTTAGCATCCGTATGATCTCATCGTTTAGGTCATGAACCTGAAGGCATACGTCATTGAGTATTGTCATTCTCTAGACATTCAATCTGTTCTATCACTGTCTCATATGACTGAACCAAAAAGAATTGGAAGCTTGTCTTTGTTGTTTATCAAATCAATCTTAATGTATCCCACCAATCATCCCATGATTGACTCTCAGGGCATACATACCAACATACTCCCACTTGCACTGTGAGCCAATCACCCTTGAATCATATTCATAGTGATCTTCAAACATGTCCCACATGTTACTATGCTCTTGTGCTATCATAGTGAGTAATGGAAACACCTTGCCAAAGTTAGTATAAATTGCATGTCTCTCATCTCTTCGCTGTACATCACACATATGAGATGGAGTTGCCGTAATATGTGATCTTGTATTCCTTTGCTAACCTTTAGCCACATTGCATGATCAAGGATTCCATATTTGTCATCAATGAGTGGAATATCTATAAGTTCATCTCCTGAACTTCCAGATCCATATAGTATCTACTGTTGTTCTCTAACGCATAGATACTCGGCATTTCCTTTTAAACGGCTTTATTGGAACATTTCCAATTATCAACAAACTTCCACCTTTTATATATCCTATATATATTTTGCGATTAATTTTCTGTCCTTTTGGAAGTTCGCATCAATGTGACTCTTTACATCGAACTCTTCTTTTTTCTCCATAGAACTAGTACTTCTCAAGTTCTTATGGTTTCCAGTAACCCTTACTAGAAGTAGATAGACATCCACTCGTCATGTCCCACATATGAGTTATCAGGATGAGCACATCATATTGCTATGTCATACATACATGATGATGAATGCATTTTGTTCTTGCCATGCAAGATAATGGGATGATTACATACATGATAGATCCATATCTATTCTTAGTGTTCCCATTCTTCATAAGAATTGGACACTTGGCCTTGGGATACTAACTCCATGTAACATGGACAAGTTTTCTCCCACTAAATCTGTGTACACTGAACCCTTCAGTACATATTGCCAATGTATGCTTTCTCTTTTCAGGTCAAGAGGTTTTCGAGAACTATCTCTATAGATCTCTATTCCTATCTCATAGGAAACATCTCTATCTTCCTTAAAGATAATTTCCACTTTTGGATTTCCATTCTAGAACATTTCCATTTCACATCAACATGTGGAATGTGAACACGCTCCCACTAAATCACAGATCCCTTCTTTATCTTTGACATATCAGTCAAACTCTTTGACTATATTATCAAAGTAAAGATCCAATTCTGAGTTGCTTGTACTCAATCAATCACATTGATTAGTCCATTGTAACTTATAGACTTCATTTGCATTAATGGATTCATAAACCTTATAGGTTGTGTCACGTACACATCCTTGTTTTATTCCTCATAGGAATGCGGTTTTAGTATCCATATGCCAAATGTCTTAGTCATTAAGTTGCAATCAACAAGCATCATCCTTCTCAAAATGTTATCCATCTGTCTTAACACTTAAGACTTATTCGCACTTGTGGATTTTATTCCAATGGGTGCTACCATCAAGGTCATACCTTATGGTTTACATGGGAGTCATTTAGGATGTAATGGTCATCTACCATAACTCAAAATTCGGTTCCTCTCATTCATCTAGATAGTTGACTCATCACATGACCAACTCATCAAATAGATAATTGAGGTGTATCTGCTAAGAATAAAATAACTCACAACCCTTGTGATTCTTAATTTCTTTTATTAGTGTGGGGTATTCTTTTAGAAGGAGTCAGTTATTTGATAATCATTCTCTAACTCCTTAGAGTATGATTCCTTTCTTGATTTAGAGATCACATGCCTTAATCATGAGTTCACTATGATACACTATCATAATCACTCATAAGGATCTCAAACATTTGGTCCAAGTATTTCATTCATTGATCTCATCAAGAATTAACACTTTACCAAATTTGCACTTCATCTATGATAATCTTGAACACTTCAAGATATTCATATTGGTATTTCTCTAAACACCATTTGAAGTATTAGCATTTGTTCCAATAGGTATGTAAATACATCACATGTATTTTACCTAATAGGATAATCATTCTCCCACTACCATTAGTGAAGATTGATTAATCATGTCCAAGATATTCATGTCTCTTACTGGTTCTCTAACCAAAAGAGTCTAGATTTATCCATCATATGGACACTAGAAATGAATTTCTCATGATTGATGCTAATTTGATTGTTTGAGTTATCTATAACTTTTTGGTATCATTTTATCTTATGCATATCAAATACCACAAGATAAGCAAGGCATTGCCACAAAGATCACATCTTTAAAAGATTGAAACATCAACTTTATTGATTGCCATCATTGTCATACAATATGCAAAATAAAGTGTTTTTATCTATTGGCAAATATGGAATAGCAGTTCATAACTGTATTACATGGCTTTTAGGCTGAAAATAAACTAAAGTACTCCTATCTATGGCGGCAACACTTGCCCCATTTATTGAAAGCTTTACACTTTACATTTTGGTATCATATACCTCAAAACGTGTTACAAGTTTACTTTCATGACACCTTTAAGTAGAGACGTATGTTGCCTCCTTCTTCTTTTGTTCTTCCAGATAGAGAGGACAATTCCTTTTCCAATGTCCTGGCTTTTGACAATAGTGGCAATTTCTGTAACATCCCTGACCTGGGTTATGAGTTAACCCTAGGTGTTTTTCCTAAATATGTGAATAAATCTTTGTGATTAACTCTGAGCATGTAATTAAGTTTCTCAGAAACATATATTTCAGTATTTGCTCCTTTTTATTTAAAGTTGTAGCAATTGTTTTGATATACAGGGACCTATGTGAAATTTACCCAGTTAAAAGGGTTAGCTTGCAATTTGCATATGTTGAGATGTTCCTCTGATGTTGAGACATTATGAGAATCTTTTTGGTAAAGATTGAGGGATTTCCCAAGCTAGGGCACCAAGGTGCAGCTGTGGAAGCAATCCCGGTGCTTGAAAACCCTAATTTGGGATAAAATGCAATTTACCCAAATTAAGGGATGTAAATGGTAAAATATGTCATCTAATGTATCTTTTTAGACTCTTGCCATCATTTAGAGAAGAAATTATGAGGAAGTCACCTCAATTGAATTATCAAGTTATGTGATATGCCTTGTGATTGAATAATTAGGGTATATGTGCAATATTTCTTTATGTATGTACCTCATTGTTAGCTTGCTCTCCTTTACTTTTTTTTTCCTAAGACCTTAAGAGAAGGTTTGTCCTTAGAATAAAGAGGAAGGGACGATCAAGTAAAGAAGGAGGGACCTAGTTGGAATTATGGACAACTTATGAACTAAATGTTGAAAATCCTACCCCATGTATATAAGCTCTCCTTCCCTTAGTTGCAAGGGAACTTACCCTTCGTTCCCTTACTATTTCATTTCACCAAAGACGACCAAGGACTGTCTTGGAGCTAAGGAGGACGACCAAGGGGTACAAGTTAGGTTTAAACCCCTCTTCTTGCCTAATTCCATGGTTAGAACTTGAATTCAAGGTCATCTTCATGGCTAACTCTTGAAACCCTACCTTTCTAGCCGTCTCTTTTCATCCTTCCTTGGAGTTTTCACCTTGGCCAACCTGTGGGAACTCAAGGAAGCCATTAGAGCTTGGATCTTGAAAGCTTGTAGCTCAAGAAGCAAGCTTTAGGCGGGTTTTATAACTCTAAACCCATGCTTTACTATGTGCATCTTTATATGCAGTTGGATGATAGCTCTTAGTGTTTCCCTACTTTTTCCTGCTATTTTGCAAGCAAATCCATGGAATATTCGTACTGTTCTTGAGCTAGGACATGAAGGCGTGATTTCCAAGAAAAACCCACCGCTTTTCACTTCCTTAAACGGTCTCAAAAGTTTGCTCTCTCGGTCTCAAGACCGCGAGGTGAGCAAACGGTCTCGAGACCGCGACAGGGCAAACGGTCTCCAAGACAGTTTGTCCCCGTTGACCAAGCGTGGACCGTATAAGAAACCTGTTCCTAATTATATAGGCTAATTACCCTCAAAATTTGGGAGGCTAACTCCAAAGGAATCGGGAGATATGACCTTTTTAAGTAACAACTTTAAATTGATTTATTCCTGATTCTCAAACGGTCTGAAATTGCCTTTTTGGGCAAACGGTCTCAAGACCGTGTAAGGTCGTTGACCAGGCATTGACCGTATGAGATTACTATTCAAAATTATGTTAATTAACGACTCACCAAGTTTGATGGTATAATTCCAAACGGGCTAAGAGTTGAAGGGTGAATACTAGGGCTAACCCTAGGTAAAATCAGTATTGAAATTATGGTGACCTAATTAGGGTTTTTTTTTAGGGTTGATTGACCTAAACGGTCTCAAGACCGTTTGGGGGTCACCACACGGTCTCAAGACCGCGAGGGCAATCAACCAAGACCGTTTGGAGGTCTGGGGTCAAGGATAGTTGACCAATTGAAGGTACAATTGCACCAAATTACATTGCAATTAAATATTGATATAATCATCAACTCAATTTGTTCAACCTTGATGAATTTCCACTAGAATCCAAAATTGGATGGGCAAACGGTCTCAAGACCGTTTGGAACTCATCCAAACGGTCTCAAGACCGAGAGTACAATCACCCAAGACCGTTTGAAGGTCTAGGGTTGAGTAATTTGACCAATTGAGGACCCAATTGCAAATAAGTTATCAATTTAATCAAAATTCTGTTTTGTGGCTCAATCATGGTTCAACCCCTATCAAATGACCTTAGATTTTGATGAACTCTTGGGCAAACGGTCTCAAGACCATGTGGGGTCCACCCACATGACCTCAAGACCGTTTGGGCCAAGTTTGAGCCCAATTGGAGCTCAATTGAAGGGTTCAACCTTGTGTTGAGTCACATTGTTGAGTGTTGATGGGTGAACATTGATAGACCCTAATTGAATCAATTTCAATCCTAATTGGTTAACAATTGAGGATCAATTGAATGACCAATTGGTTAAGCATAACCTTAGTTGACCCAATCCATAAGTGGTCAATATAACTTTGACCTTTTGAGGGCTTCAACATCGGTTAACATCATCGATTGTATCTTTGATTTTGTTGATGGACCAAGCGGCTGAGACCATGTGAGCCTCGCGGTCTCAAGACCGTGAGAGGGCTCGCGGTCTCAAGACCATGTGAGCCTCGCGGTCTCAAGACCGTGAGAGGGCTCGCGGTCTCAAGACCGTGAGAGGGCTCGCGGTCTCAAGACCGTGAGAGGGCTCGCGGTCTCAAGACCGTGAGGGGGCTCATGGTCTCAAGACCGAGAGGAGGCTCGCGGTCTCAAGACCGCGAAGGGCCTCGCGGTCCTGAGGTCAAACTAGCTAAACGGTCAACGTCTCTTCGCGGTCTAAACTCCAATTTGATCTTCGCGGTCTCAACATCAATTGAACCAATGATAGGGCTTCGCGGTCTTGAATCACTTGAAGAGGCTCGTGGTCTTGAAGCCTAAGGGGGCTCGCGGTCTTGGAGTTAGAAAGAGGCTCGCGGTCTTGGAAAGTCAAAGTGGGCAAACGGTCAACACTTTCAACCGATTTCAACTCAATTGATGATTAATGATTGAAATCAATCAATGTGATTCCAAGTTGACTTCTTTCAATCAATTCATAATATAAATGGTCCAAATGTTGCCCAAACCAAACCCTAATGATAATCTAGGATAGTAAGGGGTTATTTGACTAAGGTTTTTGACCATAATGATGATCAATGGGGGGGGATTACCAAAATACCCCTGAAGGGTCAATTGAGTTATACCTTGCTCAATTCAAACTCTAATTACATGAGAATGATGTTTTTGGTCATAATGACTCTATCCAACTTGATCTAGTCTAATGTTATCATCCACCATTAGTATGATGAAAGAGAAAGTACTCTAGAGAGAGAGAAAGTACCCTAGAGAGAGAAAGTAACTCTAAATCACATAATGGTGATGTTTTTGGCTATGTTAGCCTATGATGACTTAATCCGACCTGATCTAGGGTGATGTTGACATCACCTAACCTTATGATGAGAGAGAAAGTACTTCTAGAGAGAGAAAGTACTTCTAGAGAGAGAAAGTACCCTTTTTAAGTGGAAACTCAATTGAAGCATCCCCAATACACATAAATGAGCATAATTAGGGTATGATCCACCTGTGTGAGATCATAGAAACCCTAATTATGATAAATGATGAACTTTTAACTAATCTAAGATCATCAATGAAGATGTTACTCATACATGATGATGTTATGAGTCCAATTCACCTTAATGTGAATAGTAAACCCTAATTCAAGGGTGATGACATGTAATGTGAATAGTAAACCCTAATTCAAGGGTGATGACATGTAACGTGAATAGTAAACCCTAATTCAAGGGTAATGGCATGCTTTTGAATATTAAACTCTATTTGATAAGAATTAGAGATTTAAACTCTTATGACAAGAGTAGGAAGGATATTCCTTATTTTTGTATTACCTTTATCAGTTGTATTAACCATGCAGGTTCCGATATGAAGGTAATCATATCCAGGTATGGATGATGATGTTATATTCATTAAAGGCATGTTGTTAGCCTTATGAATAAGTAAAATAATCTGATGTCTTGTCAGTGGCATCCTATACTGATAATGGGCTGCGAGAGCCATGAATACCATCAAAGTCATGCCTTAGAGATGACTTGTGATGAGGATAATGAGAAATGATGATTGATATGAGTTAGGCCTGTTACATTTAGTATTCTTCTTTTATAGCTGCTATGTTATTGTTATTGTTTGTAGAACAATGTATGCTATTAAAGAATACTGAATGTACCTAACTAATCAAGTATAATGTAGAGCCCTGATCATAGATCCATCATTGTCAGAAATTAAATGATGGTGAAACAGGTTTTCCTCAGGGAACTCCTGGAGCACATACTTTTGAGTATGTGGGGTACATGGATGTGTAGAACCTTACATCCTAGTGTAGGAAAGTGGTGTAGATGTGTAATCCATCCATCCTTCACTATAATTCCATACCGTATCAGTGGTAGGTAAACATGAAACCTCCTGATGACGAAGACAGCACAGATATCCGTATCAGTGGTAGGTAAATATGAAACCTCCTGATGACGAAGAGAGTACAGAACGCCACTGTGACTCTAGAATAGCGAAGGACCAGTTTACCCTGGTGAGCTATATTAAGTAGAGACACGAGATGTCCTACAAGTGATCCTCTTACTGACTGAGGAAGGTGAAGGTCATGAGAATCCGGCTCTCTTAATGACCCATGTATGATACTGATGTGACTTCTCAGCGATCAGTTGGAGTATGAGGGGTAAGCCTCATCTCCACAGGGCATAATGTTGTTTGTAAAACATAATCAACCATGTAGTATAACTTGTTAGAGATGACTCCAAGTTAGTTGATTGATTTTACATTGCAATAATGTTTATATTCTCCATATCTCCTAAATTGTAGAGATCTTGTTATACCTGCAACTGTTATAGAATACTCTGAAGGCTTTACTGTATTCTTTGATGTTATAATAAAGCTTCTGGCGAAGAGTTATAACTCTCGCTGGGACAATTATGTATAATTGTCTCACCCCATAGGCTTCAACTTTTTAGGTGGACGTCGGAGACGAAGGAACCAGCCTACAGGTGATCAGTCTCAGCAGTGGCACCAGGGGCAGCAGTAATCTCAGATGGAGATTGTCCTTCCATATGGTGTAGTTAGAGTCAGTCCTATGTGTCCTCTGTACTCTTAGGTCTTGGAGTCTTTTGTATAGTGATCTTGAGATTTTGTATCTTGATGTATATAATTACTCGAGAAGTAATTATCCTGAGATGTAAACAGTTTATCTCTCTTTATGAAAGAAGCTTTTATGGATCCAAGCTCTTGTCTCGAAAAGTTTTAATTTCCCGTGATTTTTGTCTTCCGCTGATTACCGATTCGCTTCCGCTACGTTTTAATCGTGTTTATGTCATGGTTTGGAGATCAGAGCCCACAATTTCCTTTCTTGGTCACACCTCCCTTGGCCTTGAGAGCTGAAGACGGCTTGGACTCCTGGCTAGCATCAGAACCTTTCTTAGCTTTGCCCTTGACCTTGCGCTTGGACTTGCCTTTCTTGCTCGTGATCACCATCACAGGCTTAGGCTTGTCCTTCTTCATCTGTATCTCGGCTGTCCTCAACATGCCCAACAACTCTGACAGTGGCCTATCAAAGTTGTTCATGTTGTAGTTCATCACAAACTGACTGTAGGATTCTGGCAATGATTGCAGTATCACGTCAGTAGCCAACTCTTGGCTTAGTGGAAATCCCAGTCTTTGCAGGTTCTCCACATACCCAATCATCTTGAGTGTGTTAGGACCAACTGGATCTCCTTCTGTCATGACGCACTTGAATAGTGCCCTTGAGACATTGTATCTCTCTTGTCGTGCCTGATCTTCATACTTGTTCCTGAGATGCTGAATCATCTCAATGACACCCATGTTCTCATGTTGTCTCTGCAACTCATGGTTCATAGAACATAACATCAAGCACTTTGCATCAATGGCATCATCAGAATGCTTCTTGTAATCATCCCTTTCTATCTTTGGTGCATTAGGAGCGGGTTCCTCTGGAATTGGAGTATCCAAGACATAGAGCTTACGCTCTTGAGTGAGAACAATTCTCAATGTCCGATACCAGTCATGGAAGTTTGTCCCATTTAGCTTGTCCTTTTTAAGGACCGATCGCAAAGAAAAGTGATTGTTGTTTGTTGCCATTTGAACTACAAAAGGAAATATGCATTTTTAGTCCAAAAACTCATTTTTGACTTTTTTGATTGATTTGAAAAGTTTGACGATATAATTAGGCTTTTAATTAATTATTGCTCCCACTATTTTACTTCAAATTGATAGCCCTCACCATCAATTCGGAAGATTGCAGCATACAACCTTCTAGTGGGCAAGATCTTGAAATCCTCTAAGCCATGGACCAGCTAGGGCTGTCACCCACAACATAGATCTCTCATGTAGGCAACTCTTGCCAATTGCATCATATGCAACTCTTGATAAGATGTCATATGCAACTCCTTGCCATGATCATCTCCATGCCTCAAGGTACTAGATCCCATCTAGATCACCTTGTTAAGTCTGACCCAAAGCTAACACGATGAACATGCACCTTGCTAGGGCAGACCCACACATTCATCCTTCACGCTTCCACGAGATAGACGGTGCACCACGCTAGGGCGTGCCCACACTTGGTCGATCAAGCTTTTCACATGTGTCACATTTGGAAGGCATCTAAAACTTAATATTTAATGAGGGATTTGGTTTTTATATACATATACATATCCAATCACCACAATACATAGTACATATCATATACATGGTATATCCCACAGAAAACATGCAAAATGATAAAAGCGATGATTATGGCCATCCTAATGTGATTCCTCAAGCCAAGAGGAATCACGGTCATCTAGGTCTACATCACATGCAACCTGTACAAGATGAACTCTGTGCTTTGCCTTTGGAGAAGATCAACTCATCACATGAATGACTTGATCATTCTGGCCCGGTCGTCTACGTGCCACCAGCCGATCGGTTGGCTCCTCCAACCGATCGGTTCGCCTGAACATCATGCATCTCATCATGGCCGCCACCCGCTCGTCTCGCTCCTCGAACTGGTCATCAACTGATCGGATCACTCCTTGAACCGATCGTCTGGAACGTCAACTGATCGGTTCACACCTTGAACCGATCGTCTCAGCTGTCGTCTCGATGTCCCCCGTTCATTGACATAACAGGAAATAAAATTCTATCCTATTTTACATTGTAAAATGAGAAACCTCGAGTTACATTCAAGGGGAGCAAAGGTAGGAAAGAAATCTCGAATTATTTCGAGTTACATCAGGAATAGGAGAAGGAAGATCTGTGTGCAGATCGAGATGCAAGCAACCACATACAACCATACACAGATAGGGTTTATTGGCCATAACCACGCTATACATCCACCACAAAACTCATTTAAGGGCGACGCGTATCGAATGCATTAATAATACATATCATATATGTAATTGGGATTTGTAGATTTAGGATTGGACATGCATAAAGCCAATATTATTCACATCATATGCAATAAATAAAAGCGACAAACCAAAATCGATCATATCGATATTCCTAAAATATAGAGCAGTTGACGTGGCTCTGATACCACTGTTGGGTTTAAGGGGAGGCAGAAGAAGGCAATGGAAACAAAAAAAATTCTCCCCAAACCCGGAACAAGGAAATGCGTCAACGTCTATACAATAGGAAAGGATGGTTTGTGGAATCATACCTTGTCCCGAGGCTTGCTCAGCGACAATACCTCGTGCTTTGTGCGGTCTTCAACTCCGGTCTTGGACGGTGTCTGTGCAGCTCCTGGTCGCACTGGGACTGACGACTCCTCCTCTCACCGGGACTATCGGGGTTGACAGTTGTCCTCCTGAGCGGCAGAAACTTCCCGCCTCCGAAGTAGTCCACACGGACCACTTGGAACTCCACACTCCTTGTCCCACAAGGAGTTGGAAGGAGTCACACCCTCCTTTTGACGTACTAGTTGCCAACACACTCTCCTGCCTCCAGTTGCAACTGCAGTTGTCTTTCCCTTGCTGCACCTCCATTTGTGGGTAGCACTTGCTCGGGCTCTCTCTCGGTTACCAAAACCAGAGAGAACGACAACTTTGCATAGCAACTGGTTGCACTGAGTTGTACTTTGAGAAGCCCCCAATACCCCTATATATTGGAGGGTCATGGGATAGGGTTCTCCATCCCGGGCAATGCGGGACTAAAAGCAGGAGTAGAAGGGTTCGAGATTTTCCACAAAACAACCAACTCGGAACCTGAATCGATCGTTTCACAACTGAAACGGTCGGTTGGGGACCTGAACCGGTCGGTTGACACCTCAACCGATTAGTTGGGACACCTCAACCTGTCGGTTCACAAGTGACACGTCAGTTGGTGGTCCTGGTCAGTTCTCGATTGACTTTCCTTCTTTTGTTTCTAATTAGTATTGAATACCAATCCTATTTCCCAATCAAATTGGGCAATTGACATGAAAGGAAAATTCTCACCAATCCTATTTTCCCAAGTTGCTCGGTTGCACCAGTTGAATCGATCGTTTCAACACTTGAAGCAATCGGTTCACCCTGATCTTGAGCCGATCGGCTAAACACTTGAGCTGACCGGTTCACCAAGCTTAGCCGATCGGTTCATCACATGAGCCGATTGGTTTGGGAGTGCAGATTGTGTAGAATCAGTCAATGGTGATTTCAATCAATCTGATACTCCAATCAATGTGTCCAACACCTTGAACACTATGATCTGGAGCTATCAATCAATTGAGTGTTTAATTGAACTACTAAACTCCTTTAGTAATCAATCTAAACATTATTTGTGGACAAAAACTCCTCTTCCAGGTTAAATCCTATGTGTGTGACCCTGCAGGTCCATTTCACGTTGGCAGTGAAAGTCCATAACATTTATGATTTCACAAGCAAAGAGCGGTGCCTAGTCACACATCAGTGTTACCCAAGTGAAAGTAGAAAGTTGGAGAACAACTTTCAATCCTACAATCCGTGAATGGTGTTACAGTGAATGTATAATTCCTTTGTCGCTGATATCCCAAATGAACTCGAGGCATGGAACAGTCATCCTGTCAACGTTCATTCACTTTCTTGATCTCAGAGTAGATTTGAAGAGATATGTTATGACATCAGTATCACATACTGACTCATACATGCGTGCACGCCTTTCTCAATCCTACTCATCAAGTGGCCATGGATATCAAACTCCCTTAGGAGGGACAAATCCCATATCTATCACTCACCCCTCAAAAGCCCCATGTGTCAAAGACACCCAATCATCACCTTTATAATAAACCATGTTTTAGGACTGCGTTTGATGATGTCAAAGTGTGCCCAACGACATGTGTTGAGTGCAGTGATTTCAGGTCTAAGAATCACATTCACCACCATCACTGTGAGTACTGACTGTGACTACCATGTCATGGTTCCATGTGTCAAACTCACGGTGGGTCTGTCCGGTACACTTGTTCTCTAACAAGTACCTATGTGTTTGGTTTGATATCTCTATATCATGACTAATGAGATTCTGTCATCAACCAACACCACAATCTAGTCTTGTGTGTCATTGCTGTCTATCTACCTTCCACAATGACATCCGACTAGGGACATAACAAGAATGTACAAACTCTTAGCATCCGTATGATCTCATCGTTCAGGTCATGAACCTGAAGGCATACGTCATTGAGTATTGTCCATTTATGAGAATCTGAAAGCTAACAGAATGAATAATTTCAAAAACCCACTCAATCCAACACCTTGGGAACCCCATTTTCATAAGAATATGATGCAAATACCTCCACTTAATAGAATCATACACTTTCATGAGGTCCACCTTCACACAAAAATTAGGAGACTTGCTCTTCATGATCATATTCAACATATCATTCACCAGCAAAGTAGCATCAGAAATCAATCTACCCTTAATAAAAGCACATTGGGCTTTGTCAATAATATCAGGCAGTATGGGCTGAAGTCTGTTAGCAAGAACCTTTGAAATCACCTTATAGAGAGAATTACACAGAGAAATCGGCCTCCAATCCTTCACATTAATAGCACTACTGCACTTGGGAATAAGAGTTATAAAGGTTTTGTTCACCTCTTTTAGAAGACGCCCACTTCTGAAAAAATTTTGAACAGCCTTGACTACATCATCACCAACAATATCCCAACACACCTTGTAAAACGTAAAGTTAAACCCATCGGGCCCCGGAGCCTTATCCCCATCACTGCCTTTAATAACTCTCTCAATCTCCTCTCTTGTAACAAGAGCACAAAGGGAATTAATATGATCATAGAAAGTCTCGGTACTTGCCAATCATCATTCCAAACAACATCACCGCCTTCATCAGCCTTAAATAGGTCTTTGTAAAACTTAACAAATTCATCATGAATGATTTGTTCATCCGTAATATCAATGCCATCTACCACAAGGCATATAATAGAATTCCTCATCCTTCTCGTGTTTATGGAAGAATAAAAGAACTTCGAATTCCTATCACCCAACTTCAGCCAGTTCACCCGTGATTTCTGCTTAAGGAAAGATTCTTCAGCCTTATAAGCATCTTCAGCAATCTTTCTTTTATTGACAGCATCCTACACAACCACTACATCAGTAGGATTCTGATCAGCTTGATTTTGATCAATACATGCCTCAAACTCCCTCATATGTCTAACTTCAGTAAGGTCACCAACCACTGCCTTATTCCATTTAGACAGCTCAAATATAACATTATCCAGTTTTCTACAAATCTGGAACATTGGATTACCTTCAATCTCCACATTCCAAGCCTTCTTTACCACCTCCTCAAAGTCATCATGTTGGCACCAAGCATTAACAAAACGAAAAGGAGATTTCCTCCTAATACTCTTTTTATCCATATACATAAGAATCACTCTATGATCACTATGAATGGAAGCAACCACCTCTCCCCAAAAATTAGGGAAGGTATCCAAAAACTCCAAATTATAGAAAGTTCTGTCCAACTTTGACATCACAAGTTTTTCATTCACCTGTCTATTATCCCAGGTGAACTTCGAACCTCTCAAATCCAGTTCAACCAGAGAAGAGTGAAGAATACAGTCATTAAAATTGGCCATGGAACTATAGCAGGGTTCACAAACACCAAACTTCTCATGAGCAAAGCGAATCGCATTGAAATCACCACAAACTATCCACAGACCATTAATAGAACTCTTAAGATCCTTGATAGACTCCCACAGACCATTCCTTTTCCCAAAATTGTTATGAGCATAAACAGATGTAAGGAAAAATTACCAATAGCAGTATCCACACGGACATGAATAAACTGATCAGATTCACTGATATAGTTAAACGTGATATCCTCCTTCAATTTAACCAGAATAATTCTTCCCAACACATGACTATTGTGATTAGAAATACAAGACACATCACCAAACAGCCTGTTCATAACTTTGCTAACTTTCTTCCTTCGCAATTTAGTCTCCAGAATACAACCAATCGCCACCTCATTCCTAGCTATACACTCCTGAAGTGCGGACTGTCTCCCCGTGTAATTCAGTCCCCTCACGTTCCAGGAGGCAATAGCAAGAGAACTAACCATTTGGAATGTGGTTGGATGGTACCCTGCCAGCCTCAGTAAACACCTCCTGATCACCATCGCCTACAAATAACTGTTGGAATGAGTTTGGAGAAATAGTAACCCCTGACCTGAAAGCAACCTCCGAAGACTTCAAAGGACCCTTTGGTGGCGAGCTATTCTTCCTTCTATTTCTTCTTGAGTTACCTGACACTGGATTAAAACCATCTCCTCTGTCAATGCTGCTATCCGGCGTCACTAACTCTACTGTAACATCAACCCCAACCACTGAAGAAGCCTTAGATACTTCTGTCTCAGCCGGACTATCAGATGCATCCACGAACTGATCAACCTCTAATACTGAATCTTCTTCAGGATCCTTTTCTTCATTATCATTAACAATCACTTTCTTCGGCACCCAAATTTTACTCTTCCTGCCCTTATCCTTCCCACTTTCGCAACCTGCAATCCCATGGCCAAACGTTCCACACACTTCACATCTGTTTGGAACCCATTCATACTGAATCGAGACCTTGTCTTCAATGCCATCATCACTCACCAGCGGAATATATGTAAGGAAGCTTGAGGAAGTCGGTATCAGCACCAACATTCTCGCAAACTCCAACCTTCTGAACTCAAGAGTAGCTTTGTCCACCTTTAACGGAGTTCCAATATAAGAACCAATCATTCCGAAGATGTCTTCATCCCACAATTCCAATGGCAAATCAAAGACCCACACCCATACAGGAACCTCTGTCAGCTTCAGCTTATCCAGAAAACAACCTCTCACCCATCTCTTGATAATAAGGGGCTTCCCCGCCACAAACCAAGGGCCGCCATCAATAGCAGTATCCAGATCTTCCACTTCCGAAAAATTAATCACAAAGTAGCCATTTCCCCTCGAGATGATCTCAATTGTGCCCTTGATTTTCCACAGACCCTGGAGGTACGATTGCAAAGAAGGCCAGTGCGGTTTTAGATCAACTATGTATCCCGCCGCTGAGAGTCTCCATTTGTCAGCATTTCGCTCCGAGATCACCTTCGAGTAGACAATCGCTCCATCACGAATTTCTAGCTGCTTTGGCGACAAAACACCCATATCTACTCCCTTTGACAGTCTTCTGAACAAGTCCGACCACTGACGCGGTTCCTTTTCCACTCCAACATGATTTATCCTTCTCTGAGCAGGAGCTTGAGGATGACGAGAAAAGGTAGGGAGAGGCCTAGAAACATTCCCATTGAGCACACTTCCCCCCGATCTCCCATCCCCTCCTTCTTTGGACACAGCAGCTTCTCCCTGAGATGAGCCACCACCATCTCCCGATGCATCGCCTCCGCCATTGCCAGACCTATTCGCCTCCGCCATCACAAGTTTCATTGAGTATTGTCATTGAGTATTGTCATTCTCTAGACATTCAATCTGTTCTATCACTATCTCATATGATTGAACCAGAAAGAATTGGAAGCTTGCCTTTGATGTTTATCAAATCAATCTTAATGTATCCCACCAATCATCCCATGATTGGCTCTCAGGGCATACATACCAATAGTCATCCAGTGTATCTAATAGTGTCTTCTTCTCGTATAAGAGAAGAAGAACTTAAAGATGATTGGGTCACATGAGGAGATTGCTAATGAGAGCAGCAATGTTGCACCGAGAAGAGGTGCATCGGAACAGGCAAGAGAGAGACAATTGCCTGAGAATCCCCTAGCTGATCCAACTATAATAAGAAAATCCTTCTTTAAGTATTACTGTTGGAGAACTTAGGGAAACAGTAATGTATATACTGGATCAAGTTTTGGCAGTGTAACCTAGATTACCAGTCCCAATGATGATGTTATAGATATCAACAAGATTTGTAATTAGCATCAACAGGTTGAAGCAAAAGGAAATGATGAATTTCTGGACTTAAATTGAGTCTGTGCTCAACCATAGCTTTTTGAATCAACCTTTGAGGCAGAGTTAGCCTGAGGCAGTGAATAATTCATGTATTATGACAAGTTAGACAAGATAATATCATGCAAATATGTTAATTTATGAATTCCTGGATTAACTGAGAGAGGAAATGATTGAACTTTCCTTGATTAGTCCTATGAGGACTTATGTTTTTCATAGTAAAACATTACAAATGTTTTATGTTGTTCTTACCTCCTTGAGAAATGATGAGGTATAGAAGAGATGCCTGAATGAAATTCAGGGATGATAAGTCTTATGCTTGTGATAATATGAAAAGGAGGAATATGATAGTATACAAAGTGCATACCACTTAATCTCAGTATTTATATACCTTGGCCAGGTATACAGCTATTGATGATAAAGTGGGTATGGAAACTCTTAGATTGTTGTCTTTTTGATTGCTCTGATCAAGTAGTCATTCTGAGACAATCTAATGAGTATCATGAAATTAGAAATCTGGAATGAATAAATGTGTCATATCCCATGCATAAGAAAGATAAGTCTGAGATAATCTCAGATGAGCATGTTGTATGAGGAACTAAAAATGTACTCCTCATAAGATAAGAATAAGAATAAGGGAGATGAACCCTGTTCAATTATGCTGCCCACATAATACAGATCTTTCCCATAATGAGGAAATGGGAGATGTGATGAGATCATGAGATGATCATAAACATTCTAGATAATAATAAAGAAAGGGATAATGACATACAATCATCCTTACAAATTCCAATGCTAAAGGCAAGGAACCTAGGATGAGATATAGAGTAAATGGTTCAAGAATAGTTGAAAATACATGAATTAATAAGAGGAATATGAATACTTGTTTTCTTTCCTTTCAGGGGCATGGCAATAAAGTGGGTCTTAGGACACTTGATGTGCATAAGATAAAGGTGTTCATGTGATGGATAATTAGAGAAGTATCAGTTATCTTGGACTTTGGTCCCAAGATGAGAACATATGAAACAATTAATGTTCCAAGATGAAAGGAAGAGATATATATGATGTGGTTCCAACACATGTGATAGATACCAAGGTGAAAGATTCTAGTATCTGAGAGTTATCAGATGAGTTAGGTTGGCTACCTTGGGTGGTCAACTGTGAAATTAGTCTGGATGTATAAAACAATATGAACATCATATGTTAGGGGTTTATGCTCTTCATAAACATGATATTAATAAAGAATGTATGATGTTTCTCTGAATAAGAGAAGTGTTGTTTGACACAAAGTTGACTTTATAGTCAATGATGAGGAACAATGGAGCATGTGCCTTGTGTGTTGATTCTATGAGAATCGTGTATGGAAACACTTTGTGCTGATCAAAGTTTTATGGTGCCTCCATAATAAGGAGATGTTATGTGAAGACTAGATAGTATGATGAATGAAATACATCTGTCTTCCTTTATCTGGGATTTTGGGGACAAAATCCTTGTTAGGGGTTTATAATTTGTAACACCCCTGACCTGGGTTATACTTTAACCCTAGGTTTTTTGATTAAGAAAGATGATTAAATGCTTAATCTCATCTTGTGAAAGGTAATTAGGGCTCAAGATGAACTTATATTGCAATTTTAGTCCTTTTTGAACATTGTTCAAATCAATGTTTTGTTTGTTTTGGACTAATGTGCAAAATACCCAAGTTGAGGGGTTTAAGTACAAATTGTGCATGATAATATGTTCCTCATGTGTTGAAGCATCATGAGAGTAAAGATGATGTTGAGGTGCGGCTTATGGAAGCCTGAATACCAAGAAAGAGCTGATAAAGCAATGTTTGTGCATTAAAACCTAGTTTTTGTGTAAAGTGCAATTTACCCAAAACCTAGGGCTCAATATGAAAATTACCACTTCAATAAGGTCCTTAATGCTTCTTGGCATCATGTAGAGCAAAGAAAATGAGAAGGGCGCCTCATTTGAATTAAGTTGGAGGAGAGAGAATCTTGATATTAAAATAATCAAGATTTAATCCTAATTGAAACCCTAATTCGATTTAGGGAAAAAATAAATGTATTAATTAAAGGGCCTTCAACCAAAATTAAAATGGTTGGATTTTTATGTATGTGTGACGTCCTTTAGCTTTGCAAGGACCACGAAAATATCCAAGGGAGTGGATAACTCACACACAATTTTATAAGAAAAGGAAATATCCACTCACATATGGATATTAATATAATATGATTTAAGGTGCTCGATTTGCTTTTCTTTAAATCATGGATAATTGAGAGGGATAAAAGGAAAACAAGATAGCCTCGTCCCTAAGGAAGATAAGGGGGAAGAGGCGGCCACATTTTTGGGTTTAAATGAATTTTTATAAGGCACTTTCTCTCTCCTTGAATTTCTTATAAAAAGACCCTTTACAAGCCAAATGGAAGGCTTTTTCGACCCCACTTCTTCTCCTTGCTTGGGAAACGACCAAGGGAGCTTGGGAGGATCAGGAGGACGACCCCCAACGTGTTGGTAAGGTTCTTGATCCATTTCACCTTGATTCCATGGTGGAAATTGAAAATAAATTATGGATTTCTTCCTAATTCGATCTCCTCTTCAATTCTAACCATTCCTTTTCACTCAAACCTTGAGGAAGAGCCTTGGAATGGTGAAAGGAGTTGCATACACCATTTTTCCGTGATCATGGAGCTTTGGAGCTCAATTGGAGGCGGGTTTTATAACTTGAACCCTTTTTCATTGTTATTCAACCATTAATCTTGCAATTTCAATGATTCCTTCCTTATCTTGTTTAATTGCTGGTTGAAAATGGTTGTTTCATGAAATCAGAAGTTGTTAGAACTTCAGGGACGAAGGTAGATGATGACGACATCATCTTGGATACTTTTTCCAAAGAAATCATGGTTCATACGGTTTTGAGTCAATTGCTCATGCAGTTTCACCAAACCGTTTGAGAGCAAACGGTTTGAAACCATTTGGGAGAAAACGGTTTCAAAACCGTTTGAGTGAGTTTACCAAGGGTTGACCGTTTGCGATTACTGTTCCTAATTATATTGTTTAATGACTCACCAAATTTTATGGGTTAACTCCCAAGGAATAGTGAGTTGAAGGCTAATCAATTAGGCAAACCTAATTGGATTAAGTGCTGATTTTCAGCTTGATTAATTTGACTTTTTGGGAAAACGGTTTCAAAACCATTTGAGAGGGTTGACCAAGGGTTGACCGTTTGATATTCCTGTTCCTAATGATGTTGGTTAAAAACTCACCAAATTTTATGGATTAATTCAAAAGGAATCATGAGTTTAAGGCTAATCAATTAGGCAAACCCTAATTGGATTAAGTGCTGATTTTGAACTTGATTGATTTGACTTTGTGGGTTATTTAACCCAAACGGTTTCAAAACCGTTTGGGGATTACCCAAACGGTCTCAAGACCGTTTGGGGTCACCCAAGACCATTTTTAGGTCTAGGGTTGGATATGTTTAAGTGTTTGAAGGACAAAAGATATGGTGTTAACCCTAATCGGCTAAGTGCTGATTTTGCATTGGAATGAGTTGATGTTTTGGGTTGATTGACCCAAACGGTTTCAAAACCATTTGGGAATCACCCAAACGGTCTCAAGACCATTTGGGGATCACCCAAGACCGTTTGGAGGTCTAGGGTTAAGCATGGTTGACCAATTTAAGGTCTAAAGGTACCAAATCACTTTGCAATTAAGTGTTGATTTGATGATCAACTCAATAGCTCAAACCCTAAGATTTTTCATTAGAATCCAAGGGTTGGATGAGACAAACGGCCTCAAGACAGTTTGGAGCTCATCCAAACGGTCTCAAGACTGTTTGGAGGTCACCCAAGACCGTTTGGAGGTCTAGGGGTGAGTATGGTTAAGCAATTGATGATCCAATGTTACTAAGTTAAAGTGTAATCATTTGGTGATCAATCCAATGATCCAAACCCTAATTGGTTGACTTGGATTTTGATGATGTGATGGGAAAATGGTCTTAACCTACTTGGGCAAATGGTCTTCACCTACTTGGCCAAACGGTCTTCACCTACTTGGCCAAACAGTCTTCGCCTACTTGGCCAAACGGTCTTCACCTACTTGGGCAAACAGTCTTCACCTACTTGGGCAAACGGTCTTCACCTACTTGGGCAAACAGTCTCAAGCACCACCTTTACCAAATAGTTTCAAACCGTTTGGGGGTCAAGTAGTCAAAGTTGATTGTAGATTCAATTGATCAATTCAATTGGATACCTTATGTAATGGAGGTCCAAGGTGATGGAATCTCTCAAGAATAGAGATGATGAATGACTCATTGATCCAATGATGATTAGTAATGATAATCAATGAAGGTACAAAGATTGAAACCCTATTAGTACCTAAGTGATTAGTACCAATTAAGGGATGAACCCTAATTTCTTATAGTATCAATGACTTGGTACACTATGTCATTCATAGTTGTATGTACTTGATTGAAGGGATGATATGATCTTATCAAGTTGAGATGATGTTAGCATGAATTCATAACATGAATATGATTCGTGTGGTGATTAAGGGTATGATCCTTAAGTAAAGAGATCATGAAACCCTAATCATGAACATAAACCCTAATTGATAGGGTTATTGAATTCTAACCCTAATTGAGGGCAATTCTAAATGAAACCATAATCTAGGGTAAGGATGTAGCCCTAATCTAGGGTAATCATAAGTGAAACTCTAATTTAGGGAAAAGAGATGTAAATCCCTAATTGGGATGAATAGTGAATCTCCAATTATGGATAATTGAATGAAATCCTAATAGAGATGAATAGTAGACCCAAAAAGAAGGGAAACTATGATGGAAACCCTAGTTGAGGGTGATTCCATGAGAAACCTTAACTAAGTATTAACACCACATGACGTACTAATGTTATGTTGTGATAAGAGGCCCTAAGAAGGGTGAAGGCATGTGAGACTCTAATGAGGAGTCATAATACATAAAGCCCTAATCTTGGATAATATGACAATGAATCATAATTCTAATCTTAAGTAAGGGTATAAAGAAACCCTAATGATGAGATAGAAGGAATGGCCTTATAAAGGTGAAACATTTCATGTGGTTGAATATATGCAACTTAATTGTAAGCAATGTCTTTACCATTAAACAAGTCCATATCATTAAAGATAGTTGGACAACTCTAATGTGTGGCCTATGCATTATATGCTATAGGTAAGTGATTAGTGATGGAATGTATTAAGAAGGGAAACAACTTAATAAAAGATAAGATGGCTAATTCAGAAGAGTCTAAAGTGATGAGAAAGTGATACATCAAAATATGATAGTTATCACATTCAACACTTCAGGGTTTATATGCCTTGATGTACTCCAAATCCAATATAATTGGGTAAGAAACATATGAAGTGTGTTATGCAACTATTACAATGAAATGTAATGAGTTGTTGCACCTTGATGAGTGTTAATTAATGTACCTTGAGAATGGGGTTAAGCCCAACATGATGTAATCATACCATGATGAGGATGAGAAATGAACTCATACCTTGAATTGATGATTCATTTAATGAAAAATGATGAGAATAAATAAGTATGATTGAATACTTATGATATCAATCTTTGCTCCTAGATGTGTGGAGAAATGAATTAGGGTTTGATCATTGATAATATGACCTTGAAAACCTAAATGGATAATAATGGAAAACCTTAACCCTAATGATGGGAAGGTTGTATTTCTTTTATTGCATAAGCCTTGTAAGGCATGTTAAATACTTGTATAACAAGTATAATGATCAATGGCCTTGTAAGCCATGTGAATAAGTTGTTGCCTAGTGAGAGGTGACAAGATGTGTAATGGCCTTGTGAGCCATGTGAATAAGTTGTTGCCTAGTGAGAGGTGACAAGATGTGTAATGGCCCGGTGAGCCAAGTGAATACTTGCACACGAGTAAATGAATACCTTGGTGTGAGGACCTAGAGGTAATGGTTATCTATTACAGAGATAACAATGTTATGATCTAAGGGTTTAACTACCCAGATGCAGTAATCATGCTAATGATAATGTGAAGGGATGAGAATTCCCAGTAATGTGATAAAGGACTGAGATCCCAAGTATCATGTGTTTTAAAGATTTGAAAAGTATGTGATAGATGTATTGTATCTTTCTTTGTAGCATTTGTTATAATAATTCTTGTTTGAAACATGGATGATGCTAAAAGTTATGGTAATGCACTTAATTAATCCAGTGGAATTTCATCATGTAGTTCCCTGGTCATAGATTCATCATCGTCAGTAGTTGGTGATGGTGAAACGGGTTTTCCTGCGGGTTAATCAGGAGTGTATATTGTTGAATATGCGGGGTTTCTCCTAGCTGAAAATAGGAGGATTAGAGTGCAACTTCAGTTGTAGACTCAAGATGTGTATAAGAGCATGGTGAACAGGCCCATGGCTCAGTGTGAAAGAGCATGAATGAGTTCATGGCTCAGGGAGCACGGTGAACTGGCCCGTGGCTCAGATATACTAGCGCCGAGACTTGTACCAAGGCGGGCTAGAGAAAGGGTAGCCTACGGGAGCTAACCCTATGACTGAGGTCACTTAAGCAAGAGACTGTGGTCCTGCTTGTGGTCTCGCACTGACCGAGACGTGGGAGGTCATGGAATCCGGCTCTTCCATGGACCTTGTATGGCACCGGCTTTGGGTTTCGCAACCGAAGGTTGGATTTGAGCGGTACGGCTCACCTCCTCAGGGCATAAGTGTGATTGTAAAATGTAATCAGTCGTATAGCATGTTTGCTTAAGGATTGAATACAGAGATTCATTGGCTGGTGTTGCATTTTCTTTGTGCATTCCTTAGGGGATAAATGTTAATTATGTTTTTTTTATATTCTCTGCAAGGTAGACATATGAATTACTTATCTACCATGGGCAGATGCAATGACCTCCTTGAGAATGGAGATTATCTTATTCTGTTCTATGATGAATAATTATGCCTGATAATGTAAAAGTAACCCCTGCCTAGTTTTAATTTAATAAACTGCAATAACAATGTTTTTGGCGGACAGTTATATCTCTCGCTGGGGAAATTTTCAATTGTCTCACCCCCGTGGGAAACATTTTTAGGTATGCATGGGAGGCAAAGCAGAAATCCTAGAAGAAGGAAAGAGCAACAGCAGCAGCATGGACAGCAATAAGATCTCAGGTGGAGATATTGTTTGTCTAGTCATACAGATAGTAGTCCTATGTGTCGTCTCTGTACTCTCAGGTCCTCAGAGTTTTTAGTCAGTGTCTTATGAATCAATCTGAGGTTTTAGCTTGATGCCTCGAGATTCATACACTGTCTGTATATAATCTTTATAAGACAGTTGATGTTGTAATATTTGAGAAGGAATGGTACAGGTTGTGTACTTGTGAACCAGGATGAATTTGAAATACTTTGGTTCTTGGTTAAAGAGTTTTCCTGTGAATGGATCTCTTTGAAAAAGTTTTAATTTTCAGTGATTTTCAGTAATCCGCTGCAAATAATTCACTTCCACATTAGTTAATCATGTTTTCGTGAGACGGTCGCCACATTAGTGGCACTAGAGATGACTTCGTGACCTACTGAGAAATAGGATAGGATGAGCATCGGGCTATCATAGACAACTCCAGTGCTTCTCATGTGACCGGAAAGGGCAATGTCATGATCAAGATGACTTTTGGAAAAATTATGTTGATAAAAAATGTGTTGTATATTCCAAACATTAGGGTTAATTTGATTTTTTTTCTCAACTTGTTAAATTTGGGGTCAATGTGTCCTTTGAGTCAAACAAAGTCATTCTCTCTAAGTCTGATGACTATCTTGGTGTGGGGTACTGTTCAAATGACCTCTTTCTTTTGAATGTACTAAACTCTTTTGCTAATGAAATTTTGTCTTCTGCTTATAGTTGACTCTTTTGATATGTGGCACAACAGACTTGGACATATTAAATTTACATATATACAACACATGAAATCTTTAAGTTTGCTAAAAGATATACATAGTGTTGTTGATTTAAATAATAAATGTCAAGTATGTGCTGAAACTAAATCTACAAAGACACCATATCCTCAAATTTCTCATAGAAATTTTAAATTACTATATTTCATACATAAAAATGTTGGAGATTTAAAAGGAAATTTGTCCATAGGTGGGAAAAGGTTCTATATTATTTTTGTAGATGATTTCTCACGTATATAAAAAATTATATTTATTACATTCAAAGGATGAAGCTTTTGAAATGTTTGTTAAATACAAAATAGAAGTAGGAAATCAACTCAATTAAAAGATAAAACGTCTTCGCTCGGATAGGGGTGGTGAATATAATTATTCTCCTTTAAATGATTATTGTGTAACCCACAAAATTATACATAAATACACTCCTACATATTCACCTCAATCAAATGGGATAGTTGAAGGTACAAACAGGCCTCTAAAGAAAATGACAAATTCTATTTTATTTAATTCAGAAGCACCCAACAACTTTTGGGGTGAATTGATTTTATCATCTTATTTTCTTCAAATCGTATTTCTAGTAGGAACACAAATAAGACATTGCATGAATTATGGAAAGGATATCCTCCTAATTGAAATAGCTCAAAGCGTGGGGTTGTTTAGCTAAAGACTTACTAATTGAACCTAAGAAATGAAAATAGGATCTAAAACTCTAGATGGTATTTTCATACGTTATGCACAAAATAGTGCAGCATATAGATTCTTGGTTATTAAAAGTAACATCAATGTTGTAGAATCTAAAACACAAAAAATTTTTGAGCATATATTTCCTATAAAAACTCCTTTGGAAATTTAATCCTTCAAATGAAATGTTGAAGAACATCCCAAGTACATTTAATAACAACAATGTCTTAGAACCTGATGATGTAGGACCTAGAAGATACAATAGGATGAGGAAGGAAAAGAATCTTGGTGATGACTTTTATTCCTTTATTGTAGATAATGACCCTCAATTTTACAGCAATGTATTAATTCATTTGATTCCTCCTTATGGAAGGAAGTACTCAATAGTGAGGTTGAATCTATATAATGTAATCACATATGGGAATTAGTGGATCTTTCATTAGGTATCAAACCCATAGGATGTAAATGGATATTTAAAAGAAAATTTAAAACTGATGGGATAGTAGATAAATACAAAGCATGATTAGTTATCAAAGGATATTGACTATTTCAATATAGTTTCTCATGTAACTAAAAATTTCTTCAATCAGGATTTTAATTGCTTTGGCATCTATTAGAAATATAATTATACATCAAATAGATGTCAAAACTGCTTTCTTGAATGGATATTTAGATGAAAAAAGTTATATGGATCAACCAGAAGGTTATGTTGTTCCAAGAAAAGAACATATGATATGCAGTCTAATGAAATCTCTCTATGGTTTGAAACAAGCACCTAAACAATACAATGAGAAATTTGATAAAGTCATTATATCTTATGAGTTCCATATAAATGAAGGAGACAAATATATATATTCAAAAGTTGATAACCAGGGTTCTGTTATTATATGTCTTTATGTAGATGACATGCTTATTTTTGGCACTAATATTGATATCATAATTAGTACAAAAAGTTTCTTACCTTCTAAATTTGACATGAAAGATATGGGAGAAATAGATTTAATTTTGGGAATTAAACTTCTTCAAAGTGATGATTACATCATGCTCTCTCAAGAATATATTGAGAAAATCCTCAAAAGATTTTCAATGTTTGATTGTAAGCCAGTCAGCACACCTTTTAATTCTAACTGCAATCTTAAGAAAAATAAAAGTGCTAGTGTTTAACAAGTCAAATATGCACAGGAAATTGGAATCCTAATGTATTTAATGATTTATACTCGTCTAGATCTAGCATATGCAGTGGGGAGATTAGATATACTCGAAATCCTAACAAGGATCATTGGGATGCTCTATTTAGGGTTTTAATATACCTGAAAGGCACAATCAATCATGGATTGTTGTTTTGTAGATCTCCAACTGGGCTACAAGGATTTTGTGATGCCAATTGGATTTTTGATTCAGATGAATTAAAATCTACAAGTGGTTACATCTTCACCATTGGTGGAGGTGTTGTATCTTAGAATTCTACCAAGCAAACATGTATAGCTCGTTCCACTATAAAATCTGAGTTTATTTCCTTAGAAAAAGCTCAAACTGAAGTTGAATGGCTAAGACATATTCTAATGGATCTTCCCATTTGGGAGAAACCTTCTCCACTGGTGTTTATAATTTGTGATAATCAAACTGCCATAGCAAAATCTAAAAACAAAGTTTATAATGGGAAGAGTACACATATTTGTCTACATCATAATATTGTGAGGCAACTTATATGTGATAGTATAATCTCAATAGATTATGTAAAGTCAGAATTAAATTTGATCGATCCTCTGACAAAGTTATTAAGTAAAAGACTAGTGTGAAACATACCAAGGATAATGAGATTATGCACATATTAGAAGTCAAAGTGATGGATACCAACCCTTCATGAATGGTGATACTGAGAAGGAGGTTCAATGGGAAAACTAAGTCATTGGATGACTCAATGTATTGTAATAATTTGTATCTTATTCTTATTATGTAAACAATAATTTGTAATTATTAAGTTGAATATATTTTCTTAATGGATTTTATAGCCATAGTTGGTGGTGTATATAACTACAATATATACTTGATGAAAGTCCAACTATGTGAGTCTGGAGTGGGGCCACTCCTGTTGAGATTTGGAAAGATCTCTAGAGCACTCATGATTTTTTCCCAGTAGACGCATGGCCTCAATGCACCTAACCGTAAGAATGATAATTGATTTTATGAATGTCATGTGAGTAGTGAACCTCTACTCAGATAAAAGGAAAATTGTTTCAAGAACATAGTTCTACTAATTCTCTGTAGATTACTTACATCTACTCTATGATTTGGTTCAAAGAACTTAGTTCTACTAAAGTATAAGCATGTCATTTGCTTAAGTTTTTCCAGTGAGCAATTATTCAAAAGTTTAAATATTTTGTTTTTGAAATAGTGGGGGATTGTTGTGTTTTTGTTGTATTTCAAAAATAAAAGGCAATGGTTTAGTCCCATTTTAGGGGATTCTGATGCTTCCCTCCTCCTTATATATGGGTTCTTTCCCATAGGATATTTGAGAAACACAAGGAGATATGGGCTTCACACGCGCATGGTGGGTCATCCAACTGTATTTAGGTTGGGCCTGTGACACCCCGCTATCACACAGACAACAAAATGCCACGTGAAAATATGCAGAAATATCATAAATCATATATTACCAAAAACACTGGTTAATTAAAATTGTTTGCAGAAAACATATAAAAGAGAACTATTACGACCAGATCTCCATCCTACAAGGGAACATGTTATATAAACATATGCAAGCCTTGATATAAGTTCACAGCTTACAGAAACCAGTTGTCTTGCCAGCACATGAGTTCATCAAATGTTTATATGTACATAACTGGCCACGTAGGATAAACAAAGGTTCAACATCTATACATCGTGAAACGTCATCAAAACACCTCAGAGGACCTGAGAGTACAGGGATGACTCTAGGACTCTACTACAAAACTACCAAAATAGTAGCATGTCCATCTCTTTCCTTCTACTGCTCTTCTTACTGCTCGGCCACAACCTCTCGACCACCACCACGTCTAGAGCGATCACCTAAAAAGGTTGTAAACCAGCGGGGTGAGATACACAGTCCCAGCGAGAAACATAACTCCCCATAGAAACTATAAAACTTCAGAAGGTTAAAGCAGATAAAGAAGATAGTTGGTTAAGACATATAATAAGAGTATCATACTAAGCAAGACTATTATTACCATCAATCTTACCAGTATATCCGGGAGCATATAACCAAGTATTTCTTTATGGAACATGATTGACAAGATAAGCTTTATAAGAACTTATCACAAATATAAGGATCATACACATAACTATAAGGGGTAACTAGCTCAGCTATAAAAGTAAGGCCTCAATCAATGTTATGTGTTTTGCTCTAAGCAATATATACTAATCGGCTGGATTATGTTTTGTTATGCCCTGAGGAAGTGAGTTGTCCCTGCTCAAATCCAACCTTCGGTTACGAAGCTCAAAAATTGGTGCCATACAAGGTCAATGGGAGAGCTGGACTCTAAGACCTCACCTCCTCGTGGTCAGTGCATGAAAACTAAAGCAGGACCGCAGTCTCATGCTTATATGGCCTTAGCCTTAGGGTCAGCTCTGCAAGCTACCCATATCTATAGCTCACCTTGACACAGGTGCTAGTATACTTTTTGAGCCACGGGCCTGATCACCGTGCTCTTGAGCCATGAACGCATTCATGCTCTAACTCATTGAGTCATGGGCATGTTCACCATGCTCTTTACCATACGGAGTCTACAACTGTAGTTGTACTCTAATCCTCCTATTTTTAGCTAGGAGAAACCCCACATATTCAATAATATGCACTCCAGGTAATCCTGTAGGATAAACCTATTTCACCATCATCAAAATCTAACAATAATGGATCTATGGCCAGGGCAAACTACATGATATGTTCCACTGTAATTAATTAGTATATTTTAAGTGAGTTGTTGAGGCAACTAAGTTATACAACATCGAGTTACATTATCACTGTCAATATCATGGGATCTCAATCCCTCCTCACATATTTCTACTACCTCTCAAGGCATCAAGATCCTGCATCAACATCCTGGGATAGCAATCCCTTATCTCATCATCAGAGGATAACACCTCAACTAGGCACTCAGCCTTTATCAGGTCCTCAAACCTATCTCATCATACTGGTGATGCATGTTATCTCATCAACAAGGATTATTATCATTTAGTGTTATTCGAAGCACATATACCTCATAGCTCTTACCTAGCTATGAATCCATCTAATATACATGTATGGTTAGTATGCGCATCAAGAGAGATAACTTAAAATCACCAGACATTGCTCTTACAGATTATGATTGTAACATCCCTGACCTGGGTTATGTGTTAACGCTAGATGTTTTGCTTAATGAGGTTGATTATATGCTTTCTCTTATCTTCTGAAAAGTAATTAAGGCTTAAGAAGAACTTATATTTCAATTTTAGTCCTTTTTGAATAATGTTGAAACAATGTTTTGTTAGTTTTGGACTAAAGTGAAAATTACCCAAGTTGAGGGGTTAACTTGAAAATTGTACATGATAAAATGTTCCTCAGATGTTGAAGCATCATAGGAATGAGTATGATGCAGTGGTATGGCTCCTACAAGCCTGAATAACAAGAAAGAGCTTGTTGAGTAATGTTTGTGCATTAAAACCTAGTTTTGGTGTAATGTGCAATTTACCCAAAACCTAGGGTTCAATATACAAATTTTCACTGCTAGAGGGTCCCTAATTATTCTTGGCATCATGTAGAGGCAATAAAATTAGAGGGGCTCCTCATTTGAATCACTTTGGAGGAGAGAGAATTTTAGTATTAAAATAATCAAGATTTAAGCATAAATGGAACTTTACTTCAATTTAATGCAAAAAAAATAAATATATTAATTGAAGAGCCTTCAACCAAAAGGGGAGGTATGATTTTGCAAAAGGTTGGACGAGCTTGTGCCTTGCAAAGGCACGAAAATATCTTAAGTGAGTGGAGAGCCCACTCACATTAAGTTAATGAAAAGTAAAGTTCACTAAAAATGGGATATTAGTATAATATGATTAAGGTGCTTATTTTGCTTTTCTTTTAAGTTGAGGATAATGAAAGGGAATTAAAGGCAAGGGAAAGTGCCTTCGTGCACAAGGAAAATAGGGGAGTGTGTGGCACGGTTTGGAGAGTTGAAGGATTTTCTTTCAACTTTCTCTCTCCTAGGAATTCCTTTATATATACTCTCTTTTCCACTCCACCAAGGATCTATTTTTTGATTTTCTTTCTTGCTTGCATTGGACGAGATCAAGAGGACTAAGGACCAGCAGGATGACGAGTTGAAACATGTAGGTGAGCTTCTTGATCACCTTCAACCATGATTTCATGGTGGAAATCAAAAATAAATGATGGATTTCTTCTTTTCTTCCATCAATCTTCCTTTCTAACCAATCCATTTCACTCAAAAGCTTGAAGAATGAACCTTGTAAAGTAAGAAAGCTTCTTCCACCATTAGGAAAGTGAAGTTGGAGCTTTGAAAGCTTCATTTAAGGTGAGTTATATAACTTAAACCCTTAAACATTGTTATTGATTTCATATCTTTAGCTATTGTTGAAGTTTTCTCTATTCCTCAAATTTTATTTGATTGATTGATGAAATAACCATGGAAATCACAACAAGATTCATGGGTTTAGAGCTTGATGATGATGACATAATCATAAGCACACACATTGACAAATATCCCTTGTAAACGGTTTCATGAACTTGAGACCAAACGGTCTCAAGATCGTTTGAAACCAAACATTCCCAAGATCGTTTGGGATCAAACGGTCTCAAGACCATTTGGTATCAAACGGTCTCAGACTGTTTGGAGCTCAACTATTGATGTGTTGGATGATGATGCAATGGATTGAATTGAATTGGTTTCAATAAGGTTCAACGTTTGAAGGTCCATCAATTATCAACCCTAGATCGGGTCATTAGTGAAACCATAATTGAATTCCATAAGTTTCCCTTGTTTGGTTTGGGTCAAACAGTCTCAAGACCGTTTGGCCCCAAATGACCTCAAGACCGTTTGAGGTCAGGTCATGCCCAATTTCAAAGGTGGTTCAATAATTTCAAAGCAATTAGTTCCACAATGACCAATATTGAAGGTTCATCGATTTCAAACTATAATCCAATTGGGTTCAAAACCCTAATTGATGATCAATTGAAAGTTGAATCAATTGAAGGATGATTTATTAGTTCAATTGAGTTATGGTGCATAAGTTTAATTGATGAGTGGTTACATGGATTCAATTGATGAGGGAATTAATCTTGGAAACTCTAAATCAATTTGAGTGGTTGAGACCATTTTTGGTCCAATCAGTTTTGAGGAGGTTTGGACCAAAAAGTCTCAAGACCGTTTGGGACCAAATGATCCCAAACCAATTGAGACTCAAACGATTTCAAGTATCTTTGCACTAAACGGTTTCAAGCACCAACGTTTCTAAACCGTTTGAACTTTATTAACTAAGACCGTTTGAATGTCTAAACGGTCTTAGACCATTTGAGGGTCAATCTATCAAGACCGTTTGGGGGTCTAGATGGTCAAGGCCATTTGGGGTCTAGGTGACCAAAACCATTTGGAGAATAATTAACTTAAACTGTTTGAACACCCAAGTGGATTAAAGGTCAAGTAATTATGTGACTCTTAATGATGTAAATAAAGGGTGATTACATTAATAGTAACCTTAATGAGTTAGGGTAATTAGTAACCTCGTAAGGGTTAATCTTTGGAGATTATGAAATAGAGATCTTAACACACTACTCTAACCCTAACTGAGTGTATTGAAATAAAGAAATTGAATTGACCTAATTAAGTCAACTTTGAGGTACTCAACATCCCAGAGAGGATGAGAGAGAGTAGTGTTTATATGCAAATACAAGCTTGAATTCCTTTATTATGAGTAAAATATGTAATTAGGGATTGATCCATGATGATGAGATCATGAAACCCTAATTAAGAAGATTAGTGAGTCTTAAACCTAAATCTGGGTAATACAGGGTGTAACCCAAATTTTGGGACAATTGTAGATGTAAATCTAACTAAGGCTAATGCTAAGTGAATCCTCAATCCAGGGTAATGGAGTAAACCTAATTTACGGTAATTTGATGATAAACCCTAAATTGAGGTGAATTGTGCATCCTAACCCTAATTTGGGTAAAAGAATATGATAAACCCTAATTTGATGTGAATAGTAAACCCTAACCCTAATGCAGGGTGAAGGGATGTGGAACCCTAATTTTGGGTCATATTATATGAAACCCTAATTTTGGGCAGTATGATGATTAATCATAACCTTAATTTTGGGAAATGGGATGAATATCCCTAAATGACATGAAAAGGGAAACCCTAACCTTAATAAGGGATTAATGGTGTTATATTACATGGTGTTGATATGTAATTGATATGACTATTATCATAAGTACTAACCATGCAGGTATCATGAGATGATGAGCATAGCCAGGTATGAGCTATGATGTTTTATTATTGAGAATGTTAATGGGCTTTGTGATCCATGATATGCTTTGTTGCCCAGTAAAAAGTAATAAGAGTTGAAATAGGCTTGGTAAGCCATATGAGATGTTTATGTAACAAGTATCATGATCACTTTGGTCAGGTGACCTGAAGGTATTAGTTACCTAATAAGTGGTAACAAGTGTTATATGACGAACTAAGGATTGAATGCCATATTCCATAATTATGATGATAAGTGGTTGAAAAATGAGACTGCGTCTGATAAGATGAGGGATTGAGATCCCAATACTTTATTAAAGATCTAAATAGTATTTGATGAAAGCATTCCACATTCTTTATAGAAATGGTTATATTAAATTATGTTTGGAAACCTGATTGATGCTAAAAAGAATATGGTAATGTACTTAATTAATCAAGTGAAATTTTATCATGTAGAGCCCTGACCATAGATCCATCATCGTCAGAAGTTTGGTGATGGTGAAATAGGTTTTCCCAAGGGATCTCCTAGAGTGCATACTGTTGAGCATGTAGGGGTAATGGGCATGAATACCTTACGCCCTAATGTGGGGTTGATGGTAGATGAACATTAAATCTCTCAATCTTTCATTATATGTGTCGTGATGAATGTATCACAAATCTCCCGGTAATGTTAATGCCGGAATCGAGGTGAGATAAACATGAAATATCTCAATTTGTGAAGAGAGTGCAGCCTCTGTTGTAACTCTATAGCAAAGTGCCAGTATACCATGGAAAGCTATATGTAGTAGAGACACAAGATGTCCTGCATATTGAGCCCGCACTGACTGGGAGGAGATGAGTTCATGGAGTCCGACTCTTCCATTGATCTTATATGGTACCGATTTTGACTTCGCAATGGTCAGTTGGAGTATGAACGGTATACCTTCATTTCCTCAGGGCTTAAGATTGATTGTAAAATGTAATCAACCGTGTAGCATATTTTCTTAAGGTTGATATATGAGAATCATTGATTGATGTACATTGCTTAAACATATCCTAGATGGATAGTTTTTACACATGTTCTTCATATTCCTTATTGAATAAGTATTATGTTGTTTAGTCAAGATATAGCTAAAAAGTTCTATTAACCTAATTTGATTAGTATTTAATCTGGCTGTCGTTCAACATATAATTCCTCTGCTCAGTCTTATACTGTTGTTTATTTCACCATAATAATGTTCTTGGCGGAGAGTTATATCTCTCGTTGGGACAATTTACAATTGTCTCACCCCCGTGGGATCCAACTTTTAGGTGGACACAGACGAGGAGGCAGGAATCCTTCAGTAGGTGAAGGACAACAAAAATAGAAGTAGAAGAGAATGACAGTGACATCTCAGGTGGAGACACTGGTTGTGAAGTCTTGTATATATGTAGATATAGTCTTATGTGTCGTCTCTGTACTCTCAGGTCCTCAGAGTTGGTAGTTGGTTTTAAAGAAACGATCTGAGATTTTGGCGTAATGTCTTAAAGTTTTTATGTTGCTTATGTATAGTTCAACAAAGCAACTATTAATGTAATTTGAGATGACATGTACTTGTGAACCAATATGCAACTGAAGTATTTTGGTCTTTTATGAAAGAGTTTTTCCTTGATTGGATCTCTTTGTAAAAGTTTTAAATTTTTAGTGATTTTCAGTAATCTGTTGTGAATGATACGCTTCCGCTTAGTTGATTTGGTTAATTATGATTCGTACACCACAATTTAGTGGTATTAGAGATCTAGGTTCGCTGAGTCTACAGAGACATAGGATTAAGGTTGTTGAGTCTGTTCTAGTGTCTTCCAATTTATCTGATAGTGTCTTCTGCTCATATAGGAGCAGAATAACTTGAAGATGTCTAGATCACATGATGAACACACTGTTGAGAGCAGCGTTGCTGCACCAGGAGGGGGTGCAAGGGACTATCCCAGAGAGGAGCTGATACATGAACATCCCCAGATTGACCCAGTTGTAATAGAAAACCCATCCCTTCATGCTCTATTTGGGCAATTCTTGACGAGCATGATGCACATGGTAGATGGAATGCCACCACCTGCACCGAGGGTACCATCCCATCATGATGGACATGGAGCCGATAAGACCTTTGAGAGACTTCATCGGGTTAGAGACATAGATTATGTTGGTATAGCTGACCTAGCATATGCAGACTTATAGCTGACGGAGCTAGAGAAGGCTTTCAGGATCCTTGACATTCCTGAAGCTGAGAATGTGAGACATGTTGTATACCTCCTTAAGGGGAGTGTTGGCCACTGGTGGACTATTGAAGAAGGCAAGAGGCCAGGTGTAGTAATCGGATGGGAAGAATTCCGGTAAGAATTCGTCATTAGATACTTCCCTAAGACGTTTCTAGATGAGAAGATCTCTCAATTTGAGAGGATCAAACAGGGTCAGATGAACATTAGTGAGTATGAGGCTAAGTTCATGGAACTTTTGTGGTTTTTTCCACATATGGCAGCCAATGATGAGGAGAGAATTAGGCGTTTTAAGAAAGGGTTGAACGCTGATTTGACTACTCATGCGTCTGCTCTGGAAAATAGGTAAAGGTTTTCCACTTTTATATAGTCTGTGAGGAGGATACAAAGGTCTGTGATTGAAAAGCGACAGACTGAAAACAAGAAGGTGTTTATCCAATACCAGGGACAGAGGTCTGAGGGTTTCAAAAAACCAAGGTTTTCTGCACCACCACCACCAAGATTTAATCCCCAGACTCAATGGACATCAAGTAGGGATAGGGGCCATAGTTTTGCTCCAACTAGAGCCCAAAGTTTAGCTTCAATGTCAGTAACAGGACCATCCAGGCCACAGTGGGAGAATAAAAGTTGTTTCAAATGTGGGAAGATGGGGCATTTGATGAAGGATTGTCTAGTTGGGAATACAGTGGTGACTCAACCTCCGAAGCAGAGTCATCAAGGCTCTCAGATGAGATAGTTTTCTAGTGGCACTCAAGGACGAGGATAAGCATCACAAGCTGGATCACCGGCACCCAATAACCAAGCACAGGGTCAACTGCAGGCAACGGTGAGGTTCTATGCAATGAACCATCCTGAAGTAGTTGTCAATCCCAGAGTTGTGACAGGTCAGATGGAACTGTTTCATTCTGATATGTCTTCTTTCTACTTCGTATCTATTTTGATTGATCTGGGTGCTACGTATTCCTTTATCACTCAAGAAGTGATTCTTGACTATAATATGACAGTTTGTCATAGGGCAGAGAGTTTGAAGTTAGAAACTCCTTTGATGGGATCTTCTGTGTTGCGGGAGGTGTGTTCGTCCTGCACTCTTTCTTTTTCTGAACATCACATTCAAGTGGATCGTATACCACTTGAGATTTAGGGTTTTCATATAATCCTTGGGATGGACACCTTAGAGAAGTATAAGGTGGTCTTGGATTGCAGTTCCAAACAAGTTGTGTTCATAAATGATGATGACACATGGATCTTTCAGGGAGATAGAAAGATTCTTCCAACATGTCGTGTGTCAGATATGGTAGTTGAGAAGCTGATGAGGCAAGGGCACTTTGCATTCTTGGCATATGTAGTTGACACCACAATGGAGAGCCTGAATCCTTCTGAAATTTTGATAGTTAGGGAGTTTGAAGATGTGTTTCCCGAGAAACTTCTGGGTGTTCCACCACCCTGAGAGATTGATTTTGAGATTAATCTAATCTTGTGCACGCAACCAATAGCACAAACACCGTATAGAATGGCACCTGTTGAGATGGCAGAGCTCAAGAAACAACTACAGGAGTTGCTTGAGAAGGGTTTTATCTGACCGAGTACTTCACCATGGGGTGCTCCGGTTCTCTTTGTTAAAAAGAAGGATGGGTTGATGCCGTTATGCATTGACTACAGACAGTTAAATAAAGTAACTATAAAGAACAAATATCCTCTGCCAAGGATAGATGACCTGTTTGATCAGTTGTGTGGTGCAACTATCTTTTCTAAGATAGATTTGAGATCAGGATACCATCAGTTACGTATCAAAGAGGGTGACATACCTAAGCCTTCCTTTAGGACAAGGCATGGTCACTATGAGTTCATAGTTATGTCGTTTGGACTAACTAATGCACCAGCTACATTCATGGAACTCATGAATAGAATCTTTCGACCTTTTCTTGATCAGTTCATAGTAGTCTTCATAGATGACATCTTGATCTACACTAGAGATGCTCAACAGCATGAGAAACACCTTTGTCAGGCTTAGCTTTGCTGAGAGAGCATAAGTTGTATGCTAAGTTTAGCAAATGCAAATTCTGGCTACCAAAATTTTCTTTTCTAGGACATGTAATATCTTCCTCAGGTATTCGTGTTGACCTAAGAAGGTAGAATCTATCCTGCAATGGGAATAGCCAAAGACACCGACGGAGATACGCAGTTTCCTAGGATTGGCAGGCTATTACAGGAGGTTCATTAAGAACTTCAGCTCTATAGCTTTACCCCCAACCAAGTTGATCAGGAAGGAGGTTCCTTTTGTCTGGAATGACAAGTGTCAACATTCTTTCCAGCTGCTGAAAGAAAGGTTAACAAGTACACCTGTGATGGTGTTACCTGAGCAAGGAAAGGGGTACATAGTTTTCTGTGATGCATCTAAGAATGTTTTAGGTTGTGTGTTGATGCAGGATAATCATGTGATTTCTTTTTCCTCTCGACAGCTTAAGAAACATGAGGAAAATTATCTGACACATGATATAGAGCTAGTTGTTCTGGTTCATGCTTTGAAGATCTGGAGGCATTATCTCTATGGAGAAACATTCCAGATTTTCACAGACCATAAGAACCTAAAATATATCTTCTCAGAACATGAGTTGAATATGAGACAACGTCATTGGATGGAGTTAATTAAGGACTACAATTGTACAATTGATTATCATCCAGGGAAGGCCAATGTAGTGGTTGATGCTCTAAGTAGGAAGTCTTCATCACCAGCCATAGATAAAGCACAGTTGAACTTTTTAATGTGTTCTAAGAAAGATATGCTTATCTCTATGAGGCAAAACAATATACAACTTAAAGTATCTTTGTTAGCTGGGTTGTTAGCTGAGATGCACATAAAACCTACTCTGAGACTACAGATTAAAGAAGCACAACAAGCTGATGTTGTAGTTCAACAGATCAGGTCAGAGTATGGTAGTGAGAAATGGGATGGCTTACATGAGTCAGAGGATCAGGTAGTCTGTTACCATGGTAGGATGGTGGTACCTGATGCCAATGACTTGAGGAAGTTAGTCTTGGAAGAAGCTCATTCTTCGATGTATGCAATGCATCCAGGGAGAACCAAAATGTATCATAACTTGAAAGTTATGTATTGGTGGCCAGGATTGAAGAATGATGTTGTTGAGTTTGTTATGCGGCGTCTGGTGTGTCAGTAGGTTAAAGCTGAACATCAAAAGCCCACAGGAACAATGCAACCTTTACCTATACCGCAGTGGAAATGGGATCATATGACCATGGACTTTGAGGTTGGTTTGCCTAGAACAACCAAAGGTCATGATTCCATATGGGTGATAGTTGATAGGTTGACTAAGACAACACATTTCCTTCCTGTCAAAACAACCTACACTGTCGAGAAGCTTGCACAGATATACATAGACGAGATAGTGCGGTTGCACGGGGTTCCAACTACTATTGTATATGATAGAGGTCCCCAGTTTATGAATCATTTTTGGGAACGACTACATAAAGCTTTGGGTACACATTTAAGGTTTATTACATCCTTTCACCCACAGACAAATGGACAATCTGAGAGGACCATACAAACCTTGGAGGACTTGCTTAGAGCATGTGTTCTTCAGTTTATAGGAAGTTGGGATCTACACCTAAGCTTGATAGAATTTGCTTACAATAATAGCTATCAACACAGTATTGGCATAGCACCATATGAAGTGTTATATGGTAGACGTTGTAGATCTCCATTATGTTGGTATGAAACGGAAGAAAATCAACTTTTGGGTCTGGAGCTAGTGCTGCAGATGACTGAGAAGATTAAAATAATCCAACAACAGTTAAAGACTGCACAGGATAGACAGAAGTCATATGTCGACAAATGTCAAAGACCTTTAGAATTCCAAGTTGGAGACAGAGTATACCTCAAGGTTTCACCTTGGAAAGGAGTCCTTAGATTTAGAAGGAAGGGAAAGTTAGCTCCTAGATTTATGGGGCCTTATCCAATCATTGAACGGATTGGAAAGGTAGCTTATAAGCTAGAATTACCATCTGATCTGCATAAGTTGCATCCAGTGTTCCATATCTCTATGTTGAGAAAGTGTCATCCTAACACTGAGTTAGTTCTACAACCAGTGGAGGTAGAATTAAATGATGATATATCATATGTTGAAGGACCTGTGATGATCCTTGATAAAAGAACTAAAAAGCTAAAAAAGAAAGAAATTTGTCTTATAAAAGTTCTCTGGCATCACTGTGGCATAGAAGAAGCTATGTGGGAACTAGAGGAAGAGATGAGGAGGAAATACCCTACTCTTTTCTCTTAATGTTTTTGTTGATGATTTCAGGGACGAAATCCCTATTAGGGGTGGATAATTTGTAACATCCTTAACCTGGGTTATGTGTTAACCCTAGATGTTTTGCTTAATGAGGTTGATTATATGATTGCTCTTATCTTCTGAAAAGTAATTAAGGCTCAAGAAGAACTTATATTTCAATTTTAGTCCTTTTTGAATAATGTTGAAACAATGTTTTGTTAGTTTTGGACTAAAGTTCAAATTACCCAAGTGGAGGGGTTAACTTACAAATTGTACATGATAAAATGTTTCTCAGATGTTGAATCTTCATAGGAATGAGTATGATGTAGTGGTATGGCTCCTACAAGCCTGAATAACAAGAAAGAGCTTGTTGAGCAATGTTTGTGCATTAAAACCTAGTTTTGGTGTAATGTGCAATTTACCCAAAACCTAGGGTTAAATATGTAAGATGTCACTGCTATAGGGTCCCTAATTATTCTTGGCATCATGTATATGCAATAAAATTAGAGGGGCACCTCATTTGAATCACTTTGAAGGAGAGAGAATCTTGATATTAAAATAATCAAGATTTAAGCATAAATGGAACTTTACTTCAATTTAATGCAAAAAAAATAAATATATTAATTGAAGAACGTTCAACCAAAAGGGGAGGGATGATTTTGCAAAAGATTGGACGAGCTTGTGCCTTGCAAAGGCACGAAAATATCTTAAGTGAGTGCAGAGCCCACCCACATTAAGTTAATGAAAAGTAATGTTCACTAAAAATGGGATATTAGTATAATATGATTAAGGAGCTTATTTTGCTTTTCTTTTAAGTTGAGGATAATGAAAGGGAATTAAAGGCAAGGGAAGGTGCCTTTGTGCACAAGGAAAAGAGGGGAGTGTGTGGCACGGTTTGGAGAGTTGAAGGATTTTCTTTCAACTTTCTCTCTCCTAGGAATTCCTTTATATATACTCTCTTTTCCACTCCGCCAAGGATCTTTTTTCGGATTTGCTTTTTTGCTTTCCTTGGACGAGCTCAAGAGGACTAAGGAGCAGCAGGAGGACGAGTTCCAACCTGTAGGTAAGCTTCTTGATCACCTTCAACCATGATTTCATGGTGGAAATTGAAAATAAACGATGGATTTCTTCTTTTCTTCCATCAATCTTCCATTCTAGCCAATCCATTTCACTCAAAAGTTTGAAGAACAAACCTTGTAAAGTAAGAAAGCTTCTTCCACCATTAGGTACGTGAAGTTGGAGCTTTGAAATCTTCATTGAAGGCGGGTTATATAACTTAAACCCTTGAACATTGTTATTGATTTCATATATTTAGCTATTGTTGAAGTTTTATCTATTCCTCAAAATTTATCAGATTGATTGATGAAATTATCATGGAAATCACAGCAAGATTTGTGGGTTTAGAGCTTGATGATTATGACATCATCATAAGCACACACCTTGACAAATATCCCTTGTAAACTGTTTCATGAACTTGAGACCAAACGGTCTCAAGATCGTTTGAAACCAAACGGTCCCAAGACCGTTTGGGATCAAACGGTCTCAAGACCATTTAGATCTCAACTATTGATGTGTTGGATGATGATCCAATGGATTGAATTGAGTTGGTTTCAATAAGGTTCAACGTTTGAAGGTCCATCAATTATCAACCCTAGATCGGGTCATTAGTGAAACCATAATTGAATTCCATAACTTTCCCTTGTTTGGTTTGGGTCAAACGGTCTCAAGACCATTTGGCCCCAAACGATCTCAAGACCGTTTGAGGCCAGTTTATGCCCAATTTCAAAGGTGGTTCAATAATTTCAAAGCAATTAGTTCCACAATGACCAATATTGAAGGTTCATCGATTGCAAACTCTAATCCAATTGGGTTCAAAACCCTAATTGATGATCAATTGAAAGTTGAATCAATTAAAGGATGATTTATTAGTTCAATTGAGTTATGGTGCATAAGTTTAATTGATGAGTGGTTACATGGATTCAATTGATGAGGGAATTGATCTTGGAAACTCTAAATCAATTTGAGTGGTTGAGACCATTTTTGGTCCAATCGGTTTTGAGGAGGTTTGGACCAAACGGTCTCAAGACCGTTTGAGTCCAAATGGTCTCAAGACCGTTTGACTCCAAACGGTCTCAAGACCGTTTGGGACCAAACGATCCCAAACCAATTGAGGCTCAAACGATTTCAAGTATCTTTGCACTAAACAATTTCAAGCACCAACTTTTCTAAACTGTTTCAGACTGTTTGAACTTAATTAATTAAGACTGTTTGTAGGTCTAAACGGTCTTAGTCCATTTGAGGGTCAATCTATCAAGACCGTTTGGGGTTTAGGTGACCAAAACTGTTTGGAGAATAATTAACTTAAACCGTTTGAACACCCAAGTGGATTAAAGGTCAAGTAATTATGTGACTCTTAATGATGTAAATCAAGGGTGATTACATTAGTTGTAACCTTAATGAGTTAGGGTAATTAGTACCCTCGAAAGGGTTAATCTTTAGAGATTATGAAAGAGATATCTTAACACACTACTCTAACCTTAACTGAGTGTATTGAAATAAAGAAATTGAATTGACCTAATTAAGTCAACTTTGAGGTACTCAACATCCCAGAGAGGATGAGAGAGAGTAGTGTTTATATGCAAATACAAGCTTCAATTGCTTTATTATGAGTAAAATATGTAATTAGGGATTGATCCATGATGATGAGATCATGAAACCCTAATTAAGAAGATTAGTGAGTCTTAAACCTAAATCTGGGTAATACATGGTGTAACCCAAATTTTGGGACAATTGTAGATGTAAATCTAACTAAGGCTAATGCTAAGTGAATCCTCAATCTAGGGTAATGGAGTAAACCTAATTTAGGGTAATTTGATGATAAACCCTAAATTGAGGTGAATAGTACATCCTAACCCTAATTTGGGTAAAAGGATATGATAAACCCTAATTTGATGTGAATAGTAAACCCTAATATAGGGTGAAGGCATGTGAAACCCTAATTTTGGGTCATATTATATGAAACCCTAATTTTGGGCAGTATGATGATTAATCATAACCTTAATTCCGGGAAATGGGATGAATATCCCTAAATGACATGAAAAGGGAAACCCTAACCTTAATAAGGGATTAATGATATGACTGTTATCATAAGTACTAACCATGCAGGTATCATGAGATGATGAGCATAGCCAGGTATGAGCTATGATGTTTTATTATTGAGAATGTTAATGGGCTTTGTGAGCCATGATATGATTTGTTGCTCAGTAAAAAGTAATAAGAGTTGAAATGGGCTTGGTAAGCCATATGAGATGTTTATGTAACAACTATCATGATCACTTTGGTCAGGTGACCTGAAGGTATTAGTTACCTAATAAGTGGTAATAAGTGTTCTATGACGAACTGAAGGATTGAATGCCATATTCCATAATTACGATGATAAGTGGTTGAAAAATGAGACTGCATCCAATAAGATGAGGGATTGAGATCCCAATACTTTATTAAAGATCTGAACAGTATTTGATGAAAGCATTCCACATTCTTTATAGCAATGGTTATATTAAATTATGTTTGGAAACCTGATTGATGCTAAAAATAATATGGTAATGTACTTAATTAATCAAGTAAACTTATCATGTAGAGCCCTGGCCATAGATCCATCATCGTCAGAAGTTTGGTGATGGTGAAACATGTTTTCCTAAGGGATCTCCTGGAGTGCATATTGTTGAGTATGTAGGGGTAATGGGCGTGAATACCTTACACCCTAATGTGGGATTTATGGTATATGAACATTAAATCTCTCAATCTTTCATTATATGTGCCGAGATGGATGTATCAAAAATCTCCCGATAATGTTAATGTCGGAATCGAGGTGAGATAAACATGAAATCTCTCGATTTGTGAAGAGAGTGCAGCCGCCGCTGTAACTCTATAGTGAAGTTCCAGTATACCCTAGAAAGTTATATGTAGCTGAGACATGAGATGTCCTGCATATTGAGCCCACACTAACTGGGAGGAGATGAGGTCATGGAGTCCGGCTCTTCCATTGATCTTATATGGTATCGATTTTGACTTTGCAATGGTCGGTTGGAGTATGAACGGTATACCTTCATCTCCTCAGGGCTTAAGATTGATTGTAAAATGTAATCAGCCGTGTAGCATATTTGCTTAAGGTTGATATACGAGAATCATTGATTGATGTACATTTCTTAAATAGATCCTAGATGGATAGTTTTTACGCATGTTCTTCATATTCCTTATTGAATAAGTATTATGATGTTTAGTCAAGATATAGATGAAAAGCTCTATTAAACTAATTTGATTAGTATTTAATATGGCTGTCATTCAACATATAATTCCTCTGCTCAGTCTTATACTGTTATTAATTTCACCATAATAATGTTCTTGGCAGAGAGTTATATCTCTCGCTGGGACAATTTACAATTGTCTCACCCCCGTGGGATCCAACTTTTAGGTGGACACAGACGAGGAGGCAGGAATCCTTCAGTAGGTGAAGGACAAAAACAACAGCAATAGAAGAGAATGGTTGTGAAGTCTTGTATATATGTAGATATAGTCCTATGTGTCCTCTCTATACTCTCAGGTACTCGGAGTCGGTAGTTTGTTTTAAAAGAAATGATCTGAGATTTTGGCGTAATGCCTTAAAGTTTTTATGTTGCTTATGTATAGTTCAACAAAGCAACTGTCAATGTAAGGAGGCGAGATCACCTCCTTATTAAAATATGGTAAACAAAACACCATTAGAAAGTAGCGGAATAAAAACTTTCTGACTAAATTTAATTTCATAAAAGATTATACAAAATGTATCAACAAAATCCCTTTTAGGGTTACATCAACATACAAAATAGGATCTAGATAGAGGGAATTCCAAACTACTTCAAATCTTGTCTCCAAAGCAACATCTCTAAGAGCTAGGTCCAAGCCAAAAGCTATATACTCATTGTCTTGTTCATCACCTTGCTCATCGCCTGGGTGGTTGGGAAAGCACCCAGCAAAAGGGAGAGAAAAATAAGGTATGTGTCAAATAATGAATAAGTACAAGAGAAAAGGAAATCATATGAAATATAAATATATTGAATCATCATAAGATGAGAGGGCCAAGAGAATGATACACATAACAAAATAGATTTTTACCATTACAAAACATATAAGAAGTAGCATGCATGATATTAATTGGACTACATTAACTAAGTAGGGTTGAGGCACCTACCGAACCTCAACCTATAGGTGAGGGGAGAATTCATACATTCCCAATTACCTATCAAATTTTATAGGGGACGAATAACACATTCCCCAGGGGAGAATAAGATGTTCCCCAGTGTGATTATTTACATACCCTTTGTGGGTGGTTGTACATAAGTACCACTACTATAGTTAAATATCCAAATAAACCATCATGCTCAAGAAATAGTAAAGTGGCAAGATAAATCATCATATAATTACAACTAGGTGGTGGGATTCCAAGACTTAAGAATAATGTTCTAAAACTGATTTATGACGCAAGTATAGCAAAAGATTCAAGAGTATATGAAATAGGGTTTAATAAAGCCTCATTATAGAAAAATAGGTTAAGGCACAATTATTCCCGACTTAAGGTGTAAATGCACATACATAAATAGGGATTGCACATACATAGCACATACATAACACATACCTTTCATTATGATTCATATTACCCACTTTCATCACTTGATTGAGTCCATGATCAATTTTTCCTATTTTCAATTCGTATACATGTATTAGAATGGTATATATGCATTAAGGTAGAGAAAACCCATATTTTTACTTTTTATAGAAAAACCTCAATTTAGACTATGAAAACATCACCATAGACTTAGTTTGGTTCTTTTGATTAAGAAAAACATATAATTTTGCATATTTTGGAGTTACGCTGATTAGAGTGTATTTTTGGTGATTTTTAAGTGATTAAATCATTTTCTAGAAAACCACCATCGACAAAACTCAAAACCAAAACTTGGAAATATTATTATTGAAAATAAAATGTTTTTCTGAGTTTAGGACGTATTTTACGTTAGTTTTTGGATAAAGGAATCAAAAGTTATGAATTATTGAAATTTGGCTAATCAGAAATCGACACATCATCAAACCAAACGAGATAAGAAAAGAGAGAGAGGGAGGGAGGGAAAACACCATTTGACCTAATATCATGGTTTTTGATTAATAGTTATCCAAACTAGATTTTCTAGAGAAGGTAAACCGGTAAGAAACCAAAACCCTAGATGAACATGGTAAATAGAGATGGAAATCATCGATTTTAAACATAGATGCATGAATTTTAAGCATGTAGCAAGCAATATATGAGAAGTGGGTTATGAAACTCGCCTCTAGGGAAGATAAGAAGGTCCAAACAGCAAGGATCCGAGCTTAGAAGGTCTGGTTGCTCCAAGCCTAGCTCCTTTCTTGGACAAAGATCACCTTCTCAACTTAGAGGTGATAAACCCTAGCAAAAGAGCATAGAGATGAGGTGTTTTAGGGTTCTAGGTGGGGTTTCACCATGGAAGTCCATGGTTAAGACCTATAATAGGGTGTAAGTAAGACTAATAGTATGAAAATAGGGAAGGAAGGGAGGAAACTTACTAGTTTTGGTTGAAATTACCAAGGAGGAGCTTTAGAAACCCTAATAGAGCAATTTGGAAACCCTAGGAGCCTTCTTCACCAAGCTAGGCTCCCTCTATTACCTTGGGACAGAAAATTCGTGGCCAAATATAGAAGGAACTATTATCTAAGCTAGAGGAAAGAAAAGGAGAGAAAGAGTTTTCGAATTGTGAGTTGGGAAGGGGTATACATGGCTATATATAGAAAGAGGTGAAGCATGAGGTGTCTTAAGGGACTTTCCATGTGTCTTTAGCCTAGGGATTGATGGCCATGCAAGAGGACAGCTCATGGACTCTTCTTGGATATCAAAACACGGTCCTAAGAGCCCACAAATCTGTCAAGTCCATCCCCACCGTTTTTCAAGAAAGAAATAACCTCATTGGTTGATAGCTTTTAAAGATAAGCACCTTTATAAAGAGGGTAATCCCTATAATGCCCTTGGAAAGAAATACCATCAAACTAAGGTGAAACTAGGTTCTCCAATGGTTTAAAATCTTGTTAATGGTAAGGGAATATCTAAGGATTAAAATTCAGTTGATAATTTGCAAAGAAAGACCTCTCAATTGGGTAAATTCAATAAAAATCCAGAATGTGCCTAAAATTGCATAACTTGCACAAACAACATCCAATCAAATAAAATTTGAAAATTAGGCTGATTTTATGTTTTTAAATCATATCAAAAGATATATTAAGGTTTACCACACTTAATTATGGTAATTAACCTTTCACTGAGGTATTTGTGCATAAACCCTTATATTGGTATAATTAGTGAATAAATGTTCACTAAACCACTATAAATTCAACTAATTAAATAGAAAGGCCAAGAAGGATAGAAATGAAAGGAAAATATGGGAAAGAGGGTCAAAATAAAAATCTATAGAATTCAGTATGTTACAACACTCCACCCCTTAAAGAGGATTTTGTCCCCAAAATCACAAGTAAGAAGGGAAGGGTGAGTGTGCAACATCTCATCACAAAACTTCAGGTTATTTCTCCAACCTTAACGTCTACCAAACAAATCATCAACATCTACTCCACAAGCATCTTGACATAGGTTAGGTTCTTAAGGATCACCTAGGTTCCATTATTTAGATATTCTTTTTAGGAGATTTAACATTGTTTACATTTTTGGCTCATTGACATTATATTCATTATGATATCACATTATCACAATTATTTTAATTACATCGTGTCATAATAACTTTATTATAAAGGAGTTATATTTCATTATCATCCATGAAACATCGTGTATATATATATATATATATATATATATATATATATATATATATATATATATATTCTCATTTATCTTACTAAGAATTATAGCAAAATTATGGGTTACACGATTCCCTCAATATACTTGATCATTATCGTTAATATTTTGAACTTTGACTTCATTATCCTTATACTATCACCACATTTATAACGAATTATTTTGCATGAATTATTCAATTTGTCATTAAATCTTCGTTCAATCCAAATTATGTCACATCAATTACATATATTTAACAGTAAGGATCCAAGCTTATAATGTCTAGTTGCTCCAAGCCTAGATCCTTTCTTGGACAAAGATCACCTTCTCAACTTAGAGGTGATAAACCCTAGCAAAAGAGCATAGAAATGAGGTGTTTTAGGGTTCTACGTGGGGTTTCACCATGGAAGTCCATGATTACGACCTGTAATAGGGTGGAAGGAAGACTAATAGTATGAAAATAGGGAAGGAAGGGAGGAAAATTACTAGTTTTGGTCGAAATTACCAAGGAGGAGCTTTAGAAACCCTAATAGAGCAATTTGGAAACCCTAGGAGCCTTCTTCACCAGGCTAGGCTCCCTCTATTACCTTGGGACAGAAACTTTGTGGCCAAATACAAAAGGAAATATTCTCTAACATAGAGGAAAGAAAAAGAGAGCAAGAGTTTTTGAATTGTGAGTTGGGAAGGGGTATACATGGCTATATAAAGAGAGAGGTGAAGCATGAGGTGTCTAAGGGACTTTCCATGTGTCTTTAGCCTAGGGCTTGATGGCCATGCATGAGGACAGCTCATAGAGGCTTCATGCATATCAAAAGTCGTTCCTAAGATCCCATAGATCCTTCTAGGCCATCCCCACCATTTTTCAAGAAAGAAATAACCTCATTGGTTGATAGCTTTTAAAGATAAGCATCTTTATAAAGAGGGTAGTCCCTATAATGCCCTTGGAAAGAAATACCATCAAACCAAGGTGAAACTAGGTTATCCAATGGTTTGAAATCTCGTTAATGGTAAGGGAATATCTAAGGATTAAAATTCAGTTGATAATTTGCAAAGAAAACCTCCCAATTGGGTAAATTGCATAAAAGTCCAGAATGTACCTAAAATTGCATAACTTGCACAAACAACATCCAAATCAAACCAAATTTGAAACTTAGGCTCATTTTATGTTTTCAAATCATATCAAAAAGTTAAATTAAGGTTTAGAGCACTTAATTATGGTAATTAATCCTTCACTGAGGTATTTGTGCATAAACCCTTATATTGGTACAATTAGTGAATAAATGTTCATTAAACCACTATAAATTCCACTAATTAAATAGAAAGGACAATAAGGATAGAAATGAAAGGAAAAGATGGGAAAGAGAGAAAAAAAGGCAAAATTTCAAAATTCGGTATGTTACAACACTCCACCCCTTAAAGAGGATTTCGCCCCCGAAATCATAAGCAAGAAGGGAAGGGTGAGTGTGCAACATCTCATCATAAAACATCAAGTTATTTCTCCAACCTTAACTTCCACCAAAAAATTCATCAACATATACTCCACAAGCATTTCAACATAGGTTAAGTTCTAAAGGATCACCTAGGTTCCATTATATAGATATTCCTTTTAGGAAATTTAACGTTATTTACATTTTTGGCTCATTAAGATTATATTTATTATGATATCACATTATCATTATTATTCTGTTTATTGTGTCATGACATATTTACTTTGGTTCCAAAAGAGTTATATTTCATTATTATCCATAAAACATTGTATATATATGTGGGCTCTGATCTCCAAAACCACGATATAAACTTAGCGGAAGTGATTCGTTTAATAGCGGAAGACAAAAATCTCGGGAAATTAAAACTTTTTGAGATAAGAGCTTGAATCTATAAAAATTTCTTTCATAAAAGGAGATAAACTGTTTACATCTCAGATAATTACTTCTTGAGTAATTATATACAACATGATACAAAATCTCAAGAACTCAAAACCAAAATCTCAGACCAAAAGACTCCAAGGACCTGAGAGTACAGAGAACACATAGAACTGACTATCTAACTATACAACTCAGCAGTCTGAATCTCTACCTGAGATTTACTGCTGCTCCTGATGCTACTCCTGCTGATATTGGTCACCTGAAGATTTATTCCTTCGCCCTCGACGACCACCTACAAAGTTGAAATCTATGGGGTGAGACAATTTTAAATAATTGTCCCAGCGAGAGTTATAACTCTTCGCCAGAAGCTTTATTATAGCAACCAAGAATAACATAGGCAATAAAATCTTTAAGGTAATCAACAGCAGATTGTTATCAATTAGAACAACAACATTTAAGGAATATGAAGAACATGTATACTAAGTAATGTATCTTCAACCAATGTATCTCGTAGTTCATCCTAAGAAGATATACTATGCGGTTGATTATGTTTTACAAACATCATTATGCCCTACGGAGATGAGGTATACCGCTCATACTCCAACCGATCACTATTAAGTCGCATCGGTATCATACATAGGTCATCAAAAGAGCCGGATTCTTATGACCTCATCTTCCTCAGTCATTAAGAGGATCAACATGTAGGACATCTAGTGTCTCTACCACTATAGCTTACCAGGGTATTCTGGTACTTCGCTATTAGAGTCACAGTGGCATTATGTACTCTCTTCGCTACCGAAAGATTTCTTATTTATCTCTCATCGATGCGGTATAAAAGATTTCCTCGGGAGATTAGTGTTACATCACCCCGGCATAAAACATAGTGAAGGATTGATAGATTAAGATACATCTACATCAATTCCTACACTAGGATGTAAGGAAATTCACATCCATATTACCCCACATATTCAAAAGTATGTGCTCCAGGAATCCCCTTAGGAAAACCTGTTTCACCATCATTTAACTCCTGACAATGATGGATCTATGATCAGGACTCTACATGGTATGATTATACTTGATTAGTTAGGTACATTTCAGTATTCTTTTATCATCATACATGTTTTCAAACATTAATCATTAGCATAACAACTATGAAGGAAGAATACTAAATGTAACAAGCCTAACTCTCATCAATTATCATTTCTCAATATTCTCATCACAAGTCATCTCTTAAAGCATGACCTTGATGGTATTCATGGCTCTCACAGCCTATTAATCTCATAAGATGCTATTAACAAGGCATCAGGATATATCACTATTCATAAAGCTAACAACATGCTTTCAATGAATATAGTATCATCATTCCTACCTGGATATGATCATCCTCATAAAGGAACCTGTATGGTTAAATCAACTGATAACAAAAAGTAACTCATTTAAAGAAGTTGTATCTCCCTACTCATACAAGAGCTAGGCTTCCCTGGTTTTCATCAATTAGGGTTTACTATTCACATTACATGTCATCACCCTATAATTAGGGTTTACTATTCACATTACATGTCATCACCTTAGAATTAGGGTTTACTATTCACCTCATGGTGAAATGATCTCATAACATCCTCATGTATGAGAAACATCATCATTAAAGACCTCAGATAAGATTAAGATTCATCAATTATCATAATTAGGGTTTCCATGATCTCACATAAGTGGATCATACCTAAATTTGCACATTCATGTATATTGAAGGTATTTTACTTGAGTTTCCATTATAATTGGTACTTTCTCTCTCTCTAACTAGTAGATAGTGATTACACCACTCTAGATTAGGTTGGGTTAAGTCCTCATCGATTAACACAAGTCAACTCATCACTATCATATGATTAGGGTTTAATTAAAATAAGGTATTACTCAATTGAACCTTTCAGGGGCATTTTGGTAATTTACCCATTGACCATCGTCATGGGTCAATTCATTAGCCACTTAGTCCCTTAACATCTTAGGTTATAATTAGGGTTTAGATTATATCATCATTGAACCATTTACACCTTCAAGTGATTAAGTATAATCAACCTTGAAGGTCTCCAATTGGTTTAGGGTTTAACCTTCAACCTTCAACCCATTTGATTCTTAAACGACCTTGAACTTATTTAATCTCAAATGACCTTGAATCCATTTGAACCTTAAATGAGTGTGGACCCACTTAATCTTAAACGGGTGTGGACCCATTTAAGTCCAAACGAGTGTGGACCCGTTTGAGCCTAAACGAGTGTGAACCCGTTTGAGCTTAAACGGGTGTGAACCCGTTTGGACTCAAATGAGTGTGGACTCGTTTGGACTCAAACGAGTTTGGACTCATTTGGACTCAAACGAGTGTGAACTCGTTTGGTCTAAAACGAGTGTGAACTCGTTTGGTCTAAAACGAGTGTGAACTCGTTTGGTCTAAAACGAGTGTGGGTCTACTTGGGTTCAAACCACATGAACATAAAAGGTGACTCAGAGATTATGCTTGAAAAGGATTTCTTATGTTGAACCTTTCAATTGGCCCAAGACATGTTAACGATATACAAATTGAGTCAATTAGGAGGAGCCTCAATCAATTGGACACCAAATTGACCCTCAATTGAAAGCCAATTAGGGTTAAATCTAACTCAATTAGGGTTTTCAATCGGCTAAACATCAATGTTCAACAATATGAATCAAATCAGAGTTGAACCTATCAATTGACCTCCAATTCGGCCCAAACTTGGCTCAAACGGTCTTGAGGTCGTTTGGATGACCTCCAAACGATCTTGAGACCGTTTGCCCAAAGTTTGACCAAAAACCAAGATGATTTGATAAGGGTTGACCCCTAATTAAATTAAAAATCAGCACTTTTCATCAATTTATCAACATCTTGTAATTGGACCCTCAAACCATCAAATTCTTTAACCCTAGACCTCAAAACGATCTTGGGGTGTCACTAAACGAGTGTGAGATCATTTGGATGAACCCCCAAACGGGTTGGAACCCGTTTGGGTCCTTCAACCCAAAACTCAACAAGATCTATATTGAAATCAGCAACTTTCACCCGATTAGGGTTAGGTTATTGAAGTGTCTTCAACTCTTAATTGGTTAGGAATTAGATTACATTTCTTTGTAGGAATGAAATTCAATATATTATGAACAGGTATCCCAAACGGTCAATGCTTGGTCAACTCACTCAAACGGGTTGGAACCCGTTTGCCCAAAAGTTCAAGTTAATTAGTTTGGAAAATCAGTACTTAATTCAATTCTATTGCCTAATTGATTGGCCCTCAACCTACGATTCCTTTGGAGTTAACCCCTCAAATTTGGTGGGTCATTAGCCTACATAATTGTGAACAGAAAACCAAAACGGTCCACGCTTTGTCAACCCTATGAAATGGTCTTGGGGTCGTTTTCATCCAAATGATCTTGCAGGATCGTTTGAGATCAAACGGGTTGAACCCGTTTGACCTTAAACGAGTTGCACCCGTTTGGACCAAAAGGGTTCAAGGTCGTTTCATAAAGTGACATAGGAATCCACGCCCATCATCCTCAACCTCTGTTCAGGTCGGTTCCTCCACCGTTTTGCTTGCAAAAGAGCAAGGAAGAAGGGAGGTAGAAGAAGAACTAATCATAGAAAACAAGAACAAAGATATGCATAACAAAGCTAAGAGTTAGAGTTGTAAAACCCGCCTCAAACGTGGTTCCTAGATCTTCCAAGCTTCCAAGATTCAAGACTTTAATGGCGTCTTGAGCTCCACAGGTCGGCCAAGGTCAATTCTTCAAGAAAAAGATGGGGATGGTCGGCTAGAACAAGGAACCTAAGTAAGAAAACTAGCAATTCAACCTTGTAATACGATTTCTTCCATGAATCCAAGCTAGAAGGTGGTGTTCTCTTACCTTAGAACAGGTTGGTCGTTTCTCTGAGCTCCAGATCTTGGCCTTGGTCGGTTGAGAAAGATGAGAAGTGAGGAAGTGAAGGAAAATGTTTGCTTGGTTTGGAAAGAAAGGTGCTTATATAGTTTAGGCTGATTTACACCATAAAGACCTCTAGAACTTTGAAATTCTCATCCAAGTCCTTTCTTATTTAAGAGAACGTCCAAAATCATCTAAACGTATGCAAAGCTCATGAAATCTCAAGATCTAGGGGTAAAGAAAGCCAACTTTCAACTAGGGTACATACGTGAAAGGTTTCCTTACTCAAACTTAGTGAATTTTATGTACAAAGGTCATTTTTCTTATCTGATTATTCATTGATGTGTCCCTTTCACCATTTCTACTCTAAATGATGACAAGAGTCATAAAATATGTTCTAGATGGTGTATTTTACAAGTTGCACCCCTCAAATTGGGTAAACTGCATTTTACTCCAAATTAGGGTTTTTAAGCATAAGGATTATTCCACAAGCTGCATCTAGATGCCCAAGCTTGGGAAATCCATCATGTCTCATCATATTCACTCATATGATGTCTCATTATCAAAAGAATATCTTAACATGTGCAATTGCAAGTTAACCCCTTAACTGGGTAATTTGCACATAGGTCCCTGTATTACCAAACAATACTACAATCATTGTTTAAAAAGGGACATAAATGAAAATGTATGTTCCTTAGGAACTTAATTACATGCCAAAAGATAATCACAAAGATTTAATTACATATTTAGGCAAAACACCTAGGGTTAACTCATAACCCAGGTCAGGGATGTTACAATATATATATATATATATATATATCTTTTATCTTACTAAGAATTTTAGCAAAATTATGGGTTACTCAATTCCCTCAATATACTTGATTATTATCCTTAATATTTTGAACTTCGACTTCATTATCTTAAATATCACCACATTAAGTTATAAAGAATTATTTTGCATGAAATATTCAATTTTTCATTAATTCTTCATTGAATCCAAGTTATGTCACATCAATTACATATATTTATATTAAATGTTATCTCATTGCCACATTATCTTTAGTGCTCACATTAATGTCATCATTAATCATTTTCTCATATTTATTTATATTATTTATTTGCACATTTATGTAAATCAAATCACTTCATATTCATATTGATGCCATTCCATGTATTTTAATGATCAAGGTGAGGCATATTACAAATTGATTCACATAAGTGACTAATCATGTGTGTATTAGATAACAAGGTAACATACCATGCATTTCATATTGATGACTTGATTAATATGTGATTAGATGATTATATATATCATTATTGTGTATCAAAGTATGTTAACTAACTATTGCACCTAATGTCATTAATGTATCATGAAAGGCATTAAGGATGTATATGTTAAGGTTAGATGATTACAACTTAGGGTTCAGGTTAATATGATCACTATATTTTACTTAGCATGAATTAAGTCCAAGAGTAGGTTACAATCATCTTACTTGTCATTTCATTAGAGTTTATTGGTTTATGACATGGGAAACACCATGCATATCCATTAGGATTAATATGTGAGTTACTCATATTATGTGCATTAGGTATTCATTAGGGTTTGAACATATAAATTATTCCTTAGATGAACATTATATTTTCATTAATATATAAACAAGCACGTTAGGTTATAACTATAACTTGTTTGGTCAAAACTAAGGATTCAAGCACACAAACTTATGAATTAGGGGGTTAGGGTTTCTAAAGTCAGAGTAGCTATATTTCAGTATGTTACATAACTCCATTCCCTTGGAAAGGATTTCATCCTCAAAGTCTAACTACCCAAACATCATCAAACCAACTACTCTCCACCCCTTAAAAGGTTTGACCTACCAAGCCAAACTAATCTAGAGGTAAAAGGGTGAGTGTCTAACTAGACCATCTACAAGATACATCACGCTTCACTGCACACTCTGATTGCTTACTAAACATCAAACTTCAAAGTCTAGTTTCTAGGGATAAACTATCCAAGCATGTGATCTCAAGGGACATAAGGAGACTATCTTGGTATCCATCCTCAAACAAGTCAGCATACACCTAAAACTTAGGGTTCCCAAAGATATACAACATAGATGTCTAAGGTCACTATTGCCGAAAAGCATGCTATTTTGAACAATTCATATCAGCTCATGCCAGGCCAGTATCATATGGATATGGGAGTCCTCGTAAACCAATCAAGTGGCACGGAGGAAAATATTGTCAGCCCCCAGAACCTGATCCTTTCTAGACACCTTTGCTTCAACTTCATGCCCTAATAGTTGCGTAAATGCAAACCTAAATAATATGAAGTTATGCATATTTTAGTTATGAGTATTTTAGAGTTTTATTCATCATGATACTAATGTGGAACTATAGGGTCCTAAATCAATCTTTCAGCATTTAATTCAACTATAGGGCAACCATGTCACCTAAAGGAACTATGTAAGGCAGGGATTCTAATTAGGGAGACAAAACTGAAATAGTCAGATTCTGACTACCATGGGCTCTGATACCATGATGTAAGGGAGTGAAATCACCCCTTACTAAAGGGACTTTCCAAAATGTATCAACAAAATCCCTTTTAGGGTTACATCAACATACAAAATAGGATCTAGATAGAGGAAAGTCCAAACTACTTCAAATCATGTCTCCATAGTAACATCTCCAAGAGCTAGGTCTAAGCCAAAAGTTATATACTCCTTGTCTTGTTCATCACCTTGCTCATCACCTGGGTGGTTGGGAAAGCACCCAGCAAAAGGGAGAGGAAAACAAGGTATGCGTCAAATAATGAATAAGTACAAGAGAAAAGGAAATCATATGAAATATAAATATATTGAATCATCATAAGATGAGAGGGCCAAGAGAATGAGACACATAACAAAATAGATTCTTACCATTATAAAACATATAAGAAGTAGCATGCATGATATAAATTGGAATACATTAACTAAGTATAGTTGATGCACCTACCGAACCTTGAGGCACCTACCTAACTACATTACAAAACATACATGGCTATATATAGAAAGAGGTGAAGCATGAGGTGTCTTAAGGGACTTTCCATGTGTCTTTAGCCTAGGGATTGATGGCCATGCAAGAGGACAGCTCATGGACTCTTCTTGGATATCAAAACACAGTCCTAAGAGCCCACAGATCTTTCAAGACCATCCCCACCATTTTTCAAGAAAGAAATAACCTCATTGGTTGATAGCTTTTAAAGATAAGCACCTTTATAAAGAGGGTAATCCCTATAATGCCCTTGGAAATAAATACCATCAAACTAAGGTGAAACTAGGTTCTCCAATGGTTTAAAATCTCTTTAATGGTAAGGGAATATCTAAGGATTAAAATTCAGTTGATAATTTGCAAAGAAAAACATCTCAACTGGATAAATTGCATAAAAGTCCAGAATGTACCAAAAATTGCATAACTTGCACAAACAACATCCAAATCGAACCAAATTTGAAACTTGGGCTCATTTTATGTTTTTAAATCATATCAAAAAGTTATATTAAGGTTTAAAACACTTAATTATGGTAATTAAGCTTTCACTGAGGTATTTGTGCATAAACCCTTATATTGGTACAATTAGTGAATAAATGTTCACTAAACCACTATAAATTCTAGTAATTAAATAGAAAGGCCAAGAAGGATAGAAATGAAAGGAAAATATGGGAAAGAGGGTCAAAATACAAAATTATAGAATTCAGTATGTTACAACACTCCGCCCCTTAAAGAGGATTTTGTCCCCAAAATCACAAGTAAGAAGGGAAGGGTGAGTGAGCAACATCCGATCACAAAACTTCAAGTTATTTCTCCAACCTTAACGTCTACCAAACAAATCATCAACATATACTCCAAAAGCATCTTGACATAGGTTAGGTTCTCAAGGATCACCTAGGTTCCATTATTTAGATATTCTTTTAGGAGATTTAACATTATTTACATTTTTGGCTCATTAACATTATATTCATTATGATATCACATTATCACAATTATTTTAATTACATCGTGTCATAATTACTTTATTAAAAAGGATTTATATTTCATTATCATCCATGAAACATCGTATATATATATATATAATATATAGGGTGTTCATTCATTGTCCGCACGGGTAGCATGGATTTTCGCTACCCTGCAGCCAAAAAAGTAACTCTCCTAGCTTAGAAAGTAACTCTGCTGTAAAAAAAGTAACTATGGTGTCAAAAAAGTAACTCTGCTGGCCAAAAAAGTAACTCTGTACAAAATATACAACAGATATATATAAGGACGAGTTTTTTGATTTTGGAGGGGCAAATGATATTATTTTTGGCTAAAATTTTTTGGAGAGCTAGAAAAAATAGTCCTCTACAATAACGAAACTTTTTTTTTGAAAAAAAGTGGTTGGAAGGGTGGGCGGGTAGCTACCCGCGCGGGCAATAAAGATGGGCCCATATATATATATATATATATATATATATATATATATATATATATATATATATATATATATATATATATATACATATATATATATATATATATCATTTATCTTACTAAGAATTGTAGCAAAATTATGGGTTACACAATTCCCTCAATATACTTGATCATTATCGTTAATATTTTGAACTTTGACTTCATTATCCTTATACTATCACCACATTTATAATGAATTATTCAATTTGTCATTAAATCTTCATTCAATCCAAATTATGTCACATCAATTACATATATTTATAATAAACATTATCTCATTGCCACATTATCTTTATTGCTTACATTAATGTCATCATTAATCATTTTCTCATATTTATTTATATTATTTATTTGCACATTTATGTGAATTGAATCACTTCATATTCATATTGAATCCATTCCATGTATTTTAATGATCAAGGTGAGGCATATTACGGATTGATTCACATTAAGTGACTAATCGTGTGTGTATTATATAACAAGGTAGCATACCATGCATTTCATATTGATGACTTGATTAATATGTGATTAGATGATTATATATATCATTTATATGTATCAATGTATGTTAACTGATTATGGCACCTAATGTCATTAATGTATCATGAAAGGCATTAAGGATGTATATGTTAAGGTTAGATGATTACAACTTAGGGTTCATGTTAATATGATCACTATATTTTACATAGCATGTATTAAATCCAAGATTAGGTTACAATTATCTTGCCCATCATATCATTAGGGTTTATTAGTTTATGACATGGGAAACATCATGCATATCCATTAGGATTAATATGTGAGTTACTCATATTATGTGCATTAAGTATTCATTAGGGTTTGAACATATAAATTATTCCTCAGATGATCATTATATAGTCATTAATATATAAATAAGCATGTTAGGCTATAACTATAACTTGTTTGGACCCCACTAAGGTTTCAAGCACAACAACCTCCTAAGTATGGGGTTAGGGTTTCTAAAGATAGTATAGATAGATTTCAAGATGTCATAGGGCTCCATCCCCCTAAAGAGGATTTTGTCCTTGAAATCTAACCACCCAACATCATCAAACTAACTATACTCCACCCCTTAAAGGGTTCAACCTATCAAGCCAAACTACACTAGGGTTAAAGGATGAGTCTAACTAAACCATGTACAAGATCCATCACACTTCCACTATGCACTCTAATAGCTCACTCAACCCCAAACTTTATAGTCTAGGTTCTAGGGATAAACTATCCAAACAGGTGACCCCAAGGGAGATAAGGAGACTATCTTGCTATCCATCCTAAAACAAGTCATCATACACCTAAAACTTTGGGTTCCCAAAGATATACAACATAGATGCCTAAGGTCACTATTGCCTAAAAGCAAACTATTTCAGACAATCCATTTCAACTTCGGCCAGGCCGGTATCATATGGATCTGGGAGCAAGGAATAAGGTATTTGATTTCGGTACCATGTTGTAAGGAGAGTGAAATCACCCCTTTACTAAAATATGGTAAACAAAATACCATTAGAAAGCAGCGGAATAAAAAATAACTGACTATATTCAATTTCATAAAAGGTTTACAAAAATACATCAAATTCTCCCATTAGGGTTTACATCAAGATACACAATCATGATCTAGATAGAGGGAAGTCTAGACTACTACAATCTTGTCTCCAAGCAACATCTCCATCAATTGAGTCCAAGCCAAAAGATATATACTCCTTGTCTTGTTCATCACCTGGGTGGTTGGGAAAGCACCCAGCAAAAGGGAGAGGAAAACAATGTATGCGTCAAATAATGAATAAGTACAAGAGAAAAGGAAATCATATGAAACATAAATATATTGAATCATCATAAGATGATAGGGCCAAGAGAATGAGGCACATAACAAAATAGATTCTTACCATTACAAAACATATAAGAAGTAGCATGCATGGTATTAATTGGACTACATTAACTAAGTAGGGTTGAGGCACCTATCGAACCTCAACCTATAGGTGAGGGGAGAGAGCATGCTGTAAAGAGGCGAGATCACCTCCTTACTAAAATTTAAAGGAAGTACAAAAAATCCATCTTTTTAGAAAGACAAAAGATATTGAGGGATGCATGTATAGTATTCCAAGTAAATAAGCATGCACCAGATACATTACAAAATATCAATAGCAGCAGAAATAAAAGAACTAAGCCTATTACATGGATTTCATTGTTCATTACATGATTGTTCTCAAAAGAAAAAGATAAGAGAAAAGGATCTAGCTATAGCAACCTAGACATCCTTTTAGATAGCTTGAGATCTACTCCTGAGATGAATTCCTTCAAACTTGTCTTTCTCCTTACTCAACACCAACACCTGGGTGGTTGGGAAAGCACCCAGCAAAAGGGGAAAGAAAACAAGGTATGTGTCACAAAACTAATCTAGGATATTAAGATAAGTACAACACATAAAAACAAGCTAGGGTTCATCATATGATGAAGATAACAAGAGTATGAGGCTATATTCAAAATAAACTTGCCATTAACAATTATAGGAAAAAGGATTTGCATGTAAGATAATTATGTCTACCTGACTAAGTAGGTTTGAGGCACCTACTAGATCTCTAACCTTAGGTGAGGGTAGAATAAGACATTTCCAGTCACCTACAATATTATGGGGAGAATAAGACATTCCCCATGGCGATTATTTACATGCCCTCTGTGGGTGGTTGTACATAAGTACCACTACTTCAAATTAAATAGAACATAAATCCACATGCTAGAAAAGTAGTCATGGCAAGAGTAGTCATAATATTCAATAAGCATGGCAGTGGGGTATAAGACCCAAACAAGAAGAAATTATAATCTAATTTGAGGCATGAACAACATTAGGATTCAAGAATAGAATGTTAAGGGTTCATTTAAGCCTCATTAGGGAAATATAGGGTTGGGTTGCAATTATACCAACATAGGGTGTAAGGAATGCACATACATAAATAGGGATTGCACATACATAGCACATACCTTTCATTATGATTCATATTATCCACTTTCATCACTTGATTGAGTCCATGATCATTTTTTCCTATTTTCAATTCGTATACATGTATTAGAATGATATATATGCATTAAGGTAGAGAAAACCCATATTTTTACTTTTTTAGCAAAACTTCGATTTAGACTATGAAAACATCACCATATACTTAGTTAGGTTCTTCTGATTAAGAAAACATATAATTTTACATATTTTGGAGTTACGATGATTAGAGTGTATTTTTGGTGATTTTTAATTGATTAAATTATTTTCTAGAAAACCTCCATCGACAAAACTCAAAACCAATACTTGGAAATATTATTGAAAATAAACTATTTTTCTGAGTTCAGGACGTACTTTACTTTAGTTTTCAGACAAAGGAATCAAAAGTTATGAATTATTGAAATTCGGCCAATCAGAAACTGACACATCATCAAACCAAATGAGATAAGCAAAGAGAGAGAGAGGGAGGGAGGAAGGGAAAACACCATTTGACCTAATATCATGGTTTTAGATTAATAGTTATCCAAACCAGATCTTCTAGAGAAGGTAAACCGGTAAGAAACCAAAACCTTAGAAGAACATGGTAAAAAGAGATGGAAATCATCGATTATCAACATAGAAGCATGGGTTTTAAGCATGTACTTAAGCAATATATGAGAAGGGGGTTAACAAAACTTGCCTCTAGGAATGTAAAAGGTCCAAACAGAAATGATCCTGAGATTATAAGGTATGGTTTCTCCAAGTTAAGCTCCTTTCTTGAGCAAAGATCACCTTCTCCACTGTAGAGGTGCAAACCCTTACAAAAGAGCATGGAGATGAGATGTTTTAGGGTTTTAGGTGGAGTTTTACCATGTATGATCATGGTTCCGACCTAGAAGAAGGTGTAAGGAAGACTAACAATATGAAAATAGGGAAGTAAGGGAGGAAACTTACTAGTTTTGGTCGAAATTACCAAGGAGGAGCTTTAGAAACCCTAATAGAGCAATTTGGAAGCCCTAGGAGCCTTCTTCACCAAGGTAGGCTCCCTCTATTACCTTGGGACAGCAACTTCGTGGCCAAATACAGAAGGAACTATTATCTAAGCTAGAGTAAAGAAAAGGAGAGCAAGAGTTTTCGAATTGTGAGTTGGGAAGGGGTATACATGGCTATATATAGAAAGAGGTGAAGCATGAGGTGTCTTAAGGGACTTTCCATGTGTCTTTAGCCTAGGGATTGATGGTCATGCAAGAGGACAGCTCATAGAGGCTTCATGCATATCAAAAGTCAGTCCTAAGAGACCATAGATTCTTCTAGGCCATCCCCACCATTTTTCAAGAAAGAAATAACCTCATTGGTGGATAGGTTTTAAGGATAAGCATCTTTATAAAGAGGGTAATCCCTATAATGCCCTTGGAAAGAAATACCATCAAACCAAGGTGAAAATAGGTTCTCCAGTGGTTTAAAATCTCGTTAATGGTAAAGGAATATCTAAGGATTAAAATCCAGGTGATAATTTGCAAGAAAAACCTCTCAATTGGGTAAATTGCATAAAAGTCCAGAATGTACCTAAAATTGTATAACTTGTACAAACAACATCCAAATCGAACCAAATTTGAAAATTAGACTCATTTTATGTTTTTAAATCATATCAAAAAGTTATATTAAGGTTTACAACACTTAATTATGGTAATTAAGCTTTCACTGAGGTATTTGTGCATAAACCCTTCCATTGGTACAATTAGTGAATAAATATTCACTAAACCATTATAAATTCCACTAATTAAATATAAAGGTCAATAAGGATAGAAATGAAAGGAAAAGATGGGAAAAGGGTCAAAAGACAAAATTCCAGAATTTGATATGTTAAACCACTCCACCCCGTAAAGAGGATTTCATCCCCAAAATCACAAGCAAGAAGGGAAGGGTGAGTGTGCAACATCTCATCACAAAACATCAGTTTATTTCTCCAACCTTAACTTCCACCAAACAATTTATCAACATATACTCCACAAGCATCTTGACATAGCTCAGGTTCTCAAGGATCACCTAGGTTCCAATTTTACAATTTCTTTTTAATTTATATTTTTTTGGCTTATTAGAATTATATTCATTAGGATATCACATTATCATTATTATTCTTTTAATTATGTCATGTCATATTTACTTTGTGCCCAAAAGAGTTATATTTCATTATTATGCTTGAAACCATATATATTTCTTATTTACCTCATTTTGAGTTTTAACGCAATTAGAGTTTACTCAATTATCAATATACTTGATTATTATCTTTAATAATTGGATTTAGTCTCTATTATCAACATATTGAATTATAAAAAATTGTTTTGCATGAATTAAGACATTTTATCCAACTTGTTACAAGTAATCCAAATAATGTAACATTAATCACTTATATCTATATTTACATTGTCACATTAACTTTCTTATTCACATTAATGTCATCATGAATCATTTTTTTTCATATTTATTCAGTTCTTATGATTGATTATGCACTTTTATGTGAATCAATTACTACTTATCCATATTGAAGTCATTATATGTATTTTAGTGATCAAGGTGGGACATATTACAAATTGATTCACATTAAGTGACTAATTGTGTGTGTATTAGATAACAAGGTAACATACCAAACCTTCTTATCTTCCCTAGAGGCGAGTTTCATAACCCACTTCTCATATATTGCTTGCTACATGCTTAAAATTCATGCATCTATGTTTAAAATCGATGATTTCCATCTCTGTTTACCATGTTCATCTAGGATTTTGGTTTCTTACCGGTTTACCTTCTCTAGAAGATCTAGTTTGGATAACTATTAATAAAAAACCATGATATTAGGTCGAATGGTGTTTTCCCTCCCTCCCTCTCTCTCTTTTCTTATCTCGTTTGGTTTGATGATGTGTCAGTTTCTGATTGGCCAAATTTCAATAATTCATAACTTTTGATTCCTTTGTCCAAAAACTAAAGTAAAATACGTCCTAAACTCAGAAAAACATTTTATTTTCAATAATAATATTTCCAAGTTTTGGTTTTGATTTTTTCTATGGTGGTTTTCTAGAATGATTTAATCACTTAAAAATCACCAAAAATACACTCTAATCATCGTAACTTCAAAATATGCAAAATTATATGTTTTTCTTAATCAGAAGAACCTAACTAAGTCTATGGTGATGTTTTCATAGTCTCAATTGAGGTTTTTCTATAAAAATTAAAAATATGGGTTTTCTCTACCTTAATGCATAAATACCATTCTAATACATGTATACAAATTGAAAATAGAAAAAATTGATCATGGACTCAATCAAGTGATGAAAGTGGGTAATATGAATCATAATGAAAGGTATGTGCTATGTATGTGCTATGTATGTGCAATCCCTATTTATGTATGTGCATTTACACCTTAAGTTGGGAATAATTGTGCCTTAACCTATTTTTCTATAATGAGGCTTTATTAAACCCTATTTCATATACTCTTGAATCTTTTGCTATACTTGCCTCATAAATTAGTTTTAGAACATTATTCTTGGGTCTTGGAACCCCACCACCAAGTTGTAATTATATGATGATTTATCTTTCCACTTTACTATTTCTTGAGCATGATGGTTTATTTGGCTATTCAACCATAGTAGTGGTACGTATGTACAACCACCCACAGAGGGTATGTAAATAATCACCCTAGGGAACATCTGATTCTCCCCTGGGGAATGTGTTATTCCTCCCCTATAAAATTTGATAGGTAACTGGGAATGTATGAATTCTCCCCTCACCTATAGGTTGAGGTTCGGTAGGTGCCTCAACCCTACTTAGTTAATGTAGTCCAATTAATATCATGCATGCTACTTCTTATATGTTTTGTAATGGTAAGAATCTATTTTTTTATGTGTCTCGTTCCCTTGGCCCTCTCATCTTATGATGATTCAATATATTTATATTTCATATGATTTCCTTTTCTCTTGTACTTATTCATTATTTGACGCATACCTTGTTTTCCTCTCCCTTTTGCTGGGTGCTTTCCCAACCACCCAGGTGATGAGCAAGGTGATGAACAAGACAAGGAGTATATAGCTTTTGGCTTGGACCTAGCTCTTGGAGATGTTGCTTTGGAGACAATATTTGAAGTAGTTTGGACTTCTCTCTATCTAGATCCTATTTTGTATGTTGATGTAACCCTAAAAGGGATTTTGTTGATACATTTTGTATAATCTTTTATGAAATTGAATTTAGTCTGAATTTTTTTTATTCCGCTGCTTTCTAATGGTGTTTTGTTTACCATATTTTAATAAGGAGGTGATCTCGCCTCCTTGAAGCATGGTATCAGAGCTTAGAAGGTCTGGTTGCTCCAAGCCTAGCTCCTTTCTTGGACAAAGATCACCTTCTCAACTTAGAGGTGATAAACCCTAGCAAAAGAGCATAAAGATGAGGTGTTTTAGGGTTCTAGGTGGGGTTTCACCATGGAAGTCCATGGTTACGACATGTAATAGGGTGTAAAGAAGACTAATAGTATGAAAATAGGAAAGGAAGGGAGGAAACTTACTAGTTTTGGTCGAAATTACCAAGGAGGAGCTTTAGAAACCCTAATAGAGCAATTTGGAAACCCTAGGAGCCTTCTTCACCAAGCTAGGCTCCCTCTATTACCTTGGGACAACAAATTCGTGGCCAAATACAAAAGGTCTAAGCTAGAGGAAAGAAAAGGAGAATAAGAGTTTTCGAATTGTGAGTTGGGAAGGGGTATACATGGCTATATATAGAAAGAGGTGAAGCATGAGGTGTCTTAAGGGAATTTCCATGTGTCTTTAGCCTAGGGATTGATGGCCATGCAAGAGGACAGCTCATGGACTCTTCTTGGATATCAAAACACGTTCCTAAGAGCTCACAGATCTTTCAAGGCCATCCTCACCATTTTTCAAGAAAGAAATAACCTCATTAGTTGATAGCTTTCAAAGATAAGCACCTTTATAAAGAGGGTAATCCCTATAATGCCCTTGGAAAGAAATACCATCAAACCAAGGTGAAACTAGGTTCTCCAATGGTTTAAAATCTTGTTTTTTTTTGGAACCATAGAGATTAACTTTCATTCATCCTGCTCTCTATTGTAGGCCAAATTTCAGAAATGCATACATTTAAATCTATATTAAGCCAAGAAGGCTGATTTGAAGAAAAAGAAAAAGGACTAGAGGAGTTTTTGGAGAATCGAGCTATGCCATCGGCAATCCTATTAAATTTCCTAGGTACATGTGAGAAGAAGGGTTTTCCCACATCTTCACAAAGCATCCTAAGACGCCTCATGTGGGGGCAGAGCATGGTTGTTGCAGGATCGATCTCAGTAGCGATGTGAACCACATTGAGAGCATCCGACAGGATGGCAGGGGAGCGCCACCCCGTAGTTTTGCAGAGCTCCAAGGCACAAAGGATGCTTTGGATTTCCGCTTCCAACGCCGAGTCGGCGTACCTGGGTGAGCCATATCCCATTATGTGTCTACCATTATCATCCACAACATGAATACCCATACCGGCAGCAACATGAATGTAAGAGGACAACTCATGGACTCTTCTTGGATATCAAAACACATTCCTAAGAGCCCACAGATCTTTCAAGGCCATCCCCACCATTTTTCAAGAAAGAAATAACCTCATTGGTTGATATCTTTTAAAGATAAGAACATTTATAAAGAGGGTAATCCCTATAATGCCCTTGGAAAGAAATACCATCAAACCAAGGTGAAACTAGGTTCTTCAATGGTTTAAAATCTTATTAATGGTAAGGGAATATCTAAGGATTAAAATTCAGTTGATAATTTGCAAAGAAAACTTGCCTCTAGGAATGTAAGAAGGTCCAAACAGAAATGATCCCGAGATTATAAGGTATGGTTGCTCCAAGTTAAGCTCCTTTCTTGAGCAAAGATCACCTTCTCCACTGTAGAGGTGCAAACCCTTACAAAAGAGCATGGAGATGAGATGTTTTAGGGTTTTAGGTGGAGTTTTACCATGTATGATCATGGTTCCGACCTAGAAGAAGGTGTAAGGAAGACTAACAATATGAAAATAGGGAAGTAAGGGAGGAAACTTACTAGTTTTGGTCAAAATTACCAAGGAGGATCTTTAGAAACCCTAATAGAGCAATTTGGAAGCCCTAGGAGCCTTCTTCACCAAGGTAGGCTCCCTCTATTACCTTGGGACAACAACTTTGTGGCCAAATACAGAAGGAACTATTATCTAAGCTAGAGGAAAGAAAAGGAGAGAAAGAGTTTTCGAATTATGAGTTGGGAAGGGGTATACATGGCCATATATAGAAAGAGGTGAAGCATGAGGTGTCTTAAGGGACTTTCCATGTGTCTTTAGCCTAGGGATTGATGGTCATGCAAGAGGACAGCTCATGGAGGCTTCATGCATATCAAAAGTCAGTCCTAAGAGCCCATAGATACTTCTAGGCCATCCCCACCATTTTTCAAGAAAGAAATAACCTCATTGGTTGATAGGTTTTAAGGATAAGCATCTTTATAAAGAGGGTAATCCCTATAATGCCCTTGGAAAGAAATACCATCAAACCAAGGTGAAAATAGGTTCTCCAATGGTTTAAAATCTCGTTAATGGTAAGGGAATATCTAAGGATTAAAATCCAGGTGATAATTTGCAAGAAAAACCTCTCAATTGGGTAAATTGCATAAAAGTCCAGAATGTACCTAAAATTGCATAACTTGCACAAACAACATCCAAATCGAACCAAATTTGAAAATTAGGCTCATTTTATGTTTTTAAATCATATCAAAAAGTTATATTAACGTTTACAACACTTAATTATGGTAATTAAGCTTTCACTGAGGTATTTGTGCATAAACCCTTATATTGGTACAATTAGTGAATAAATGTTCACTAAACCACTATAAATTACACTAATTAAATATAAAGGCCAAGAAGGATAGAAATGAAAGGAAAAGATGGGAAAGAGGGTCAAAATACAAAATTATAGAATTCAGTATGTTACAGTTAATGTAATTTGAGATGACATGTACTTGTGAACCAATATGCAATTGAAGTATTTTGGTCTTTTATGAAAGAGTTTTTCCTTGGTTGGATCTCTTTGTAAAAGTTAAATTTTTAGTGATTTTCAATAATCCGCTGTGAATGACACACTTCTGCTTAGTTGATTTGGTTAATTACGATTCGTACGCCACAATCATGTCATTAGGATTTGTAGATGCACATGTCATAATTATAAATATGTGTGTCATACTGTATCAATTACATCACTGCTTTCAAATCATGGGCATCCATATGTCATTATCAACAAAGATGTGATTACATGATAAAAGACCACTAGGTATGACCCTCACCAAAGGTGCCCGCTACCCTCACTAGAAGTGTGATGGGTAGGACAACCCTCACTACAGGTGGTATCGGGCATGGTGACGACCCTCACCAAAGGCCTATCGGCCAACTCAAAGGCAAGGTATATCGAGCAACCACTGAAACGGGCAAAGCCCTAACCGCCCACTATGCTTAGGGTTAGGGTTATGACGGGAAGCAACTACCCTATCTTTCAAAGCTTGTATCAGCCAGCAACATGGCACCCAAGCTCAGCCTTGTAACGTCCACCATGCTCACTACAACAACCGATACTAAGGCACCACAAGAAGGCCTATTGTCCAACCAAACACCTCAAAACGGTCACCACTAAGGTACTCACTAAGGTGCACCACTCAACCTATGTTAGGAAAGAACCCGACCCAACATGTATCGCCCAAGACCCCAAACAGAGATATCAACTAGGCACTCTATCGGCCAAGGGGGCAACAACTACTAGGTCAAAGGATCATCTAGATCAAGGCATATCACCCAAGCTCATCATCAAAGTCAAGAGAGCCATATTGGGCATAAAGCCAACCAAACACATCATAATGACCAAGATCAAAACCCTAGACCAAGGGAGGTGTGTCGGGCAGTACTACTACAAGGTGTATCATGCAAGGCACCAAGCTCATCCTGACAAGGTCATCATCAACCTCAAGATCATCATCATCAAAACTCTAAAAGATCAAGAGGGTTGGTTCACCTCTCAACAACTAAGAGAGAGGGGTTTTGTACAACCTCCATCACCACTCGGGCAACATGATGGATCATCTCCAACTTATATCATCACTCAACCAAAGGCTCACCTCTCAAGTCCATGGTGAGAGGAGGGTGTTGCCCAAGTAACTAGAGCATAGACTCACCTCTCAATGACTAAGGAAGAGAGGGTATTGTCTACACCACTAGAGCTCAAACTCACTTCTCAATACCAAGGAGAGAAAGGGGTATTTCCACAAAGGAAACCCTAATCTATGGGTTCAACCAACAAGATCAAAAGCACATCTACAACATATCCATTATAGCAACAAGATCAAAGATACAACAAGGCAAGAAGTATATTCAACAAGGTACATGGCCGATCAAGGTGAAACATAGCATGCAATAAGAAAAGGAAGTAGTATAGATAAGGTTAAGAGTTATGTAACCCGCCTTAAGCAAGCTCCTCAAGCTCCAAAGCTCCAAGCTTTAAGCTCAAGCACCACCACAAGAGGAAGAAGGAGACTCCAAGGAGAAGGATCGACCACCAAGCTTAGCTCCTCCAAGTGTATCGTGCACCAAGGTTGCAAAGGAGAGGTGTCGTTCACCAAGGAAGAGGGGAAACTAAGGAACTAAAGTGATCCTTAGCAAGAGAAAGGAGATACATATATAGAAGAGGGTGGAGGAGAAAACAAGGCAATGTGTCGCCCACCTAGGGACACTTTTCTATGGGCAATGCCACCTTCTCATCTCTCCACGACCACATGTCTAAGGCTATTGCCACATGCAAGCACCATGCACCAAGTGTCCACTAGAGTGGTGACACAAATGAAGCCAAAGGTCAAAGATGGCCCATGGCCGACACACCTTGTGACGACCGTCTCGTGAAAATAAGATTAACTAATGCGGAAGCGTTCATCAAGCAGCGGATTAGCGAAAATCACTTAAAAATTAAAACTTTTTGCAAAGGGATCCATTCATAGGAAAACTCTTTCATTCAGAACCAAAGTAAAACTTTACATCCTGGTTCATATATATACATCTCATGTACTTTTGCTTCTCGAGGAATACAAACATTAACTACTCTGTCTTTACTGTACACAGGTAGTATAAAACCCTCGAGGCATTAAGCCAAAATCTCGAAATCACTAACTACTACTCCAAGGACCTGAGAGTACAGAGACGACACATAGGACTTCTATATACATCTGAACATGACATGACAGTCAATGTCTCCACCTGAGACTTTACTGTTGTCCCTGCTACTACTGATGTCCTTCACCTCCTGAAGGATTCCTGTCTCCTCGTCCGCGTCCACCTAAAAATGTGGTTCCCACGGGGGTGAGACAATTATAAAAATTGCCCCAGCGAGAGATATAACTCTCCGCCAGAAACATTATTATTGCAACTTGAGAAGATGAATATGAACATGAGAATCATATCTATTTGACAGCAAATATTTTAATGTCTAACAGATTAGAACATTATTCTATATCAGAAGCATTGCAGTTATTACTTGATAGAATTAACATGTCACTTATCCTTTAATGAATAGGAAGAACATGTATAACATCTATTCAAACAACAGAATCATTACCACTGCATTAACTTTCTTCAGGCTTAGATCATATATCTAAAGCCTGGCATTATCAATGTGGAGTCATGGCCCGTAGCCATACTCTTTTCATAAGTGTTGGGATCTTAATCCCTCACTTCACCACTGGGTTTTTCTCATCCTTTCACAATTTCAATACCATAACCATGAAATCATGGTTATTCAAACCCTTTGTTCATCACTTGAGCATTGTTACCTCTTTCTCAGGTAACTAACACCTTTAGATCATTTGACCAAGGTAAGTATGATACTTGCTACACAAGCATCCATCATGGCACTTGATGCACATTAACTCTCTTGCCACCTCTTACCAGGCACAAGGTATATTATAGCACACAAGGCCCAATAAACAAATTCAAACTAATAACACATCATAGCTCATACCTGGCTATGCTCATCATCTCATGATACCTGCATGGTTAGCACATATAATAGCAGTACATCAATTATCTATCAATACCATGCAAAACAATGTATTAATAATTCAAGGGTATTACCCTTAATCCTTTACCAGGATTTGGATTTCCATCACACATAGCTCATCAGAACACTGTACATCTTGTCACCTTTCACTAGGCAACAACTTTATTCACATGGCTCACAAAACCATTCACATCTTGTCACCTCTCACTAGGCAACAACTTTATTCACATGGCGCACAAGGCCATTCACATCTTGTCACCTCTCACTAGGCAACAACTTTATTCACATGGCTCACAAAACCATTCACATCTTGTCACCTCTCACTAGGCAACAACTTTATTCACATGGCGCACAAGGCCATTCACATCTTGTCACCTCTCACTAGGCAACAACTTTATTCACATGGCGCACAAGGCCATTCACATCTTGCCACCTCTCACTAGGCAACAACTTTATCCACATGGCACACAAGGACATTCACATCTTGTCACCTCTCACTAGGCAACAACTTTATTCACATGGCGCACAAGGCCATTCACATCTTGTCACCTCTCACTAGGCAATAACTTAAAACAAAGGCTTACAAGCCCAACTCATCTTGTTACTTCTTTCTCAGTAACAAAAACATAATGGCACATATGGCCAATCAATTTTTATCAAATAAACATCATAGCTCATACCTGGCTATGATCATCAACTCATGAGACCTGCATGATTGTCACACATGATAATAGACTTATCAAGTTCACAACACATCATGCAATATAGGGTAACACCGCTATTCCCTTACCAGGGTTAGGTTTTACCATCAATTAGGGCTTTCTCTCATATATCATTACCCTTCATTAAGAATAGGGTTTTCCATTATTAACCATTTAGGTTTTCAAGATCATATTATCAATGATCAAACCCTAGTTCATTTCTCCCCACATCTAGGAGCCAACATTTATACCATAAGTATTCAATCATACTTATTTATTCTCACCCATTATCATTAAATGATTATCATCACAAGGTATGAGTATCTCTCTCATCCTTAAGTTGAGAATTAACAAAACGACCATGTTAGTTCACTTTCAATTCAGCTCTAAGTCAAGCATAGACCACCACGGCCGTGCTATCTTGTACGGTCGTGCAGAGTAAAGTCACCACAGCCGTGCTGCCTTGCACGGTCGTGCTACATAGGATCATCACATGAATCATATTTATATATATGAATTCTATTATTTGATCCTTTCAACTTGATTAGGTCACATCAACCCTTCAATCATATGCATACAACTATGATTAACATATTGTACCAAGTCATTGTTCCTATAAGCAATTAGGGATGCATTCCCAATTAGGGTTTCTCATAAAATCACCCTCAACTAGGGTTCCACATGGATGCACCCTCAATTAGGGTTTCACTTGGAATCACCCTCAACTAGGGTTTCACATGGAATCACCCTCAACTAGGGTTTCACATTGAATCACCCTCAACTAGGGTTTCACATGGAATCACCCTCAACTAGGGTTTCACATGGAATCACCCTCAACTAGGGTTGAATTCAATAATCCTGTCAATTAGGGTTTATGTTCATGTTTAGGGTTTCATGATCTCTTTGATTAAGGATCATAACCCTTATACACCAAATGATTCATATTCATGTATGAATTCATGCTATCAACTTCTTAACTTGATTAGGTCATATCAACCCTTCAATCAAGTACATACAACTATGATTTACATAGTGTACCAAGTCATTGATCTTATCAGCAATTAGGGTTCATCCCTTAATTGACACTAATCACTTAGGTACTATTAGGGTTTTAACCTTTGTTCCTTCATTGGTTAACATTACTAACCATCATTGGATCAATAGTACATTCATCATCACATTGGACCTCCATTACATAAGGTATCCAAAGGAATTAGGGTTTACTATTCATCCTAATTAGTGATTTCACATGTAGGCAACCTCTTAATAGGGTTATACATGAAATCGGCCTCAATTAGGGTTTACATCATGTATTGGATCCATGCATTTGTTATGCATTAATGACTAGTACCATTAAAGGTATCTCCCACTTAATCACATTAGGTTTTCAAAAAGGTTTGATCCATTGGACCTTCAATGACATAAGGTATCCAATTGAATTAGGGTTTTCAATGTTGATTCCTTCAATCATTGAATTCATGGAACCAATCATCAATTGGACCTATACCCATACTTCAATTGAGTTTAAATAGGTCAACCTTCAACTTATTTGACCCTTAATTAACCCTCAATTGGTCATCAATTAGGGTTTGATTCAATTGAATTAGGGTTTGGAATCGATGATTCAACAACACTAATCAATGTAAGACTAGTTGCTTTGAAACCATTGAACCATCATCCAAGTTGGGTATGACCTGACCCCAAACGGTCTTGAGGTCGTTTGGATGACCTCCAAACGGTCTTGAGACCGTTTGCCCATCATATCACTCAAATCCAAGCCATACAATTAAGGTTTGGATCATTGGATTGATCACCAAATCAACATTGCATTGTATAACAGCTTGGTACCTTTAGACCTTCAAACACCTAACCATACTCAACCCTAGACCTCCAAACGGTCTTGGGTGACCACCAAACGGTCTTGAGACCGTTTGGATGAACTCCAAACGGTCTTGAGACCGTTTGCCCATCATATCACTCCAATCCAAGCAATCTAATTAGGGTTTGGTTCATTGAAGTGCTCACCAAATCAGCAATCTATTGCAGATCAACTTGATATCTTTAGACCTTCAACCACTGAACTATACTCAACCCTAGACCTCCAAACGGTCTTGGGTGACCACCAAACGGTCTTGAGACCGTTTGGATGAGCTCCAAACGGTCTTGAGACCGTTTGCCCATCCAACCTTTGGATTTTAGTGAAAAATCATCATGGATTGGTCTATCGAGTTGATCAACAATCAGCATTTAGTTGCAGTATGATTTGGTACCTTTGGACCTTCAATTGGTCAACTATACTTGACCCCAGACCTCCAAACGGTCTTGAGGTGACCCCAAACGGTCTTGAGACCGTTTGGATGATCCCCCAAACGGTCTTGAGACCGTTTGGGCTAATCAACCCAAAATCTCAAATTAGCTCATTGTGATTTCAGCACTGATTTCAATTAGGGTTAGCCCAATTGATTAGCCTTCAACTCATGACTCGTTTGGAATTAATCCATCAAATTTGGTGAGTCATTAGATCACATCATAAGGAACAGTAATCCCAAACGGTCAACGCTTGGTCAACGCACTCAAACGGTCTTAAGACCGTTTGCCCAAAAAGTTCAATTAAATCAGATTGAAAATCAGCACTTAATCCAATTAGGTTTCCCTAATTGATTAGGCTTCAACTCACGATTCCTTTGGAGTTAATCCCTCAAATTTGTAGGGTTATCAGCCTACATAATTAGGAACAAAATTCCCAAACGGTCAATGCTTGGTCAACCATCTCAAACGGTCTTGAGACCGTTTGCTCCCAAATGGTCTCAAACCGTTTGCCCTTAAACGGTTTGCTGAAACCGCATAACCAATCAAATTAAAACGATTTGGAGTAGCTATAAAAATGGTTTTGCTTGGTAATTTTCTTTGGATAAGCATCTAGGATGATGTCATCATCCCCTTCCTTCGAACAACCAAGAACAGCAACCGTTCTTGATGGAAATTGCAGCAAGAAACAAGAGTGCATCAAATTGAAGAAATCAATCAACAAAACATAGAGAATTGATGCAATAGCAATGTTTAAGGGTTTGAGTTATAAAACCCACCTCCAATTGAGCTCCAAAGCTCCAAGATCACGCCATTAATGGTGGATTAAGCTCTAGCAACTCCCCCTAGGCTCGTCCTCAAGCTTTTGATTGCAAAAGTTGGCTAGGGTTGAAGAGGAGATCGAAATAAGAAGGAATCCATAATTTATTTTCGATTTCCACCATGAAATCAAGGAGAACGAAGGTCAAGGGCTCACCCACAGGTTGGGGACGTGCTCTCTTCTCCTCCCTAGCTCCTTGGTCGGTTTTGCAAGCAAGGGGAAGAAGAAAATCCGAAAAAGGCCTTGGTTTGGGCTTGGAAATGGCACTTTTATAAAGAAATTGATGAGAGAGAATATGCCTTATAAAAATGCATTAAATTCTAAAAATATGGCCGCCTCTTCCCCCTCAAATCCCCTAAGGACGAGGCACCTTCCTTTGCCTTTAATTCTCCTTCATTATCCTTGATTTAAAGAAAATCAAATTAAGCACCTTAATGCTTATTATATTAATATCCATATGTGAGTGGGTTTTCTTTTTCTTATAATAAGGTGAGTGGAGTTTCACCTACTTAGGATATTTTCGTTCCTTATCTTGGAAAAGGAACGTTCATCCTTATTCAAAATCAACCCAAAACATTTTGGTTGAAAGCCCTTCAATTATTTTTATTCATTTTTGCCCTAAATCAAATTAGGGTTTCAATTAGGCATTAATCTTGATTATTTTAATATCAAGATTCTCTCTCCTCCAACTTAATTCAAATGAGGCACCCATCTCATTTTCTTTGCTCTACTTGATGCCAAAGATTATTAGAGACCTTATTGAAGTGGTAATTTGCATATAGAACCCTAGGTTTTGGGTAAATTGCACTTTTCACCAAAACTAGGTTTTAATGCACAACACTGCTTTACAAGCTTAATCTTGGTGCCCAAGCTTGTGAAAACCATACCACTACATCATATTCATTCTTATGATGTCTCAACATCAGAGGAACATCTTACCATGAAACATTTGCAATTTGACCCCTCAACTTGGGTAATTTGTACTTTGGTCCAAAATAAGCAAACATTGCTTCAACATCGTTCAAACAGGACCAAAATTGAAACATAAGTTTCTCATGAGCCCTAATTACTTTTCACAAGATAAGATTAAGAATCTACTTAACCTTATTAAGCAAAACAATCTAGGGTTAATTCATAACCCAGGTCAGGGATGTTACACACCTCACTTCCTTGCCCGACACAGCCCCATGGGCGACACACCTATGGCCGACACAAAGATCTCTTGTCCGATGCAGGGTCCAACAAGGCAAAGCAAGGCCCAAACAAGGCAAAACGAAGCCCAACAAAGCTCAACAAAGCCCAAGGCAACTCAAGTAACGAGCCCAACCCTTCCTCTCAACTCTAGAGGAAGCAAGGAGAGACACAATCATCTCTCAAGGTGACAAACTTGCTCATCAACCCTAAACTTAGATTATTTGCAAGTAGCACCTCCAACTCTCAACAAAGCTCAAGCAAACTCTAATCACCACTAGAGATGATTAGCAAGCAACTAAACACAAGGTTTAGGTAAAGCAAACATGATAAGCCCAAAACGAAGGTCAAGGTCCTTACAGGACCAATATGGAAATCCTTTAACCGGGCACGTCGACGTATGTCGCCTCCCGCGCATAGGGGGTGCAAATTCGGCCTTCCAGGGCTCCTTGCTTGGACGCGGCCCCCGATTGACTTTGCTCTTTGGTGCATTGAACTATTTCTAACATTTGTCGCATCTTTTTGTTGTTGCGGCTGTTCGTTTGGACAATTTCAGCCAAGTTTGCAACCGCAACACATCCTTTCACTCGTGTTTTGGTTGTTATTCAACAATGTTTCTGCCACCGTTCTAAATGATAAAAAAACTCTCCAATCTTCTAACAGTGTCTCTCCGTCGATCGCTCGCCTGTTCACTGAAAGAACGATTGATTCCTTTCACTCGTCGTCGTGATTGTGTGTGCACACTTCACGTCGGCAACCACTGTTGGATCCTGGGAGAGTAGCTGTCGTAGTCGCCTAATGCACTGACGTTCGCCGTGAAGAGCCGCAGAAATACTCTTAAGGATAGTACAACTTACACGCCTGAACGTGTTCTGATATAATCTTTCATATATACTATTTAATACTTGTTCGTGGTTTGTACCCCTCTCCAATAGCAACTTTTTTTTTCTTCCCTTGATCTCTAATTCCCCGGTCTCAATATGAATGTAGCTACTTTTAGATTTATGGGGATTGCCCCAGAATTCTCGAATGGTGGAAGTAGGTAGGGCCAAGGTCGGAATGATTCCGATTGAGGCTGCTGAGGACACCACACACCTTTGTGAGAAGAATGGTGTTGATGAACTGACGATCCCTTTTCAGTAAATCCCAAATAATGCCACCCTTATGTGTATCCAATGTTTGGTGGTGACACAGAGAGAATATTAGACGGTGGTTCCGATGAGCCTTGTGGAGGGGAAAACAGAAGACAATGGTCTCGTAGTGCTTATCGGCTCCGCCGGGTTAACCCAATTCAGACCGTAGAATCCTAGTCCTATACGAAACAGGGACTGAGAAACCCAATAGCCTTCACTTATCATGTTGGGCATCCACTTACCTCTTGCGTCGTCATAATGAGAAGGAAAAAAAAATGTATTTCAAGGGTTCCTAGCTAGTAGCTTGGTGTTGCCACATCCGTTGATCCCGATCCCGTCCATTTCCCAAGTTCAAAACCTGGAGTACCAACTTGGTTGAAGAAGGAAAAATAGCAACATGGAAAGCAGCTTGTTACATGATGGAATCGACCAAAGGCGCAAGTTTATCCTGATGCGCACCCCCTGGACATCTCAACCTGTAGGTAATTAGCGACAAGACAAACAGCAGGATATGTAGCTCCTGCGTGATAAGCGTTGGTCGCGTTGTTATAATAGGTTATTGAAACGATAAGTTTGTTGTAAATAAAGTCTGGGAACTGCTTACTTCCACAGTCCCTCCCGTAGTAGATAGATGACTGGTCGTTATTATTTTATTAATGAATACTATAGAGTAATTATATATTGACGCCCTTGTCGACTGTACGTGGTGGTGAGGAAGAACAGGCTTTAGGACAGGAAAGAGAAAAGATCCTCTTATGTACATCGCGTTGCCATGTCTATATACCGTAGTGGTACATATATCGCTGAGGTTATTTTTCTCTTTGAAAGAGGAAAGAGAAAAGATCCTCTTTATGTCCATCGCATTGCAATGTCTATATACCGTAGTGGTAGATATATAGCTGATGTCATTTTTCTCTTTGAAAGGTATCAAATAGAGGGTTTGTTGGAAAAACGGTTGTCCCGACCTATGTCCTAATTAGATTTGGGCTTAAATATGAGTTGATATTTTGTGTTGTCAATCCTAATAAGAGTTAGATCCCATATAAGAGAAGATGACTATCTATTTACAACATTGTAATTGGATTAGGAATTGGACTATGTTTGGAAGCTGCTTCCATTTCCAGAAGCGTATTACCATGCACGCCTGTATGGAATGGTGTCCAGACATGACTGTCTGGACCCTTCATGTGAGAGCTCCTCAAAATGTATAGTTTGAAAAATTGCATCGCCTCCATCTACGGTTGGAAGAGCCACATCCTTCGCACCTTTGGTCCCCATGCCATAAGGTTGTGTCTTCTTTGAGTCACACTCACTCAAAGACACCGCATGGTTGGTCATACTACGTCTTCCTCCTTCCAATAGTTGGCAGCTTCGCCTCTGCACCTGTTGAAATTCACCACCGAGTTTACAAATCTCACACCTGACTTCCCGTGAGAGTTGAATACATGTAGTAATTTTCGGGTTCATGACGTCCGCCACCCATGCTACTGCTTCATTTATACCTTCTATGTCGGTAGACCTCGTCAGTCGCTCCTCTTTTGATTAAAAAAAATTTAACTAGTCCATAGAACCAAGTAGTCTCAGTGGCCACTTGTCCATTGCTAGTAGATAATATGACTCCACCTCGTGTTGATATTTCACAACCAATAGATGCTCATCCTCCTAATTCCATGATGTTGCCATTAAGATTTTCTACCGGATGGCCTCCAGCGGTAGTTGTCGATGTCGTCATACTTTTCTGTGTCCCTGATACTTTCTGATCGTCTCGCATGAACTTTACTCTTATACCACTTGAAGAGATATGCGGAAGCTTCAAGCCCAAGAAAAACCTCATATGAGATACATGCCAAGTATGCACAACAAAAGTGACGACGACTCACATTGACAAAGCCAACATTCACCAAATAAATAACCAAGCAGAAAACATGATTGGCGAAGAAGACCACAAAATTCTATTAAGCAACTCCAAAAAGATTACTAGGATTTTCGCTCATTCAGAATCTTGTGTCCACAATAGAATCTCGTAACCCACTCTCGTTCTCTCTCTCTCCTTTGACTATCTTTTGTGGTTTTCCATCTTTGACACATAATGTTGTCCTATGTTGACACACTCGAAGTTACCGCACGTTGGAACTCACACACATCGACGCACCGTATCCAACAGTGTCCACATATTTATAGATAGAGACTTCTGGTTAGATAATACGAGAGGATATGATAATTCTATAGGGATCGGAAAACGACAATATAAAAAGATAAGAAAATAATGTCTTAGACTCCAAGTCTAACATTAATTTACACTTTCCTAATATTGTTAGATATTATTTCTCATTCAATTAGAATAAGACACAAAATCCTAACAAAATCTTCTCCTATCAAACCCCAATCTGATTGCCAAATAGAGACCTAGACACCGAATAGTCCTCCAACTTATCATGTAGGGCATCCACTAGCCTCTTGTGTCATCATAATGACAAGCAAAGAAGGAAAAAGATAAGAGTATTTCAAGGGTGCATAACTAGTAGCTACCTTGGGTCTTGCCATGTCCATTGAATCTGTCTGATCCCGTCCATTTCCCGAGTGCAAGAACGGGAGTACCAACTCTGGGTGTCAAGCAAGAAAGTATAAAGAAAAAAAAGTACGATTCGGAAGGCAGCTTGAATCGGCCAAGGTCGCAAAGGTTATCCAGTTATCTTTATGTCTATAAATAATTTGGACAAATGGAAACATGAGCAGGATGTGTAAGCTCCTGTGTGATATGCGTTGGTCAAGTTGTCGTGATAAGTAAGCTATTGGAATAAGATGAGTTTGTAATTTAATTTGGGAACTACTACTTCTTCTAGGACTTGACGAATACGGATATATGTGTGGAACCCGCAAATTCAGATGCTTTATAACCCGTCATGGCTTTATATTTTTGGACTCGGAGAACTGTATACCCGCATATCTACAGACTCGCGTATAAGCAAATCTAATAATAAGTATGTTTGGACTCAAAATCCGTAGACTCACATATTCGTTATACATAAATAACTATTTAAATTATATATTGTTGTCTAATTAATATAATACTTAATATTTCTTATTTTCTAATTATACTAAGATTAAGATTAATTATCTAATAAATGTAAACTCAAAATCAAGACAATTACATGATATCTTATATACCATTATGACAATGACTATAAATATGTAAACAATTAACTCAACTACGGTTCAATCTACATAATATAGAATTTTATATTAGTTAATAAAATTATTGTATGTTTATATTCTATATAATTAGAATATCAAATTGTTTTAAAATATATGAAACATAGTCCAATTTTTCTGATATAAACAATATAATGTTTGTATATAACTGCTTACCCGCATACCTTTATCATTATCGCAGATATATGTATCGTGTATGTCTAGATTTTTATGATGCAGATATGGTATACGCTTATACGGTACGGTATGGTCAAACCTGCCCCATTTACACCCCTAGCTTTTTCCACAGTACTCCCCAGGAGCAGATCGGTGATTGGTCGTTAATATTCTATCTTAATTTATTAGAATAATTACCTATTGAACGCCGTTGTGGATCGTAGGTGTGGTGGTGGGGAAGGGTACCGCAGGAAAGAAGAAAGATCCTCTCTCGTGACGAGCCCGTGCCCTGGCAACTCTATCCCTTCGGCCCAGTTCCCACTTCTTTTCCTTTCTTCTTCTTCCCGACCCACTTTCATCCCTCCTAACCCTTTCGACCGTCTGTCTATCAGTCTATGCACCTGTTCTGTCCGACCTTTTTCAATTTCTTCCCAATTTCCTACGCCCTTTTATCTTTCCCTTCCTTTGTTTTCTCCCCCACCCTATCCTGCCGCTTCATCTGTCCTTTAGTTTACTCTCTCTCTCTCTCTCTCTCTCTGCAATTCCACCGCAATTTACTAACCCCCTCGCGCTCCACACAGGCGACACACGCATCCCCTCGCTCCTTCCTCTCTGGTCAGGCCATCCTCTCCCCCACCCACCCCATCACCCCTGCACTATATATACCTTCCCGTCGCAGCTTCCCCCCTCCCCCACTCCTCCTCTTGCTCTCTCTCTCTCTTGTGTCTCCCTCTTGCTGTTGCCTTGCTCCATCCTACCGGGACCTGCTCTTCGGACCACACGCGCCCGAAAAACCGGGGGTGTTAAGTTCCCATACCTGTCTGTCCTGGTAAGCTTCCCTGCCTGCTCCGTTCACCACCGCCTCCCCCACATGTCCCTGCTCGTGGTACTCTCCCTCCTGCTTTATCCCCTGCTCATGTGCTCTGTCCAGTGAATGCTCGCTCGTCCCGTTCCTCCAGGTTTCCGGCGGAAATTCGCCGCCTTCTGTAAGCTTTCGGTTATACAAAGAAGGTGGTTGGGATCTAGTAATTTTCATCAAAGATGCCATCTTTTCTGAAAAAATTAAAATATAAAATAAAAAGCGCCTTCCTTTTTCCCATTCTCGCCTGCCTATAACTGGTGTTGTGGGAGGTGGTAAATACCGACGCTGTCGATCCGAGCGTAATTCTCTTTGGTTTCTGCTCGGACCCTTTTGCTGCGTCCGTGATCAAACCTGCAAGATCCTGTCTTTTTTTCTTTTGGCAATGAGGACTGCTGCCGTTCACCCAAATGCCTGACTGAAGCTTTACGAATTGAGTCTACTGGTGCTCTCTCTCTCTTGCTCGCTTTCTGGACCGAAAAACTGAAAACCGTCGACGTTCTTCTTATTACGTTTTATGTAATCTCGTGCGTCTGGCCTAGTTACGTCTGTTCCTACTTGTGGTATACATAAAGAACTGTTGCTACTCTAATGCTCTACGACAGGTTACTCAATTCTGGAGATTATGAATTGAATAAGCTGCTCCCTACCCGTTTCTTATTCTGAAAATCGGGTTCTCTTTATTTTCTTTTTAACACGGTTTACTTGGAATGAATTGAACTGAACTGAACGGCTGTGATTTGTGTGTGTATTTGTGAGCAGCAGTGGAATTAGTTGAACCGCAGACACGCAAAACGAATTAGTTAGGACTGAGTGCTTGATGATCTATTGGGTTGTTTGGTTTTGCCTGTCGTTTTTTCCAGAAATTATTGGGTCTAAAATCTTTATATATGAAATCTGGGAAAAGGGAATTCCGTTTCGTGGATACTTGTGCTGTCTCTGGTCAACATCTAAACTAACCGCACAAACATTCAGGCAACCATCGACAATAATTCGTTGCATCTAAACTGACCGCACAAACATTCAGGCAACCGTAGATGATAATTCATTGTCGTTTCTAAATATTCTCTCCCTTCATCTGTTGCGTTTTGATTTACTGTGCAGCGTTTTCTATAACTTGAGGTGAAATGGAAGCTACAGGAGGGTAACTTGTTACATCAATAGTATATGGCCAGCAAAGGTACATCACCTAGTTCTATACCAAATTCTCAGTCTGTCGGTACCACTCTCATACTCTGAAGAATCACAATCTTCTCCTCTTCAATCCTTGCAGGGAAGGGGGAGATGTTTGTATCAGTGAAAGGTTCTCAACTTGTTTGCAGATCCCAGCATTCCAATTTCGAAGCTGCTAACACGAGCAGAAGAAACAACCGTTGTTGGATGGCGCATGATACGAGCTTGACCATACCCAAATCACCAATCAAGTGCCAAACCCAAATCACCTGTTTATTAGCATCATTCAAGCCATGGCCTCTTGAGATCCCCATTGGAGATGGATACCATGAAATCTTATAGATACTCTTGATTGCAGACTCTCTGACCTTGTTCAAGTAATCAGATCCAAAAAGTCTGTGCCCACAGCGCATAGGCGTTCTCTGACCAATTGTGTGGATCATACTCTGGGAATTCCAACCATGTGTTTCTCAGTTACCACACAGAATGGTCAACTGGGCAAGGCACCGTCGGCAAAAACCCGGGTACTACACAATGACAACGACGAGTACTTAGACTGTGAACCCATCCTACCCGGCCTCCCCGATGACGTGGCGAAATACTGCCTTGCACTCGTCCCGAGGACTTACTTCCCGGTGATGGGTAGCGTATCCAGGCCGTGGAGGGAATATGTCCGGAGCAGTGAGCTAACTACTGTCCGGAGGCTGGCTGGGAAACTGGAGGAGTGGCTTTATGTTTTGACTGGGGATGAGGAAGGGAAAGGGAGCCACTGGGAGATCCTGGAAGACAGTAGTAGCTGTGAGGGAGGAGGAGATAAAAGGCGGGTGGTTCCAGAGATGCCTGGTCCAATGAAGGCCGGTTTCGGAGTAGTCGTTGTTGATTCGAAGCTGCTTGTGATCGGTGGGTATCCGGTTGGGACCGACTATGAGACCGTCTGTGATGATGTCTATCAGTATGACTCTCGACTCAACAGGTATTACTACTGTAACTCTTGGTACTCTGCTTGTTTGTTAGATGATAGACCAATGCCATTGCTGCATAAAGACAATACTTGGGCACTGTTGTTTTCACACAACGGGTTGTTTTTAAAGCTGTGCTCTGTGTTAACACGATGATTTTGTTTCTATCTTTTTAGATACAGCCATCTTATGATGTTGGCTCCTCAACACAAATACCGCTCATGTAGTGTCTACGCTTATTTATTTTGAAAGCTTGTTTGGGAGGTATTAGCATGATTTACAAAACAGCCAGCCTTGCAGTCCAAATCGATGAATTCAGTTTCTCTATTGGTAATTAAAAGAAAGGGCGCTACTCTCCAACCTCATTGAACGTGTTTGTTAGTTTACACCTTACCAACCCAGCCCTTAGTTGGGTCTAAACTGATGAAGAACTGGAATATTTTCCTAAAACCCTACTTTTTTCTGTGTGTGTGTGTTGATAGTGATGCTTTTATATGTGAATATGACGATTCTTTTTGTATATAATAATGTATATGATGTGAGACACTTTTATACGACAGCGTTACAGATAATTTCTGACAGTTTTCATGATTCGTCTCTTAAATGTCTAATACGCGTTCTCCTATTGTCATAATAAGAATGTACATATATTTTTCTTCTTCCATCGCCATAAAAGACAGTTTAGCTATTAGACTGAATAAAGGCTGGTTATATCATCATCATCTTCATCTAAACCTCAATTCTAATCATGTCGATGTTTGCTTCTTGGATCTTTCTTTTTTCCTATCAGTTCTGTTATGGGTCATATTCAGATCAAGATGTAGAGATCAAAAAATCTCTCCTTATAAGATAAGATCTTCCCATGTCAATAAAAGCTATTGATAGATACAAAAGTTTTTACTGCCGCTGGTGGGTTGGTGGTGTTTGTTTTTAGTAGCGGTGGGAAAAAGGGAGGTTATCCCTCGTTGCTGCGTGAACAACGACACCCCGGGAAACCTGGAAACAATGGGATGGGTTTGGTGAAACAGAGCTATCTACCCTCTGGGAAGACTTCTTTCGTGATTTTATACGTTTTCTTCTGCATGTTGTTGAAACTTGTAACAGGGGCCTAATTAATAATTATGCAAGTTCTTTTGACGGGAAGCGTTAATAGAAGCCCTTCCAATCCACGTCTTTACCGTTTCAAGACAGCGACTGATTTGACGGTTTTATTTCCTAACTCTGCCATGTGTACACTTTGATGCTCTGTTATAATTATCTGCTTTGAAACGCTACGGACTACGGCTTCCTTGTTGACTACTACACTAATCAACTAAACTCCTGTTTTCAGCCGAACTACTACAGACTTGCTAAAATTGGAGTGATTATTTCTACACCTGCCATTCGTTTACCAGTTGTTTATTTTTAATTGGCAGCTGCCCCTCGCCAATTTTCTTAATTCCTTTTCTTCCTTGTGCAGCTGGAGCAAGCTAGCAAAGCTGAACGTTGCCCGTAGGGACTTCGCATGCGCGGAGGTGAACGGCCAAGTCTACGCAGTAGGGGGGTACGGCCCAACTGGCACCAGCCTCTCCAGTGCCGAGGTCTACGACCCTTGTACAAACACCTGGACCCCCATCCCCAGCCTCCGCCGCCCACGGTGGGGCTGTTTCGCCTGCAACCTCTCCGGCAAGCTCTACGTGATGGGCGGCCGGTCAAGCTTCACCATCGGCCACTCCAGGGCCATTGACATCTACAACCCCGACAGTTCCTCGTGGGCCGAGGAGGCCAAGAATAAGAACGGGTGCGTCATGGTCACTGCCCACGCGGTGTTGGGAGACAGGTTGTTCTGTATGGAGTGGAAGGACCAGAGGAAGCTGTCGGTGTTTGACCCTGTGGTGAATGAGCGGAAGGGTGTGACGGTGCCTGTGGCCGGGAGTTGTGGTAGTGTTGGCTTTAGGTTTGGGGTGTTTGGTGGGAAGCTGCTGTTGTTTGGGTTGAAGAAGGAAGATGGGTGTAGGACGCTGGTGTATGACCCGTGTGCGGTGCAAGGGAAGGAGTGGGGGACTGTGGAGATGGAACCGTCGGGAGCGTGCCTGTGCAGCATTACCATCAAGGCCTGATTTTTTTTTCGTTCCTCTTATTCTTCTTCTGCTCTTTGGTTGGTGGTGTTGTGGTTTTGGGTATTAGTAATCAATAATGGCATTTGGTCTGGACCTTTTGGATTGTTACCTATAAAAAATGTTTTCATTTTCTCTTCTGGAGGTGAACGACATATGTCTCATAAGTCTTTAAACCCAATGTGTCCATCAAGGAAAGTACAGTGGACATAATTATGAGGATTATGTTTTCTCTTCGATGTCAGTAAAGAAGAGGTCGGGCAGCCATCAACCACCTTAGGGCGTGGAAATTAACTTGCTTGGTTATGAACAATGCATTTGCGTTTTTATGTTTATTAAAAGATCTACTACATACACACATGTAGCTGTAATCTTACATTCTATTCTTTTGACATTATATATCCAAAATTATTTGGACGTTTTCTTAAAAGGAAATTTGTGTGCTTTTGCTTTGGTGGGAGGCATGGTTGGTCCGTCAATGTCCTTACCAATAAGGAAGGAAGGAGAGGGCCTGCATATTATATACTTTCATATGACCCAACATACCAGGCTAGCAGAGGTACCTCACATCTTGTTCCCGTAAGAAGAAAGGTAGGGACTGCTAATAAAGAAGAGAGAAGGGGAGAGGGGGTAGGGGTCTAAGCAAGCATGTTGAGTTTCGTCCAGAGCTCAATGGCTAAGTTTGTCACAGAAAGGGAATCCATATTGGGCTAACTGCAACATTTACAAGATGAAGCCAGCAACGCTTGATGTTGTCATCGGTTGAAAGGTCATCTTATTCGTACTAGGTTTAGCCAACCTACGGGCGTGTCAGCAATTCACCTCAAGGATTTTGGGCGTGTCAGCAATTCACCTCAAGGATTTCTAGTGCACGGTGGCGAGGATGCTTTGCGATCTGTTTCACTAGTTCCAGAGAGAACAACCAATGTATCGTGTCACATCATTAGAGAGGGTATCGAACTCAATGTTGAGGCATCGGCCTCTGACCACCTTCCAACGAAACAGACCAATGAAAAGTTGAAAACAACCAGCATTCTGGATATCAAACGCAAGCGCATGCTGTATGGTCGGATCTTATCCATTGAGACACCATCATGTCATAAAACGTGATTTGACTATGTTCACCATCTGAGTGGAGCATGCGTGATGTCATTTAAAGTAAATGAGGACAGGGATCCATCAAAAAGCAAAAGAGACGAGCCACTGGGCTCCTGCATAAAATCAAATAGCAAGTATCGATTTGAGGAAGTCTCACCAAACCCCATCGTAAGCCTTAGCCATATCACATTTTATCCGCAATTTTTTTTTATCTTGTCTCCATTTTGATATTTTACATAATCTCCATTGCAAGCCAGTAAGCTAAATGCTGTATATAATGGAATGATACTTCACAATAGCACCTTGTTCCTTTGAAATCATCAGGGGAAAGGTCACCGGGCTGGTATCAAATATGTGTCTCATGATTAAGAGGGTCATATTTTCCATGGAGATGGGTCTAAAATCTGTATCAAGGGAACAAGAACCTTCTTTCTTTGGGATTAAATAAGGTGATAGCTTCTAAGGCTTCTATAGCGAAGGCTACTTGCAAATAAATGCATAAAAAACTCAAAAAAGTCGTCTAATGTCCCTGAGCAGTTGGATAAAGCCTCACCGAGAAGCCATATTGGACCAACATATCATGGTGATCGAGTTCCTGCATAGTGTTAATCATCTTGAACATGGACATGCAGTGAGGGTGACATTATCGTCAATGGACAGAACCTCCTGGATAGAATTAAGGAAAGGGTTTCCATCAAACTCTCATCCATAAGAGGGTTATGGTAGAAGGATTGGAAGTGGTGTGCAACTTCACTTGCCATATGCATTGGATCCACCAAGACATTACCACATACATCAACTTCACGTCAATTCTTCTGTTATTACAATTGTTAACAACAACATGGTAGTCATGGATGTTTTGATCCCCATCATTAATGTATTTCTCGTTCTAGATCTCTCATAAATATCTGAGCTGCTTCTAAATTAGCAACTTCTTTGTCTAACTTTTCATTTAGATCAAAAGAGTTAGCAATAAAAAACATTTCAAGGAGTGAACTATCTTCTTAAGGTTTGCAATCTTTGAAGGAATGCCACTAAACACTTCAAAACTCCAGTATTTCAAGATCTTACACATATTTGACGCTAGAAAGAAAGATTGCCCATACCTCCATACTCCATCCTTCAATGATAATCTTCATACTATGAAGGTGGGAGATATAGACCTCCCAAAAGGAAACATGGGTAGGATCTCAAATGGGAGGTAGAGATCCAAGAAGTAAGGAGGATGGGAGAGTGGTAAAAAAGAGGACCCCATGTGAGATGTTTGATATAGGTATCAAAGGGGAAAGCCCCTCGTATAGCATAGGCGACGCCTTTGTCAAGCATATGCCACTTTGTGGGCGTACCATTTTTTGTTCACCTAAATGTATTCATTGCTTGAGAAAGGAAGGTCTAATCAATTGAGGTCTAGAAATCAATCACTAAAATCCTACATCTCAATAAGGTTTAGCTTCATAGATACCTCTTCGTTTTGAGCCATTCTTGACAATGTTGAAATCCCCCCACCAACAAACAAGGATGAGGTCTGATGGGTTCAACCAAATCAGTAAGGCAGAGTACTTTCCCCTCTCGAACCATGCATTTTGCATGAATGGAGGATCCATTTTTGACCGCCAAATACACCATTATTTGTTGTTCATGAGAGTTTAAAAATAAACTATGAAACATTAGACAAAAAATCCAAATTTTACCATGATAATCTTTGTTTGAACCCTTCCAATCCATATAAACAACATACAATGTCTCTCCAATCCTTTGTGTATGGAAAAAAGGTTCCAAAAAAAGTTGAGAGAAGGCTTATGCGTCATGCATACTTTCCTAAGAATGCATAGGTCCTCTTATTTTGAAATCCATTTAGATTCCAAACAAAAAGAGGATCCATAAAGGAACATAGAAAACCATCAACTAAAAATCTTTTACACAGAGGCTCCTCTAGTAGTGTAAGGAGTGGGACCTACTAGGGGGACCACTCCCTAACTTTATTTTGAGAATATCCTGACAATACCTCAATCATTCATTCACAATAATTAGATAGAAGAGGAACTAAAATACTCTCAAAATAATATGGCTAAATGGAACAACATAGTCATAGCAGAAGAAAACGTAAAATTGAATTATTACATTTCCAAATGTTTCTAAGTACTTGTCTACATGGACATAGAGGAAATAAAAAGATAACCATTGCAGCGTTTGGCAATGCGATTGTGTTCATCGCCGGTGGTCCATCACAGATGACTCATCGCAATAGTTTCTCACGGTGAGAAATGAGCGGCCGGTAGAGTTTTCTGAACGCTCCAGGCAAAAAACATAATGTAAAATGGGAGCAGTGGGCAACCGTGTGTTTGGCAAAGCGATTGGGAGCGATTTACCTACTGCCCGTGATTGTCCATCGCTGCACGAGCAATCGCCACCGCTTTGCCAAATGAAGCATATATATAAGTGAAGCGATTGTAGTGGGCAACCTAGACATCTCATAAGCCTTCAAAAACTACTCTTGAACATGTTCCTCAAAATCTAGATCCTCAAGTACATGCTCCTCCTCTAAAGTATCAACAAGATCCTTTGCACTTGAGTGAAAGGGAACATCACCCATAATATAGGAAACAAGGTAAAGGTCAACAAAGGTTGAGTATGTAAGGGCATTATAGAGGTTTAAAAGTGCAAAAAGATGTGTTCCCAAAAGAAGAGGCTATTTGCATTTAGATAACTTCAAAAGAATTACATAAAGAGATATGAAGCATATCAAATTTAGATTATAAGTATGAAGAATGAAATGTCTTGCCATATCATTTAACCACAATATAATTTAAATAATAAACTTTGCATGCATAACAATGCATACTAAATATACCTAAAATTGGGGCCATAACACCAAAGGATCATGACCTAAAAGAAATAAGGTTGAAAATGTACACCATGGGCATAATACACGTCCTTTATAAGTATGATTGTACATAAGTACACATATTTTAGACATTTTTGTCAAACACATAGAATGCATAAATAGAGTGGCAAGACTAACATTTTAGTCAATTTCTCATATAAAGGTAATTAAAGTAGGATGGGTCCAAAAATCCATTATCAACAAAGTATATCAACTATCATATGAATATAATGAATTTAATGTCCAAACAATTTTATTTTTTAGGAATAACAGTTCAAGAGATGCCTAATTAAATGAAAGTATATCTTAGTCAGATAATGCTCAAAATAAAATATAGGATGTAAATACCTTAGGTCCAGACTTAAGTATTCACTAGCACTCCCTAGGCTCATGTTTAGGGATTTCACAACCTAATCAAAATATTTATTTATTGAATAAATATTGATTCCATCAGTTCACTATTTAGTCAATGATCTTCCTGTAAGTTTAAAATATAGTCTTGGAAGTCATCCCATTAAATCCATCGTATTTTTCTGATTTCAAAAGTATATTTATATGTACTATTGGGTAAACCAATAATCACTTATGAATATTATAATTTAGTTAATTTCTTTATAAATAGAAACATCAAATGGGAAAAGACTATTGTGGCCTTGAATGAAATGTGAATATAAGACATTAGCACAACCTTGGACTATAGTGGTATACTATTAACAAATCCTCAGTAAAACTTGGGTCAAAATTGGAAAAAGTACAGATATACCCCCTTCTCGGGTTGACACAAACAAAACACACTCCAGGGGCTATGTATGAGTTTTATCCTAGGAGTTGATCCCTTTCCAACACCATGGATGTAGTGCTAAAGCTCAACATCAAGGGATTGCTCCCTGGTTCTGGACCCTTGCGATCTGGGAAGAGTTCTAGTAGCTCTGTGGGATAAAGTCAGATCTAGAGATCCCTGAATTGAATGCTTAGACCACCGAGATCAGGAAGGAGGTTCTAAGTCAAAGTCAAGGTGACAAGGCATCAACATAGGAGGACTACTATAGAGAAGCCACCGAGGGACCTAGGGAGGAAGTGAGAGAGGTGATCGGAAATGAGAAGATCCATCCTCAAAAGGTGGTATCGAAGCCACTTATAGATATTTGTTAGAGAAACCATGGTCAGAGACCACAAAATTATCATGAAAGGGAGGATGTTAGAGATCATGATAGGGTGTATAGAGGAATATATAGAAAACTCACACTACTGGACACCTTCACCAAATCAAACTCTCTCCATACACCAGAACATGGTTGGGGTGTAGTTTGGGTTGAAGAGAACCATACGAGCCTTATCCTAAACTTGGGGACCTCTATGTTGCGAGATGCTACAAACAGAGTGAGCCAAAATGAGGAAGACAACGGTGGAGGGATAGACATATATCATGTGCCAATAGTTTAAGAGAGGACCTAAAAACATTCCAGCACATTCGAGAGGCATTCTCGATAAGTCACAAAGGCAAGGCAAGCTTAGGAATGATGGGAGCTTCCCCTTCTAAAGAGGTGCCAACCAAAGGGCCAACGACAGTAGTTGATCTGCATATTAGGGAATGTTATGGTGTTCTATGAATAATAAATCAAAGAATGAGGGTTAGGGATAATTACCTCACAACCAATTGCTCTGAGGTGAGCCATATTGTTGTTTCTTCAAGATTTACACAAAAGAATATGATTGAAACTGACAACACCACTCACAAAGACATGAGGGAAATTTATTGGGGAGCGAGCTTTTTGTGAGTGTGATGGATGTTCCCAGATCAAAAGGTATGATGATCGAGCAATGGGATGAAGTGGTTTGGGGAGATGAGGGAATGATAACAGCGACACAACCTTAACCCTAGTAGGGAGTTTTCTATTTAGATGACCACACACAACGAGTAAGGGGTCATGGACTCGAAATTTAGTGTGGAGTTTACTGCCAAGGAAATACAATGATAAGTTGAATGAGGCGATCATAGGGGCGGTTGATCATTGGACGCGGGCCTGGTCACTTATGAAATGAAGAAGTAGGACGAAGAGGATGACATTTGCCTCCCACATACCCAACCCACTTTGACCTGCATGACTTAGCAGGTTACGACTGGGTGCATGACATGCATAAGGCCAGGACATAGGTCCTAAATTGATGAACCTAGTTCAAAACGAAATTATTCCCTTTCTACTTGGCTTTAATCTTTTAGGTTTCCAATAAGGGTGTATTAAACCTCCAATGAAGCTCAAATTTGGTAGGTTGCATATTTAGAGTATGATGAACACAAATTTGAACTTAGATTTGAGGTTCAAGATTCTTTATGTTACAATTTTCCATTATGCATTAATCACCTAATTAGGGTAAAAAACTTAACCTAATAGTCAAATATGGTGAAACCTCTTATACTATCTCAAATTCTATCCATGTAACACCAAATGACCATCCTACTATATATTATCATAGTGAAGACATTTAAATTTGTATTTTTACTTACTTATTCCAAAATTTAAGTATTATTGTTATAATATCCTAAGATTTCATATCCATGGCATCTGAATGAATCAATTAGGGTTATAAGATCTGAATACTTTCTAGTCCATTCTAAAATAGGAAGAATGTGGATAATAAGAGGTACCTAATAGAATAAGGGACATGGAAGGGAGTAGAAAGGTTTTTACCAAGAATTGTTGATGATACAAGTAGCTACACCTTTGAAATGACCATCGCTTCTTAGTAGTGACATCCCTCATAAGAAAATAATTCCTTTTGTGACGACATACCCCAAATATCGGATAATGATTAATGCGGAAGAAAACATTAGCAGCGGATTATTGAAAATCACTAAAAATTAAAACCTTTTTGCAAGGAGATCCATTTTCAGGAAACTTCTATAACAAGAACCAAAACATCATATATACATTCTGGTTCACAAAGTACATACCATGCACCTTTTCTTCTTGAGGATTACATACAATAGTTGCTTTGTTAAATCTACACACAAGCAACATAAAACCTCGAGGCATTCAATGCCAAAATCTCAAATCGATCATTAAAGCACTAACTACGAACTTTAAGGACTTGAGAGTATAGAGACGACACATAGGACTCATAACTACAAGACATGACAGTTAGTATCTCCACCTGAGATATCACTGCTATCCCTGATGCTGTTGTCCTTCCCCTGGTGTATGGTTCCTTCCTCCTCGTATGCGTCCACCTAAAATGTTGGTGATCAATGGAGTGAGACAATTGAAATTGTCCCAGCGAGAGATATAACTCTCTGCCATAAACATTATTATTGCATATAAACAATAATAAACTGAACAGAGGAATCTCTATTGAACAGTAGGATTTAATTATTATTAAGAAGAATGGAGCAATATCATCTCTTAAAGCATTACATCTATAAATGATAAGGCAGTAAATCATCTATTCATTTTAATAAGGAGTATGAAGAACATGTATAATATTTATCCACTGTAGGATACAATAAGCAAAGTAACATCAACCAATGATTTTCATGATTCGTCCTTAAGCAAATATGCTACATGACTGATTACATTTTACAATCATTCTTATGCCCCGAGGAAGTGAGTTGTACCGCTCAAATCCAGCCTTCGATTGCGAAACCCAAAGCCGGTGCCATACAAGATCAAAGGAAGAGCCGAACTCCTCGATCTCATCTGTCTCGGTCAGTACAAGACCACAAGTAGGACCGTAGTCTCTTACTTAAGTGACCTCAGTCACAAGGTTATCTCTCATAGGCTACCCAATCTCTAGCTCGCCTTGGTACAAGTCTCGGTGCTAGTAAATTTGAGCCATGAGCCAGTTCACTATGCTCACTGAGCCATGAACGCATTCATGCTCCATCACACTGAGCCATGAGCCTGTTCACCATTCTCTTAAACATATCTTGAGTCTACAACCGAAGTTTCACTCTAATCCTCCTATTTTCGGCTATGAGAAACCCCATATATTCAACAATATACACTCCGGATTAACTAGCAGGAAAACCCATTTCTCCATCACCAGCTACTGACGATGATGGATCTATGGCCAGGGCTCTACATGATAATATTCCACTTGTTTATTTAAGGACATTACCATATTCTTTTAGCATTAGTCAAGTTTTCAATCAAGAATTATTATGACAAATGCTACAAAGAAACATTACTCCTATCAAGTACTTTTCAAAACTTTATAAAACATTGGGATCTCAATCCCTTATCTCATTACTGGGAATTCACATCCCTCAACAACACCATCATCATGTTTTGATGGATCTGGGTATTCAAACCCTTAGTTCATTACTGAACATAGTTACCACTTATCAGGTAACTATTACCTCCAGGTCATCTGACCAAGGTATTCATAATACTTGTTACACAAGCATTTCACATAGTTCACCAGGCATATTCAACTTCTTGTCACCTCTCACTAGGAAAAAAATAAAGTAATGGCTTACAAGGCCCATTAACATCATAGCTCATACCTGGTTATGCTCATCATCTCATGATTCCTGCATGGTTAGTATACTTGATAACAACCATATCAATTTCATATCAACATTATGCAATACAAAGATAACATCACTATTCCCTCATTAGGGTTAGAGCTTCCCATCTTATCAATTAGGGTTTCACATTAAATCACCACATATTAGGGTTTCACATAACATCACCCCATATTAGGGTTTCACATAACATCACCCCATATTAGGGTTTCATATAACATCACCCCATATTAGGGTTTCACATAACATCACCCTATATTAGGGTTTCACATAACATCACCCCATATTAGGGTTTCATATAACATCACCCCATATTAGGGTTTCACATAACATCACCCCATATTAGGGTTTCACATAACATCACCCCATATTAGGGTTTCACATAACATCACCCTATATTAGGGTTTCACATAACATTATCCTATATTAGGGTTTCACATAACATTACCCTATATTAGGGTTTCACATTCTCCATTGATTAGGGTTTTATGATTACCTCATTAATCCAAACCCTAAATCAGTGCTTCGACATATCTTGGAGCACATAGCATCATTTAAGTATTAAATCCTACTTATCATTATTCCATGTACTAGGAACTCACATCATCATCATACCTTATTCAATTGACTTAACCTTTCACCAAGTACATGCACCTATGCTTATCATAGTGTATTGAATTTATTACTCTCATAGGTATCAAGTGATAATCACTCTAATTATACTAATCACCTAAGCACTTGGAGGTACTTCCATTGAAATCAACCTTGAGATACTCTCCAACCATTTATGGGGTTATTAGTAATTACATGGTTTGAACGAATTGGACCTTCAAACGGTCTTGGACCAATTGAACCTCCAAACGACCTTGGACCAATTGAACCTCCAAACGGTCTTGGACCAATTGATCCTCCAAACGGTCTTGGACCAATTGATCCTCCAAACGGTCTTGGATCAATTGATCTTCCAAACGGTCTTGGACCAATTGATCTTCCAAACGGTCTTGGATCAATTGATCTTCCAAACGGTCTTGGATCAATTGATCTTCCAAACGGTCTTGGATCAATTGAGTTTGATTGTTTGAAGTTATTATGTCATGAGACCAATTGATCTTCGAATCCATTTGAAACCATTTTGGTCTCTAACGATTTAAGACCGTTTGACCTCTATCGGTTTTGAAACCGATTGGTCACTAAACGGTTTGAGACAGTTTGGTCTCTAACGGTTTGAAACTGTTTGACCAACCAAAAGAAACCGTTTGCTTCTGATTTTCTTGAGGTGTGTTCTAAGATGATGTCATCATCATCAAGCTTCAGACCTATGAATTCTACTGCAACATATATGATGAATTCAACAATTAATCAAGAAGAGAATAAAAGATCAACATATGATGAGAAATTGAAATCAATAATAACATTAATGGGTTCAGGTTATATAACCCACCTTCAAAGTAGCTTCATAGATTCAAGATTCATGTCTCTAATAGTGAAAGAAGCTCCTTCAACTATCTAAGGTTTGTTTCCAACTTTTTGGATGCAAAAGGTGACCAAGATTAAGCATTGGATAGAAGAGAGAAGAAAATCAATGTTGAAATCCGATTTCAACTATCAATTCAAGATTGAAGAGATCATGGAGCTTACCTTCAACTTGGGGAACATTTTCCTCCTGCTCCTTATCTCCTTGGTCGTTGGCCAAAGAAAGGGAAGAAAGTGGTTTGCAAAATAGCCTTTCAAGTAAGGAGAACATTGAATATATGTAATTGATTTTCTAGGAGAGAGAAAGTAGGAGAAAATTCACCCACTTTCTTGCCACATGACCCCTCCCTTCCTTGCCTTAGAAGACATCTTCCTTTTCAATCAAAATCCTTTCGTTTATACTTGAATTAAAAGCAACCACTTGAGCACCTTAATTAATATAATACTACTATCCATTTTTAGTGGACATTACTTTTTAATTAACAAATGTGAGTGGGTTTCTTCACCTACTTAGGATATTTTGGTGCAACTTAAGGCATTTGGACGTCCTTTCACTATAGGATTTCAACCACTGCCTCTTTAGTTGATGGTCACTTCAATTAATATATTCATTTTTGCTACAAAATAAATTAGGGTTTCAATTATGCTTAAATCTTGATTATTTTATTACCAAGATTATCTCTCCTCAAAAGTAGTTCAAACAAGACGCCCCTTTATTTTTATTTTCTCTAAATGATACCAAGAAATAGTAGGGACTCAAAATAGGTGGTATTTTACATATTCAACCCTAGATTTTGGGTAATTTGCAAATTACACCAAAATTAGCATTCAATACACAAACATTACTCAAACAAGCACCTTCTTGAAACTTAGGCTTGTGGAAGCCATACCTCAACACCATACTCATTCTTATGATGATATAATACTTGAGGAACATTTATCATGTAACATTTGCAAGGTAACCCCCTTAAATTGGGTAAATTGCACTTTAGTCCAAAATAGGTAAACTATTGTTTCAACATTATTCAAATAGGACCAAAATTGAATCATAAGCCCCCCTTTAGTCTTAATTACTTTTCAAAAGATAAATAAAAGAATCTAAATGACTTACTTAAGAAAAACTTCTAGGGTTAAGGCATAACCCAGGTCAGGGATGTTACAATTATACACCCCTAACAGGGATTTCGTCCCCGAAATCATATGGATAAAAGAGAAGGGTACTTCCTCCTCATCTCTTCCTCCATTTCCCACGTAGCTTCTTCAACACCACGATGATTCCAAAGAACTTTCACAAGAACTATGTCTTTCTTTTTCAGCTTTTTGATTCTCCTGTCAAGAATCAACACTGGTCCCTCTACATAGGATATATCTTCATTTAATTCTACCTCCACAGGTTGCAAAATTAACTTCGTGTCAGGGTGACACTTTCTCAGCATGGATATATGGAATACTAGATGCAATCTGTGTAGTTCAGGTGGCAACTCCAACTTATAAGCTACCTTTCCAATCCGTTCAATGATTGGATAAGGCCCCATAAATCTAGGAGCTAACTTACCCTTCTTCTCAAATCTAAGAACACCTTTCCAAGGTGAGACCTTGAGATATACTCTGTCTCCAACTTGGAATTCTAAAGGTCCGCCATTTATCAGGATATGCCTTCTGTCTATCCTATGCAGCTTTCAACTGTTATTGTATTACTTTAATCTTATCAGTTGTCTGTTGCACTAATTCAGGACCCAAAAGTTGATATTCACATGTTTCATACCAGCATAATGGAGATCTACAACGTCTACCATATAATGCTTCATATGGTGCCATATCAATACTGTGCTGATAACTATTGTTGTAAGCGAATTCTATTAAGCTCAAGTGTATATCCCAACTTCCTACAAATTGAAGGACACATGCCCTAAGAAAATCCTCCAAAGTTTGTATAGTCCTCTCAGATTGTCCATCTGTCTATGGGTGAAAGGCGATACTAAACCTTAATTGTGTACCCAAAGCTTTATGTAGTCATTCCCAAAAATGACTCGTGAACTAGGGACCTCTATCATAAACAATTGTATCTAGAACCCCATGTAAACACACTATCTCATCTATATAGATCTGTGCCAGTTTCTCAACAGTATAGGTTGTTTTGATAGGAAGAAAATGTGCTGACTTAGTCAACCTATCAACTATCACCCAAATGGAATCATGACTTTTGGCTGTTCTTGGCAAACCAACCACAAAGTCCATGGTCACGTGATCCCATTTCCACTGTGGTATAGGTAAAGGTTGCATTGTTCCTGCGGGTTTTTGATGTTTAGCTTTAACCTTCTGACACACTGGACACCGCATAACAAACTCAGCTACATCTTTCTTCAAACTAGGCCACTAATACATATCTTTCAAGTTATGATACATTTTGGTGCTCCTTGGATGCATTGCATACATAGATGAATGAGCTTCTTCCATAACTAACTTCCTTAAATCATTGGCATCAGGCACTACCATCCTACCATGGTAATATACTACCTTATCATCTGACTCATGAAAACCATCTTGTTTCTCAGTACCATATTCTGACCTGATATGCTGAATCACAGTATCAGTTTGTTGTGCGTCTTTGATCTGTTGTTTCAGAGTAGGTTTTATGTGCATCTCATCTAACAGTCCAACTAACAAGGATACTTTAAGATGTACATTGTTTTGCCTCAAAGAGACAAACATGTCTCGTTTAAAGCACATTAAAGAGTTCAACTGTGCTTTGTCTATGTTTGGTGATGATGATTTTCTACTTAGTACGTCAGCCACTACATTAGCCTTTCCTGGATGATAATCAATTATACAATCGTAGTCCTTGATTAACTCCATCCAGCGGCATTGTCTCATGTTCAAATCATGCTGTGAAAAGATGTATTTTAGGTTCTTATGGTCCGTGAAAATCTGGAATGTCTCTCCATAGAGATAATGTCTCCAGATCTTCAACGCATGAACCACTACAGCTAGTTCTAGATCATGTGTTGGATAATTTTCCTCGTGTTTCTTAAGCTGTCGAGAAGCAAAAGAAATCACTTGTTTATCCTGCATCAACACACATCCTAGACCGTTCTTAGAAGCATCACAGAAAATAATATACCCCTTTCCCTGCTCAGGTAACATTAAAATAGGTGCACTTGTCAACCTTTCTTTCAACAACTGGAAAGAATGTTGACACCTGTCATTCCAGACAAAAGGAACCTCCTTCCTGGTCAACTTGGTTAGGGGTAAAGCTATAGAACTGAAGTTCTTAATGAACCTGCTATAGTAGCCTGCCAATCCTAGAAAACTGTGTATCTCCATTGGTGTCTTTGGCTGTTCCCACTCCAAGATAGATCCTACCTTTTTAGGATCAACACGACTACCTAAGGCAGATATTACGTGTCCAAGAAAAGACACTTTTGATAACCAGAATTCACACTTACTGAATTTGGCATATAGCTTGTGCTCTCTCAATAAAGTCAGGGCCTAACGAAGGTGTTGCTCATGCTGTCGAGCATCTCTACTGTAAATTAGGATGTCATCTATAAATACTACTATGAATTGATCAAGGAATGGCCGGAAGATTCTGTTCATGAGTTCCATGAATGTAGCTGGTGCATTAGTTAGTCCAAACGACATAACTATGAACTCATAGTGACCATACCTTGTCTTGAAGGTTGATTTAGGTATGTCACTCTCCTTGATACGTAGCTGATGATATCCTGACCTCAGATCTATTTTAAAGAAAATAGTTGCACCATACAACTAGTCAAACAAGTCATCTATCCTTGGCATAGGATATTTTTTCTTTATGGTTACTTTGTTTAGCTGTCTATAGTCGATGCATAATCGCATAGACCCATCTTTCTTTAAAAAAAAAAGAACCAGAGCACCCCATGATGAAGTTCTTGGTCAAATAAAACCCTTTTCAAGCAACTCTTGTAACTATTTCTTGCGTTCTGCCATCTCAACAAGTGCCATTCTATATTGTGTTTGAGCCATTGGTTGTGTACTCGGGATTAGATTAATCTCGAAATCAATCTCTCGTGGTGGAGGAACACTTGGAAGTTCCTCAGGAAACACATCCTCAAACTCCCTAACAACCGAAACATCAGAAAGATTGGGACTCTCTTCCCTGGTATCTATCACATGTGCCAAGAATGCGAAGCATCCTTGTCTCATCAACTTCTCAGCTACCATAGCCAAAACTAGATAGGTTGGAAGAATCTTTCTGTCCCCCTGAAAGACCCATGTATCACCATTGTCTGAGAACATAGCCTGGTTGGAACCACAATCCAAGACAACCTTATACTTTTCTAGGGTGTCCATCCCAAGGATTATGTCGAACCCATGCATCTCAAGTGGTATAAGATCCACCTGAATGCTATGTTCTGAAAAAGAAAGAACACAAGGAGAACATACCTCCCGCAACATTGCAGATTCAACTAACGGAGTTTCTAATAACATATTATCTACTCTATGACTGACAGTCATATTGCAGTCATGTATCACTTCTCGAGTGATAAAGGAATGCGTAGCACCCAGATCAATAAAAATAGATACAAATAAGGATAAAGACATATCAGAATGAAATATTTCCATCTAACTTGTCACGACTCGTGGGTTGACCACTGCTTTCGGCTGATTCATAGCATAAAATCTTGTCATTGCTGGTTGTCGACCACTTGCCCTGTTATTGAATGTAGATGAGCCAGCTTGGGATGCCTGTCCACGTCCTTGAGTGCTACTGCTAAACTGTCACTTCTGAGAGCCTTGTTGAATCTGCCTCGGTGGTTGGGTTACACTCATATATCTAACGAGACAATCTTTCATCAAATGTCCCATCTTCCCACATTTATAACAGCTTCTGTTCTCCCGCTGTGGTCTAGATGGTCCTGTTACTGACATTGAGGCTGAGCTGTGGGCTCCCTCTGGTGGTAAAATACAACCTCTACCCTTACTGGATGTCCACTGTGTCTGAGTATTAAACCTCAGTGGTGCGATTGGTGCAGAAAACCTTGGTTTCTTAAAACTCTCAGACCTGTGTCCTTGGAACTGGGTATACACCTTCTTACTACTGGCTTGATGTTTCTCAGTCACAGACCTTTCTATCCACCTAACTGACTCCACAAAGGTGGCAAACCTCTCTCTGTTCTCTAGAGCAGATACGACTGTGGTCAAATCAACATTCAAACCCTTCTCAAAAAGTCGAATCCTCTCCTCATCTGTAGCAGCCATGTACGTACAGAATCGTAGAAGCTCCATAAACTTAGCTTCATACTCACTAATGTTCATTTGTCCTTGCCTTATCCACTCAAACTGAGAGATTTTCTCATCCAGGTAGGTCTTTGGAAAATATCTACTAACATATTCACGTCGAAATTCTTCCCATCCAACTTCAACACCTAGACTTTTGCCTTCTTCTATGGCCCACTAATGGCCAACACTCCCCTTCAAAAGGTACACCGCATGCATAACCTTCTCAGCTTCTGGAATATTAAGAATTCTGAAGGCCTTTTCTAGCTCAGTCAGCCACAAGTCTGCATCTGCTGGGTCAGCTGTACCAGCATATTCAGTGGCTCCTACCCGATGAAGCTGTTCAAAAGTCTTGCCAGCTCCATGTCCCTCATTGTGAGCTGGTGCCCTAGGTGCAGGTAGTGGCATCCTATCCACCATATGTGTCATAGTCGCCATAAACTGCCCAAACAGAGCATGGAAAGTTGGGTTTTCTAGTGTAGCTTGGACAAGCTGGGGATGTTTAGGTACTGGTTCTTCCCTATCCTGATCCATTGCACCTCCTCTTGGTGCAGCAACACTGCTTTTAGAAGCATGTTCTTCATGTGATCCATCCATCTTCAAGCTTTACTTCTTCTCCTGAGAGTAGAAGTCACTATCAGATAAACTAGAAGACACTAGAATAGACTCAACGACCTTAATCCTATATCTCTGTAGACTCAGCGAACCTTAAGCTCTGATACCAACTAACTTGTGATGACAGACCCCAAATATCAGATAATGATTAATGTGGAAGAAAACATTATCATCGGATTACTGAAAATCACTAAAAATTAAAACCTTTTTGCAAGGAGATCCATTTTCAGGAAACTTCTATAATAAGAACCAAAACATCATATATACATTCTGGTTCACAAAGTACATAACATGTACCTTTTCTTCTCGAGGATTACATACAACAGTTGCTTTGTTAAATCTACACACAAGCAACATAAAACCTCAAGGCATTCAATGCCAAAATCTCAGATCGATCATTAAAGCACTAACTACTGACTTTAAGGACCTGAGAGCACAGAGACGACACATAGGACTCATAACTACAAGACATGACAGTCAATATCTCCACCTGAGATATCACTGCTATCCCTGATGCTATTGTCCTTCCCCTGGTGGATGGTTCCTACCTCCTCATCCGCGTCTACCTAAAATGTTGGTGATCAACAGAGTGAGACAATTGAAATTGTCCCAGCGAGAGATATAACTCTCCGCCATAAACATTATTATTGTAGATAAATAGTAATAAACTGAACATAGGAATCTCTATTGAATAGTAGGATTTAATCATTATTAAGCAGAATGGAGCAATATCATCTCTTAAAGCATTACATCTATAAATGATAAAGTAGTAAATCATCTATTCATTTTAATAAGGAATATGAAGAACATGTATAATATTTATCCACTATAGGATACAATAAGCAAAGTAACATCAACCAATGATTTCCATGATTCGTCCTTAAGCAAATATTCTACACGGCTGATTACATTTTACAATCATTCTTATGCCCTGAGGAAGTGAGCCGTACCGCTCAAATCCAACCTTCAGTTGCGAAACCCAAAGCCAGTGCCATACAAGATCAAAGGAAGAGTCAGACTCCTCGATGTCATCCATCTCGGTCAGTGTGAGACCACAAGCAGGACCGTAGTCTCTTGCTTAAGTGACCTCAGTCACAGGGTTAGCTCTCATAGGCTACCCAATCTCTAACCCGCCTTGGTATAGGTCTCGACGCTAGTAAATCTGAGCCACGGGCCAGTTCACTGTGCTCACTGAGCCATGAACGCATTCATGCTCCATTACACTGAGCCATGGGCCTGTTCACCATGCTCTTAAACATATATTAAGTCTAAAACTGAAGTTGCACTCTAATCCTCCTATTTTTGGCTAAGAGAAACCCCCGTATATTCAATAATATACACTCCGGATTAACCAGCAGGAAAACCCATTTCACCATCACCAGCTACTGACGATGATGGATCTATGGCCAGTGCTCTACATGATAATATTCCACTTGTTTATTTAAGTACATTACCATATTCTTTTAGCATTAGTCAAGTTTTCAATCAAGAATTATTATGAAAAATGCTACAAAGAAACATTACTCCTATCAAGTACTTTTCAAAACTTCATAAAACATTGGGATCTCAATCCCTTGTCTCATTACTGGGAATTCACATCCCTCAACAACACCATCATCATGTTTTGCTGGATCTGGGTATTCAAACCCTTAGTTCATTATTGAACATGGTTACCACTTATCAGGTAACTATTACCTCCGGGTCATCTAACCAAGATATTCATGATACTTGTTACACAAGCATTTCACATAGTTCACCAGGCATATTCAACTTCTTGTCACCTCTCACTAGGAAACAAATAAAGTAATGGCTCACAAGGCCCATTTGCATCATATCTCATACTTGGTTATGCTCATCATCTCATGATTCCTGCATGGTTAGTATACTTGATAACAACCATATCAATTACATATCAACATTATGCAATACAAAGATAACATCACTATTCCCTCATTAGAGTTAGAGTTTCCCATCTTATCAATTAGGGTTTCACATTACATCACCCCATATTAGGGTTTCACATAACATCACTCCATATTAGGGTTTCACATAATATCACCCCATATTAGGGTTTCATATAACATCAACCCATATTAGGGTTTCACATAACATCACCCTATATTAGGGTTTCACATAGCATTACCCTATATTAGCGTTTCACATAACATCACCCTATTAGGGTTTCATATAACATCACCCCATATTAGGGTTTCACATAACATCACCCTATATTAGGGTTTCACATAACATTACCCTATATTAGGTTTTCACATAACATTTCCCTATATTAGGGTTTCACATTCTCCATTGATTATGGTTTTATGATTACCTCATTAATCCAAACCCTAAATCAATGCTTCCACATATCTTCGAGCACATAGAATCATTTAAGTATTAAATACTACTTATCATTATTCCATGTACTAGGAACTCACATCATCATCATACCTTATTCAATTCACTTAACCTTTCACCAAGTACATGCACCTATGCTTATCATAGTGTATTGAATTTATTACTCTCATAGGCATCACGTGATAATCACTCTAATTATACTAATCACCTAAGCACTTGGAGATACTTCCATTGAAATCAACCTTGAGATACTCTCCAACCATTTATGGGGTTATTAGTAATTATGTGGTTTGAACCAATTGGACCTTCAAACGGTCTTGGAGCAATTGAACCTCCAAACGGTCTTGGACCAATTGAACCTCCAAACGGTCTTTGACCAATTGAACCTCCAAACGGTCTTGGACCAATTGATACTCCAAACGGTCTTGGACCAATTGAACCTCTAAACGGTCTTGGACCAATTGATCCGCCAAACGGTCTTGGACTAATTGATCCTCCAAACGGTCTTGGACCAATTGAACCTCCAAACGGTCTTGGACCAATTGATCCTCCAAACGGTCTTGGACCAATTGATCCTCCAAACGGTCTTGGACCAATTGAACCTCCAAACGGTCTTGGACTAATTGATCCTCCAAATGGTTTGAGACCATTTAGACCCTCAAACGGTCTTGGTCCTAACATTCAAACAGTCTGAGACCGTTTAGATCTTCAATCGGTCTTGAGGTTACTTGACCTTCAAACGGTCTTGAACCAAACCTCCAAAACGTCTAAAGACTGGTAGACCTTAAAAGGTCTTGGTCCCTAACACCTCAAAAGGTTTGAAGACTGTTTAGTCACAACAACTTGAAACCGTTTAACCCTAAATTAGGGTTTTGACACCAATTGATCTAGGGTTTTGAAATCAATTAAAGCTGGGGTTCTGAAATCAATTGAGTTTGATTATTTGAAGTTATTCTGTCATGAGACCAATTGATCTTTGAATCCATTTGAAACCATTTTGGTCTCTAACGGTTTAAGACCATTTGACCTCTATCGGTTTTGACACCGATTGGTCACCAAACGGTTTGAGACCGTTTGGTGTCTAACGGTTTGAAACCGTTTGACCAACCAAAAGAAACTGTTTGCTTCTGATTTTCTTGAGGTGTGTGATAAGATGATGTCATCATAATCAAGCTTCATACCTACGAATTCTACTGCCATATATATGATGAATTCAGCAATTAATCAAGAAGAGAATGAAAGATCAACATATGATGAGAAATTGAAATCAATAATAACATTGATGGGTTCAGGTTATATAACCCACCTTCAAAGTAGCTTCAAAGCTTCAAGATTCACATCTCTAATGGTGAAAGAAGCTCCTTCAACTATCCAAGGTTTGTTTCCAACTTTTTGGATGCAAAAGATGACCAAGGTTGAGCATTGGATAGAAGAGAGAAGAAAATCAATGTTGAAATCCGATTTCAACCATCAATTCAAGGTTGAATATGATCATGGACCTTACCTTCAACTTGGGGAACGTTTTCCTATTGCTCCTAAGCTCTTTGGTCATCATCCAAAGCAAGGTAAGAAAGTGGTTTGCAAAATAGCCTTTCAAGTAAGGAGAAAATTGAATATATGTAATTGATTTTCTAGGAGAGAGAAAGTAGGAGAAAATTCACCCACTTTCTTGCTACATGCCCCCTCCCTTCCTTGCCTTCGAAGCCATCTTCGTTTTCCCTCAAAATCCTATCGTTTATCCTTGAATTAAAACTCAAAATACTATCGTTTATCCTTGAATTAAAAGCAACCACTTAAGCACCTTAATTAATATAATACTATTATCCATGTTTAGTGGACATTACTTTTTAATTAACAAATGTGAGTGGGTTTCTTCACCTACTTAGGATATTTCGGTGCAACTCAAAGAATTTGGACGTCCTTGCACTATAGGATTTCAACCACTGCCTTTTTAGTTGATGGGCACTTCAATTAATATATTTATTTTTGCTACAAAATAAATTAGGGTTTCAATTATGCTTAAATCTTGATTATTTTATTACCAAGATTATCTCTCCTCAAAAGTAGTTCGAACAAGACCCCCCTTTATTTTTCTTTTCTATAAATGATACCAAGAAATAGTAGGGACTCAAAAGTGGTGGTATTTTACATATTGAACCCTAGATTATGGGTAATTTACAAATTACACCAAAATTAGCATTCAATACACAAACATTACTCAAACAAGCTCCTTCTTGGAACTTAGGCTTGCGTAAGCCATACCTCAGAATCATACTCATTATTATGATGCTATAACACTTGAGGAACATTTATCATGTAACATTTGCAAGGTAACCCCCTTAAACTGGGTAAATTGCACTTTAGTCCAAAATAGGTAAAATATTGTTTCAACATTATTCAAACAGGACCAAAATTGAATCATAATCCCCCCTTTAGTCTTAATTACTTTTCAAAAGATAAAGACAAGAATCTAAATGACTTACTTAAGCAAAACTTCTAGGGTTAAGGCATAACCTAGGTCAGGGATGTTACACCTTTCCCCACTATCATACCTCATACTTCAATCCTTATAACCCCACCATCGATTCTTGGGAGGGCAACTCACGTACCTACTTGTATTTCAAGGTGGATGAATCTCTTGATGAGGAAAGCTAAGGAAGGATCTTATATCATGGATATCATATATGTGTTTGTTGTAGATTCTCATTAGAATGATTGAGCATCGATTCCTTGAGTCTACTATGTAGTACAAGACTCCTTTGACTCTCTAGTTGTAGATCCAACTTCTATTGTTTTTCCATAGCAACTTAGAGATCACATATTAAGAAGGTGGATGATTGGAATAAGGCATTGGGGTGTTGTAGGTCCTTGTGGGGGGGGGCTCCTTTAGGATCTGTGTAAGGAGGCGGGATCACCCCCTTACTAAAAAAAGTTTGAAGAATTAACATCCATTTCAAACACACTCAACGATATGTTGGAATAGGTATAAATTTTCCAAATTTATTATAATGGTATGCAAAAGACCAAAGTGTAGCAGTGGAATAAAAATAACTAACTATATTCAACTTTCATAAAAGATTACACAAGTACATACAAATCTCCCATTAGGGTTTACAACAAGATACAAAAAAAGGATCTAGATAGAGGGAAGTATAAACTAATTCAAATCTTATCTCCAGAGAAACATCTCCAAGTGCTAGGTCCGTGCCCAAAGCTATGTTCTCCTGGTTCAACTCAACAGTTTGTCCTAACATGGGTGGTTGGGAGAGCACCCAGATAAAGGGAAAGGAAAACAAATTATGTGTCAACATTATAAACAAGTACAAGAGATAAGTAAATTACATGAAACATAAATATATTGAGTCATCATAAGATGAGAAGGCCAAGAGAATGAGCCATAATCAAATAGATTCTTTCTATAACAAAAATATAACAAAAGAACTGCATGCATGATTAATATTGACTACTTTAACTAAGTAGGGTTGAGGCACCTACCAGACCTTCGACCTCTAGGTGCGGGGATAATTAATACATTCACAGTCACCTATACAAATTTTATAGTTGAGAAATAACACATTCCCCAGGGGGATAATAAGACGTTCCCCAGGGAGAATTAACATGCCCTAACTATGGGTGGTTGTACATAAGTACCACTACTATAGCTAAATAGTCTAATAAAATCATCATGCTAGAAAATAATCCATGGCAAGTAATAGCATCACTTAAGTAGAACACAGTAGTGGGGTACCAAGACCTAAGAAAGAATATCTCAAATATGATTTTGAGGCTATTTGAATAAGATAAGTATTAATAAAGGAAATAGCAAGCCTCATTAGGGAAAATAGGGTTGGTTCACGATTATCCCAACTTAGGGTGTAAGGAATGCACATACATAAAGAGGGTTGCACATACATAAAGAGGGATTGCACATACCTCTCTTACAGATATCAATTACTAACTTTCACCACTTTAATTGAGTGCAAGTTCCACTTTGCCTATTTTCAATGTATTAACATGTATTAGAGTACATAATGCACATTAATGTATAGAAACCCTAATTTCAAAAATTTTTAGCAAAACTCAGATTTAGATTTAGAAAATATTACCAATGAACTTATTAGGTTCTCTTGATCAAGAAAACATATTTTTATGTTAATTTTTGAGTTATGATGATTAAGATGTAATTTTTATGGTTTTATGCATTAAATTCATTTTAAAGAAACCACCATTCGTCAAACCATGAAATCAAACCTTGAAAATATTTATATTAAATATATATTAATTTTTCAATTCCAAAACATATTTATTTTTCAAATTGGATAAGCAGATTAGAAGATATGAATTTTTCAATACTGACCAATAGAAAATTGCCACATCATCAAACTGATCGAGATAATTGAAGAGAGAGGGAGAGGGAGAAAACACCATTTGACCCAAGATCAGGTTTGAAGTTGCATAGGTAACCTAACTAGAGCTTATAGAGAAGGTAAAATAGCAAGAAACCAAAACCCTAGAAGAACATGGTAAATAGAGATGAAGATCATTGATTTTAAACATAGAAGCATGAGTTTTAAGCATGTAATAAGCAATATATGTGAAGGGGGTTATAAAACTCACCTCTAGGAAGGTAAGAAGGTCCAAACAGAAAGGATCTCGAGATTAGAAGGTCTAGTTGCTCGAAGCCAAGCTCCTTTCATGAGCTAAGATCACCTTCTCCAATTTAGAGGTGCAAACCCTAGCAAAAGATCATGGAGATGAGATGTTTTAGGGTTCTAGGTGGAGTTTTACCATGGAAGGTCATGGTTATGACCTGGAAGAAGGTAGGAGGAAGACTAATAACATGAAAATAGGTAAGGACAGGAAAAAAAAACTTACTATTTTTGGTCGAAATCACCAAGAAGGAGCTTTAGAAACCCTAAACAGAGCAAATTTGGAACCCTAGGAGCCTTCTTCACCAAGGTAAGCACTCTCGTTTACCTTGGGACAACACCTTCATGGATAAATAGAGTAGGAACGAGGCTCTAAGATGGTGGAAAGAGAAGGAGAGAAAGAGTGTTTGAATTGGGAGTTGGGGAAGGGGTAGATATGGCTATATAAAAAAAGAGGTCAAGCATGAGGTGTCTATGGGACTTTCCATGTGTCTTTAGCTTAGGGCTTCATGGCCATGCAAGAGGACAGCTCATAGAGGCTTCTTGTATATCAAAGGTCGGTCCTAAAAGCCCATGGAGACTTCTAGGACATCCCAACCGTCCTCCAATTAAAGAAATAACCTCATTGGTTGATAGCTTTTAAAGATAAGCTCATTTATAAAGAGGGTAATCCCTAAAATGCCCTTGGTGAGAAACACCTTCAAACCAAGGTGAAACCAGGTGCCCCATGGTTAAAAAGCTTGATAATGGTAAGGGAGTATCTAAGGATTATAATGCACGTGATAATATGCAAAGAAAACTACCAATTGGGTAAATTGCATAAAAGCCCAAAATGTGCATATAATTGTATAACTTGCACAAACAACATCCAAATTAGACCGAACTTGAAACTTAATCTTGTCTCATGATTTCAAAACACATCACAAAGTTATATTAAGGTTTGGAGCACTTAATTATTGTAGTTAAGCTTGTTTAATACATTAATCAAGGTTTGGGGCCTTGCACTTCTAGCACAAATTTATTTACCATTGTTCCACTGAAGTGGTGATTTTGTATTTTAGATCTTTAAATAAGCTTTCATTGAGGTATTTGTGCATAAACCCTTTTATTGGTAAAAATATTGAATAAATGTTCACCAAAACACTATAAATTTCACAGTTTAAACATCAAGGCCAAAAAGGATAGACAATAAAGGAAAAGCTTGGAAAAGGGCCAAAAAGAGAATATGTCCAAGTTTCAGTATGTTACAACACTCCACCCCTTAAAGAGGATTTTTTCATTGAAATCTAAATCAAAGTGAGAAGGGTGAGTATGCAACATCTCACCACTGAACTCCCAGGTTGTTTCCATTAAACTTCCACCAAAACTTTTACTAACACAATCTCCTTATTTTTCAACTACTTAACTTGGGAATTCAAAATCTTCTCAAGCTACTCCACATAGGTCATGTTCTCATGGATAACTAAGGGTTCCACTATTAAGATTTCCATTTATTAGATATAACATAGTTAACATTTTAGGCCTATTAATATTAAATTCATTATGATATTATATCATCCTTATTATTCTTTGAATTGTGTCATGTTAGATTTACTTTGTTGCCAAAAGAGTTATATTTTATTATTATACACAAAATCCTATATATTTCTTATTTATCTCATTAAGAATTTTAGCGCAATTAGGGTTCACTCATTTATCTCAACATACTTGATTATTATCCTTAATAATTTGGATTTAGTCTCTATTATCAACCAATTAATGTATAACAGATTGTTTTTAAGAAATAAGACATTTTATGCATTATTTTACAATTAATCCAATAATGTCACATTAATTACTTATATTTATATTAAACATTATCACATTACCTTTTTTTGACATTGATGTCATCATCATTTTCTCATGTTTATTCGCTTATTATTATTGATTATGCACATTTATGTGAATCAGTTACTTCTTATCCATATTGAAGTCAAGATTTTAGTGATCAAGGTGGGACATATTACTTATTAATGATTTGATTCAGATACTAAGTAATGATTAGGTGATTAATTAGGTGTGTATTAGAGAACAATGTGATATGCATGTCATATTGATGACCTGATTAATCTATGATTAGGTGATTATATATCATTTATGTGTATTAAAGTATGTTATCTGATTATGACACCTAATGTCAGAAATGTATCAAGAATGTCATTAAGGATGTATAGATTAAGGTTAGATGATTACAACTTAGGGTTTAGGTTAACATGATCATTATTCTTCACCTATACCTTCTTAGGATGCATTAAGTCTGAGGTTAGATTAAAATTATCTTGCCCATCATATCATTAGGGTTTATTGGTTTATGACATGGTCAACATCATGCTTATCCACTATTAGTATTAAAATGTGAGTTACTCTTATTATGTGCATTAGATATTCATTAGGGTTCAAACATATAAACTATTCATTAGATGATCATTATTGTAAGGACCCTGACCTTCATTTTGGGCTTACCCTATTTGATTTGCCTAAACCTTGTGTTTAGAGGATTTCCTAATCACTTGAGGTGTGATTAGGATTATTGTGATTTGTTGTGGGTCTTTTTGGTGCAGCTTGCAATTTACCCAAGTTTTAGGGTTTCTGTGCAAGTTTGCCACCTTGAGAGATCTCTTTGTATCTCTTTGCATCCTCTAGAGTTGAGAGGATGAGTTGGGTGCCTTGCTTGAGTTGTTTTGGGCCTCGTTGAGCTTGTTTAAGCTTGGGCTTGTTGTTGGGCTTGAAGCCCTTCCTCCTTGCTTGGTGTATCAGGCAAGAGGTGCCTTGTGTCGGCCATGGTGTGTCGGCCAGAGGGTGCTGGTGGGTGTGTCGGGTTGCCATGGTGGACGACACATACCCCTCCACCTAGCCTCTTTTGTGTCACCCTATTTAGACATGTGGTGGTTGCTTTGCTAGCATTGTGGAAGGAGTGGACAAGTGGTGTTTGTGGTGCTAGCATGTGGCGTGGTCCTTGGACAAGTGGTCCTTAGTGGATGCCACCTTGCTTTTCTCTCCCCTTTACCCTCTTCTATATATGTCCCTCTTTTCTCTTGCTTGGGATCTCTTTGCCCCTTCTCTGTTTGCTCTCCCTTGGTGGCCGATATAGCTGCTGCTGCTGCTTTCTTCTTGCTTGGTGGTGGCCGATACATCCTGTAGAAGTGGTTCCTTAGGGCTTGGAGCTTAGAGTTGTGCTTAAGGTGGGTTACATAACTCCTAACCCTAGCTATACTATCTCCTTTACATGTTGCTTTGCTATGTTATCTTGATCGGCCTTACATATCTTCCTAGTATTGCTTCTTGCTTTAGCTAGTAGTGTTGCTGCCCATTATGTGCCCTAGATCATGTTGGGTGTGATGTGGTGAGTTGGTTTCCCTTTGTGTCAGCCTACCCTTTAGATTAGGGGATCTTGAGAAACACCCCTCTCTCGCTTTAGTTGAGAGGTGAGCCTAGGGTTCCTTAGTACAAAGGTGTGTGTAGTGTGCCCGTGAGGCAATACCCCTCTCTCTCCTTGGACTTGAGAGGTGAGCCTCTGGTGTTTGGCAACATAGTGGTTGGTTTGGCCGATAGAGGGTTGTCCTACCCTAGTTACACGATATGCCTATAGAGTTTTACCTTTAGTTGGTGCCTTAGACGATAGGGGGCAGCCATACCTTTGTTGGTGTGTTCTTGAGGCAATACCCCTCTCTCTCCTTGGACTTGAGAGGTGAGCTTATGCAAGACCCCTCTCTCTCCTTGGTCTTGAGAGGTGAGCCTGTGGCCTAGATGCTTGGGCGATATAGTAGGTGGCTGATGTGTTGTTCCCTTAGACGGTAGGACTGAACTTTGGGTGAGTAGGTGCCTACTGTGTGGCATTGCCCGTCACGCCCTTGAGGTGTTGCCCGATATGGTGTGCTGTGTTGTCTGCTGTGACACATTGCTGTGGGGTGTTTCCCGACATGGTTTTTCCTATCAGGGGGCATTGCACGTTGCCTGTCATAGCGTCACCTGACACAGCGTTGCACGATGTAGTGCTTTCCCGGTATGTTTTTGTGTCGTGTGGGCGATACAGGTTGCACGCTTTGGTGCTGCACGTTACAACTTGAGGAGGTGCTGCACATTACAGTTTGCTAGGTGCCTTTCCTGATATGGATGTTAGCTGACACGGGTGCTGGCCGACACAACTAGATAGGTCTGGTTGTAACCGCTGCACCTTTAGTGAGGGTTGTGGTATCCTTTGGTGAGGGTCGCTGCACTTGTGGTGAGGGTCGTTGTGCCTTTTGGTGAGGGTTGTTGCCTACCCGATATGCTTTTGTGAAGTTTATATTCTAGGTTTGCTTGAAACCCTAAATCATTGGAATGTTATATGTGAATGTTATGTATATGCATGATCATATAATGTTGAACAATTATATCTCGATGATGAAGTGATTATCTACTCTTGAGCATACTAACCATGCAGGTTGCTTTAATTGGGACGTGTATTCATGTATGAGTTATAATGATGTCCTTGGTGACATTCTATTGATATTGAGATAAAGAGGAATACTATGTGTTATGAGAAACATGATGGTACATGATGAGTGTTGCCTATGTGTCGGTAACATGTGCTTAATGATGGGATGGAATCCCTATGATGTTGGACCCTTGTGATGGATCATGATGATTGGTAAGAGGCCAAGTGGCAATATGTGATGTTAGATCCTTGAGATGGGTCATGATGATGTTGATGGCATTGAGAATAACAGTAATAGTGTGACACATAATGATGGAATGTATGTTGTTTACTCTTGTTTATGATTTACTTAAAATAACTTGGTTGACCCCAACCTTCCACTTAAAAAGCATTAATTAATTACAGATGAACCTTTCATGTAGTTTGCCCTGGCCATAGATCCATCATCGTCAGTAACTGGTGATGGTGAAATGGGTTCTCCTGCGGGTTAACCTGGAGCGCATATTGTTGAATATGCGGGGTTTCTCCTAGCCAAAAATAGGAGGATTAGAGTGCAAATGCGGTTAGAGAATGGTGAGCAGACCCATGGCTCAGTGTGATAGAGCATGAATGCGTTCATGGCTCAGGAGCACGGTGAATAGGCCCGTGGCTCAAGATATACTAGCGCCGAGACCTGTACCAAGGTGGATTAGAGGAAGGGTAGCTTGCAGAGCTAACCCTGTAACTGAGGTCACCTAAGAAAGAGACTGTGGTCCTACTTTGGATATCATACATTGACTACAAGGAGGTGAGGTCATGGAGTCCGGCTCTTCCATTAACCTTGTATGGCACCAGATTTTAGTTTTGCAACCGAAGGTTGGATTTGAGCGGTACGACTCACTTCCTTAGGGCATAATAAATGGTAATCTAGCGTATAGTATATCTACTTAGGGAAGACATGAAATATTGGTTGAGGCCTTGAATAATAAATGTTGTATTTTAATATGTGCCCTAAGTACTTTCTTGCAGTTAGTTATATGATTCTCAGATATCATGGTAAGTTGTTATATATGTACAATCATGTTCTTCATATTTAATATATGGTCCGGCTATATCTGTTGCATATTTTATTTTCTTCTCTGAGGTTTTATAGTTTAGTGGGGAGTTATGTTTCTCGCTGGGACTGTGTGTCTCACCTCGCTGGTTTCAATCTTTTTAGGTGATCAAGCTAGACGTGGTGGTGGACGTGAGGTTACAGCCGAGCAATAAGAAGATCAGTAGAAGGCAAGGTTGGATATGCTGCTGCTGTGGTTGTTTTGTAGTAGAGTACTAGAGTCTTCCCTATACTCTCAGGTCCTTGGAGGTGTTTTGACGAGGTTTCACGATGTATGATCTTAATATGGCTTTTTGTAACCTGTTGTTGGCCTGGCTAGGTCTGTTATGTACATAAATAGGTGATGTATCTTTGATGGATATGGATTAGTTGGATCCTATGTAATGCCAGAAATATACCATGCTTACATATATAACATGTTTTCTTGCAGGATGTGGATCTGGTTGTAATAGTTCCATTCTTATGACGCTTTCCGCAATCGGTTTTAATTAACCCGTGTTTTTGATAATATGTGGTTTATGGTGGTTCCACGCATTTTCGCGTGGCATTTCGCTGTCTTTGTGATGGCAGAATGTCACAAGTAAGTTTGGTATCAAAGCTCTAGGTTCGCTGAGTCTACATGGATCTAGGACTAGGCTTGTGTCTCTTCTTGTGATCTTTTCCAGATTTTCTTATAATGACTTCTGTCCCCAGCAGAAGATAAAGCTAAAAGATGTCTGGAAATCATGAAGAACATGCTGTTGAGAGTAGTGTGGCTACATCTGTTGATGGAGCTGGTGTGCAGGCACATGAAGATCGGGTGCCTGAGGTCCTCCAGTTTGACCCAGCCATTCTCGAGAACCCTGCCTATCAACACCTTATGGGGCAGCTAATGGCTATGATGAATCACATGGCAGAGAGATTACCTGTGCCTCCGCCAAGAGCACCGGTTCCCCATGGTGAATTTTTGGGTATTGGGAATACCCTCGAGAAGCTTCACAGAGTCAGAGATTTCGATTATGGTGGAACGACTGATCCAACGGTTGCAGATCTGTGGCTGACAAGTCTTGAGAAGGCCTTCCAGATCCTCGACATCCCCAAGGTAGACAAAGTCAAAATGCTGTCTACCTTCTAAAAGGTAGTGCTGGCCACTGGTAGGCCATCGAGGAGGAGAAGTGACTCGGTGAGGTGATCGGTTGGGATGTGTTCTGATGGGAGTTTGTCAGTCGATACTTCCCAAAGACATATATGTACGAGAAGATCAACCAGTTCGAGCATTTGCACCAAGGATCTCTAAGCATCACTGAGTATGAAGCCAAGTTTATGATGCTACTGAGGTTCTGTCCTCACATGGAGGCAACAGATGATGATAGGATCAGATGGTTTGAGAAAGGTTTGAGTGCTGATTTTTCGACACCTGCTGCTGCTTTAGAGAATCGGGAGCAGTTTTCCACATTTGTGGAGTCTGTCTGAAGGATTGAATGGTCAGTCTGGGAGAAAAGAGAGGATATGACCAAGAAGAGGCCTGCTCAGTTTCAGAGATAGAGTTTTGATGGCCCCAAGAAGCCAAGGTTTTCTGCACCTTCCATGATGCAAAGTTCTAGTGCGCCGTCATAGTGGTCACTAAGTAAAGGAAGAGGGTGTGGTTTTTTTCCATCTAGAGCCTACAGTAGAACTTCAGTAGCAGTAACCAGGCCATCTAGGCCATAGTTAGGAGACAAGTCGTGCTTTCTCTATGGACAAACATGGCATTTAAAGTCAAATTGTCTGAGAAGAGACGTCGAAGTGATGCAACAACCGAGGCAGAGCCAACACAGATCAGATAGATAGCAGTCTAATGGCACCAGAGGGTGAGGATGCGGCCAAGTGTCACAAGCAGGATCGTCTTCTCAAGGAAGCAGATGACGTGGATAGCAAGAAACGACTCGATTCTATGCTATGAGTCAGCCGAATGCGATAGTCAACCCATGAGTAGTTGCAGGTCAGATGGAGTTGTTTCATTCTGATTTGTCTTCTTCTTGCTTTATATCTGTTCTGGTTGACCCGGGTTCTACACACTCTGTTATCGCATGTAGTATGCTTGGTAGCTGTCTTTTACCTATTAGCTGTAAGAAACATAGTTTTTTGTTAGAAACCCCTCTTGTTGGTCCTTTGTTGCTTTGGGAAGTGTGTCCATCTTGTGTTCTGTCTTTTTCAGGACACAACATACAAGTGGATCTCATACTACTTGATATGCCCGAGTTCAATGTAATTCTTGGGATGGATACCTTGGAAAGATATAAAGTTGTGCTGGACTGTGGTTCCAAGCAGGTGGTGTTTGCTGACGGAAGTGAGAAGTGGATCTTCCAAGGAGATAGGAAGATTCTTCCGACATGTTTGGTGTTAGCAATGATGGCGGAGAAGTTGTTGCGGCAAATTTGTAGAGCATTCTTGGCTCATGTTTTGGATACCATGGCAGAAGATTCTAGCCTTTAGGATGTGCCTATTGTCAGAGAGTTTGCAGACATGTTTCCTGAGGAGTTTCTCGGTGTTCCTCCACCTCGAGAGATTGATTTTGAGATCAATCTGGTACCAGGGACACAACATGTTGCTCAGACACCGTATAGGATGGCTCCAACAGAGATAGTAGAGTTGAAGAAACAGTTGTAAGAGTTTCTTGATAAAGGTTTCATCAGGCCGAGCACATCGCCCTGGGGTGCTCCAGTTATATTCATAAAGAAGAAGGATGGATCTATGCGTTGAACAAGGTTACGATCAAGAACAAGTATCCATTGCCGAGAATAGACAATCTATTTGATCAGTTGCGCAGTGTTTCAGTGTTCTCAAAGATTTATTTGTGGTCTGGATATCATCAACTCAGAATTAAGGAGGATGACATACCAAAGTTAGCTTTCAGGATGAGGTATGGGCACTACGATTTTGTGGTTATTCCGTTTGGGCTAACTAATGCGCCAACATCATTCATGGATCTGATGAACAAAGTGTTTCATCCATTCTTAGATCAGTTTGTTGTAGTCTTCATAGATGATATCTTGGTCTACAATCGAGATAATCAACATCACGAGCATCATCTTTGACAAGCGTTGTCTCTCCTTTGATAACATCAGTTGTATGCCAAGTTTAGTAAGTGTGAGTTCTGGCTAAAGGAGGTGACTTTCTTGGGTCATGTGATATCTGAGGAAGGAATCAGAGTAGATCCCAAGAAGGCAGAGTCAGTAGAAGAGTGGGAACAACAAAAACTGTCGACTGAAGTCCGTAGTTTTCTGGGATTAGTAGGATACTACCGGAGGTTTATAAAAAACTTTAGTGTGATCGCGTTGCCTTTAACAAGATTGACCAGGAAGGAAGTACCTTTTGTTTGGGATGATCGGTGTCAGCAAGTTTTTCAGAGTCTGAAGGAGAAGCTAACAAGTGATCCAGTGTTAGTGTTTCCAGAGAAAGGGAAAGGCTATGTTTTTTTTGTGATGCTTCCAAGAAGGGCTTAGGTTGTGTGCTGATGCAAGAAGATCATATGGTTTCTTTTGCTTCTCGACAACTTAAGAAACATGAGGAAAGCTATCTGTCACATGATTTGGAGTTGGCAGCGGTGGTTCATGCATTGAAGATTTAGAGACACTATCTTTATGGGGAAGTGTGTAAGATCTTTACAGATCACAAGAACCTGAAGTACATCTTCTCACAGAATGAACTGAACATGCGTCAGCATCGCTGGATGGAGTTAATCAATGATTATGATTGCATCATCGAGTATCACCCAGGTAAGGCAAACGTAGTAGCGGATGCGCTTAGCAAGAAGTCTTCTTCTTTTCCCACAAGGAAGGCACAATTGAGTTCTTTGATATGCCATAGGCGGGATATGTTTGTCTCTTTACGACAGATGAATGTATAGTTGGAAGTCCCTTTGTTGGCAGGACTGTTGGCACAAATGCAGGTGAAGCCTACATTGAGACAACAGATCAGAGAAGCACAGAAAGCAGATGCTACAGTACAACTGATTAGATCAGGGTTCGGTAGTGAGAAGCACGATGGTTTCCATGAGTCCAAGGATGGACTAGTTTGTCACCATAACAGGATGATGGTTCCCTATTATTACCAAATCTAAGCTTAATTGGTAAACTAGGGTTTACCTGGATGATTATATGCTTAATTGGATCGATCATTGCTTAAATCAAATTAATGATGATAATTAAATTATGATGTTTTAAACCTAATAAGAACGTTAAGTGTTCTATTGTTTGAGAAATTAGGGTTTGAGAAATGTAAACCCTAGTTGGCTGAAATTCAGGTTTTGATGGTACATGAGTATGGAATTTGATCAGGATAGCAGTGTGGTAAACGATTTTCCATATTTTCTACAAATTTTGTATTTAATTTAATTTTCTATGTGATATGTATAACTCAATCATGCATATTGGAGAAAAATTTCAGAATATTTGAGTGTGATTTGAATGTGGTTCTTGGTCGAACTATACTTCGACCAAAATGCTGACAGAGTGCTTTTCAACAGTATAGTGTTTTATTTTTAATTATTTATTAGTAAATCCAAATGATTTGAAATTTTAACTAGAGATCTGAAACTGAATCATAAACAACACGTAAAATTTTCATAATTTTTGGATGCGTTTAAACCTTACCAGTAGACGAATTACAGTAACTGACATTTCTACAAAATTCTGGATAGAAGTGCACTATTCGATTTTTATTTATTTAATAAAACCTTGGAATGATATCAAATTTTAATTTAAGCTGTGTAACTCAATTATACAGAACATTCTAAATTTTCATAATTTTTGGGGAAGGTTTGATCTCTGAAATACATGAATTCACATAAACCTTTTTATGATAGAAAAATCTGCTGAAATAAGAAAAAGTTTAGTGAGGGGTCAATGTGCAATTAACCCAAGCAGCTCAATTTCTCTATATGGTCAACCTAACACACAAGAAGCTATCATAATTCATAATTCAATCCAGAGAAACGAAATCCTAGAGAGAGAGAGAGTTAGGGTTTGATAGGAGAAATTGATGGAGATGCTGATCTAGGGTTTTGCGGTCTGAGGAATGATGAAATCATGTAAGTTTAGCTTCTTTGGATATAGTTTCATGGTGAATCTTCTCTCACATGTCAAAATTCCGTCCCTCCTCTAATTTTATCCAAAATGGTATCAAAACTTCCCCTTTTCGCACTCTTTCTTCATAATCCCTCATTTCTAGGGTTTTTGAGTTGAAAGGAAGAAGAATTGGGTGAATTGCTAGGGATTTGATATGAATTCGAGATTTTCAAATATGGGATACATTTTAAAGGTGTTTTCACACCTTAGGGTGAGTGGGAACTTCCTTTAAATAGTATATTGCACAAAAATTGGTTAAATCAACCATAATCTTTAATTGCTTAGTTTGCGACTACAAACCCTGAATTGTCGATTTGTTCTAAGTTGTTGCAAAATGATATGAAATGGATTCTTCCTTTGTTTGAATGAATTCCAGATGGTAAAATCATATTAGAAATGTATACAATGCATTCTAATGAGAATTCCCTAAGTATTCACAGAGGTTATAAGAGTAAACTGAAATATAGGGAATTTGTCTATGATTGAAATTTGTTGTATAAGTAAATAGAGAAAGTTGCTTATCTAGATCTCCTTGGTTATGAATGATTGTTTATCTGAATGCGTAATACATATATGTCATATAATATCTTGGATTTCATTTAAGGTGCATAGTGTTTGTTTGATATCTCAGTAAATAGGGTGAAACCCTAGATGAGAGGAAAGTTGGATATTTATGAATAGATATCGTGAAATCCATTTGAAGGGATTTTCTTGACATGATAGCCTTTATTTATTAAATTTTATTCTTGATGCATGATATCTCAGTGAATGGCATGGAAACCCAAACTTAGCTCAGTTCCAAGGTTTCATACATATATTGATTGTATATGATTTGTTGAAAGCAGTCTTTATTCAGTAAATGTTTATGCCATATGAAATCTTTATGAGATCCATGTGACAAGTGAATGAGGTAAATGAAACCCTAAGGATAGGGTGCTCAATGAATCTAGTATTGTGATATCAATGTTCTCAATATGAGATGTGGTGATGCTTAACAGTTCAATTGCATGATTCTAGTGTATAAAGTGCCAAGTTGACATGTATTCCGTTTATTTAAGAATTTAGTCTGCCTATATGTATAGTATGATGATTACTCAGAATATTACTGTGTTTTGAAATACTACTCTGCCAAGTTAAGTAAGAAAGTTCATGCTATATTTATAAGCTTCAATGTTGAATAGACTCAGTACCATAGAGATACCAGAGTCAACAATAAGTAAGAGAGAGATATAATATAGTAAGAGCTTTCCAAGAATAATAAAATAATAGACATAGGTGCCTTGAACACCGTAGATTCCCTATGGATGTCTGCACTATTGGGAGAAAATGATCCTCCATGGCAGCGACCAGTATATGGGGATCAGAACGCACCCATAGAGCTTGCAGGGAGACGAAGCCCTTGAGGAAGTCTCCTAAGAGAAGACAGGTTACCCAAAATGAACTGGAGATCCCGGTGATAACCCATAGGTACCCACAGAGCATACCAAGATGAGGTCCACAGAGCATCTCAGACCCTCCACCTATGTACTCAACCTAGAAGGAGAGGTCCAGTTAAAGGCCAGCTATTTAGCTGCCTTAGTCAGACGTGACGATTCAAGTCAAGCAAACCCAGATTTAGTTTGAGGCTTAGCTTCCCGAGTTTTAAGCTAAGTCTTGTATGGTGAGATCGTAGTTCACTATGAGTCTTCATATGTAGAGTACAGTGCATATGATCAGGGCATAATAAAATGAATGAGAGGTCAAACAAGTGTGTACAGTTATTCAATTATTCTTTGTATGTTTCTGAATTATTAGTTCTCTTTATGATCAATCAAGCATTTCATATATTGATTCACTTTTATAGATATTTTGAGTATCCTGCCATATTTATGATTATGAATTATTAGACTCTTTAAATCTTACTGTTGTTATAATTGATATCAATTGCTCAAAAGTATATCTGTAATTATATCAGTGCTTTAGAATGTTTCTTTGAAGTACTCATTCACTGAGCGAGTAGGCTCACCCCTCTACTCACAATTTTTAGGGAAACCCCGTGGACTTGAAGAAGGTCAAAGCATCAGAGTAGATCTACTACATGAGTTAAGTATGAGATTAGTTAAGTTCAGTCGGTCCCTGTCACTCTAGGTCCTAGGATAGATGTGAGAGTGTTGTAAGTGGTGTTTTGTATCTTTGTTTTCTTAAAAAGAGAGAATGTATCTGATTATCATGTCGTATGTACCTGAGAATGAATGTATGGATGTGTATAATTTATGTTGAGATTGTATTAAAGTAATAAAAGTTTAATTCTCTTGTAAAGTTTGTTTATATGATTGGATGCAAGAAAACAAAGAGTTTGAAAAAGAAGAAAAAGTTAAGGGCGATCTTTGTATTACGTTAAATCCTCAATTTATGCCCTAATTTCATGATTAGTGGTAATTGTGAGATCGGGGTGTAACAGTTTGGTATCAGAGCTTAGGCTGAGTTGTCAGGGACCATTAAGTTAGTAAGTTAGAGTCATAAGTGTGGAAGATAGGAGATGTTATGATGTTAGCTCTAGGGATTTAAGTATTTGGATATCCTGGCCTGATATCTGAGTACTTGGATCAACCAATATCAAGCTACTTTGTCTATTCTTTCATGTATACCCTAGCCAGGTATATAGTGGAAGGATGGGCTAGAGAGGAACCCTAGAAATATTAGGGTTAAAAATAAGATAACATGAATTAAGAGCATAAATATAAAATGAGATAGAACTTCCATTTCATATTGTTGTTTTATTGGAGATGACTAGAAATGATCTTATATGTTTGAATTCAGATATTTAGTATTTTGAAATATATATGGATCTTTAAGATTTGTTGTACACTATGCAGTTGTAGCATTTATTGATTACATTCTTTGTATCAAGTAGACTAGAAATGATCTTTAAATGAACTTTCCTAAGTGGATATTCTTTCCACATGTTTGAGATTAATAGGAGTTGATTAATCTTAAGTAGTTCTTGGCTTTAGGATTGCAGGTTTGGCCTAGTCCGGCTGGAAGGATGCATTATTGGGATCTAATGACTCCTATTAACAATATGATAAGAGTAGACTCTGGATAAATTAGACCCACATCATAGTGAGAATGTACATACACTAAGATGTTGAAACATATGGGAAAGATTAGAATAGCTAAGAATCAATTGGAACTGATATCTGAGACCCAACTTTGGGGCCTCATATGAGAAATCCTTAATTGGGAATAAAGGAACATGATGTAAGGTTCAGATTAAGTTTAATGATTAATATTATATGAACTCTAAATATGAAATATGGAAAATATATGAGAAAAGTATGTAAGGGACAAGTTAGTAAAAATCAATCATGAGGAATGGATTATATAACTGAGTACAATGTTTTTATGTACTCCAAAGCAAAGGAAAAATAGAAGAAAAGAGTTAAGTATACAATAAGTAAATATAAGTGAAGAGTCTTCAGAAGAGTTAAAGTAAAGAAAATTAGATAAATATGTAAATCATAAGACTAGGGTAAGAAACTAAGTTAAAACAAAAATAAATGTTGGAAATAATGAGCTTGATTAAGGAATGAGGGTTATGATATAATTGAGAGCATAGAATGTATACCTTTATTAATAAGTTTAATACATTCATCCTTACTACCTTTGGATTCCAAGTCTCTACAGAACAACAAACTAGTTTCTAAAAAAAGAACAAAAGTGTATCTTAACAAAATGAATAAGTTAAACAAAGGTAGACTATACTCAGGAAGGAAAAACTTGATATAAGAGAAACTATGTTTCATCCATGCATGAGCCATTTGATTTAAAATGAAGGATATGTAATGTATTAAACATGAGTTGAAACTAGTAGAGAGATTATTGATTTAGAATTTCAACTTCACATTAGTAGAAGGATAAAAAGAAATATGTGCAACATGGTATACATGATCATACACATGAATAAGAAACATGATCATAAGAGAAAAGTAGAAGTTAAAGATAACAGGTGGAAGAGTAGTATATGGTAAGAGGATTATGGTGGGGTAATATAGATTATAAAAGAAAGAGGTTAGGAGATTCAATCAAGTGCTAGTTAGTCAAGCATCCTTGTTGATAACTAATTAAACCTACATACGACAAATGTATTAATGGGATGTTTGAAGATAAGAAATCTAAGTCTCAGAACCGTCTTCTCTTCCATATATTACTTAATGAGAGAAATGTGGGAATGAAGTGATAAGAAAATGAATCACATCTTATGCATAACCACCATGGTAGAGGCATCTAGTGAATGTGATAATGACACACAATATGATGATGAAACCCTAGAAGGGTAAATTGAGAATGTAATCTATCTGAATGACCAATTAAGATGAAGGAAATTCAATTGATAAGATAAGAAGACTTTAGTAAAAACTTGTGAGATCCAAAGTTTAAATTTCAAATTAAGGGAGCAAAGTCACACTACAATAATGTCATGCTACTGATAAAGGCCAAACCCTATAATGGTTAGAGTTGTAGTAGTTCAAGGGTTGTCATTAGTGATTTGACCTTGAATACTAGCATCTCTATAAAATAAGATCATGAAATTTGCACTATGAGAAGTAAACTTGCACTGATAGTAATCCTAGCTAATCTGAAAGGTAGATAAACAATATGGAAATGATTTAGAGCAAAGGATAAGAAATAGATTTGAAATATAAGAGGTGTGTTTTGAACAAAAGGAGAAATACAATATGAGTGAAGTGTGATATGAAATAAATTCTTGCAGTAATAGCAAGAATGATGAATAATCTATTCATACCTTGTATGTTTCAATTTTAGGGATGTTTAATCTACATGATTAAAATGAGAAGGATAAGTAGCAAAAAGTAAGTAGTAATGAATGAGGAGAGAGATAAGAGAAAACAATGGCTTTTCGTAATATGTGAATTTGTTTTTAGAAGTATAATTTGTTGAAGGTATATTAAGGGATGTAAATTGGTTCTACATATGATTTCAGTGTACATGTGCAAGTAATATGTTAATTAAAGGCGTCTGATAGTTTAAGTCATTCATACCAGTAATCCATCTTAGTATTTTACAATTGTGGTATTGTGATATGGGTTGAATGATGATGGAACAAATGGAGGGTTACCCTGAGTAAGGTAGTCTTACCTATTCACTCATATGAATAGAAGGGATCATAACCATATTGTATTAATATGTAACCCTAATGAGGTGTATCTTGTTATACCTAGCTTTAATATAACTAAGTGATGGTAATTGGGTATGAATAGTCCTTGAATGACTAATACAATTATGGAGTACTCTGTTACTATTGTTGAAACCCTAGTATGCTATAAGCTGATGGTTACACCTTGAATTATGTGTGGGTTCATACTTGAGAATAGTATGGAATGTGATGGTAATGCTTCACCTTATGCATCCATGATCCAATGGGGATGTCGTGAGTAGTAATGTACAATTGTTGTTGAATCTGGTATTTTATCTCAAGACTATTTTGCTATTTGAGTAGCACAATAGTAAAATTCAAAAGAATATGGTGAACTCTCTTTCGTGATTTAGAGGTAATACATAACAACAATACATATTTAGCAGTATGAATTGAGATAGTTGGATCAAATTATCGATGTTGATGTAACACCTCAAGAGTATGAAAATATTGAAATGATTGTTTCTCTCTCTATCCTATGATTGCTTGTGGCATAGAGAATTTGTTTGTTATCATTGAGAACTATTTCAAACATGTTGTGATTTAGTAAAGGAATAAAAGACTTATTGTTGAAAAATGCATTCAAGTATGAAATACAATAATATAATGACATGTAAGATTTTAGAAGCTTAAAATAAACCTTGAATGTACTTTACTTGCATATTTATGTTATGGGGACAAAACCTTTTTAAGGGGGGGGGGAATTGTTATGACCACATCTGAGCTGAATTGGTAAACTAGAGTTTACCTGGATGATTATATGCTTAATTGGATTGATCATTGCTTTAATTTAATTAATGATGATAATTCAATTATTATGTTTTAAACCTAATAAGAATGTTAAGTGTTCTATTGTTTGAGAAATTAGGGTTTGAGAAATATAAACCCTAGTTGGCTGAAATTAGGGTTTTGATGGTACATGAGTATGGAATTTGATCAGGATAGCAGTGTGGTAAATAATTTTTCATATTTTATAAAAAATTTGTATTTAATTGAATTTTGGATATGATATGGATAACTCAGTCTTGAAAATTGGAGAAAAATTTTAGAATCTTTGAGTGTTCTTTGAATGTGGTTCTAGGTCGAACTATACTTCGACCAAAATACTGACAGAGTGCTTTTCAGCAATGTAGTGTTTTATTTTTAAATATTTATTGTTAACTCCAAATGATCTAAAATTTTAAATGGATATCTAAAGCTCAATAATAAATAACATGTAAAATTTTAATAATTTTTTGATGCATTTAGACCTTATCATTAGACGAATTATAGTAACTGACATTTCTACAGAATTCTAGATAGCAATGCACTATTCGATTTTTAGTTATTTCATGGAAGATTGGAATGATATCAAAATTTAACTGAAGCTTTACAACTCAATTATAAATAACATTATAAATTTAATAATTTTTGGAGAAGGTTTGATCTCTGAAATACATGAATTCACAGAAACCTTTTTATGACAGAAAAAATCTACTGAAATAAGAAAAAGTTTAGTGAGGGGTCAATGTGCAATTAACCCAAGCAGCTCAATTTCTCTATATGGTCAACCTAACACACAAGGATCTCTCATAATTCGTGATTCAACCTAGAGAAACAAAATCCTAGAGAGAGAGAGAGTTAGGGTTTGAGAGGAGAAATTGATGGAGAGGCTGACCTAGGGTTTTGCGGTCCGAGGAATGATGAAATCATGTAAGTTTAGCTTCTTTGGATATAGTTTCAAGGTGAATATTCACTCACATGTCAAAATTCTGTCCCTCCTATGATTTGATCCAAAATGGTATAAAAACTTCCCTTTTTCTCACTCTTTCTTCATAATCCCTCATTTCTAGGGTTTCCGAGTTGAAAGGAAGAAGAATTGGGTGAATTGCTAGGGATTTGATATGGATTCGAGATTTTTAGATATGATATATGTTTATAAGGTGTTTTCACACCTTAGGGTAAGTGGGAACTTCCTTTAAATAGTATATTGCATGAAAATTGGTTAAATCAACCATAATCTTTAATTGCTTAGTATGCGACTACAAACCCTGAATTGTCTATTTGTTCTAAGTTGTTGCAAAATGATATGAAATGGATTCTTCCTTTGTTTGAATGAATTTAAGATGATAAAATCATATTAGAAATGTATACAATTCATTCTAATGAGAATTCCCTAAGTATTCACAGAGGTTATAAGAGTAAACTAAAATATAGGGTATTTGTCAATGACTGAAATTTGCTGTATAAGTAAATAGAGAAAGTTGCTTATCTAGATCCCCTTGGTTATGAATGATTGTTTATATGAATGCATAATACATATATATCAGATACTATCTTAGATTTCATTTAATGTGAATAGTGTTTGTTTGGTATCTCAGTAAAGAGGGTGAAACCCTAGATGTGAGGAAAGTTGGATATTTACGAATAGATATCGTGAAATCCATTTGAAGGGATTTTATTGACATGATAGACTTTATTGATTCAATTTTATTCTTGATGCATGATATCTCACTGAATGGCATGGAAACCCAAATTCAGCTCAGTTCCAAGGTTTCATACATATATTGATTGTATATGATTTGTTGAAAGTAGTCTTTATTCAGTAAATATTTTTGTCGTATGAAATCCTTATGAGATCCATGTGATAAGTGAATGAGGTAAATGAAAACCTAAGGATAGGGTGTTCAACGAATCAAGTATTATGATATCAATATTTTCAAAATGAGATGTGGTGATGCTTAACAGTTCAATTGCATGATTCTAGTGTATAAAGTGCCAAGTTGACATGTATTCTGTTTATTTAAGAATTTTAGTCTGCCTGTATGTATAGTATGATGATTACTTAGAATATTACAGTGTTTTGAATATACTGCTCTGCCAAGTTAAGTAAGAAAGTTCATGCCGTATTTATAAGCTTCAACGTTGAATAGACTCGGTACCATAGAGATACTAGAGTCAAGAATAAGTAAGAGAGAGATACAATATAGTAAGAGCTTTCCAAGAAAAATAAAATAATAGACATAGGTGCCCTGAACTCCATAGATTCCCTATAGATGTCTGCACTTCTGGGTGGAAATGATCCACCTTGGTAGTGACTAGTATACAGGGATCGGTATGCACCCACAGAGCGTGCAGGGAGACGAAGCCCTTAAGGAAGTCTCCTAAGAGAAGATAGGTTACCCAACATGAACTGGAGATCCCGGTGGTAACCCAGAGGTACCCACTGAGTGTACCAAGATGAGGCCCACAGAGCATCTCAGAACCTCCACCTGTGTACTCATCCTAGAAGGATAGGTCCAGTTAAAGGTCAGTTGTTTTGCTGCCTTAGTCAGATGTGACAGTTCGAGTCAAGCAGACCCAGATTCAGTTCTAGGCTTAGCTTCTTGGGTTTTAAGCTAAGTCTTGTATGGTGAGATCATTGTTCACTATGAGTATTCATATGTAGAGTACACTACATATGATCAGGGCATAATAAAATGAATGAGAGGTCAAACAAGTGTGTAAAGTTATCAAATTATTCTTTGTATGTTTCTCAATTATTTGTTCTCTTTATGATCAATCAAGCATTTCATATATTGATTCACTCTTATAGATATTTAGAGTATCCTTCCATATTTATGATTGTCAATTATTAGACTCTTTAAAGCATACTACTGTTATAATTGATATCAATTTCTCAAAAGTATATCTATAATTATATTAGTGTTTTAGACTGTTTCTTTGAAGTACTCATTCACTGAACGAGTAGGCTCACCCCTCTACTCACAATGTTTAGGGAAACCATGTGAACTTGAAGAAGTTCAAAGAATCAGAGTAGATCTACCACATGAGTTAAGTATGAGATTAGTTAAGTTCAGTCGGTCTCTATCACTCTAGGTCCTAGTATAGATGTGAGAGTGTTGTAAGTGATGTTTTGTATCTTTATTTTCTTAAAAAGAGAGAATGTATCTGATTATCATGTCATATGTACCTGAGAATGAATGTATGGATGTGTATCATTTATGTTGAGACCGTATTAAAGTAATAAAAGTTTAATTCTCTTATAAAGTTTGTTTATGTGATTGGATGTGAGAAAACAAAGAGTTTGAATAAGAAGAAAAAGTTAAGGGTGATCTTTGTATTATGTTAAATCCTCAATTTATGCCTTAATCTCATGATTAGTGGTAATTGTGAGATCGGGGTGTAACATTCCCGATGCTGATAATCTAAGAAAGTTAGTGCTCAAGGAAGTGCACATGGCTATGTATGTTATGCATCCAGGTGTAACCAAGATGTATCATAATATGAAGGATCTGTATTGGTGGCCTGATTTAAAGAAATATGTAACTGAGTTCGTGGAAAAATGTGCGGTATGTCAACAAGTTAAGACAGAACATTAGAAGCTGGATGGTACGTTGCAACCCATGCGGATACCACTGTGGAAGTTGGATCATGTAACCATGGATTTCGTAGTTGGTCTTCTGAGGACAACTAAGAATCATGATTCCATCTGGGTGATAGTGGATAGACTGACAAAGTCTGCTCATTTCATACCTGTGAAGATAACCTACACAGTAGAAAAGCTCGTTCAGGTATATGTTGATGAGATAGTATGTTTGCATGGTGTGCCAGCCACGATAGTCTCTAACAGAGGTCCTCAGTTCACAAGTCATTTTTGGGAACAGTTGCATAAGGCGTTGGGAACGCGATTGAGGTTCAGTACTACTTTCCATCCATAGATAGATGGACAGTCTGAAAGGACTATTCAGACTTTGGAGGATCTTCTAAGAGCTTGTGTTCTACAATTCCTAGGGAGTTGGGACGTGCATCTCAGTCTGATAGAGTTTGCTTACAACAACTGTTAGCAGCGAAGTATCGACATGTCACCTTATGAAGCCTTGTACGAGAGGAAGTGTAGATCTCCTCTATGTTGGTTTGAGTCTGGCAAGTATCAGCTTTTGGGTCCTGAGTTAGTGCAGCAGATGATATAGAAGAACAAGGTGATACAACAATAGTTGAAAGTGGCACAGGACAGACAAAAGTCTTATGCAGATAATCATTGCCGACCTTTAGAATTCCAGGTGGGAGATAAGGTGTATCTCAAAGTCTCTCAATGGAAAGGCGTGCTAAGGTTTGGAAGGAAAGGCAAGTTGGCTCCCAGGTATATGGGACCATATCCAGTGATAGCACGTGTTGGGAAAGTGGATTACAATTTGGAGTTACCACCAGATCTGCACAGATTGCATCCAGTGTTCCATGTTAGTATGCTAAAGAAAAGTCATCTGGGAACAGAGACAATGATACAACCAGTTGAGGTCAAGCTTGATGAAGATGTGACCTACGAGGAAGATCCAGTGTTGATCCTTGAAAAATGAGTGAAGAAGCTAAAGAGGAAGGACCAGGTTCTTGTGAAGGTTCTCTGGCATCACCGTGGCATTGAGGAAGCCACGTGGGAGCTTGAGGAAGAGACGAGGAGGAAGTATCCCTCACTTTTCTCTTCAGATTTTGGAGGCAGAATCCTTTTGTAGGGGTTTATGGCTTGTAAGGACCCTGACCTTCATTTTGGGCTTACCTTGTTTGCTTTGCCTAAATCTTGTGTTTATAGGCTTGCCTAATCACTTCAGGTGTGATTAGGGTTGTTGTGCTCTGTTGTGGGTCTTTTTGGTGCAACTTGCAATTTACCCAAGTTCTAGGGTTTCTGTGCAAGTTTGCCACCTTGAGAGATCTCTTTGTATCTGTAAGGACCCTGACCTCCATTTTGAGCTTACCCTGTTTTCTTTGCCTAAACCTTGTGTTTAGATGTTTGCTAATCACCTGAGTCGTGATTAGGGTTTATTTGTGCCTTGTTGAGAGGTTGAGGTGCAACTTGCAAATTACCCAAGTTTGTCACCTTGAGAGATGTCTTTCTCTCTCCTTACATCCCCTAGGATTGAGAGGATGGATCAGGCTCTTTTCTTGAGTAGCTTTGGGCTTTTTTGAGCCTTGTTGAGGCTTGGTATCGGGTTGGACCTTAGTGTATCAGCCAGGAGTGCTTGCTTGTATTGGGCAAGCTTTGCATCAGACATGGTGTGTCGGTTTGCCATGTTGGGCAACACACACCCTCTTGACCAAGCCTCATTTGTGTCACCATTCTTTGGACAAGTGGCCGTTGCTTTGCTAGTGGGTGGCAAGTCATGGACAAGTAGTTTGGGGTGCTATCATGTGGCATAACCCTTGGATAAGTGTACTATGGTCAGGTTCCACCTTGCCATGCTCTCCCTCTTCACTCCTTAGTATATAAGCAACCCTTCTTACTTTCTAGGCCTATTTGGTACCCTTAGTTGCTCCCTTTCCTTTGGTGGCTGAGCTAGGAGAAGAGAAGAGGAAGTGGTGGCTGATACAGTTGTTGTCTTGGCCGATACTCTCTCCTTGTTGGAGCTTGGAGGGTGAAATAGCTCTAGTCTTCTTCTTTCTCTAGGGGTGGCCAAAACCCTAGAGTGTGCCTTTCTCTTTCTTCTCTTATGGTGAGTATCTTTCTCTCTTTCCTTGGCACCCTATTCTTCTTCTTCTTCCTTTCTTTTTGGCCATGGTGGTTATGGAGTTTCTCTTCTCTCTTAGTGTTGGCCGAAGGTGGTGTCTTGGACCTTGGAGCTTGAAGCCTGGTGCTTGGAGCTTTGGAACTAGAGGAGTGTGCTTGAGGCGGGTTACATAACTCCTACCCTATCTATATTACCTTCTTTTTATGTTTCTTGTTTATATGCTATCTTGATAGGCCATGATTATCTTGTTAGTAATATCTTTGATCTAGTATGTGCCCTTGATGTTGTGGGATATGATTACATGGTTATGTTGTTTATATGTGTTCTTGGACCTTGTTGGTCGAACCTTGGATTAGGGTTCCTTGGAAAAAACCCCTCTCTCTTAGTTGTTGAGAGGTGAGCCTAGGGTTCCCTAATTCAATGGTGTGTGTGGTGTGTTCTTGGGGCAAAATCCCTTTCTCTCACTTTGGTTTTGAGAGGTGATCTTGAGCTCTAGTGGTGTAGCCAAAACCCCTCTCTTCCATAGTCATTGAGAGGTGAGTCTATACTCTAGTTACTTGGGTAATACCCCTCTCTTACCAAGGTTTTGAGAGGTGAGCTTTTAGCTAGTGTTGACCTAGTTGAGGTTGGAGGGTTGGCCGATATGGTGATGACCCACCTTGCTGCCCGATATGTGATGGGAGTTGTGCAAAACCCCTCTCACTTGGTTGTTGAGAGGTGAGCCAAATCTCTTGATCTATTAGGGTTTCTTGGTGACTTTCTTGAGGTTGAAGATGACCAACCTGATATGGTACCTTGCCCGATAGGTTATGTGGTTCTTGGCCGACATGGTTACAAGGTTACCTAACCCGATGTGGAGTGAAGTGTGTTGGATGCTTGAGTTGCCCGATATCCCATTTATAGGGTTGAGCTTGGGCGATATGCTTGATGGATGTCTTGTTGACCTTCTGACCGACATGGATCCTTACCCAAGATGCTATTGGGCGATATGTCCTTGGCCGATATGGTGCTTGGTTGACATCCCCTCTTGAGTACCTTGGACGACATGGATAGGCCATGCCTTGATGGTCAAGAAACACCCCACCTTCCTTGATTTGTGAGGTGAGATCTAACCTTTGTCCGATATGACGTTGCCTAATATAGGGTCTTGGTCGATGTAACCCTAGTTGGGTATTATAGTGTGTTGACCGATAGGGAGCCCTAACCCTAGCTTGGACGGTAGGGATGTGCCTTGGACGATAGGGTAGCTTGCTACCTCTTTGTTTTCTTTGACCGATAGGGGTATGATCTTGTGTTGGGCGATATGGCTCACACCTTTCACCTTGCACTTGTGGTGCTGCCCGGCATGGTGCCTTAGTGGCTTGGGCGATATGAAGTGGACATTAGGGTTTTTTGCCTTAGGCGTTATGAAGCTTACCCTCTTCCTTGGCCGATATCTTCTTGTTTGATCCTGCACGATACCAAGGTGATAGTGGTTGGCCGATATGGTTGTAGCCCTAGATGGGTCCTGGCCTATACAATAGGTGGTGAAGAGTTGCATGCTTAACCGATATAGTGTTGGGCGTCACACTCTTTGGTGAGAGACGTTGTGCCTTTGGTGAGGGCTATCCCTTACCCAAGATACTTTTGGTGATGGTTGTTCCTTACCCGATACACCTATAGTGAGGGTTGTACCTTGTGTTCAGTTGGAAACCCTAATGCTTGTTATGCTTTGGTATAAGAGGTTGTTATCCAAGCAGGTAACAGTTGTACGATGAGGCCATGGTAATGGCATGATAGTAACATGATGTGGAACATCATGGGTTATGATGAATCCAATAATAAGTGATGGGTGTTACCTATGGAATGGTATGGAATACTTTGATGATGGGATTGAGTTCCAGTGATGTTGATCCTTGTGATGGATCTAGATGATTGGCAAGAGGCCAAGTGGTAACATGTAATGTTGGATCCTTATGATGGATCATGATGATGTTGATGGCTTTGAGAATAGTAGTAACAGTGTGATACAAGTTAATGGAATCTATGTTGTTTACTCATGTTTATGGTTTGCATAATACAACTTGGTTGACCCCAAAAATCCTCTTAAATTGCATTAATTAATTACAAATGAACCTTTCATGTAGTTTGCCCTGACCATAGATTCATCATCATCAGGAGCTGTTGATAGTGAAATGGGTTCTCCTGCGGGTTAACTCGACGTGCATATTGTTGATTATGTGGGGTTTCTCCTAGCCGAAAATAGGAGGATTAGAGTGCAACTTCAGTTGTAGACTCCAGATGTGCATAAGAGCATGGTGAACAGGCCCATGGCTCAGTGTGATAGAGCATGAATGCGTTCATGGCTCAAGGAGCACGGTGAATAGGCCCGTGGCTCAAGGTATGCTAGCACTGAGACCTGTACCGAGGAGGGCTAGAGGAAAGGGTAGCCTGTGGGAGATGACCCTCTAACTGAGGTCACTTAAGCAAGAGGCTGTGGTCCTACTTTGAATATCATGCAGTGACCACGAATAGGATGAGGTTGTGGAGTCCAACTCTTCCATTGACCTTGTATGGCACCAACTTTGGGTTTCGCAACTGAAGGTTGGATTTGAGCAGTACAGATCATTTCCTCAGGGCATAATAAATGGTAATCCATCCGTATAGTATATTTGCTTAGGGAAAACACGGAACATTGGTTGAGGCCTTGTTTGTATAGTTGCCCTAGTTATATCTTGCAGCTAATTACATGTTCCTCATATGTTATGATAAGATCCTATAAGACCTGTCTTGTCAATCATGTTCCATATATTATCTATTTATATGCCTCTTAGATATCCTGGTAAGATGTTATAAAGGGAGTTCTGCTCAGTATGTTGCATATATGATCTGCTTATATCAGTTACCTACTTTATCTATTATAGCTCTCCTGAGGTTTTGTAGTTTCGGCGGGGGTTATATTTCTTGCTGGGACTGTGTGTCTCACCCCGTTGGCTTAAAACCTTTTTAGGTGGATGTGCTAGACGTGGTGGTGATCATGGTGTTGCAACTAAGCAGCAAGAAGAACAGTAGAAGGTAAGAGGTGGATATGCTGCTGCTTTTGGGGTGTTTTGTAGTAGAGTTCTAGAGTCATCCCTGTACTCTCAGGTCCTTGGAGGTGTTTTGATGAGGTTTCACAATGTATAGTTGATATGGATTTCTTATCCTGTTGTTGACCTGGATAGGTCTGTTATGTACATAAACAGATGGTGAACTCTTGTGCTTATGGGAAATCTAGATCCTATGAGTTGTGGACATGTATCAAGTTTATGTATATTTATATAACATGTTTCTTTATAGGATGTGGATCTGGTTGTAATTGTTCCTTTCTTATCTGCTTTCCGCAATCGATTTTAATTAACCCATGTTTTTGGTAATACGATGTTTGTGATTGTTCTGCATGTTTTCGCGTGATGTTTCACTATCTTTGTGATGGTGGGATGCCACAAGTTAGTTGGTATCAAAGCTCTAGGTTCATTGAGTCTACAAAGATCTAGGACTAGGTTCTGTGTTTGTTTTTGAGATTTTTCCCAATTTTATCATAATAACCTTCTGCCCCCAGTAGAAGATAAAGCTAAAAGATGACTAGAAGTCACATAGAACATGCTGCTGAGAGTAGTGCCGCTGCATTAGTTGATGGAGTGAGTATGCAGGCACATGAAGATTGGGTGCCTGAGGTCCCTCAAATTGACCCTGCCATTCTCAAGAACCCTACTTATCAACACCTTATGGGGCAGGTAATGGTAACGATGAATCTCATGGTGGAGAGATTTCCTGTGCTTCCACCAAGAGCACCGGTTCCCCATGGTGAATCTTCAGGTATTGGGAAGACCTTTGAGCGTCTTTGCTGAGTCGAAGCTTCAGATTATGTTAGAATGGCTGATCCAGCGGATGAAGATCTGTGGTTGACAGATCTTGAGAAGGCCTTCTGGATCCTCGACATCTCCGAAGTAGACAAAGTCAAGCATGCTATCCACCTTCTGAAAGGTAGTGCTGGCCACTAGTGGGCCATCAAGGAGGAGAAGCGAACTGGTGAGGTGATCTATTGGGACGTCTTCTGGGGGGAGTTCATGAGTTGATACTTCCCACAGACGTATCTGGATGAGAAGATCAGTTAGTTTGAGCATGTGTGCCAAGGTTCTCTGAACATCACCGAGTATGAAGCCAAGTTTATGGAGCTGCTGAGGTTTTGTCCTCACATGGCGGCAACAGATGATGAAAGGATCAGGCGGTTTGAGAAAGGTTTGAGTGCCGAGCTATCAACACCTGCTGCTGCTTTAGAGAACCGAGAACAGTTTGCCACATTTGTAGAGTCTATTCGGAGGATAGAACGGTCAATCTGAGAAAAGAGAGAGACCATGACTAGGAAAAGGCCTGCTCAGTTTTAGAAATAGAGGTTTGACAACCACAAGAAGCCGAGGTTTTCTGCACCTTTTGTGATGCAAGGTTCTAGTGCGCCATCTCATTGGTCACCAAGTAAAGGAAGAGGGCATGGTTATTCACCATCCAGAGCCTACAATACAGCTTCAGTAGAAGTGACAGGGCCATCTAGGCCGTAGTTAGAGGACATGTCATGCTATATTTATGGGAAGACATGGCATATAAAGTCGAATTGCCCAAGGAGAGATGTTGAAGTTACACAACAACTGAGACAGAGTCAACAAGGTTCAGATAGACAACAGTTTAGTGGTTCCTGAGGGTAAGGACGCGGCCAAGCATCACAAGCTAGATCATCTGCTCAAGGAAGCAGAGGGCGTGGACGACATCAAGCAACGACTCGATTCTATGATATGAGTTAGCCTGAGGCGATAGTCAACCCACGAGTGGTGGTAGGTCAGATGGAGTTATTTCATTCTGATTTGTCTTCTTCTTGCTTTATATCTGTTCTGGTTGACCTGGGTGCTACACACTCTTTTATCGCTCATAGTATGCTTGATAGTTGTCTTTTACCTATTAATTGTAAGAAGGATGGCTTGTTGTTAGAAACCCCTCTTGATGGTTCCTCGATGCTTCAAGAGGTGTGACCCTGCCATTCTCGAGAACCCTACTTATCAACACCTTATGGGGTAGGTAATGTCAACGATGAATCTCATGGTGGAGAGATTTCCTGTTCTTCAGCCAAGAGCACTGGTTCCCCATGGTGAATCTTCGGGTATTGGGAAGACCTTTGAGCGGCTTCGCTGAGTCAGAGCTTCAAATTATGCTAGAATGGATGATCCAGCGGATGCAGATCTGTGGTTGACAGATCTTGAGAAGGCCTTCCGGATCCTCAACATCCTCGAAGTAGACAAATTCAAGCATGCTATCTACCTTATGAAAGGTAGTGCTGGCCACTGGTGGGCCATCGAGGAAGAGAAGCGACTTGGTGAGGTGATCTATTGGGACGTCTTCTGGGGGCAGTTCGTGAGTCAATACTTCCCAAAGATGTATCTGGATGAGAAGATCAGTTAGTTTGAGCGTCTGCACCAAGGTTCTCTGAACATCACCGAGTATGAAGCCAAGTTTATGGAGCTACTGAGGTTTTGTCCTCACATGGAGACAACAAATGATGAAAGGATCAGGCGGTTTGAGAAAGGTTTGAGTGCCGAGCTATCGAAACCTGCTGCTACTTTAGAGAACCGAGAACGGTTTGCCACGTTTGTAGAGTCTGTCTGGGGGATAGAACGATCAGTCTGAGAAAAGAGAGAGACCATGACCAGGAAAAGGCCTGCTCAGTTTCAGAAATAGAGGTTTGACAACCACAAGAAGATGAGGTTTTCTGTACCTTCTGTGATGCAAGGTTCTAGTGCACCATCTCAGTGGTCACCAAGTAAAGGAAGAGGGCATGGTTATTCACAATCCAGAGCCTACAATACAGCTTCAGTAGAAGTGACAGGGCATCTAGGCCGTAGTTAGAGGATAGGTCATGCTATCTTTGTGGGAAGATAGGGCATATGAAGTCGAATTGCCCAAGGAGAGATGTCAAAGTGACACAACAACCCAGACAGAGTCAACAAGGTTCAGATAGACAACAGTTTAGTGGTGCCTGAGGGTGAGGATGTGGCTAAGCATCACAAGCTAGATCATCTGCTCAAGGAAGCAGAGGGTGTGGATGACATCAAGCAATGACTCGATTCTATGCTATGAGTTAGCCTGAGGCGATAGGCAACCCGCGAGTGGTGGTAGGTCAAATGGAGTTATTTCATTCTGATTTGTCTTCTTCTTTCTTTATATCTGTTCTGGTTGACCTGGGTGCTACACACTCTTTTATCGCTCATAGTATGCTTGATAGCTGTCTTTTTCCTATTAGTTGTAAGAAGGATGGCTTGTTGTTAGAAACCCCTCTTGATGGTTCCTCGATGCTTCAAGAGGTGTGTCCATCTTGTGTTCTATCCTTTTCAAGACACAACATACAAGTGGATCTCATACCACTTGATATGCATGGATTCGATGTAATCCTTGGGATGGATACCTTAGAGAGGTATAAGGTCATGCTGGACTGTGGTTCCAAACAAGCGGTGTTCATTGATGATGGTAAGAAGTGGATCTTGTAGGGAGATAGGAAGATTCTTCTGACGTGTTTGGTATCAGCTTTGCTGGCAGAGAAGTTGTTGCGACAAGGTTGTAGAGCATTTTTGGCTCATGTTGTGGATACCGAGGCTAGATGTCTGAGTCTTCAGGATGTGATGGTTATCAGAGAGTTTGAGGATGTGTTTCCCAATGAGTTTCTCGGTGTTCCCCCATCTCGAGAGATTGACTTTGAGATCAATCTAGTGCCAAGGACACAACCAGTTGCTCAGACACCGTACAGGATGGCTCCAGCTGAGATGGCAGAGCTAAAGAAGCAATTATAGGAGTTGTTGGATAAATGTTTCATCAGACCAAGCACATCGGCATGGGGTGCTCTAGTTCTATTTATGAAGAAGAAGGATGGATCGATGCGTCTGTGCATAGATTACTGTTAGTTGAACAAAGTTACGATCAAGAACAAGTATCCTTTTCCAAGGATAGATGATCTGTTTGATCAGTTGCATGGTGCTACAATGTTCTCAAAGATGGATCTACAGTCTGGATATCATCAGTTGAGGATCCAGGATGAGGACATACCAAAGTCAGCTTTCAAGACGAGGTATGGTCACTTTGAGTTTGTGGTTATGCCGTTTGGGCTAACCAATGCACCTGCTGCTTTCATGGATCTGATGAACATGGTGTTCCATCCAATATTAGATTAGTTTGTTGTGGTTTTAATAGATGACATCTTGATCTATAATCAGGACAGTCAACAACATGAACAGCACCTTCGACAAGCGTTGACTCTCCTTCACCAACACCAGTTGTATGCCAAGTTTAGAAAATGTGAGTTCTGTATGAAGGAAGTTAATTTCTTGGGTCATGTGATATCGGTAGAAGGAATCAGAGTGGATCCCAAGAAGGTGGAGTTAGTTGTAAAATGGGAGCAATCGAAGACGCCGACTGAAGTTTGTAGTTTTCTGGGTTTAGTAGGATACTACTAGAGGTTTATAAAGGACTTCAGTGTGATCGCGTTGCCGTTGATGAAGTTGACCAGGAAGGATGTACCTTTTGTTTGGGATGATCGTTGTTAGTGTGCTTTTCAGAACATGATGGAGAAGCTGACTAGTGCTCCAGTGTTGGTGCTTCCAGAGCCTGGGAAATGCTATGTTGTTTTCTATGATGCTTCCAAGAAAGGCTTAGGTTGTGTGTTGATGCAGGAGGATCATGTGGTTTCTTTTTCTTTGCAACAACTTAAGAAACATGAGGAGAGTTATCTGACACATGATTTGGAGCTGGTAGCGGTAGTCCATGTGTTGAAGATATGAACACACTATATTTATGAGATGACTGAATAATGAAAACAAGATCAACGAATGCGGAAGCGATTAACAACGGAATTATCAAAAATCACTAAAAATTTAAAACTTTTTGTAAAGAGACCATCAAACGATAAAAATCTTTCATAAAAGAACATGATAAGTTGTTTACATCATGTTTCATTATTACATCTCTGTAACAGACACATCTCGAGAATTACAACATCAACCACCTTGTTAACTGTACAAGGTAAGGTACAAAATCTCGAGGCATCATGCCAAAATGTCAGATATACTCCTAGGACCTGAGAGTACAGAGACAACACATGACATACTATCTACACAACTTGACAGTCAGTGTCTCCACCTGAGGATCACTGCTGTCCCAGAGATTGCTGCTGCTGCTGATCACCCACTGATGGATTCCTTCGTCCTCGACGTCTACCTAAAAAGTCGAATCCCACGGGGGTGAGACAATTGAATAATTGTCCCAGCGAGAGTTATAACTCTCCGCCAGAAGCTTTGTTATTGCGTTAAAGGAATATCATAATGCATAAGAAATATAAACATTCAACATCAGGTAACATTGTATATACTATGTGAAGCATCATCCTTATAAGTAATCATTTCAATTATAACTTAATTAAAAGGAAAGACATATAACAATAAGAAATATGAAGAACATGTATACTAGTTACTTAACTAGAGCACTATAAACAATGTATCATCAATCATTGTTTCTCGTAGTTCAACCTAAGCAATATGTTATGCGGCTGATTACATTTTACAAACATATTTATGCCCCGAGGAGATGAGTTACACCTCTCATACTCCAACCGAACATCATTAGATCACAATCGGTACCATACCTAGGTCATCAGGAGAGCTGGATTCCTATGACCTCATCACTCCTCAGTCAGTATGAGGATCATCATACAGGACATCTCGTGTCTCTGCTATAATAGCTCTCCAGGGTATTCTGGCAACTTCGCTATTTAGAGCTACAGTGGCGTTCTGTACTCTCTTCGCCATCGAGGGATTTCTTGTTTATCTCTCATCGATGCGGTATTAATAACATCATCAGGAGATTAGTGATACATCTTCCCGGCATAAACACATAATGAAGAATTAAGAGAGTAATGATACATCTTCTATCAAATCCAACATTAGGACGTAAGGTTATTCACGTCCATAACCCCCACATACTCAAAAGTATGTGCTCCAGGAGTTCCCTTAGGAAAACCTGTTTCACCATCATTGACACTGATGGATCTATGGTCAGGGCTCTACATGATATCGTTATACTTGATTAGTTAAGTACATTACTGCATTCTTTAGCATCAAGCTTGTTTTCAAACATAAACCAATAAAACTAATGCTATAAAGAAGGAGTATTATTTGTATCAAGTTCACATCACATACTTTACACATTGGGATATCAATCCCTACCCATCACATCATTGTGATTCAGGAATATGGGTGTTCAAACCCTTGAATCATCATAACACTTGTTACCAAGTAACATCTCATATCATTTGTTCATCTTAATAATATGACTATTGATTATAACAATGCATATATTTTTTGTGGCTTATTCAGCCTATCAAGCTCATATGTTACCACTCACCAGGTAACATAGCATATCGTTATACTTGAAGCATGTAAAGTATTTTCAATACACAAGACATCATAATCCTTACCTGGATGTGATAACCTCTTTATGAAAACCTGCATGGTTAACATTTATTAATAACATTCACATTGTAACTATCTCAGGACAATACAAATTCCTTTTCAAATATATATATATATATATATATATATATAGAGGATACCATGGCCGTGCTATCTTTCACGGTCGTACAAGAGTAAGCCACCACGGCCGTGCAACAAAGGATTTACCACGATCGTGTCATATTACCACGGCTGGTTTCTAGGGTTAGGATTCTCATTCAATCCAATTAGAATTATTCATCATATTAATTGATTAGGAATAGTGATTCCTTATCTCATACCTCATCATAGAGTTTCATGCTTAAAATCATAACTCAGAATTAGGGTTTACTTGTTCATATCATCACATCACCCTAGATTAGGGTTTACTATTCTCATTGCCTCACATTACCCTAGATTAGGGTTTATTATTCATATTATAGTGAATTAAGATCATACCATCATTATGTATTAAGATTAGTTTCATTCATGTCCTCAAATTAGGTTAAGATGCATTGATCATCATAATTAGGGTTTCCATGATCTCACTATGAAGGATCATCCCCTAATTAGGTGTATTCATACATATTGGAGGTATTTTACTTGATTCTCATACATGTAGGGAGTCTCCTCTCTCCTCTTATCATTAGAGGATGTTTACATCTCTTATGATGAGATTAGGTCAAACCATCCTTGGTAACATAAGTCAAGTCATCACTAATATGGTCATTAGGGTTTGCTTGATCAAGGGGTGTTGACTACTTAAACCCATCAAGGGTACTTTGGTAATGTTCACAATTGATCATAACATGCTTCAATCAACTAATTACTTCTTCCCTTAATGTCTTTAGGTATCATTAGGATTTAGATTAATCAACAATTAAACCATCTAAGCCTTTAAAGCATTAAGCATTCTTGACCTTAAAAGACCCCAAACGGTTTTGCACTTTCAACCTCCAAACGGTTTTGAAACCACATGGAATGGTTGACCGTTTGGACCCTTTGACTTTTGAAACCATTTGTCCAAGTACACACTCAAGACCATTTGCCCTCAAACGGTCTTGAGACTGTTTGGATTCAAACGGTCTTGAGACCGTTTGGTCCAAACATCTCAAAACCGCATGGACCCAAAAGTGTGTCAACACTTCCAATTGCTTTAGGGTTTCCAATGTTGAACCCCTCAATTGTTTATGCCATGATTAACCAATTATCAATTGAGCCAATTAGGTTAATCCTCTACTAATTTGACCTTCAATTGATCACCAATTAGGGTTTGGATTGATTGGATTAGGGTTGGAATCGATCACTCTTCAACATGTATCAACATGAGTCTAATTGATGTTTGAGACTATTGAACCATCATTAAATTGGGTCATGACCTGCCCCAAACGGTCTTGGGATCGTTTGGATGTTCACCAAACGGTCTTGGGACCGTTTTCCCATCATATAATCAAAATTCAAGTCAACCAATTAAGGTTTGGATCAATGGATTGACCGCCAAATCAGCAATTGATTACACTTTAACTTAGTAACATTGGATCATCAATTGCTTAACCATACTCACCCCTATACCTCCAAACGGTCTTGGGTGACCTCCAAACGGTCTTGAGACCGTTTGGATGAGCTCCAAATGGTCTTGAGACCGTTTGTCTCATCCAACCCTTTGATTCTAGTGAAAAATCATTAGGATTTGAGCCATAGAGTTGATCATCAAATCAACACTTAGTTGCAAGGTGATTTCATACCTTTGGACCTTCAATTGATCAAATATACTTAACCCCAGACCTCCAAACGGTCTTGGGTGATCCCCAAACGGTTTCAAAACCGTTTGGGGTAATGGGATTTCCTCCATGAATTCGAGCTAGATGGTCATTAGAACTTACCCAAACCTTCTTGGTCATCCTCCTCTGCTCCTAATATCCTCCTTAGTCGGTTCAAGCAAGAAGATGAGAAGAGGAAATGAAGGAAACAATCCTTTGCCTTATAAAGGAGTTGTGCTTATATATTTTGGGTATATTTTCAAGGCAAGGTTAATTATTTCTTCTATTTCTCATATGGGTCCTTCTCCACTTCCTTGACACGTTTCTCCCTTTCTCATCACATGCAAATATCTCCCTTATTCACGTTTTAGAGGAAAAGAAGCCAAATATCTTATTAAGTTGCACATATAAAAGGGGTCATTTTGCATACATATTGATTATTTACTTATAAGGTTATCCTTCTTATATGGTTATTCAAATGAGGTGCCCCCCTTATTTTCTTTATTCTACTTGATGATAAGAGTCATGAAAGATATTCTAGAGGGTATATTTTACATGTTGCACCCTATGTTTTGGGTAAATTGCACTTTACACCAAAACTAGGGTTTAAAGCACAAGGATTGCTCTACAAGCTATATCTTGGTGCCCAAGCTTGGAGAATCCATATCACTACATCATATTCATTCTTATGATGTATCATCATCAAAGGAACACCTTAACATGTGCAATTTGCAAGCTAAACCCTTAGATTGGGTAATTTGCACACAGGTTCACTTCTAACAAAACAATATTACAACATTGTTCAAAAAGGACATAAATGGAAGTATATGTTCCTCAGGAGTTTTAATTACATATCAAAAGATAATCAGAAGAATATAATCACATGTTTTAAGCAAAACACCTAGGGTTAGTTCATAACCCAGGTCAGGGATGTTACAAATTATCCACCCCTTACAAGGATTTCATCCCCGAAATCAACAAAACATATCAACAGGACATATCAAGAGAAAAGAGCAGGGTATTTCCTTCTCATATCTTCCTCTAGTTACCATGTGGCTTATTCAACACCACGATGATTCCAGAGGACTTTCACAAGACTTATGTCTTTCTTTTTCAGCTTTTTAATTCTTTTATCAAGGATTGACACTGGTCCTTCTTCATAAGATATGTTATCATTCAATTCTACCTCCATAGGTTGCAGAACTGATTCTGTATCAGGGTGACATTTCCTCAACATGGAAATGTGAAACACAGGGTGTAACCTCTGTAACTCTGGTGGTAGATCTAGTTTATAGGCTACCCTTCCAATTCGTTCAATGATTGGATAAGGCCCCATAAACCTTGGAGCTAACTTCCCTTTCCTTCCAAATCGAAGGACTCCCTTCCACTGTGAGACTTTGAGATACACTCTGTCTCCAACCTGAAATTCTAAGGGTCTATGATGTTTATCAGCATAAGATTTCTGCCTATCCTGTGCAGTCTTTATCTGTTGTTGTATTACTTTAATCTTCTCTGTGGTCTGCTGTATAAGATCAGGACCTATCAGTTGGTATTCACCAGTTTCATACCAACATAGGGGTGATCTACAACGTCTACCATATAAGGCTTAATAGGGTGCCATGTCAATGCTATGTTGATAACTATTGTTGTAGGAAAACTCTATCAAGCTTAGGTGCAGATCCCAACTCCCTATAAACTGAAGAACACATGCTCTAAGAAAATCTTCCAAGGTTTGTATATTCCTTTCTGACTGTCCATCCGTCTGAGGATGAAAGGCTGTACTGAACCTTAACTGTGTGCCTAAGGCTTTATGAAGTCTCTCCCAAAAACGACTCATAAACTAGGGACCTCTGTCAGAAACGATGGTAACTGGTACTCCATGCAACCATACTATCTCTTCAACATACAACTGTGCTAGCTTCTCAGCAGAATAGGTCATTTTGACAGGCAAGAAATGTGCTGTCTTTGTCAACCTATCAACTATTACCCAAATGTAATCATGCCCTTTTCTTGTCCTGGGTAGGCCAACAACAAAGTCCATGGTTATATGATCCCACTTCCACTGTGGTATGGGTAAAGGTTGCATTGTTCCTACAGGCTTCTGGTGTTCAACTTTAACTTGCTGACACACATGACACCGCATAAAAAACTCAACAACGTTCTTCTTCATTCCAGGCCACCAATACATATCTTTCAAGTTTTGATACATCTTGGTGCTTCCTGGATGCATAGCATACATCGAAGAATGAGCTTCTTCCAGAACTAACTTTCTCAAGTTATCCACATCAGGCACTATCATCCTCCCATGATAACAGGATACTTGGTCCTCTGAGTCATGGAAACTATCTCATTTCTCATTACCATACTCCGGTCTGATCTGTTGAACTACAACATCAACTTGCTGTGCCTCCTTGATCTGCTCTCTCAGAGTTGGTTTTATATGCATCTCAGCTAACATCCTAGCTAACAATGATACTTTCAACTGTACATTATCTTGTCTTAAGGAGATAAGCATATCTCTCCTAGAGCATACCAAAAAGTTCAGTTGTGCTCTATCTAAGGCTAGTGTTGCTGATTTCCTACTCAAAGCATCTGCAACCACATTGGCCTTCCCTGGATGGTAATCAATTGTATAATCATAATCTTTGATTAACTCCATCCAGCGGCATTGCCTCATGTTAAGCTCATGCTGAGAAAAGATGTACTTAAGGTTCTTATGGTCAGTGAAAATCTAGAATGTTTCTCCATAGAGATAGTGTCTCCAGATCTTCAAGGCATGAACCACAACAGCTAGCTCCAGATCGTGTGTCAGATAATTCTCCTCGTGTTTCTTAAGCTGTCGAGAAGAAAAAGAAATCACTTGTTTATCCTGCATCAACACACATCCAAGTCCATTCTTGGAGGCATCATAGAAAACTATGTAACCTTTTCCTTGTTCTAGTAACATAAGCACTGGTGCACTTGTCAACCTCTCCTTCAACAACTGGAAAGATTGCTTACACTTATCACTCCAAGCGAAAGGAACATCTTTCTGGGTTAACTTAGTCAAGGGTAAGGCTATAGAACTGAAGTTCTTAATGAACCTATGGTAATAGCCAGCCAACCCTAAGAAACTACAGATCTCCTTCGGTGTCTTTGGCTGCTCCCATTGTAGAACATATTCTACCTTTTTAGGGTCAACACGAATACCCGAGGCAGATACCACGTGTCCAAGGAAAGATACCTCTGGTAACCAGAACTCACACTTACTAAACTTAGCATATAGCTTGTGTTCTCTTAGCAAAGTTAGAGCCTGACGAAGATATTGTTCGTGTTGCTGAGCATCTCTACTATAGATCAGGATGTCATCTATAAAGACAACAACACACTAATCGAGAAAAGGTCAGAAGATTCTATTCATGAGTTCCATGAATGCAGCTGGTGCATTAGTTAGTCCAAATGACATAAATGTGAACTCATAGTGACAATACCTCATCCTAAAGGCAGACTTTGGTATGTCACTATCCTTAATACGGAGTTGGTGATATCCTAACCTCAAATCTATCTTTGATAAGACAGTTGCATCACGCAACTGATCGAAGAGATCATCAATCCTCGGCAGGGGATACTTGTTCTTTATTGTTACCTTATTTAACTGTCTGTAATCAATGCATAACCACATTGATCCATCTTTCTTCTTAACAAAGAGCACTGGAGCACCCCAAGGTGAAGTACTTGGTCAGATGAAACCCTTCTCAAGAAACTCCTGAAACTATTTCTTGAGTTCTGCCATCTCAGCAGGCGCCATCCTATACGGTGTTTGTGCTATAGGATGTGTGTCTGGGATCAAATTGATTTCAAAATCAATTTCTCGAGGCGGTGACACACCTGGAAGTTCTTCAGGAAATACATCTACAAATTCCCTGACTACAGGAACTTCGGCAGGGTTAGGACTATCCATGGTAGTATCTACCACATGGGCTAAGAATGCATAACATCCTTGCCTCATCCACTTCTCAACAACCATAGCCGACACAAGACAGGTGGGTAGAATCTTTCTCTCTCCTTGAAAGATCCATGTGTCACTATCATCAACGAACACAACTTTCTTGGATTCACAATCCAAGACAACCTTATACCTTTCTAAGGTATCCATCCCAAGGATTATATCAAATCCATACATCTCAAGTGGTATAAGATCCAATTGAATGCGATGTTCAGAAAAGAAGAGGATGCAGGGAGAACATACCTCCTATAACACAACAGACCCTCTCAATGGAGTTTCTAGCAACAAACTATCTACTCTACGACTTATACTCAAGTTGCAGTCAAGAATCACTCTTCAAGTGATAAAGGAGTGCGTAGCACCCGGATCAATCAAAACGGATACAACGTAAGATGTAGACATATCAGAATATAACAACTTCATCTGACCTGCAACAACCCGAGGGTTGATAACTGCATCAGGTGGATTCATCGCATATAACCTCGCTGTCGCCTGTGGTTGATTCAGTGCTTGATGATTAGATGCCGATGACCCAGCTTGGGACGCTTGTCCACGTCCTCTAGTTCCTCTTGGAAACTATCGCCTTTGTGATCCTTGTTGATTCTGTCTCTGAGGTTGAGTCACACTCACCTCTCTAGCTCTACAGTCCTTCATTAGATGCCCCATCTTACCACATATATAACAACTTCTGTTCAGTTGTTGTGGTCTGGGTGGTCCTGTAACTGACATAGATGCTGAACTGTGAGCTCCTCTGGGAGGTAGGCTCCGTCCTTTACCCTTATTCGATGTCCATTGTGTTCGGGTATTGGATCTAGGTGGCGGCATAGGTGCAGAAAACCTAGGTTTCTTGAAACTTTTAGATGAAGATCCTTGGAACTGGGGATACATTCTCTTATTCTGGGTCTGTCTCTTATCTGCTATAGACCGTTCTACCCTTCTGACAGACTCCACGAAGGTAGCAAACCTTTCTCTGTTCTCTAGGGCAGACATGGGAGTAGTCAACTCAGCGTTTAACCCTTTCTCGAAACGTCGAATCCTTTCTTCATCTGTGGTCGCCATGTGCGGACAGAACCGCAAAAGCTCCATGAACTTAGCCTCGTACTCGCTAATGTTCATTGGACCTTGCCTTAATCTCTCAAACTGAGAGATTTTCTCGTCTAGAAACGTCTTTGGGAAATATCTGTTGATAAATTCCCATCAGAAGTCTTCCCAGGTAACCTCCACACCAGGCCTCTTTTGTTCTTTCATGGTCCACCAATGACCAGCACTCCCCTTGAGAAGATAGACAACATGTCTAACCTTCTCAGCTTCAGGGATGTTCAGGATTCTAAAGGCCTTTTCTAGTTTAGTTAACCATAAGTCGGCATCTGCGGGGTCATCTCTTCCAAAATATTCGGTGGCTCCAACTCGACGAAGTCGTTCAAACGTCTTGTCGATTCCTTTTCCTTCAGGCTGGGCAGGTAAACTAGGTGCAGGCATAGGTATCCTATCCGTTATATGCGTCATGGCAGTCATAAACTGTCCAAACATGGTCTGGATAGCTGGGTTCCCCATGTCATCTGGATCGAACTGGGGAAGTTCAAGCACAGGTTGCTCTATCTCTGGGTTTCTTGCACCTTCTCTGGGTGCAGAAACACTACTCTCTGCGACATATTCCTCGTGAGGTCCAGACATCCTTAGTCTTATCTTCTTCTCCTGAGGAGTAGAAGACACTATTAGACATACTGTAAGGCACTAGAACTGACTCAACATCCTAAGTCCTATGTCTATGTAGACTCAGCGAACCTAGAGCTCTGATACCACTAAATTGAGACGACTGAATAATGAAAACAAGATCAACGAATGTGGAAGCGATTAACAACAGAATTATCAAAAATCACTAAAAATTTAAAACTTTTTGTAAAGAGACCATCAAACGATAAAACTCTTTCATAAAGGAACATGATAAGTTGTTTACATCATGTTTCATTATTACATCTCTGTAACAGACACATCTCGAGTATTACAACATCAACCACCTTGTTAACTGTATAAGGTAAGGTACAAAATCTTGAGGCATCATGCCAAAATCTCAGATATACTCCTAGGACCTGAGAGTACAGAGACGACACAGGACATACTATCTATACAACTTGACAGTCAATGTCTCCACCTGAGGATCACTACTGTCCCAGAGATTACTGCTGCTGCTGATCACCCACTGATGGATTCCTTCGTCCTCGGAAAACACCTAAAAAGTCGAATCCCACGGGGGTGAGACAATTGAATAATTGTCCCAGTGAGAGTTATAACTCTCCGCCAGAAGCTTTGTTATTGCATTAAAGGAATATCATAATGCATAAGAAATATAAACATTCAATAGCAGGTAACATTGTATATACTATATGAAACAACATCCGTATAAGTAATCATTTCAATTATAACTTAATTGAAAGGAAGGACATATAACAATAAGAAATATGAAGAACATGTATACTAGTTACTTAACTAGAGCACTATAAACAATGTATCATCAATCATTGTTTCTCGTAGTTCAACCTAAGCAATATGTTATGCAGCTGATTACATTTTACAAACATATTTATGCCCTGAGGAGATGAGTTACACCTCTCATACTCCAACCGACCATCATTAGATCACAATCGGTACCATACCTAGGTCATCAGGAGAGCCGGATTCCTATGACCTCATCACTCCTCAGTCAGTATGAGGATCATCATGCAAGACATCTCATGTCTCTGCTATAATAGCTCTCCAGGGTATTCTGGCAACTTCGCTATTTAGAGCTACAGTGGCGTTCTGTACTCTCTTCGCCATCGAGGGATTTCTTGTTTATCTCTCATCGATGCGGTATTAACAACATCATCGGGAGATTAGTGATACATCTTCCCGTCATAAACACATAATGAAGGATTGAGAGAGTAATGATACATCTTCTATCAAATCCAACATTAGGACGTAAGGTTATTCGCGTCCATAACCCCCACATACTCAAAAGTATGTGCTGCAGGAGTTCCCTTAGGAAAACCTATTTCACCATCATTGACACTGATGGATCTATGGTCAGGGCTCTACATGATATTGTTATACTTGATTAGTTAAGTACATTACTACATTCTTTAGCATCAAGCATGTTTTCAAACATAAACCAATAAAACAAATGCTATAAAGAAGGAGTACTATTTGTATCAAGTTCACATCACATACTTTACACATTGGGATATCAATCCCTACCCATCACATCATTGTGATTAAGGAATATGGATGTTCAAACCCTTGAATCATCATAACACTTGTTACCAAGTAACATCTCATATCATTTGGTCATCTTAATAATATGACTATTGATTATAACAATGCATATATTTTTCGTGGCTTATTCAGCCTATCAAGCTCATATGTTACCACTCACCAGGTAACATAGTATATCATTATACTTGAAGCATGTAAAGTATTTTCAATACACAAGACATCATAATCCTTACCTAGATGTGATCACCTCTTTATGAAAACCTGCATGGTTAACATTTACTGATAACATTCACATTGTAACTATCTCAGGACAATACAAATTCCTTTTCAAATATATATATATATATATATATATATATATATATATATATATATATATATATAGGACACCATGACCGTTCTATCTTGCATGGTCGTATCAGAGTAAGCCACCACGGCTGTGCTTCATTGCACGGTCGTGCAACAAAGGATTCACCACGACCGTGTCATATTACCACGGCTGGTTTCTAGGGTTAGGATTCTCATTCAATCCAATTAGAGTTATTCATCATCTTAATTGATTAGGAATAGTGATTCCTTATCTCATACCTCATCATAGAGTTTCATGCTTAAAAGCATAACTCAGAATTAGGGTTTACTTGTTCATATCATCACATCACCCTAGATTAGGGTTTACTATTCTCATTGCCTCACATTACCCTAGATTAGGGTTTATATTCATATTATAGTGAATTAAGATCATACCATCATTATGTATTAAGATTACTTTCATTCATGTCCTCAAATTAGGTTAATATTCATTGATCATCATAATTAGGATTTCCATGATCTCACTATGAAGGATCATTCCCTAATTAGGTGTATTCATACATATTGGAGGTATTTTACTTGATTCTCATACATGTAGGGAGTCTCCTCTCTCCACTTATCATTAGAGGATGTTTACATCTCTTATGATTATATTAGGTCAAACCATCCTTGGTAACATAAGTCAAGTCATCACTAATATGGTCATTAGGGTTTGCTTGATCAAGGGGTGTTGACTACTTAAACCCATCAAGGGTACTTTGGTAATGTTCACCATTGATCATAACATGCTTCAATCAACTAATTACTTGTTCCCTTAATGTCTTTAGGTATCATTAGGATTTATATTAATCAACCATTAAACCATCTAAGCCTTTGAAGCATTAAGCATTCTTGACCTTAAAAGACCCCAAACAGTTTTGAAACCACATGGAATGGTTGACCGTTTGGATCCTTTGACTTTTGAAACCGTTTGGCCAAGTACACACTCAAGACCGTTTTCCCTCAAACGGTCTTGAGACCGTTTGGTCCAAACATCTCAAAACCGCATGGACCCAAAAGTGTGTCAACACTTCCAATTGCTTTAGGGTTTCCAATGTTGAACCCCTCAATTGTTTATGCCATGGTTAACCACTTATCAATTGAACCAATTAGGTTAATCCTCTACTAATTTGAACTTCAATTGATCACCAATTAGGGTTTGGATTGATTGGATTAGGGTTGGAATTGATCACTCTTCAACATGTATCAACATGAGTCTAATTGATGTTTGAGACTATTGAACCATAATTCAATTGGGTCATGACCTGCCCCAAACGGTCTTGGGATCATTTGAATGTTCACCAAACAGTCTTGGGACCATTTTCCCATCATATCATCAAAATTCAAGTCAACCAATTAAGGTTTGAATCAATGGATTGATCACCAAATCAGCAATTGATTACACTTTAACTTAGTAACATTGGATCATCAATTGCTTAACCATACTCACCCCTAGACCTCCAAACGGTCTTGAGTGATCTCCAAACGGTCTTGAGACCATTTGGATGAGCTCCAAACGGCCTTGAGACCGTTTGGCTCATCCAACCCTTGGATTCTAGTGAAAAATCATTAGGATTTGAGCCATAGAGTTGATCATCAAATCAACACTTAGTTGCAAGGTGATTTAATACCTCTGGACCTTCAATTGATCAACTATACTTAACCCCAGACCTCCAAACGGTCTTGGGTGATCCCCAAATGGTTTTGAAACAGTTTGGGTGATCCCAAAACGGTTTTGAAACCATTTAGGCTAATCAACCCAAAATCTCAAATCAACTCATTGGAATTTCAGCACTAATTTCAATTTGGGTTTGCCCAATTGATTAGCCTTCGTCTCATCATTTCTTGGGAATTAATCCATAAAATTTGGTGGATTATTAACCAACATCATTAGGAACAGGAATATCAAACGGTAAACCCTTGGTCAACCCTCTCAAATGGTTTTGAAACCTTTTTCCCAAAAAGGCAAATAAATCAAGTTGAAAATCAGCACTTAATCCAATTAGGCTTTGCCTAATTGATTAGCCTTCAACTCACGGTTCCTTGGGAGTTAACCCATAAAATTTGGTGGGTCATTAACCAACAAGAATAGGAACAGGAATATCAAATAGTCAACCCTTGGTAAACCCTCTCAAATGGTTTTGAAACCATTTACCCAAAAAGTTAAAATACTCAAGTTGAAAATCAGCACTTAATCTAATTAGGTTTGCCTAATTGATTAGTCTTCAACTCATGATTCCTTTGGAATTAACCCATAAAATTTTGTGGGTTATCAACCAACATAATTAGGAACAGGATTGTCAAATGATCAGCCCTTGGTCAACTCTTTTAAACGGTCTTGGGACCGTTTACTCCCAAACGTTCTTATGAAACCATTTGCTCTTCAAACGGTTTTGAAACCGTTTGCTTACAAACGGTTTTGCAAACCATTTGGGCAAGAGGTGGAGACCGTTTGATAAATTTAGATTAGGATGAAACTTTGTAATTAATGCCATCTTCTTCTACTTCGAGAACATGGACTGTTCTTCACGGATTTGGTTGCAAGAACACATAGAAGTGTCTAAGAAAGGAGATTAAGCAATGTCTTCATTGAAAGAAGATGCATAAGCAAAACTTTAAGGTTTAGAGTTATAAAACCCGCATTAGGATCTGATCTAGAGCTCCAATCTCCGTAGCTTTAATGGTGGTTTGAGCTCTAGGGGTCATCCAAGGTCCTTTCTTCAAGAATTGGATGGAGCAGATGGCTAGAAACAAGAGTTGTGTAAGGAAAACTAACAAACCAACCTTGTAATGGGATTTCCTCCATGAATTTGAGCTAGATGGTCATTAGAACTTACCCAAACCTTCTTGGTCGTCTTACTCTGCTCCTAAGATCCTCCTTAGTCGGTTCAAGAAAGAAGATGAGAAGAGGAAATGAAGGAAATGATCCTTTGCCTTGTAAAGGAGTTGTGCTTATATATTTTGGGTATATTTTCAAGGCAAGGTTAATTATTTCTTCTATTTCTCATATGGGTCCTTCTCCACTTCCTTGCCACGTTTATCCCTTTCTCATCACATGCAAAGCTCTCCCTTATCCACGTTTTAGAGGAAAAGAAGCCAAACATCTTATTAAGTTGCACATATAAAAGGGGTCATTTTGCATACATATTGATTATTTACTTATAAGGTTATCCTTCTTATATGATTATTCAAATGAGGTGCCCCCCTTATTTTATTTATTCTACTTGATGCTAAGAGTCATGAAAGATATTCTAGAGGGTATATTTTACATGTTGTACCCTATGTTTTGGGTAAATTGCACTTTACACCAAAACTAGGGTTTAAAGCACAAGGATTGCTCCACAAGCTATATCTTGGTGCCCAAGCTTGGAGAATCCATATCACTACATCATATTCATTCTTATGATGTCTCGTCATCAGAGGAACACCTTAACATGTGCAATTTTCAAGTAAACCCCTTAGATTGGGTAATTTGCACATAGGTCCACTTCTAACAAAACAACATTACAACATTGTTCAAAAAGGATAGAAATGGAAGTATATGTTCCTCAGGAGTTTTAATTACATATCAAAAGATAATCACAAGAATATAATCACATGTTTTAAGCCAAACACCTAGGGTTAGTTCATAACCCAGGTCAGGGATGTTACAATTTATGGGGAAGTGTGTCAAATCTTTACGGATCATAAGAACTTGAAGTATATCTTCTCATAGAGTGAGATGAACATGCGACAAGGTCGCTGGATGGAGATGATCAGCAATTATGATTGCACCATTGAATATCACCCTGGTATGGTGAACGTGGTAGCTGATGCGCTTAGCAGGAAGCCTTCTTCTCTTCCTACAAAGAAGGCACAATTGAGTTCTTTGATATGCCATAGGCGGGATATGTTCATCTCTTTGCGGCAGATGAATGTATAGTTGTAAGTCTCCTTGTTGACACACATGCAAGTGAACCCTATGTTGAGACAGTAGATCAAAGAAGCACAACAAGCAGACATTGCAGTACAGTTGATCCAGACAGAGTTTGGTAGCGAGAAGCGTGATGGCTTCCATGAGTATGAGGATGGACTAGTTTGTTATCATAATAGGATGATGGTCCCTGATGTTGATGATCTGAGGAAGTTAGTGCTAGAGGAACCACACACATCAATGTATGCTATGCATCCAGGTGTCACCAAGATGTATCATAATATGAAGGACCTGTATTAGTGGCCTGGCTTAAAAAGAGATGTGGTCGAGTTTGTGGCTTGGTGTGTGGTATACCAGTAGGTTAAGGCTGAGCATTAGAAGCCGACATGTACGTTGCAACCCATGATGATACCACAGTGGAAATGGGATCATATAACCATGGATTTCATAGTTGGTCTTTTGAGGACAGCTAGAAATCATGATTCCATTTGGGTGGTAGTGGATAGATTGACGAAGTCTACCCATTTCATACCTGTGAAAATGACATACACAGTAGAGAAGCTTGCTCAGATGTATATGGATGAGATAGTTCATTTGCATGGTGTTCCCACAATGATAGTCTCTGACAGAGGTCCTTAGTTCACGAGTCATTTTTGGGAACAGTTTCACAGAGTGTTGGGAACACAGTTAAGGTTTAATACCACTTTCCACCCAGAGATAGATGGATAGTATGAAAGGACTATTCAGACTTTGGAGGATCTTCTCCGAGATTTTTTTTACAGTTCCTAGGCAGTTGAGACGTGCATCTCAGTTTGATAGAGTTCTCCTACAACAATAGTTACCAACGGAGTATTGACATGGTACCTTATGAGGCTTTATACGATAGGAAGTGCAGATCTCCTTTAAGTTGGTATGAGTCTGGAGAGTATCAACGTTTGGGTCCTGAGTTAGTGTAATAGACAACAAAAAAGATCAAGGTGATACAACAACAGTTGAAAACAACACAAGATAGACAAAAGTTGTATGCAGATAATCGTCGATGACCTCTAGGGTTCTAGGTGGGAGACAAGGTGTATCTCGAGGTCTCTCCATGGAAAGGCATGATGAGGTTTGTCTGGAAAGGTGTGGCATCCAACTGATAAAACACAAGATTAACTAAGCGGAAGCAAATCGTTTGCAGTGGATTACTGGAAATCACTAAAAATTAAAACTTTTTGCAAAGAGATCCACACATAGGAAATCTTTTTCATCAAGAACCAAAGTATAATATTTACATTCTGTTCCATAAGTACACAACATGTACTATCTCTTCTTGAGGATTACAACATCAGCTGTCTTATTCAACATTATGTAAAGACAACATAAAACCTCGAGGCATCAAGTCAAAATCTCAAGTCGATGATAAAAGCACTATCTATAAATCCCGAGGACCTGAGAGTACAGAGACGACACATAGGACTACTATCTATACAACTGGACAGGAAGTATCTCCACCTGAGATATTACTACTGTCCTCGATGCTGCTGCTGTTCCTTCTCTGCCAAAGGTTTCTTGACTCTTTTTCTGCATCCACCTAAAAACATTGGATCCTACGGGGGTGAGACAATTATAAATTGCCCCAGCGGGATATATAATTCTCCACCAAAACATTGTATTGCAATTAAAGATATGAAACTAAGTAGAGGTTAAGCAGTTTAAAGCATTCCCAACTTTGTAAGCATTGCAACTATTTATGATAGAGAAATATATCATCTATTCTTTTAATAAGGAATAGGAATGACATGTATCTCATTTATCCAACATGTTATACCATCATATCAAACTTTTCTTGTGACACTCATCATCTTGTTATGTCACCCATGAAACATTCTTGTTTCATTCTGTTGGCCTTAGCCAACCTGTTAAACAAATAAAGAGATATATCTACCATGTACTCATTTATCATCAATACAGGAATTGGATTAATACCAATCCTAAATCATCATTACAGGCATTGGGTTATTACCAATCCTATGTTATCACTACAGGCATTTAGCCTCTGCCAGGTATTGGGCTCTTCCAAACCTGATTACACTGCCAGGCATTGGACATTACCAATCCTGATTTCACAGCCAGACATTGGACTTTAGCCAACCCTGATTATAGGCATTACACCTCTGCCAGGTATTGGACTTTAACCAAACCTGATTACATAGCCAGGCATTGGACTTTAACCAATCCTAATTTCACAGCCAGGCATTGGACTCTAACCAATCCTGATTTCACAGCCAGACATTGGACTCTAACCAATCCTGATTTCACAACCAGGCATTGGACTCTAACCAATCCTGATTTCACAGCTAGGCATTGGACTCTAACCAATCCTGATTTCACAGCGAGGCATTGGACTCTAACCAATCCTGATTTCACAGCCAGACATTGGACTTTAACCAATCCTGATTACAGGCATTACACCTCTGCCAGGTATTGGACTCTTCGAAACCTGATTTCACAGCCAGGCATTGGACTTTAACCAATCCTGATTACATAGTTCATGGAATTTAATTCCTTTAACTCATCATTGATCATCACATACTACTTTAGGCTCTGAACCTTGAGGTTAGCCTACATGGCTTTACACATTCTTTATTGAATACAGTTGTTCCTTTTATTAAGTTTATTAAAACATTATCCTTTCTTATAATAAACTTTTATAATCATTTTGGTACCTCTCACTATGCCATAATTGCTCGCATGGCTCATAAGGCCATTAAACATCTTGTCACCTCTCACTAGGCAACGATAACATATTACTTCATGTAATACAATAGTAACACCTCTATTCCCTCAATAGGGTTAGGGCTTACTATTCATATCATACTATGATTTCTCATGTCCCATTACCCAATTTAGGGTTAGGGTTTCCCATCTCACATTAGGATTTCATAGTTATCAAATTATATCAACTTTGAGATGCTAACTATGAAGTCTTTCATATCTTGATGTATCACTTTCCTCATCACTTCCAACTTTCTTAAGTTATCAGCTTATCTTGGATTAAGGTATTTCCCATCTTAATCCCTTCATCCACTAACCTATCACTCTTACCATGAAGTGCATAAGTTACACATAAGAATGGTCCAACTATCTTTAATGATATGGACTCATCTCAGGTTAAGGCATTGCTTACAATAAGCTTGCCTATAATCAACCATTTATGATATTTCACCTTTATAAGGTTTTACCCACTGTTTTATTATTAGGGTTCTGGGTTGTCATCATGTTGCCCCAAATTAAAGCTTCATGTATTATAACTTCAATTAGGGTTTCACATACTTTTTCCCTTTAATAGGGCTTTGTGTTTTCACATACTATCATACTTCATTAGAATTAGGGTTTCACATCCCATTATCCATGATTAGGGTTTACTATTCATCCCAACTAGGATTTCTCATGGAATCACCCTCAATTAGGATTTCACATGGAATCAAACTCAACTAGGGATTCTCATGGAATCAACCTCAATTAGGGTTTCACATGGAATCACCCTTAACTAGGACTTCCACTATGGTTACCCACAACTTGGGTATACTATTCATCTTCATTAGGATTTCATTTAATTGTTCATAATTAGAGATTCACTATTCATCTCAATTAGGGGTTTACATCTCATTTCCCTAAATTGGAGTTTCATATATCATTACCCTGGATTAGGGTTACATCCTCACCCTGGATTAGGGTTTCATTTAGAATTGCCCTCAATTAGGGTTTTGAGTTCAATAGCCCTGTCAATTTGGATTTATGTTCCTGATTAGGGTTTCATGATCTCTTTACTTAAGGATCATACACTTAATTACCTCATGAATCATATTCATGTATGAATATCATGCTATCATCTTCTTAACTTGATTAGGTTACAAGTACCCTCAATCAAGTACATACAATTATGATTAACATAGTGTACCAAGTCATTGTTCTTATAAACAATTAGGGTTCATCCCTTAATTGGTACTAATCACTGAGGTACTATTAGGTTTTCAAACTTGTACCTTTATTGATTGTCATTACTAATTATCATTGGATCCAAGGATCATTCACCATCTTAATTCTCAAGAGATTCAATCACATTGGACCTCCATTACATAAGGTATCCAATTGATTTGACCAATTGAATCTTCAATTACAATAAGTGTCCAAGTGGATTAACCAATTGAGTCCTCAATTAATTTTGACTACTTGAGCTCCAAACGGTCTTGGTCTTTCAAAGTACAATAGTTTGAAACCGTTTGGTAAAGGTGGTCACCTGAAACCGTTTGCTAAAGCAAGTACTTGAAACTGTTTGCTAAAGCACTCTTAAGATCGATTGGGCCTCAAACGGTTTGGGATCGTTTGGTCCCAAACGGTCTTGAGACCGTTTATTCCAAACCTCCTCAAAACTTCATGGACCAAAGATGGTCTCAACCTATCAAGTCGATTTGGGGTTCTCAATGTTGATTCCTTCAATCATTGAATTCATGTAACCAATCTTCAATTGGACCCATCACCATACTTCAATTGGGTTAACTAGGTCATCCTTCAACTGATTTGATCCTCAATTAACCCTCAATTGATCATCAATTAGGGTTTGAATCAACTAAATTAGGGTTTGGAATCGATGATCCTTCAACATTAACCAATGCGAGTCTAGTTGCTTTAAAACTATTGGACCATCATCCAAATTGGACATGACCTGACCCCAAACGGTCTTGAGGTCATTTGGATGACCTTCAAACGGTCTTGAGACCATTTTCCCATGTCAACATCAAAATCCAAGTCAATCAATCAAAGTTTGGATCTTTGGATTGATCAATAAGTCATCATTTGATTGCACTTCGACTTAGTACCTTTAGATCTTTAAACACCTAACCATAGTCAACCCTGGACCTCCAAACGGTCTTGGGTGACCCCCAAACGGTATTGGGATCGTTTGTATGACCTCCAAATGGTCTTGAGACCGTTTGGTCATCATATCATCATCAACCATGTCATTCAATTAGGGTTTGGACCCTAGGATTGGTCACCAAATCAACACTTAATTGTATTTCAATTTGGTATCTTTGGACCTTCAAACACTTGACCAAACTTAACCCTAGACCTCAAAACGGTCTTGGGTGACCCCCACACGGTCTTGAGACCGTTTGGGTGATTGCCAAATGGTTTTGAAACCGTTTGGGTCAATCAACCCAAAGCATCAACTCATTCAATTGCAAAATCAACACTTAGCTGATTAGGGTTTATACCATATGTTTGGATCTTCAAATACTTAACCATACTCAACCCTAGACCTCCAAGCGGTCTTGGTTGACCTCCAAACGTTCTTGAGACCGTTTGGGTGATTCCCAAATGGTTTTGAAACCGTTTGGGTCAATCAACCCAAATTTCAAACTCAATCACTTATGAAATCAGCACTCAACCCGATTAGGGTTTAGGTGATTGATGGACCTTAAACTCATGAACCAATTGGAGTTAATCAATAATAATTGGTGGGTCATTAACCTAGATCATTATGAACAAGTCCCCAAACGGTCAACCCTGGTCAACATCACCAAACGGTCTTAAACCGTTTGCTTCTATGCAGTTTAGTGAAACTGTTTCATTCCAAATGGTTTGAAATCGTTTGCTCCCAAAACACAAACCGTTTGGACATTTGATTAAAACCCTTTGGTCTAGATATTTGGGGAGGTGTGTGATCATGATGATGTCATCATCATCAAGCTCTAGACCCACTAAACCTGCTGTGATTTCCATCAAGATTGCATCAATCAACCAAATCAATAATTGTAAATAGAGAAATGATCATTATTTGATGGGGAATTGAATGCTATAACAAAGTTAGGGTTTAAAGTTATAAAACCCACCTCCAATTGAGCTCCAAAGCTCCAAGATCACGCCAAAAATGGTGTATGAAGCTTTTGCAACTCCCCCTAAGATCGTCCTCAAGCTTTAGGTTGAAAAGATTGGCTAGGGTTGAAGAAGAGATCCAAATAAGAAGAAATCCATAATTTATTTTCAATTTTCACCATGGAATCAAGGTGAAATGGATCAAGAACCTTACCAACAGGTTGGGGGTTGTCCTCCAGGTCCTCCCTAGCTCCCTTGGTCGGTTTCAAAGCAAGGAGAAGAAGTGAAAACGAAAAAGCCTTTCATTTGGCTTGTAAAGGGTCTTTTTATAAGAAATTCAAGGAGAGAGAAAGTGCCTTATAAAAATTCATTTCATCCCAAAAATGGTGCCGCCTCTTCCCCATCAACTTCCTTAGGGACGAGGCTATCTTATTTTCCTCCTATTCCTCTCAATTATCCATGATTTAAAGAAAAGCAAATCAAGCACCTTAAATCATATAATATTAATATCCATATGTGAGTGGATATTTGTTTTTCTTATAAAATTGTGAGTGAGTTATCCATTCCCTTGGATATTTTCGTGGTACTTGCAAGGATCAAGGATGTCCACGCACATCAGAATCCAACCATTTTAATTTTGGTTGAAGTCCCTTTAATTAATACATTTATTTTTGCCCTAAATCGAAACAATTAGGATTAAATCTTGATTATTTTAATATCAAGATTCTCTCTCCTCCAACTTAATTCAAATGAGGCGCCACTCTCATTTTATTTGCTCTACATGGTGCCAAGAAACATTAGGGACCTTATTGAAGTGGTAATTTTCATATTGAACCCTAGGTTTTGGGTAAATTGCACTTTACACAAAAACTATGTTTTAATGCACAAACATTGCTTTATCAGCTTTTCCTTGGTACTCAGGTTACCACAAGCCATACCTCTACATCATATTCATTATCATGATGCTTCAACATATGAGGAATATCTTATCATGCAACATTTGTAATTTAACCCCTTAACTTGGGTAATTTGCACTTTAGTCCAAAATAAGCAAATATTGCTTCAACATTGTTCAAACATGACCAAAATTGAAACATAAGTTTCGCATGAGCCCTAATTACTTTTCACAAGATAAGATTAAGCATATAATCATCTCTATTAATAAAAACACCTAGGGTTAAAGTGTAACCTAGGTCAGGGATGTTATAAATTATAAACCCCTAACAAGGATTTCATCCCCGAAATCCCAGATAAAGGGAAACAGATATTATCCATGCTTCATATCATCATGTATTCACATAACGCCTCATTATTATGGATACTAAATTGAGTTTTGATCAAGAAAAAGTTGTTTCACACAAATTTATCATGGAATGGTTCACATGGAACACATACTCCCATGTTACTTAGTTGGTTCAATATTTCTCTTTTAAGATCACCATTATATTCTATCATCCACTTGAGACTATAAGTCTTTTCATACCCTGATTGTGTCATCTTGCCTGATAACACCATACTATCTTTCCTTATTACCTTCACTAACTATCTCATTAGTTGTACATTCTCTTATCATAAGGAAAGGTTACTTATCAATTAAGAACTTATCTCAAAGATATCTTCAATTGTTATGTTTATGCAAAACATAAACCCCTAACATGTGATGTTCATATTATTTTACATGTTTAACTTGATTTTCATGGTTGACCATTCCAAGTAGTCAACATGAATCATCTGATATATCTTAAGATACCAGGATTTCTTACCTTGGTACATATCACATGTGTTGAAGACACATGACATCTTTATCTTCCTTTCATCTTGGAACATTACTTATTACATATATTTTCATCTTGGAGCCAAAGCCCAAGATAAACTGATACCTTTCTAAGTATCCATCACATAAACATCTTTGTATTATGCACATCAAGTGTCCTATGACCCACTTGATTGCCATGTCCTTGAAAGGAAAGAAAACAAGGATTCATATTCCTCATATTTATTCCTGTGTTTTCAACTATTCATGAACCATATCTGGTGATAACACGTGTTGGCAAAGTGACTTACAAGTTAGACCTACCGCCAGAGTTGCACAGGTTGCATCCAGTGTTCCATGTTAGTATGCTGAAGAAAAGTCATCCTGGCACAGAGATAGTGATACAACCAGTTGAGGTCGAGCTTGATGAAGACGTGACCTATGAGGAAGGTCCAGTGTTGATCCTTGACAGAAGAGTAAAGAAGCTGAAAAGGAAGGACCTAGTTCTTGTGAAGGTTCTTTGGCATCATCGTGGTGTTGAGGAAGCCACGTGGGAGCTTGAGAAAGAGATGAGGAGGAAGTATCCCTCACTTTTCTCTTCATATTTTGGGGGTAAAATCCTTTTATAGGGGTTTATGGCTTGTAAGGACCCTGACCTCTGTTTTGGTCTTACCCTATTTGCTTTGCCTAAGCCTTGTGTTTAGATGTTTGCTAATCACCTGAGTCGTGATTAGGGTTTGCTTGTGCCTTGTTGAGAGGTTGAGATGCAACTTGCAAATTACCCAAGTTTGTCACCTTGAGAGATGCCTTTCTCTCTCTTTGCATCCTCTAGGGTTGATAGGATGGATCATGCTCTTTTCTTGAGTAGCTTTGGGCTTTTTTGAGTCTTATTGGGCCTTGTTGAGGCTTGGTATCAGGTTTGACCTTGGTGTATTGGCCAGGAGTGCTTGCTTGTATCGAGCAAGCTGTGTATCGGCCATGGTGTGTCAGTTTGCCATGTTGGGTGACACACACCCTCTTAACCTAGCCTCATTTGTGTCACCATTCTTTGGACAAGTGGCCGTTGCTTTGCTAGTGGGTGGCAAGTCATGGACAAGTGGTTTGGGGTGCTTGTATGTGGCATAACCCGTGGACTAGTGTACTATGGTTGGATGCCACCTTGCCATGCTCTCCCTCTTCACTCCTTAGTATATAAGCAACCCTTCTTTATTGCTAGGCCTCTTTGGTACCCTTATTTGCTCCCTTTCCTTTGGTGGCCGAGCTAGGAGAAGAGAAGAGGACGTGGTGGCCGATATAGTTGGTGTCTTGGCCAATACCCTCTCCTTGGTGGAGCTTGGAGGGTGACATAGCTCTAGTCTTCTTCTTCTTCTAGTGGTGACCGAAACCCTAGAGTGTGCCTTGCTCTTTCTTCTCTTGTGGTGAGTATCTTTCTCTCTTTCCTTGGCACCCTCTTCTTCTTCTTCTTCCTTTCTTTTCGGCCATGGTGGTTATGGAGTTTCTCTTCTCTGTTAGTGTTGGCCGAAGGTGGTGTCTTGGAGCTTGGAGCTTGAATCCTAGTGCTTGGAGCATTGGAGCTAGAGGAGTGTGCTTGAGGCGGGTTACATAACTCCTACCCTAGCTATATTACTTTCTTTTTATGTTGCTTGTTTATATTCTATCTTGATTAGCCATGCTTATCTTGTTAGTTATATCTTTACTCTAGTATGTGCCCTTGACGTTGTGGGATATGATGACATTGTTATGTTGTTTAGATGTTTTCTTGGACCTTGTTGGCCGAACCTTGGATTAGGGTTCCTTGGGAAAAATCCCTCTCTCTTAGTTGTCGAGAGGTGAGCCTAGGGTTCCCTAATTCAATGGTGCATGTGGTGTGTTCTTGGGGAAAAATCCCTTTCTCTCCCTTTGGTTTTGAGAGGTGATCTTGAGCTCTAGTGGTGTAGGAAAAACCCCTCTCTTCCTTAGTCATTGAGAGGTGAGTCTATACTCTAGTTACTTACGCAATACCCCTCTCTTACCATGGACTTGAGAGGTGAGTTTTTGGCCGGTGTTGACCTAGTTGAGGTTGGAGGGTTGGCCGATATGGTGATGACCCACCTTGTTGCCCGATATGTGATGGAAGTTGTGCAAAACCCCTATCACTTGGTTGTTGAGAGGTGATCCAACTCTCTTGATCTATTAGGGTTTCTTGGTGCCAGTCTTGAGGTTGAAGATGACCAACCTGATATGGTACCTTGCCTGATAAGTTATGTGGTTCTTGGCCGGCATGGTTACAAGGTTACCTAACCCGATGTGGAGTGAAGTGTGTTGGATGCTTGAGTTTCCCAATATCCCATTTCTAGGGTTGAGCTTGGGCAATATGCTTGATGGATGTCTTGTTGACCTTCTGACCGGCATGGATCCTTACCCAAGATTTTGTTGGGCGATATGTCCTTGGCCGATATGGTGGTTGGTTGACATCCCCTCTTGAGTACCTTGGACGACATGGATAGGCCATGCCTTGATGGTTGAGCAACACCCCTCCTTCCTTGAGTTGTGAGGTGAGCTATAACCTTTGGTTGATATGATGTTGCCCAATATGGGGTCTTGGTCGATGTAACCCTAGTTGGGTGATACCGTGTGTTGATCGATAGGGAGCCCTAACCCTAGCTTGGATGGTAGGGATGTGCCTTGGACGATAGGGTAGCTTGCAGCATCTTTGTTTTCTTTGGCCGATAGGGGTATGATCTTGTGTTGGGCAATATGGCTTGCACCTTTCACCTTGCACTTGTGGAGCTACCCGACATGGTGCCTTAGTGGCTTGGGCGATATGAAGTGGACGTTAGGGTTTGCTTCCTTAGGCATTATGAAGCTTACCCTCTTCCTTGGCCGATATATTCTTGTTTGATGTTGCCCGATACCAAGGTGATAGTGGTTGGCTGATATGGTTGTAGCCCTAGAAGGGTGCTGGTTGATACAGTAGGTGGTGAAGAGTTGCATGCTTAATCGATATAGTGCTGGGTGTCACACTCTTTGGTGAGAGACGTTGTGCCTTTGGTGAGGGCTATCCCTTACCCGAGATACTTTTGGTGAAGGTTGTTCCTTACCCAATACACCCAGAGTGAGGGTTGTACCTTGTGTTCGGTTGGTAACCCTAATGCTTGTTATGCTTTGGTATAAGAGGTTGTTATGCTTGATATATATAAGAATGCTATGATTTGATACACTCATCTATGTTGCATGGTTGACTCTCATATTAAAGTAAGGAGTTGTAAATGTTCCTTGTACAAGTATCATTGCTCCATTGTGATTTCACTAACCATGCAGGTAACAGTTGTACGATGAGGCCATGGTAATGGCACGATAGTAACATGATGTAGAACATCATGGGTTATGATGAATCCAGTAATATGTGATGGGTGTTAACCATGGAATGGTATGGAATACTTTGATGATGGGATTGAGTCCCAGTGATGTTGATCCTTATGATGGATCTAGATGATTGGCAAGAGGCCAAGTGGTAACATGTAATGTTGGATCCTTGTGATGGATCATGATGATGTTGATGGCTTTGAGAATAGCAGTAACAGTGTGACACAAGTTAATGGAATCTGTGTTGTTTACTCATGTTTATGGTTTGCAAAATACAACTTGGTTGACCCCAACAATCCACTTAAAATGTATTAATTAATAATAGATGAACCTTTCATGTAGTTTGCCTTGGCCATAGATCCATAATCGTCAGGAGCGGGTGATGGTGAAACGAGTTCTCCTGCGGGTTAACCCGGAGTGGATATTTTTGAATATGCGGGATTTCTCCTAGCCGAAAATAGGAGGATTAGAGTGGAACTTCGGTTGTAGACTCCAGATGTGTATAATAGCATGGTGAACAAGCCCATGACTCAGTGTGATAGAGCATGAATGCATTCATGGCTCAAGGAGCACGGTGAATAGGCCTGTGGCTCAAGGTATGCTAGCACTGAGACCGGTACTGAGGCGGGCTAGAGGAAAGGGTAGCCTGCGGGAGCTGACCCTGTGACTAAAGTCACTTATGCAAGAGACTACGACCCTACTTTAGATATCATGCACTTACCACAAAGAGGATGAGGTCTCAGCGTATGGTTCTTCCATTGAACTTGTATGGCACTGACTTTGGGTTTCACAACTGAAGGTTGGATTTGAGCTGTACAACTCATTTCCTCAGGGCATAATAAATGGTAATCCAACCGTATAGTATATTTTCTTAGGGAAAACACAAAACATTGGTTGAGGCTTTGTTTGTATAGTTGCCCTAGTTATATCTTGTAGCTAATTACATGTTCCTTAGATGTTATGATAAGATCCTATAAGACTTGTCTTGTCAATCATGTTCCATATATTATCTATTTATATGCCTCTTAGATATCCTGGAATGATGTTATAAAGGGAGTTTTGCTCAGTATGTTGCATATATGATCTGCTTATATCAGTTACCTGCTTTATCTATTTTAGCTCTCCTGAGGTTTTATAGTTTCATAGGGGGTTATATTTCTCGTTGGGACTGTGTGTCTCACCCCGTTGGTTTAAAACCTTTTTAGGTGGACGTGCTAGACGTGGTAGTGATCATGGTGTTACAACTGAGCAACAAGAAGAATAGTAGAAGGCAAGAGGTGGATATGCTGTTGCTTTTGGGTATTTTGTAGTAGATTCCTAGAGTCATCCCTGTACTCTCAGGTCCTTGGAGGTGTTTTGGTGATGTTTCATGATGTATAGTTGTTATGGATTTCTTATCCTATTGTTGACCTGGCTAGGTATGTTATGTACATAAACAGATGGTGAACTCTTGTGCTTATGGGACAGCTAGATCCTATGAGTTGTGGACATGTATCAAGTTTATGTATATTTATATAACATGTTTATTTGCAGGATGTGGATCTGGTTGTAATAGTTCCTTTCTTATCTGCTTTCCGCAATTGGTTTTAATGAACCCATGTTTTTGGTAATATGATGTTTATGATGGTTCCACATGTTTTCACATGATGTTTCACTATCTTTGTGATGGTGGGATGTCATAGTATCTCTTTACATCCTCTAGGGTTGAGAGGATGAGTTGGGAACCTTGCTTGAGTTGTTTTGGGCCTGTTGAGCTTGTTTAAGCTTTGGCTTGTTATTCGGCTTGAAGCCCTTCCTCCTTGCTTGGTGTATCAGGCAAGAGGTGCCTTGTGTCAGCCATGGTGTGTCAGCCAGTGGGTGCTGGTGGGTGTTTCGGGTTGCCATGGTGGGCAACACACACCCCTCCACCTAGCCTCATTTGTGTCACCCTCTTTGGACATGTGGTGGTTGCTTTGCTAGCATTATGGAAGGAGTGGACAAGTGCTGTTTGGGGTGCTAGCATGTGGCGTGGCCCTTGGACAAGTGGTCCTTAGTGGACGCCACCTTGCTTTGCTCTCCCCTTTACCCTCTTCTATATATGTCCCTCTTTTCTCTTTCTTGGTATCTCTTTGCCCCTTAGCTGTTTGCTCTCCCTTGGTGGCCGATATAGCTGCTGCTGCTGCTTTCTTCTTCCTTGGTGGTGGCCGATACATCCTGCAGAGGTGGTGCCTTAGGGCTTGGAGCTTGGAGTTATGCTTAAGGCGGGTTACATAACTCCTAACCCTAACTATACTATCTCCTTTACATGTTGCTTTGCTATGTTATCTTGATCAACCTTACATATCTTCCTAGTATTGCTTCTTGCTTTAACTAGTAGTGTTGCTGCCTATTATGTGCCCTAGATCATGTTGGACGTGATGTGGTGAGTTGGTTTCCCTATGTGTCGGCCTTCCCTATGGATTAGGGGATCTTGAGAAACACCCCTCTCTCACTTTAGTTATGAGGTGAGCCTAGGGTCCCTTAGTACAAAGGTGTGTGTAGTGTACCCGTGATGCAATACCCCTCTCTCTCCTTGGACTTGAGAGGTGAGCCTATGGTGTTGGGCGACACAGTGGTTGGCTTGGATGATAGAGGGTTGTCCTACCCTAGTTACACGGTATGCCTTTAGGGTTTTACCTTTAGTTGGCGCCTTGGACGATAGGGGGCGGCCATACCTTTGTTGGTGTGTTCTTGAGCCAATACCCCTCTCTCTCCTTCGACTCGAGAGGTGAGCTTATGCAAGACCCCTCCCTCTCCTTGGTCTTGAGAGGTGAGCCTATGGCCTAGATGCTTGGGAGATACAGTAGGTGGCTGATGTATTGTTCCCTTGGACGGTAGGGCTGATCTTTGGGTGAGTAGGTACCAGTTGTGTGGCATGTTGTATGCTGTGACGCGTTGCTGTGGGGCATTGCCCAACACGGTGTTTCCTGTCAGGGGGCATTGCACGTTGATTGGCATAGCGTCACCCAACATAGCATTGCACGGTGTGGTGCTCGCCCGGTATGTTGTTGTGTCGCGTGGGTGATACATGTTGCACGCTTTGTTGATGCGCGTTACGGCTTGAGGAGGTGTTGCACATTACAGTTTGCTAGGTGCCTTGCCCGATATGGGTGTTGGCCGGAACGGGTGCTGGCCGACATAGCTAGATAGGTCTAGTTGTAACCGCTGCACCTTTAGTGAGGGTTGTGGTATCCTTTGGTGAGGGTCGCTGCACCTGTGGTGAGGGTCGTTGTGCCTTTTGGTGAGGGTTGTTCCCTAGCCGATATGCTTTTGTGAAGTTTATATTCTAGGTTTTCTTGAAACCCTAAATTGTTGGAATGTTATATGTGAATGTTATGTATATGCATGGTCATCTAATGTTGCACAATTATATCTCGATGATGAAGTGATTGTCTACTCTTGAGCATACTAACCATGCAGGTTGCTTTAATTGGGACGTGTATTCAGGTATAAGTTATAATGATGTCCTTGGGGACATTCTCTTGATATTGAGATAAAGAGGAATACTATGTGTTATGAGAACCATGATGGTACATGATGAGTGTTACCTATGTGTCGATAACATGTGCTTAATGATGGGATGGAATCCCTGTGATTTTGGACCCTTGTGATGGATCATGATGATTGGCAAGAGGCCAAGTGGCAATATGTGATGTTAGATCCTTGAGATGGGTCATGATGATGTTGATGAGATTGAGAATAACAGTAACAGTGTGACACAAAATGATGGAATCTATGTTGTTTACTCTTGTTTATGATTTACTTAAAATAACTTGGTTGACCCCAACCTTCCACTTAAAAAGCATTAATTAATTACAGATGAACCTTTCATGTAGTTTGCCCTGGCCATAGATCCATCATTGTCAGTAGTTGGTGATGGTGAAATGGGTTCTCCTACGGGTTAACCCAGAGCGCATATTGTTGAATATGCGGGGTTTTTCCTAGCTGAAAATAGGAGGATTATAGTGCAACTGTGGTTAGAGCATGGTGAGCAGGCCCATAGATCAGTGTGATAGAGCATGAATGCATTCATGGCTCAGGAGCACAGTGAACAGGCCTATGGCTCAAGATATACTAGCGTCGAGACCTGTACCAAGGTGGGCTAGAGGAAAGGGTAGCTTGCAGAGCTAACCCTGTGACTGAGGTCACCTAAGCAAGAGACTGTAGTCCTACTTTGGATATCGTGCATTGACAACAAGGAGGTGAGGTCATGGAGTCTGTTACAACTCATTTCCTCAGGGCATAATAAATGGTAATCCAGCCGTATAGTATATCTTCTTAGGGCAAACACGAAATGTTGGTTGAGGCCTTGAATAATAAATGTTGTATTATAATATGTGCCCTAAGTACTTTCTTGCAGTTAGTTATATGCTTCTCAGATATCATGGTACGTTGTTATATATGTACAATCATGTTCTTCATATTTAATATATGGTCTGGCTATATCTGTTGCATGTTTTATCTACTTCTTTGAGGTTTTATAGTTCAGCGGGGAGTTATGTTTCTTGCTAGGATTGTGTGTCTCACCTCGCTGGTTTCAACCTTTTTAGGTGATCAAGCTAGACATGGTGGTGGTCATGAGGTTGCAACTGAGCAGCAAGAAGATTAGTAGAAGGCAAGGTTGGATATGCTGCTGCTGTTGTTGTTTTGTAGTAGAGTCCTAGAGTCTTCCCTATACTCTCAGGTCCTTGGAGGTGTTTTGATGAGGTTTCATGATGTATGATCTTAGTATTGCTTTTTGTAACCTATTGTTGGTCTGGCTAGGTCTTTTATGTACATAAACATGTGATGTATCCTTGATGGATATGGATCAACTGGATCCTATGTAATGGTGGAAATATATCATGCTTACATATATAACATGTTTCCTTGCAGGATGTGGATCTGGTTGTAATAGTTCCATTCTTATGATGCTTTCCACAATCAGTTTTAATTAACCCGTGTTTTTGATAATATGTGGTTTATGGTGGTTACGTGCATTTTCGCGTGGCGTTTTGCTATCTTTGTGATGGCGGAATGTCACCGTTATATGTTCTTTGGGATACCAAGAAACATGTGGTTACAACTGCAACTTGTTTGGTCAAAACTAAGGATTCAAGCACCCTAACTTCCTAATTAGGGAGTTAGGGTTTCTAAAGTTAGATTATCTAGATTTTAGTATGTTACATGACTCCATTAAAATCTAACTACCCAAACATCATCAAACCAACTACTCTCCACTCCTTAAAAGGTTTGACCTACCAAGAAAAACTACTCTAGAGGTAAAAGTGTGAGTCTAACTAAACCATATACAAGATCCATCACGCTTCACTGCACACTCTAATTGCTTACTAAGCACCAAACTTCAAAGTCTAGGTTCTAGAGATAAATATCCAAACATGTGGTTCTATGGGCCATAAGGGAACTATATTGTGTATCCATACTCAAACAAGTCATTACACCTGGAAGATTAGTTCAACATATTAGGGACCCTAAAGGTAAATCACATAGATGTCTAACGCTACTATTGCCTAAAAGCATGCTATTTTGGACAATTCATATCAGCTCAGGACTGGCCAGTATCATATGGATTTGGGAGTCCGCGTAAACCAAACTAGTGGTGTGGAGGAAAATCTTGCCAGCCCCCGAACCCTGATCCTTTCTAGACACCTCTGATTTCAACTTCATGTCCTAGTAGCTGCCTAAAGGCCAAGCTAAACAACCTCAAGTTACTATGGTTACTTATGCATCTTTTAGTTGTAAGTATTTTAAGGATCTATTCATCATTATTCTAATGTGAAACTATATGATCCTAAATCAACCCTTCATCATCTATTGATTAACTCTAGGGAAAACATGTCACTTAAAGGTAAGGAAAGTATTCAAACTAGGGAGACAAAATTGAAATAATCAGATTCTGACTACCATGGGCTATGATACCATGCTGTAACGAGATGGGATCATCCCCTTACTAAAAAAAGTTTGAAGAATGAGCATCCATTCCAAACACAGTCAAAGGTATGTTGGAATAGGTATAAATTTTCCACATTAATTATAATCGTATGTAAAAGACCAAAGTGTAGCAGCGGAAGAAAAATAACTGACTATATTCAACTTTCATAAGAGATTACACAAGTACATCAAAATCTCCCATTAGGGTTTACAACAAGATACAAAAAAAAGGATCTAGATAGAGGGAAGTCTAAACTACTTCAAATCTTGTCTCCAGAGCAACATCTCCAAGTGCTAGGTCTGTGCCCAAAGCTATGTTCTCCTGGTTCAACTCAATAACTTGTCCTAACCTGGGTGGTTGGGAGAGCACCCAGCAAAAGGGAAAGGAAAACAAAGTATGTGTCAACATTATGAACAAGTACAAGAGATAAGTAAATAACATGAAACATAAATATATTGAATCATCATATGATGAGAATTCCAAGAGAATGAGGCATAATAAAAAAGATGCTTGCCATAACAAAAATATAACAAAAGAGTTGCATGCATGATTAATATTGACTACTTTAACTAAGTAGGGTTGAGGCACCTGTCGGACCTTCAACCTATAGGTGAGGGGAGAATTAATACATTCCCATTCACCTATATAAATTTTATAGGGGAGAAATAACACATTCCCCAGGGGGAGAATAAGGCGTTCCGCAGGGCGAATTAACATGCCCTAACTATGAGTGGTTGTAAATAAGTACCACTACTATAGCTAAATAGTCTAATAAAATCATCATGCTAGAAAAGAATCCATGGCAAGTAATAGCATCACATAAGTAGAACATAGTAGTGGGGTACTAAGACCCAATAAAGAATATCTCCAATCTGATTTTAAGGATATTTGAATAAGAGAAGTATTAATAAAGGAAATAAAGTTCTTTTCAAGCCTCATTAGGGAAAATAGGGTTGGTTCACGATTATCCCAACTTAGGGTGTAAGGAATGCACATACATAAATAGGGATTGCACATACATAAAGAGGGATTGCACATACTTAAAGAGGGATTTCACATACCTCTATCACTAATATCAATTACTAACTTTCACCACTTTAATTGAGTCCAAGTTCCACTTTACCTATTTTCAATGTATTAACATGTATTAGAGTACATAATGCACATTAATGTATAGAAACCCTAATTTCAGAATTTTTTAGCAAAACTCAGATTTAGATTTTGAAAATATCACCAATGAACTTATTAGGTTCTCTTGATCAAGAAAACATATTTTTATGTTAATTTTGGAGTTATGATGATTAAGATGTAATTTTTATGGTTTTATGCATTAAATTCATTTTACAAAAAAATTAGCCTTCTTAAAACCATGAAATCAGACCTTGCAAATATTTTATTAAATAGAGATTAATTTTCCAATTCCAAAACATATTTATTTGTCAAATTTGGATAAGCGGATTAGAATATATGAATTTTTCAATACTGACCAATAGAAAATTGCCACATCATCAAACCGATCGAGATAATTGAAGAGAGAGGGAGAGGGAGAAAACACCATTTGACCCAAGATCAGGTTTGAAGTTGCATAGTAAACCACATTAGAGATTCTAGAGAAGGTAAATAGCAAGAAACCAAAACCCTAGAAGAACATGGTAAATAGAGATGGAGATCATTGATTATAAACATAGAAGCATGAGTTTTAAGCAGGTAGTAAGCAATATATGAGAAGGGGGTTATAAAACTAACCTCTAGGAAGGTAAGAAGGTCCAAATAGCAAGGATATTGAGATTATAATGTCTGGTTGCTCCATGCCAAGCTCCTTTCTTGAGAAAAGATCACCTTCTCCACTTTAGAGGTGCAAACCCTAGCAAAAGAGCATGGAGATGAGATATTTTAGGGTTCTAGGTTGAGTTTTACCATGGAAGGTCATGGTTCTGACCTGGAAGAAGGTGGGAGGAAGACTAACAACATGAAAATAGGGAAGGAAAAGAGGAAACTTACTATTTTTGTCAAAATCGCCAAGAAAGTGCTTTATAAACCCAAAATAGAGAAAATTTGGAACCCTAGGAGCCTTCTTCACCAAGGTAAGCACTCTCTTTTACCTTGGGACATAACCTTCGTGGCTAAATAGAGTAGGAACGAGGATATAAGCTGGGTTAAATAGAAGGAGAGCATGAGTGTTTGAATTGGGAGTTGGGGAAGGGGTAGATATGGCTATATAAAGAAAGAGGTTAAGCATGAGGTGTCTATGGGACTTTCCATGTGTCTTTAGCCTAGGGCTTCATGGCCATGCAAGAGGACAGCTCGTAGAGGCTTCTTGTATATCAAAGGTCAGTCCTAAAATACCATGGATACTTCTAGTCCATCCCCACCATCCTCCAATCAAAGAAATAACCTCATTGGTTGATAGCTTTTAAAGATAAGGTCATTTATAAAGAGGGTAATCCCTAAAATGCCCTTGGTGAGAAACACCTTCAAACCAAGGTGCAACCAGGTGGCCCATGGTTAAAAAGATCAATAATGATAAGGGAGTATCTAAGTATTATAATTCATGTGATAATATGCAAAGAAAACCTACCAATTGGGTAAATTGCATAAAAGTCCAAAATGTGCATATAATTGTATTACTTACACAAACAACATCCAAATTGGACCAAACTTGAAACGTAATCTTGTCTCATGATTTAAAAACACATCACAAAGTTATATTAAGGTTTGTATCACTTAACTATTGTAATTAAGATTGTTTAATGCATTAATAAAGGTTTGGGGCCTTGCACTTCTAGCACAAATTTATTTACCATTGTTCCACTGAAGTGGTGATTTTGTATTTTAGATCCTTAAATAAGCTTTCACTGAGGTATTTGTGCATAAACCATTTTATTAGTAAACATATTGAATAAATGTTCACCAAACCAATATAAATTTCACAATTTAAACATCAAGGCCAAAAAGGATAGAAAGTAAAGGAAAAGCTTGGAAAAGGGCCAAAAAGAGAATATGTCCAAGTTTCAGTATGTTACAATATGTATAGAGGTAGTTGTAAATACCTAACCTTCCAGTGAAAGGGCCGGCATCACGATCTACAAGAGGGACCCAATTCATAACCTATGACCACTCGTCCAAAATGGAGGTGGATGAAGAGTAATCAAACTTTAAATTCATAGCTTGATATTTAGAAACATGCAACAATGATACAAGGCCTTGTGTAGTAAATTGGGTCAAACTTAGGGACATGGGTGACAAAGTATTTAGGATTGGAGGTTGTGTCTTAGGTAAGTATAAACAAAAGGGTATATTGGATGCTCCTCACAGATATATGGCGACCAAACAAGAAATAAGGAAACAAAAGTAAAGAAAACCCAAGTTAACAAAACAAGATGTGATTGAGATATTTTTGGTATGTTTCAATATTTGGATGAACATAGGCTGGGTTTCACTGTTCAAGAATGCTCTCCAACATGCAATACTTAAACCCATTGCATATCCTAGCATAGTTTATGCACAATCATCATATGTGTCTATTCCCTCCTATCTGGATATTGGGTTAAATCCATATTGTTAGCAAGTATATATCTTGATATGAAAAACTAACAATTGAAAATATAAACATATGATCTCTATCTCTAGCATTTCAACACTTCCATGCATTCATACTACCATGTAACTCTAGATATAAACTAATACTATTCTTTTTAGGAAGTAGAAATTAAACATCATAAGAATTGTAGTTAATCATGCAAGTGAGGTATTCAAGAACAAGAGTATCAAGATAAACATTGCTGAAAGTATATACATTCAGTGGAATATGAATATTTACATGTTCATAGAGCCTTAGTGGGTATTCCCAACCCAATTATGTGGACTCGATACTCATGTTCATGTGAAGCAACATTGATTTACAAATGAACAAGTATCATTACAAGATGGGAGAATGGAGTGAAGTGAATAGAGTGGGGAAGGAAGGAAGAAATACAACAAATAGTATCCATAAGGGAGTACTGATGGTCGATGAAGATGATGGCTCTATTCATCCTTCTCCTTTCAAAGATGGTCAACGAAGGCTTGGAGAGTAGTGTAGAATGATGGAGAAGCTCAGAATCTCATCCTTGCTCTTCCAATGGTCAATAATTAGAAAGGAAGTGGACAACACTCCATCAAAATGGAAAGAAATTCTTTCAATGGGGACTATTCTCTCCTATTTATAGTATTTCTCATGTATCTGAGGTACATGATTGTAGGGTGCCTTGCTTGCACACCAAGTCTTGAAGCACATGCCTTGGGGCATGCACTTAGCTAATCATGGTGGCAATGTGCCTGTCTAAGGCTTCGTTGAGGAGTGGAGCCTTGCAACATATTCATCGGTGGATGTGTAAAGAGGCGATATCACCTCCTTACTAAAATTTAAAGGAATTACAAAACATCCATCTATTTAGAAAGAAAAAATATATTGAGGGATGCATGCAGAATATTCCAAGTAAATAAGAATGCAACAAATACATATAGAATGCCAATAGCAGTGGAAAAACAACAAAATAAAGTTATTACATGGCTTTCATCATAGTTCACTACATAAGTTTTTTAGAAGAAAAATATAAGAAAACTAGGAATCTAGCTTTATCAACCTAGACATTCTTCAGAAGAAAACTTGAGATCTACTCTTGGTGTCGATTTTCTTGGACTTGGTCTTCACCTTGCTCAGCACCTGGGTGGTTGGGAAAAACACCCAGCAAAAGGGAAAGGAAAACAAAGTATGTGTCAAGGAATATGAATAGGATATCTAGGTAAAGAAAACATGTAAATAAAGGCTAGTTTTCATCATAATATTTCAAGAGTATGAGGCTATTTTTAAATAGATGCTGTCCATAACAAAATATAATTAAAGGTTGCATGCATGATAATTATGACTACCTTAAATAAGTAGGGTTGAGGCACCTACTAGACCTCAACCTATAGGTGAGGGGAGAATTAATACATTCCCAATCACATACACATATTTTTATGGGGGATAATAAGACATTCCTCAGGGCGAATTAATACATGCCCTATCTATGGTGGTTGTAGATAAGTACCACTACTATAGCTAAATAGTCCATAAAATCAACCTACTAGAAAAGAATTCATCGAAAGTAAAAGCATCATACCAATTAGAACATGGCATTGGGGTACAATACCCAAGAAAAAAGAATATAATTACCAATTTTGAGGCAATTTAACAAAAGAATCATGAATAGAGGGAATAGGGTTCATTAAAGCCTCATTAGGAAAATATAGGGTTTGGTTGCAATTATCCCAACATAGGGTGTAAGGAATGCACATACCTCTCTTTCTGATATCAATTACTTAGTTTCACCACTTTAATTGAGTCCACGTTCCACTTTGCCTATTTTCAATGTATTAAGATGTATTAGAGTACATAATGCACATTAATGTATAGAAACCCTAATTTTAGAACTTTTTAGAAAAACTTGGATTTAGATTATGAAAATATCACCAATGGATGTATTAGGCTCTCCTGATCAAGAAAACATATTTTATGTTAATTTTGGAGTTATGATGATTAAGATGTACTTTTTATGGATTTTATGCATTAAATTTATTTTTACAAAAATCACCCTTAGTAAAACCACAAAATAAGACCTTGAAAATTCTTTTATTAGGCAGATATTAATTTTCGAATTCCAAAACATATTTATTTGTCAATTTTGGATAAACGGATTAAAAGATATGAATTTTTCAATTTGAACCAATTAGGAAATGGCAAGTCAGAAATCTTTGAGAGAGAGGAAGAGTGAGAGAGAGAGGGAGAAAACACCATTTGACCCAAGATCAGGGTTGAAGTTTCATAAGTAACCAAACTAGAGCTTCTAGAGAAGGTAAAACAATAAGAAATCAAAACCCTTAGAAGAACATGGTAAATAGAGATAGAGATCATCAATTTTAAACATAGAAGCATGAGTTTTAAGCATGTAGTAAGAAATATATGAGAAGGGGGCTATAAAACTTACCTATAGGAAGATAAGAAGGTTCAAACATCAAGGATCCTAAGATTACAAGGTCTAGTTGCTCCAAGAAAAGCTCCTTTCTTGATCAAATATCACCTTGTCCACTTTAGAGGTGCAAACCCTAGCAAAAGAGCATGGCGATGAGATGTTTTAGGGCTCTAGATGAAGTTTTACCATGGAAGGTCATGGTTCCGACCTGGAATAAGGTGGGAGCAAGACTAAAAACATGAAAATAGGGAAGGAAAGGAGGAAACGTACTAGTTTTGGTCGAAATTACCAAGAAGGAGCTTTAGAAACCCTAAATAGAGCAAATTTGGAACCTTAGGAGCCTTCTTCACCAAGGTAAGCACTCTATTTTACCTTGAGACAACACCTTCATGTCCAAACAGAGTAGGAATGATGATCTAATATGGTGGAAATATAAGGAGAGGAATGCTTCTTGGATTGGGAGGTGGGAGGCCGGTAGACATGGCTTTATAAAGAAGGGGGCAAGCATGAGGTGTCATGGGACTTTCCATGTATCCTTAGCCTAGGAATTCATGGCCATGCAAGAGGACATCTCATAGAGACTTCTTGTATATCAAGTGTCGTTCCTAAAAATCCATGGAGACTACTAGGACATCCCCACCATCCTCCAATCAAAGAAATAACCCCATTGGTTGATAGCTTTTAAAGATAAGCTCATTTATAAAGAGGGTAATCCCTAAAATGCCTTTGGAGAGAAACACCTTCAAAACAAGGTGCAACTAGGTGCCCCATGGTTAAAAATATCAATAATGGTAAGGGATTATCTAAGGATTATAATTCACATGATAATTTGCAAAGAAAACCTATCAATTGGGTAAATTGCATAAAAGTACAGAATGTTCAAAAAATTGCATAACTTGCACAAACAACATCCAAATTGAACCAAATTTGAAACTTAGGCTCATTTTATTATTTCAAAACACATAAAAAGTTATATTAAGGTTTATAACACCTAATAAGGTCCTTAAATAGACTTTTACTGAGGTATTTGTCTATAAACCCTTTTATTGGTACAAATAGTGAATAAATGTTCACCAAACCACTATAAATTCCACTAATTAAACATGAACGACATAAAGGACAAAAATGAAAGGGAAACTTGGGAAAAAGGGTTACATGGAGATTACATATACGATTCAGTATGTTACAGGATGATTCTCTACTGAGCCATCAAAGAACTTCCTAACCAATTTTTTATCGTGGTTTGTTTTTCTACCCGAGCATCCGAAAAGTAATTATGATAGCATCGGTGAGGGCCTCTGGCTAGCTGTTATTCTACCAAGGTATCAGGTTGAGGTCCTATGGGGGAGTCAATGTGTTTGAGGCACTGATCATCGGTGAGTACCCAAGTCTAGGTGTCAGGCTCGGGCCACACATTAGTATGAGGGGCTGAACGTGGGCTTCCCATTGGTGCATGACCAATGGATAGTCTAATTCTCACTTCCCGTTGAGACAAAGTATCTTTAGAAAATTACATAATTGGGTGGATGATGGATTTCCTATAAGACCTCATTGATGTTGCCTTAGGCCACCCAATCAGTCATATGGTAGTGAACCATGAAAATGCTGAGTCTTAGCCATCATCCTACAAACAATATGTAAAACTATAAATGAAAAAGGAGATATTCCTAAATGTAGGTAAATGTTAGATTTATTAACACAAAACTTAGAATGGTAATAGGAATGAAGAATAAATTAGGCATGTAGCATCCACAAAATAGGACATTATTGACCCCCCTCCAAACTTAGAGTCTCAATTTTCCTCTAGATAATAAATCAAATTAAGGTATGAGGCGATGGACAGGGCATGATAATTTTAATAGATCTAGGTTTGGTGATCATGTTTTTAATACAAACTCTATATCAAGATTCCTGCTTGGCTGCTTTGTTTTCTTGTTTTGTGCATAGGATTTTTCTCAAAAATTCAGGTTCGCGTGACCTTTTTTCTAGATACTCCCTATTTCTTGACATGATTCTTCCTTTTATATATCCATTCCTCATTTCCCAGCCCTACTGTGCTTCATTCTCACACAAGGTAGCTTTCAATCCCAACCTTTATCTTCTTGGGTGATCAAGAGAGTGTGTAGGGTGCGATGAGGTTGGTGTGTAACTTATTATTTTTGAAGTTAGTTAACCACAAGTCTAGAGTATAGAATGTGGATCTTGTATCCAATTCTTGAGTGTAACTATACACTGATCATGTAGTACCATTGGCTTATAGCATGGGACAACTATGATGTATTTATTCACACTCATGCTTTTATTCTTCCTCTCTTGGATTATGGATTATATGATTACTATTTTGATTTTTTTTGCTGCCAAGTCACTATTCTCCCCTTTAGAAATTTTATCATTGAATTTTTTTGCTGCCCAGCCGCTATTCTCCCATTTACAAATTTTAGCATTGCAAGGGGTATCTTGTTCCTTGTGTGAGAACTATGCACTTCACACATGTACTTGGGGACTTAGATGATCACTGTAAGTGTAAGGGTTAGGGTCCACCTTATCTCTAAGAGATTCTCCAGGAGGAATAACATCCTATTAGTAGCCTGTAGCACCTTGGGATAGAGTTGGTGTAAGAACATGATTACTTAGTGGGTTATGTCGGTTTTATTGCCCGAAGATGTCACTTAATACAATAATATGCTGATAAGTACTTGAAAGTAGTTAGACTTAGTTTATAAGTGAAAGTAAATTTTAGGAAAATTGGACCAAAAATTACCTACAACATACTTTATCCTTCATTTTCACAGAATTTTCCTAACTATGAGTAAGTAGTAACTTAACAAGTATTTCCTAAAAGTGTATTTTTTCAAAATTGAAAGGAAGTATAAAAGCAAGAGTATGTGCAGAGGTAGTATATGAAAGTAGGGAAGAAGAGTCAAATTTAAGGTAGTGGGAACAAGATAGTACCTACATTGCTTGTTTCCACCCCCAAACTTATCTTACACTCTGTCTCAGAGTGCCAAATAATGAGGTTAGATGTAAACTAGCATGTTTTACTCTTTGTTTTGGAGTCCCTCATCGGTCCTGTGAGACTGCATTAGTTGGACCATGTAGATTTTGTAGAGAGGTTGATAGATCTCTTTTTGCATACTTTTAACCCTTACGCCTCTAGAGGCCAGGATTCCATCCATAAAAGGTATAGGAAGTCACAATTATTTGATTGTGTTATCTGTTGAGGGCCTATATGATAAAACTATGGCTTCTTGAAGTCTTTTCCTGGGACGTAGTCATACCCCATGCTTTGGCTTTATATAAACTTTATGGTTTCTACTATAAATGACTTAGCTTTCTCTCAATGACGCTCTGTGGCCTTGTCATATTGGTAGAAGTTTTTGGCCACTATCAACATCAAAATTATTATACAAAACTGTAGTTTTTGCTTTGACGTTTATTGCTAATAGGGTCAAGTAAACTTTTTGCATAAATGGAAGGAAGCAATTATTCATTACTTCTCTCTTGAATCTTTGTTTTTTAATAAATCCTCTTATAGAATGCAATATGCCATGTCCATGTTGGGAAAAACATCTCCTAATAGAGTCTGGCATGCTGACATTATGCTCAATGCATATATTGATTAAACTTTAAGGTGTCATGAATTTCATCTTTAAGCACATAGATGGTGTCTCTTTGGAAAACAATTTCTTTCAATCTGTACATGAGATGGTCTTAGTCATCTTTCAATAGAATTTTGCATGCCCACATGTCAAAGTTTCTGAATGTAGCTTGGACGGTCCCATCTGCTCATCAGGTACCACTTCTTCCAACTATGGGAAGCGATCATTATTTTTTTGAGCCGAGAGGACTTCATCAGTTGGAATTTCCTCTCTGAGTTCCTCCTCCTCAGGTTGGTTGTTTGTAGAAGGAATTTATTCTTCTATGTGTATGGAAACAATTTATTCATTCAACCTCTTCTAAGGGATGCTACTTTACTCCTTTCAGTATATTGTTCATCCTTTTGGAGTATCTATTGATCATATGTTGTCCTATCTCTCGATGGTTGAAGTGCCTATGTCTGCTATTTTGTGGTGTTTCACCCTTTTCTCCAATCTAGAGATTGCTCTTTCTCAGATGGACCAATCTTTAGTTCTTTCCTTACTTCTCGCCATGGACGTTTCTTGGGAAGCGATATACATATATAGAGTCAATGTGGTCCAACTTTTGAAGGGATTACCGGGTCATTGAAAAAATGTATGTCGTAGGTAACCTCCATATCATACTGGCCACACAACCTATGTAGGTCCTCTTGGAACAAATCCTCAAACATCATTCCTTTGTTTAATTTCTCCATTAGACTAAACACAATAAATGCATAATATCCTGATCTTATTTCTACTTGGGGGACTTTTGTGTTGATAGTACATGTTTTCCAGTTCTTTTTGTGTATGTTTCCTTCCCCCTTATAGTGTACTTGAGTCATATTGGGATCTTCTGGATTTTGTGTGGCTTAATATCTTTAAAGATGATTGCACTACATCTAAGATTCTAAGCACACCAATTATAAATAACCATATGTAAAACCAACTTTAAAATAAATTAAGTTTAGGGTCTTAATTACAAATTTTTAGTTATTAAATTAAAAACTTGGATTCTAATGCAAGTTACCCCAAATATTGAATCCTTCAGATGGGATTTGACATAGAAAGAAAATGAAATGTGCTTCCTTTAATTTCTTGATGATTAAATGGGTCCAATATACATAAAAATAAAACTAGCATTTATCCTCTCACTTTTTCTCTCTCATATTCTTGATAAATGCTTAAAATAAATAAAAAGGGAAAGAGAAAAGGGTTTTGTATTCAATTTATAGATATAGGGTAGATGCCTCGTCCAAGAAGTTTTCCTTTTTCTTTTTATAACTTTCTAGGTAAGAGGAAAGTATGTATATCCTCTTTTTCTCTCTCCTCCATGAAAGTTTCTCAAAAAGGGCATAAATATAGGTGTTATAACTTTTGAATGGGTGATGATGGGTTATTTTGAAATTTGTCTTATGTGATCACAAAGGAAAGCATTTTCCTCTTCCTCTAATTTATTAATGCATTTCAAATCAAGTTAATGGATCTATATGGAAACTATGGATCAAACTTGTGCAAAACCTAAATCTAATCATAGACGAATCTTAGACCCATTGATTAACTTATGGATACAATTTGAAGCTAATAGGACTTCGTTTGAGCACTTAACTTAATTAGAGAAGAATCAATATAGTTTTTAATTTAAAACTTTGGGTTTAATCACCCTAACCTAGATTCCAATTTATCAAAATTTTATTTACTTTCCTTTTTGGATCAGACGATTGTTTTTAAGTACTGACCTACATGGACTCATCAGATGCTTGGAACATGTGTCCCTCGCCTGCAAAACTATTACTATGAGACTGTACAATAGCATGAGTTTTTCGCTTTCCCTAACTCTCTCCACAACACTTCAGTGAAAACCAATGATCTCCCCACAATCCTCACATTGTTCTGGTCTCTTCCATACCAGACATGATAGGATTTCCTACTATGTAGTCCCCAATTGATTCGACTTATCCTGTGCCTCCACTATTTCAACTTCCACTAGACATTCATGTTTCTATAGACTCCCACATATAAAAGCAATCCTCAAAAAACAATCACTGACCCTCAAGATGTCCAACATCATCTTCGATTTTCCCCTGAATGCTCTCACCCTATCATCCCTTTCTCCACTGCCATCTACCATCAGCGGAGAAGCTTGACACCGATCAGTAGGATAGGAGGACAGTCGCTGGCACTGGGAGCAGTTCATGGAATCACTGAGAAGCTCTGTGCAAAATCAATTCCTTGTTTCAACCGGTATCCAAGTAACCCCTTTTTTACCTATTTCTCAAGTCAATTCAAATTTCCTAGCAAACTTTCATCTTTCAAACTAATTTCTCAGCCATCATCTTTTGTTCATATCTGCAAACCAGACGACATCTTTGTGTTCTTTGTGTTCGGGTTTGAACGGGTTTTACCCTTTCTTCGATCTTTACCCTACCATGGGGGGAGTAGGTTCTCGCCCACCCGACCACTAGATAAGCTCGAGTCAGAGCTCACTGGGTTTGGTGGAAGCCTATGAAGATGGAGGATTCCTTAGGAAACTCTTTTCTTCTTTGGTCGAGCATGGTTTGATGGTTTTGCATCAATGCATCCTGCTGTGACGCTCATATGTCCTGAGGTTGAGGACGATGAATCAAGATGTTAAGTTCATGGATCAACCCCAAAATTTGTTTCGTTGGGTCACACGAATGCAAGGGCAACATTGAAATTTCCCACCCTTTTTTTAGCCTTCAGTTTCTAGCCACATCATGACTTTTGTTTTAGCAGACCTTGACCATATCTGATTGGTCCACCTCATCAAGTCACTATTGTCCCAGTGGATTCTGTATTTCCTTGGATTTATTTTTCCCTGTGATTGATAAGAACATCAATAATTCATAGTATATCAAAGAATCGTCAGAAAAATGAGTAAAAATAGTCATTGGAAAGATTTTTCGATAAGGAAGTCAAATTTTATGGTTTCCAAACCCTAATTTAACAACATCATACCCTAGTTTCCTAATAACCTAAAATTAGGGTTTGTGTAGTAACTAAGATGGCAATTGATGAAAAGTATATCAATTTCGGGAACCTAGGATTTGATCAAGATCAAAGGGACTAATATAGGATTTTCATTGCTCCAAGTAAGTAGGTCATGCCACTATACTTATATACATTGGTTGAATTGTAGGCTATGTATGATTTATGGATTATGCTTTCAATTTCAAGTTCAATTCTCAAATCATGTTCACAAATAAATTGCTTGATGATTTTTATATCCTATGTCATATGGTTATCATGATCATTAAGATTAAAGATTATGATTAATGATCAAAGATAAATGGATTTAAAGTTTAGGTTTTAAGAGGGAGAAATACCATCATGTTAAAGATTAAAGTTCAAGATTAAATTCATGTTTATGGTAATGTTAAGATAAATATAATTGAATTAGTTTTTATATGCTTCTTGAATTACAGACCTCAAGGGAGCATTATGGGAATTCATGCCAATCATGTGCTTTCATAGACAATCATGGACCTTAAGGGGTCGTTATGGGATTTTATAGCCAAATCATGGGCATTTGTGCCAATTATGGGCTTTCCTAGCAATCATGTGCTATTAAGTGGGAATCATAGAGAGATCATATATTTGCTGCTCCATTCTTCATGTTATTAAATTCATGGAATCAAGAATGCTTAAATTAAATTCATATCAAGGATTTCTTTCAAGTCAAGTATATATGCTTATTTTCAGTTCTTATAAAATGTATAGTGCCACTTACTGATGTGTGTCTTTGTTTCACATGGCCATGGGATGAGATGTCCCAAGATTAAGGATCAATGGAAAGTTGAAGCGATCCCTTCAGAATAGTTGATATCAAGGAAGACTTTATCTTGGTGGGGTGCCATTTACCATTCAAAACATTATCTAGCCTAGTTTATTATCTCATGTTTTATATTTACATAGTTTACATGTATTAGGTTTGGAATCATGATGTGACAGTTTATGTTATCCTCCCAAGAACAATGTAGGAATCTATATTTTGAGTTAATGCATTGGGTTACATTTATCCTATTGCTATTGGATATCATGTTTTGTAATGTTCCTCCAAACCAAGTGACCGATGTTATGGACAACATAGAGTTTTCTTCCGCCGTCATGTATGTACTCAGAGGGGCATTACAATATGGTATCAGAGAAATGAGTAGATGACCACTAAGCTAAAGAATCACATGTTCTAAGACCTAGCTATAGAAGATTAAGTTACAAATACGAGAAACTAAAGTACAGATCTAGATATGAGATAAAGGTTTAGATAAGCATTAGGGTTGTGTTCCTAGAAGTTTTGGACTTTTATGCTAACTCTAGAGTTGTATAAAGCATACTCTCTCTTTTTCCCACATTCTTGTGGTATGGGACACAAGATCATGGGTTTTGTAGAGAGAATGTTATATGCATAATCATACTTGTCTTGTCCTTTCAAGTACATGTGGTATGGGACATGTGCATGAGGGAGGTACTAAGATAAGTATGATAAATCATGTCACATTTGAATAGATGAGCGGCTGACATGTATCCAAAGGTGATAAAGAAAACAAGAGTTGCATTAAGAGTTTGAGACCTATAGTCACCTAAAACTAATGAAATAAGCAAGTAAGGTCCATGGTAGAATCAAAACCCCTAGAGAATGGGTAAGAGAAGTCATTTGTCATGTCAATGATAATAGATTCATACCTACATGTTAATAGTGTTTTACCATGAGAAAGAGACATTAAGATGATAATAGAAATTAGTGTACATAGAGTATGTAAACCCCTAAGGTGAGTAGTATGAGAAAATTCAGAGGATGAAAATTATTTTAGGTGGGTAGAATTGTAACATCCCAACTTTTAAATAAAAAACGTGTAGGATCTTAATTACAAATTTTTAGATAAAAAATTTAAAACTTGGATTCTAATGAAAGTTAATCGAAATATTGAATCCTTTAGATGGGGAATATGCTTCCTATAATTTCTTTATGATTAAATGAGTCCAATAGACATAAAAAGAAAACTAGATTTTATCCTCTCACTTTCTCTCTCTCCTATTCTTGATAAATGCTTAATATAAATAAAAAGGAAAAGAGAAAAGGGCCTTGGATTTGAGTTATAAATATAGGGTAGATGCCTTGGCCAAGAAGTTTTCCTTTTTCTTTTTATGGCTTTCTATGTAAGAGGGAAGTATGTATATCCTCTATTTCTATCTCCTCCATTAAAGTTTCTCAAAAAAGACATAACTATAGGTGTTATAACTTTTGAATGGGTGATGATGGTTGATATCAAAATTTAGCTTAAGTGATCACAAAGGAAAGTGTTTTCCTAATCCTATAATCTATTAAAGCATTTAAAATCAAGTTAATGGATCAATATGGAATTATGGATAAAACTTGTGCAAAACCTCAATCTAATCATGTAGAAACAATCTAGACCCTTGATTAACTTATGATTAAATTTTCCAATAGGACTTCATTTAAGCATTTAATTTAATTAAATAAGAATAAATATACTTTTTAATTTAACACTTTGGTTTTAATCACCCTAATCTATCTTTTGATTTATCATCATTTTATTTACTTTCCTTTCTGGATTGGATGACTGTTTTTAAGTCTCAACCTACGTGGACTCATCAGACGCTTGGAACACATATCCCTCGCCTGCGACACTATCATTGTGGGACTCTACAGTATCGTGAGTTTTTCACCTTCCCAATCTCTCTCTCCACAACACTTCAATGAGAACCAATGATCTCCCTGCAATCCTCACATCAGTCTAGTCTCTTAAATACCATACATGCTAGGATTTCCTTCTCTGCAGTCCCCAATCGACTACACTTCTCCTCTGCCTCCCCTATTTTAACTATCACAAGAAATCCATGTTCCTATAGACTCCAACATATAAAAGCAATCCTCATAAAATGATCACTGAACCCTCAGGATATCCAACATCATCTTTGATTTTCCCTAGAGCACTCTTGCCCTATCCTCCATTTCTCCACTACCATCTACCATCAGAAAAGAAGCTCGACACCAGTCAGTATGCCAGGAGGACAGTCTCTACCATAGGGAATAGTTCATGGAATCACCGAGAAGCTCTGAGTCGAATCAATTCCTTATTTTAGTTGATATCCCCATAATCCCTCTTTTACCTATTTCTCGAATCAATTGTAAATTTCCTAGAAGACTTTCATCTTTCAAACTGATTTCTCATCCATCATCTTCAATTTATATATGTGAACCAGATGACATCTTTGTGTTCTTTGTGTTTGGGTTTGAATGGGTTTTCCCCTTTATTCAATCTCCACCCTGCCATGGCTGGAGTAGGGTATCGCCCACCCGACCACTAGATAAGATCGAGTCAAAGCTCACTGGGTTTGGTGGAAGCCTACAAAGATGGAGGATTCCTCAGGAAACTCTTTTCTTCTTTGGTCGAGTGCGGTTTGATGGTTTTGCATCAATGCATCCTGTTGTAATCCTTGTATGTACTGAGGTTGAGGATGATAAATGAAGATGTTGAGTTCATGGATCAACCCCCAAATTTGTTTTTTTGGGTTATGTGACTGCAAGGGAAACATTTGAATTTCCCACCTTTTTTAGCCTTTCGTTTCAAAACGTGTCATGCCTTTCGTTTTAGCAAGCGTTGACCATATCTTACTGGTCCACCTTATCAAGTCATTATTTTCCCAGTGGATTATGTTTTTTCTACATGGATTTATTTTTCCTTGTGACTGGTTAGAACATCAATAATTCATAGTTACTCAAAGAATTATTAGAAAAATGAGTAAAAATAGTCATTGGAAAGATTTGTTTTCACAATGAAGTCAAATTTTATGATTTTCAAACCCTAATTTAACAACATCATACCCTGATTTCATAATAACCTAAAATTAGGGTTTATGTTGTAACTAAGATGATAACTAGTGAACGTGCCCATCTTTTTCCCGCTCTCTCACCCTAGCGCCTCTAGGGTTCTTCCTCCATAGGCGGCTGGCTGGGAGGAGGGGGTTTGGCCGCCGCAAAGTGGTGCCCTGCTCCCCCTCAGCCTCTTCTCGCCCGTCATCAGCAGGATCTCTACTTCGGGAGGTGTGTGGGCATGGTGTCTTTGGAGGCAGCGGTTTTCTTCCTCCCTGTCGTTGAGCCCAACTGCAACGAGTTTCTTATTCCCTTTCTCTTTTACTGGCTTTCTGTTTAGATTATTCTCTTGTTTTGTCTATCTCGCTGTTAATTAGCGCTGCTTTCTCTTCTCATGGTAGAATTTTCTTTCTCGGTCAATTTTGTTGTGGAGTTTGTATGGCAGCAAGTGCGGGAAAAATATCATTTTGGAACACCAATTTGGTACAGGTACTCTACCACATATACATACTCAGGTTGAAGGTATTCCTCATAGAAAGCTGTCTTAGCCAGCGAAAGAGAAGAGGGATCTATACATCATTGTCCTTATCAGATTCCGATATGAGTTTTTGTGGTAGTTTGTATCTATTCTTGATCTTTGTGTGGTCTTTTAGTTTGTTTTTCTCCTCATGTAGATGCCGTATGGCTCCTCCATAATGAAATTTGTCTGTTTAACTTCAAAAGATGGTAACTGGTGAAAAGTATATCAATTTCTAGAGCCTAGTATTTGACCAAGATCAAAGGGACTAAGCTATGATTTTCTTTGCTCTAGGTAATCAGGTCATGCCACTATACATATATACATTAGCTAAATTGTATGCTACATATGATTTATGGATAATGCTTTCAATTTCAAGTTCAATGCTCAAATCATATTCACAAACAAATTGCTTGATGGTTTCTATATCCTATGTCATATGGTTATCATGCTCATTAAGAGTAGAGATTATGATTAATGGTCAGAGATTATTGGATTTAAAGTTCCAGTTTCAATAGGGAGAAATCCCATCATGTTAAAGATTAAAGTTCAAGATTAAATTCATGTTTATGGTAATGTTAAGATAAATGGAATTGAATCAATATTTATATGCTTCTCAAATTATGAACATCAAGGGATCGTTATGGGCATTCATGCCAATCATGAAATTTTATAGCCAATCATGGACCATAAGGGGTCGTTATGGACTTTTAAAGCCAAATCATGGGCATTCATGCCTATTATGGGCTTTCCTAGCAATCATGTGCAATTAAGTGGGTGTCATAGAGAGATGCATATATTTACTTCTCAATTCATCATGTTATAAGGTTCATGTAATCATGAATTCTTAAGTTAAAGTCATGTCAATGGTTTCTTTCAAGTCAAGTGTATATGCTTATTTTCAGTTCTTATAAAATGTATAATGCCACTTACTGATGTAATTCTTTGTTTTGCATGGTTGTGGGACGAGATGTCCCTAGATTAAGGAGTAAAGGAAACTTGAAGCGATCCCTTTATCATAGATTATATCAAGGAAGACTTTATCTTGGTGGGGTGCCATCTACAATTAAATACATTATATAGCCTAGTTTGTATCTCATGTTTTAGATTTACATAGTTTACATGCATTAGGTTTGGTATCAATATGTGACAGTTTATGTTACCCTTTCAAGCACAATGTGTGAATCTATATTTTGAGAAAATGCATTGGGTTTCATTTATCTTATTTCTATTGAATATCAAGTTGTGTAATGTTCCTCCAAGCCAAGTGACATGTGATGGAGTGGACTTTTGATGTCCTTAATCGTCCAATGACATAAGTATATTCGTGCATGTTGAGTTATTTTGGGAGTTCCAAGTGTTTTGTCAAGTTTGGATGGCAAACAATAAGTATATTATGATTAAGTTTCTTAACTTTATTCCTTTTGAGGTATTTAATTAGATGATAAAATATATGAGTTTTGCCACCAAATTTGAGTAGAAGGTAGCTCGAGAGGTAAGGAAGCTATGGTTAAAATTTGGTGGAATTTGGATGTTCCTAGAGGGAGTTATTAAGGGTTGAATTTCATGAAATAATGTACAAATTGATGATTGATAGACCTAAGTTCCAATTTAGATGAATGTCAAACACCGTTGGTTTAGGTCTGGGATGCATGGAAAGATCCAAGCCCAACATATCTAATCTAGTGGAAGTGCTCTTGGGTTTGAGTGAGCCACAGATGGACTCAAGTGGAGGACTAACTCAGACCATAGGATTGGCAATCAAGGGAAGTTGTGTTGTCTTGTACCTTGCAGTTATGTCTTGGATCCCGGGAAGCAACCACGATGTCGAGGTACTCGGTGATCATGGGTATGAATGGGGAGTCCAACCAGATAGTTGGCTTCAACATGAGGAGAGGAGTCGGGCGACCCCTTATTTGGGATTGACAGAACTCAGACGAGGGAGTTCCACCTTCCCCGTCTCTTTTGCCTCTCCATCACAATCTATAGGTAGGAAGTAAAGGAAGGAGAGCTAGTTGTCAGAGAAGGAATAAATGGAGCTAGAGGGGTATTCGAAAGAGGATAAAGAAAGGTCGAGGTCAAGGGAGTCTGAGGCGGCAGGTTCTAGGGGCTATCATCAAGCTTCCATGGCTGCCGAAGCCAAGGTTCGAAGGAGATGAACTCGGAGTTGGGGACGTCGATCCAAAGCATTGAAACTCAATCCAAAGGTCCCCTCAGGTCCTTGAAGCTCCGACAGAGCTTTTGAATTCCTCATCTATGAGATTCAAGGTAGGGGAGTCCTTTCCCCTTTCCTAGCACCGCGGCAGTCACCATGGCTGGTGAGGTACTAGTTGTGGAGCTCCAAAGGCGAATCCAAGGACCAGTGAGGTCGGGGAGGTTGGTAAGATGTCCTTGAAGCTTACCGCAGCCTAAAGGGCTAGTGAGTAGAACCATCTCACCGTTAGTTGCTCACCGGAGTTGGCCTTGCAGCGGCACTCCTGCGTTGTGGAGAAACAGGGAGCTGCACCAGGAGACTCACGCAGAGAAGGAGCGGGGACGTCAAACCTAGTTGAACCAGGTTCATCAACGCTAAAATCAGATGATTGAACCCAGTTTAGAACCCATCAACCGGACGAACCCCAGTAGGCCAAGAAAAGGAGCCACGCCAGCCTCATGGACATGTGTCGGCACACTATAGGCCCAAAAAGGTAAATATCTCAGTTAATTGTTAGATCTTACATAATTCATAGAAATTAGCTCGCACATCAAAAAAATACAAACATTGTACCAAATTGTTTAGAAAAATGCGTAAAACAATATGGAAGCATAATATCAGCCTTTTAATGCTCCAATATCAGTGATATTATGTAAGATGTATTATGCTTAGTCCATGAGTAATAAATAGTAAATGATGATATAAAATTATGGAAAAATGTCAGTAACTCCATAATCATGTTTATAATCCAATTGAAGTCATAAATAATGATGTTGATGTACGAAATCATGTAATTTACCTAATGTTGCTAATTAGGGCTTATAACCCTAATTAATATACAATAAATACATACATTCTCAATAAATGATGAAATTTATAGAGTAATCTCATATAAGTATCTGGAACCTTAGATTTAAATATGATATCAGGATGATACACATAATCCATGTTATATGATGATGTTTGCTCTTAATGTGATATAAGCCCTAATATGCTTAAGGAATATGATCTAGGGTTAATATGTGCACATAATCATATGAAATCAAATAATCAGATTATTGATCATAATCTGGAATATAACATTAGTAACATCAATCCTAGATAACAAGAAGATATATATAAGAAATAATAATGAGAATATCTTAATGAGTAAGCAAACCCTAAAATGGATATCGATTAGGGTTAAGATGAGATGTAAGATGATAAGAACCTGATAATAGTATATGATCTTGTCTTAATCAGGGTTGACCAGGATATAGATGACATGAGGAATATGTGATTAGGATATCTCTTTGGAAGGTACGCCATTACCTCTTACTTGGCTTATTATACAATATGCTTGTGTTATGTGGTAGTAAATACTTGGCATATGGTATTGGTTGAAATGATTCTTCTTGTATGATATGTTGGTTGATTTTCTATACTTACCGCTACGAATACATCAAACATAATATATCTGTTCCATTATATGAAAGCACCAACTCTTTGGCAGTTTGCTTGGAAGTGACCGAACTCCTTGGTAGTGGTCACATTGTACATATGGAAGCACCAACTCTTTGGTAGTGTGCTTGGACCCAACTCTTTGGTAGTGGTCACCTTGTACATATGATCCAACTCTTTGGTAGTGATCATAAAGGCCTTAATGCATTCAACTCCTTAGTAGTAAATGCATGGATGATATAATGGAAAACATGCTTAAAATATGTGTTATCTTTTGTTAATAAACATTCTTGTTCAAGTATACATTTTTTTATATTCTTCTATTACTGCCAAGTATTAGTTTTATCTTATTGCCAAGATATGATGAGAGGTATATAAAAGACACGTAGGCATACTCAGTACAATATTATTGAATATTGTGCTGACGTGTACTACATGTAATATTTTGTTTAGGTTGTGGTTATGCTCTTGAAGATCCAGGATAGTACAGTTGTGTGGCGAGCTGATGTACAGGTGGAAATGTTGTCTTAAGATCCTGTTGTTTAGTATTAGTACATGTATATGTTAGAAGTTTGCTGTTCAATATGTAATATCAAATGTTGTAACAATTCATGTTGTAATTATATGTTGAATGGTGAACATGTGTGTATGGTTTTATTATTGTTCATGTACATGTGCTACTGATTGTTTTCCTTCTGACTCCCTTGATTTTCTCTTTCTAAGCCTAGTGTGTGATGTTTAAATTGGGATTCTCTCTGAGGTGAGGTTTCAATTTGGATGTCACACATCAGATTAAGTTTTAGAAAATCTTGGGACGTCACAGGTGGTATCAGAGAATGAACAATAGCAAAGCCTGAGATTTTCTCATTATGCAACTCAAAACAAAAGAACCTTGAACTTTATAATCTTTAGGGTTAGATTAGTCATCTTTTATAGACTAGATCTGACCTAGTCTCTAGGTTAGCACCTAGATGTCCGAGAACTAGGCCTAGACTGGTGCTTGTTGTATAACAAGTCCTTAGATGTCGTACCTTCCTTGTAGTGCAGCGGTATGGGACGTTGCACTATTTGGAAATGACGTGCATCAAGGGAAGAGAAACCCTAGACCTATTGCGCACATTGTCTAGAGTAGCTACACTAGTGTACACCATGTTCTCACCCTTTTAACTAGTTTTCATGGCACTATACTCTCTACTATGTGTGGGATACTCATTTTCTAGATTTGGTTTCTGATTCCAATTAGATCGAACCTTGATAGTTTTCTCTGACGCTTGTTTTACCGAAGAAAAACTGTATAATATTTTATTATATAGATGTATTATAAAAAAATGTGTCCCCACACATGTACGAGTAGGAGGTGGTCATGCAACCTAAGTGAAAGTGAAGGACATCAGTCTAGAAGAGAGTGTAGTTCTAGATTAGAGGTCTAGAGCCTTGTTAGAATATATGATAGATAGAATAGATGATATGATGTGAGTCTTATATAGATGATATAAGATGGTTTATGATGATCTGTGTTTGTCTTTGAGGAATTAAGTTCAGTTTTGAGGATGCAAGATAAGTTTTGATGTTGCAAGTAAATAGGCTTTTATGAGAAAAGATATGCTAAGTTAAGACAAGGTTGTGAGTCAGCATGAGCCTCAAGCTCTTTTACAAAGGAGGACCTCTAGTGTTAGGACCAATTTTGGGGTTAGCTCAAGAGAGAGTGAGACCCACAGGGAGAAGGTCAGAGAACCTAGACTCCATGATATGAGAAATACGAGAAATATGTGATATGATATGTCCTAAACTAGAATACTCCTGAGTGAATGAGTTGAGTTGCCTAATGCATGATTCCTATAGTCCTTTTGAACCCTATATATCCTTGAGAGGACCAAACCCTAGAGACAGAGAGAGGCTGGTTATATGTGTATATGTGAACATGGATGTGAGTACCTACCATCTGGGTGAGGGAGAATCCCAAGACCCTGGAAGAGGCAACTGTGTTAGCTTCTGGACAGCCTCATGCTCAGATTGGTGGTTCCATGTAGGACTCTAGTGGTGTATGTATAAGAGAGTTTTGGGTAAGTATGTCTCATGGGTGGAGAACCTATCAATAGTATGTCATAGCATGTTTTGGTTTGTGCTTATGTGGCTAGATCTTGTGAAGTTAATCACTAGTGCTAATGAGGTAATCCGAGAACCCTAGACTGAGAGGAAAGATAAATTATATGCATATGAGATACTCATAGAGTTGAGTTAGCTCAGAGAGACTGAGCATGGCACTACCCTCATGGTATGGGTTAGAGGAACCTCTTTTGGCCTAGGTAAAGTTTTGATATATGAGCCACTTGTATAAGGTTTGTTTGGCACAATCATGATATAATATATGTAAGCATGCGATCTAATCTCAAGATGTGATATATATACATGATATGATGGAAACATAGAGATGCTTTAATAAATATGAATGCATAAATGGTTAACCATATACATGAATAATGATGATTAATGTGAAACTATTGTTTAATCTTGTGATGAATTCACTAGTAAATGATGCAATTTTGTATGAACAATTAAATAAGATCATAGGAATGAAACATGTTACAAGAGGTGTTAATCATAGTGCTTAACAAAGATGAAAAATATAGTTTGACATCTAGCACAATATAATGATTAAAACACCTTGATATGATCCAGATGGATAAAGTGAGTTAACTATAGTTAATTTCCTCCTAAAAGGCATATGTTAATGCTGAACATGTTATAACAGTTAGCTCAATAAAATGTTGATGACACCTTAATATAATGGGTTAAAGTGGTTTTCTTTTGGAAATGTTAATATGATGTGGGAACCCTAATGCACATGTAAAGATAATGATGCAAGACATATATATATATATATATGATATTGCATGACATAACCCAAGTTTCTAAACCCTGAGTTTAACCATGAATGGAGTGTTTGTGCACCAAGATGGTTGTAAACCCCCCCCCAATAGTGCTTTGGATACATGGTTCTGGGTAACCTTTATAGATATGTTACACCTAGAATAGTGCCTGCATGTTGATGAAGACATGGTAGTTTTCCCTGGAGTACGAGTATGGTTGACTTATGAGGACGAAAGTTCTTTTAAGGTGTATATGATGTGAAAAAGTGTTTTTTTTGGCTTAATTCTGAGTATGGAATTTCTTTTAAGGTGTGTAAGATGTGATGGAGTGCACTTTTGGAGTCCTTAATCATCCAATGGCATAAGTATATTCATGCAGGTTGAGTTATTTTGAGAGTTCCAAGTGTTTTCTCAAGTTTGGATGGCACACGATAAGTATATTATGATTAAGTTCCTTAACTTTATTCCTTTTGAGGTATTTAATTAGATGATAAAATAAATGAGTTTTGTCACCAAATTTGAGTAGAAGGTAGATCGAGAAGTAAGGAAGCTATGGTTAAAATTTGGTGGTATTTGGATGTTCCTAGAGGGAGTTATTAAGGGTTGAATTTCATGCAATAATGTACAAATTGATGATTGATAGACCTAAGTTCCAATTTAGATGAATGTCACACACCCTTGGTTTAGGTTTGGGATGCATGGAAAGATCCAAGCCCTACATATCTAATGTAGTGGAAGTGCTCTTGGGTTTGAGTGAGCCACAGATGGACTCAAGTGGAGGACTAATTCAGACCATAGGATTGGCAATCAAGGGCAGTTGTGTTGTCTTGTACCTTGCGGTTATGTCTTTGACCCCGGGAAGCAACCACAATGTCGAGGTACTCACTGATCGTGGGTATGAATGGGGAGTCCAACCAGACAGTTGGCTTCAACATGAGGAGAGGAGTCGAGCGACCCTTATTTGGGCTTGACAGAACTCAGACAAGGGAGTTCCACCTTCCCCGTCTCTTTTGCCTCTCCATCGCAACCTACAGGTAGGAAGTAAAGGCAAGAGAGCTAGTTTTCAGAGAAGAAAGAAATGGATCTAGATGGGTATTCGGAAGAGGATAAAGAGGGGAAAACAAAGGTTGAGGTCAAGGGAGTCTGAGGCGGTAGGTTCTAGGGGCTATCATCAAGCTTCCATGGCTGCCGAAGCCAAGGTTCAGAGGAGATGAACTCAGAGTTGGGGATGTCGATCCAAGGCACTGCAACTCAATCCAAAGGTCCCCTCAGGTCCTTGAAGCTCCAGTGGAGCTTTTCAGTTCCTCATCTATGAGATTCAAGGCAGGGGAGTCCTTTTCCCCTTTCCTAGCACCGCGACAGTCACCATGGCCGATGAGGTACTGGTTGTGGAGCTCCAAAGGTGAATCCAAAGACCAGTGAGGTCGGGGAGGTTGGTAAGATGTCCTCGAAGCTTACCACGGCCTGAAGGGCTAGTGAGTAGCACCATCTCACCGTCAGTTGCTCTCTAGAGTTGGCCTTATAGCGGCGCTCCTGCGCTGCGGAGAAACAGGGAGCCGCACCAGGCGACTCACGCAGAGAAGGAGCGGGGACCAGTCAAACCTAGTTGAACCAGGTCCAACAATGCTAAAATCAGACGATTGAACCCAATTTAGAACCCATGAACTAGCCGGACCCTAGTAGGCCAAGCAAAGGAGCCACACCAGCCTCATGGACACGTGTTGGCACACTATAGGCCCAAAAAGGTAAATATCTCAGTTAATTGTTAGATCTTGGATAATTCATAGAAATTAGCTCACACATCAGAGGAATAAAAACAAGGTACCAAAATGTTCAAAAAAATGCGTAGAACAATATGGAAGCATAATATCATCCTTTTAATGCTCTAATATCTGTGATATCCTATAAGATGTATTATGCTTAGTCCATGAGTAATATATAGTAAATGATGATATGAAATTATGGAAAAATGTCAGTAATTCCATAATCATGGTTATAATCCAATTGAAGTCATAAATAATGATGTTGATGTAAGAAATCATGTAATTTACCTAAAGTCACTAATTAGGGCTTATAACCCTAATTAATATACAATAAATACATACATGCTCAATAAATGATGAAATTTACAGAGTAATCTCATATCAATATCTGGAACCTCATATTTAAATATGATATTAGGATGATACACATAATCCATGTTATATGATGATGTTTGCTCTTAATGTGATATAAGCCCTAATATGCTTAAGGAATATGATCTAGGGTTAATATGTGCACATAATCATATGAAATCAAATAATCAGATTATTGATCATAACCTGGAATACAACATCAGTAACGTCAATCCTAGATAATAGGAAGAGATAGACAAGAAATAACAATGAGAATATCTTAATGAGTAAGAAAACCCTAAAATGGATATCGATTAGGGTTAAGATGAGATGTAAGATAATAAGAACCTGATAATAGTATATGATCTTGTCTTGATCAGGGTTGACCAGGATATAGATGACATGAGGAATATGTGATTAGGATATCTCTTTGGAAGGTACACCATCACCTCTTACTTGGCTTATTATACAATATGCTTGTGTTATATGGTAGTAAATACTTGGCATATGATATTGGTTGAAATGATTCTTCTTGTATGATATGTTGATTGATTTTCTATACTTACCGCTATGAATACATCAAACATAATATATCTGTTCCATTATATGAAAGCACCAACTCTTTGGCAGTGTGCTTGGAAGTGACCAAACTCCTTGGTAGTGGTCACATTGTACACATGGAAGCACCAACTCTTTGGTAGTGTGCTTGGACCCAACTCTTTGGTAATGGTCACCTTGTACATATGATCTAACTCTTTGGTAGTGATCATAAAGGCCTTAATGCATTCAACTCTTTGGTAGTAAATGCATGGATGATATAATGGAAAATATGCTTAAAATATGTGTTCTCTTTTGTTAATAAACATTCTTGTTCAAGTATACACTTTTCTTATATTCTTCTGTTACTGCCAAGTATTAGTTTTATCTTATTGCCAAGATATGATGAGAGGTATATAAAAGACACGTAGGCGTACTCAGTATAATATTCTTGAATATTGTGCTGATGTGTACCACATGTAATCTTTTGTTTAGGTTGTGGTTATGCTATTGAAGATCCATGATAGTAGAGTTGTGTGGCAAGCTAATGTACAGGTGGACCTATTGTCTTAAGATCCTGTTGTTTAGTAGTAGTACATGTATATGTTAGAAGTTTGTTGTTCAATATGTAATATCAAATGTTGTAACAATTCATGTTGTAATTATATGTTGAATGGTGAACATGTGTGTATGGTTTTATTATTATTCATGTACATGTGCTACTGATTGTTTTCCTTCTGAGTCCCTTGATTTTTTCTTTCTTAGCCTAGTGTGTGATGTTTAAATTGGGATTCTCACCGAGGTGAGGTTTCAATTTGGACGTCACACATCTGATTAAGTTTTAGAAAATCCGGGGATGTCACATGACCCATGTTATGGATAACATAGGCTTTTTTTTCATTATCATGTATGTACTCAGAGGGGTCCTACAATATGGTACTATAGAAATAAGTAGATGACCACGAAGCTACATATTCACATGTTCTAAGCCCTAGGTATATAAGATTAAGTTACAAATATGAGATATTAAAATAGAGGTCTAGATATGAGACAAAGGTTTAGATAAGGATTAGGGTTATGTGCCTAGAAGTTTTGTACTTTTATGCTAACTCTAAAGTTGTATATAGCATACTCTCTATCTTTTTCCCACATGTTTGTGATATGGGACATAGGCTCATGGGTTTTGTAGAAATAATGTTATATGCATAATCATACTTGTCTTGTCGTTTCAAGTGCATGTAGTATGGGACATGTGCATGAGGGACGTACTAAGATAAGTGTGATAAATCATATCACCTTTGAATAGATGAGTGGCAAACATGTATCCAAAGGCGAAAAATAAAACAAGAGTTGCATTAAGAGTTTGAGACCTATAGTCACCTAAACCTAATCAAACAAGCAAGTAAGGTCCATGGTAGAATCAAAACCCCTAGAGAATGGGTAAGAGAGGCCATTTTTCATGTTAATGATAATAGATTCATACCCACATGTTGATTGTGTCTTATCATGAGAAAGAGACATTAAGATGATATTAGACATTAGTGTACATAGAGTATGTAAAACCCTAAGGTGGGTAGTAGGAGAAAATTATGAGGATGAAATTTATTTAAGGTGGGTAGAATTGTAACATCCCAACTTTTAAATAAATTTTAGGGTTTTAATTGCAAATTTTTAGATATAAAATTTAAAACTTGGATTCTAATGCAAGTTACCCCAAATATTAAATCCTTTAGACGGGGTTTGTCGTAGAAAGAAAATGAAATATGCTTCCTTTAAAATCTTTATGATTAAATGAGTCCAATATACACAAAAATAAAACTAGCTTTTATCCTCTCACTTTCTCTCTCTCCTATTCTTGATAAATGGTTAAAAGAAATAAAAAAGGAAAGAGAAAAGGGCTTTGGTTTCGAGTTATAAATATAGGGTAGATGCCTTGGCCAAGAAGTTTTTCGTTTTCTTTTTATGGCTTTCTATGTAAGAGGAAAGTATGCATATCATCTTTTTCTCTCTCCTCCATGAATGTTTCTAAAAAAGGGCATAAATATAGGTTTTATAACTTTTGAATGGGTGATGATGGTTTATCTCAAAATTTGGCTTAAGTGATCACAAAGGAAAGTATTTCCCTAATCCTCTAATCTATTAATATATTTAAAATCAAGTTAATGGATCTATATGGAAGCTATGGATAAAACTAGTTAAAAACCTAAATCTAATCATATAGAAAGAATCTAGACCCCTTCATTAACTTATGGATAAAATTTGTAGCCAATTGGAATTTGGTTGAGAATCTAATTAGAGAAGAATCAATATAGTTTTTAATTTAAAACTTTAGTTTTAATCACACTAACCTAGCTTATGATTTATCAACGTTTTCTTTACTTTCATTTTTGGATCTGAGGTCCATTTTTAAGTCCTGACCTACACAGACTCATCAGATGCTTGGAATAAGTCTCCCTCACCCGTGACACTATCATTGTGGGACTCTACAATAGCGTGAGTTTTTTGCCTTCCCTAGTTCTCTCTCCACAACACTTTAGTGAGAACCAATGATCTCCGCACAATCCTCACATCGATATGTTCTCTTTCATACCAGACATGATAGGATTTCTTGCTCTGTAGTCCATGGTTGAGTAGACTTCTCCTATTCCTCCCCGGTTTCAACTATCACAAGACATCCATGTTTCTGTAGACTTCCTCATGTAAAATCAATCCTAAAAACTATCATTGACCCTCAGGATGTCCAACGTCATCTTTGATTTTCCCCTGAACACTCTCACCCTATCCCCCCTTTCTCAACAACCATCTATGATTAGTAGAGAAGCTTGACCCCGGTCAATAGGCCAGGAGTATAGTTGCTGCCACTGGGAATGGGTTCATCGAATCACTGATAAGCTCTATGTGTTGTTTCAATTTGTATCCGTATAACCCCTCTTTTACCTATTTCTGAAATTAGTTGTAAAATTTCCTAGAAAAATTTCATATTTCAAATTGATTTCTCATCCATCATCTTCAGTTTGTATCCATGAACTAGACAACATCTATGTGTTCTTTGCGTTTGGGTTTGAACATTTTTCCCCTTTCTTCGGTCTCCACCCTGCCATGGCGGGAGCAAGTTCTTGCTCACCTAACCACTAGATAAGCTTGAGTCAGAGCTCATTAGGTTTGGTGGAAGCCTGCAAAGATGGAGGTTTCCACATGCAACTCTTTTCTTCTTTGGTCAAGTGTGGTTTGATGGTTTTGCATCAATGCATCCTGTTGTTACCCTCATATGTTGTAAGGTTGAGGATGATGAATCGAGTTGTTGAGTTCACAGATCATCCCCAAAATTTGTTTCGTTGGGTCACACAACTGGAAGGGAAACATTGGAATTTCTCACCTTGTTTTTAGCCTTCAGTTTCCAGCCACATCATGCCTTTCTTTTAGCGGGCATTGACCATATCTTACTGGTCCACCTCATCAAGTCACTATTGTCCCAGTGGATTATGTATTTCCTACATGGATTTATTTCTCCCTGTGGCTGGTTAGAACATCAATAATTCATAGTAAATAAAAAAATCATCAGAACAATGAGTAAAAATAGTCATTGAAAATTCTTTTCGATAAGAAATTCATATTTTATGATTTCCAAACATTAATTTGACAACATCATACCCTGATTTCCTAATAACCTAAAATTAGGGTTTATATTGTAACTAAGATGGTAATTGATGAAAAGTATATCAATTTTAGGAACCTAGGATTTGAAGAAGATCAAAGGGACTAAGCTAGGATCTTCTTTTCTCCAAGTAAGCTAGTCATTTCACTATACATATATACATTGATTTAATCGTATGCTATGTATGATTTATGGATTATGCTTTCAATTTCAACCTCAATGCTAAAATCATGTTCACAAATAAATTCCTTGATGGTTTTTTATATCCTATGTCATATGGTTATCATGCTCACTAAGATTAGAGATTATGATTAATAATCAAAGATTATTGATTAAAAGTTCAAGTTTTAAGAGGGAGAAATCTCATAATGTTAAATATTAAAGTTCAAGATTAAGATCATGTTTATGGTAATGTTGAGATAAATGGAATTGAATCAATTTTTATATGCTTCTCGAATCATGGACCTCAAGGGGTTGTTATGGGCATTTGTGCCAATCATGGGCTTTATAGCCAATCATGGACCTTAAGGGGTCGTTATGGGTTTATATAGCCAAATCATGGGCATTCATTCCAATTATGGGCTTTCCTAGCAATCATGTGCTCTTAAGTGGGCGTCATAGAGAGATGAATATATTTACTACTCAATTCTTCAGTTACAAGATTCATGTAATCAAGAATTCTTATGTTCAATTCATGTCAAGGTTTTCTTTCAAGTCAAGTATATATGTTTATTTCTAGTTCTTATAAAATGTATAGTGCCACTTACTTATGTTTGTCTGTGTTTCTCATGGTTGTGGGATGAGACATCACTAGATTAAGGAGAAAAGGAAAGTTGAAGCAAAACCTTCAACATAGCTGATATTAAGAAAAACTTTAGCTTGGTGGGGTTCTATCTACTATTCAATAGATTATTTAGCCTAGTTTATTATGTCATGTTTTAGATTTACATAGTTTACATGTATTAGGTTTGGAATCAAGATGTGATAGATTATGTTATACTTTCATGAACAATTTATGAATATATATTTTGAGTTAAAGGATTGGGTTTCATTTATCTTATTGCTATTAAATATCCTATTTTGTAATGTTCCTCGAAGCCAAATGACCCATGCTATGGTCAACATAGGGATTGCTTCCACTATCATGTATGTACTTGGAGGGGCGTTACACCATATGTCTTCTATATAGATCAACCACTGTCATAATCCCTCGATCCTCTATTTGGTACTACAAAGTAATAAACTTAGTTTGTTATCTATTCACCATGTCTTGTAGTACAAGTATTGGTACCAACTTTTCTTTCTTGTATAAGAGGTTATTGGAGAGTGTTTGTTTTTTTGAATACATCCTATTCCTTCTTTGGTTCCATTAACTCTTCCATTATAGTTGCATAAAGAATCTTGAATAAATGTGTGTTCACCTATGTTTTATTTTAAAACGTCCTTCTAAAGTTCTCTCTTGTGTCAAAGATCATCTCTTTTTAGTGTAGATAATGTCCACTCCTAGAAGTTTGTTGTCGAAAACATCTACAAGGAGATGAATGCCTCTATAAGATGTCCTTGAAATGATTGTCATGTACATTACCTCCAATTTTCACGAAAGAGATGGAGGTGTGGGGACTTGTCTAACTTCTTCATGTTTGGGTTCAAGGGAAAAAGGGGTGAACTCTTTTGTAGGGACATCCTTAAAGAAACAATTCATTCCTTCTTTGTCTTCATTAGAGATTTCTTCTTCAATAGTGTTCTTGACTATTATTGCAATGCTTTTTGGGATTGGATCTTTAGGTTCTCTAAATCACAGATAGAGGTCACACATGTTGGCTTGGAAGACGTCTAGTTCCATTTGACTTGCTACCTTGGCAATCATATGTTTTCTTCTTTCCATGTCTTTGTCTAGTTGTAGTACCTCATGTGCAACTTAGTTTGGACATGCTATCATTGTCTCTTTAGGTAAGATAATTTCCAATGGAGGTGGTTAATCCCCTTGATGCAATAATAGGAGAACGTCCATCAGTTGTATCGGTGCAACCTCCCTTTCCTGTTTTACTTTGAGAAACTCATCATTAATTGATGGGATGTTTAAGTCAATGTCAATGAATGGGATGCTTTTCTTGTTGTGTGGTGCTTGGAGTTTGATTTCATCTTTTATAGAGGGTGGTGGCTGCTCCACCTCCTTTTGAGGTAACGAAGTTGATGGGCTTGATGAGGAACACAATCATTCAAGGAGTTCCCCATGTTGTAGTCTTTTTCTTGCACACCTTTCCTCACATCGTATCTACTTATTCTCCCATTCCTCTTTCATTTCTTTATGTTCTTGTCACATCTCATCATGCTCAACTTCTGCATCTTGGCCAGTTCCATTGATATAGTGGCCATGTTGTGCATCATCTGGAGTTGCCAGTTGGCAAGAAGATTCATAAATTGTGGGAGGGATGATGTCTTTGCATCATTTATTTCTAGCTTCATCATTAGTACTTGAAGGGTATAAGATATTAAAGAAAAGTTAGAAGAAGAGTTTGAAGATTTACTCACGCATGATGTCAAATTGACATCCAAGTTCACCTTCTAGAGTCAAGATGCTTAGCTGGTTTGATGATAGTGGTGTAGGTTTCTCCATAGCTGCTTCCTTAGAAGGAGGGGTGGCTTTAGGAGAATCTCAAGGTGTGGTGGTGTGGACTTGCTTATTTGTTCAGTCTGGATCCTTGTTGATGTTTCCCCTATTATGATCACCTGAAACTCTCCTTCATGTTATTTTTCCTATTTTTCCTTTATTGTAGATTGGCCTTCATCTGTATCTGGGGCATGTTCATCATCAGGTGACATGGTTACCATGTCTCCCTTTAGCTACATCAACTTCATTTTCTATTGCCCTTGTGTCTTCTTCAACATTATCTGGGTGCAATTTGGTACTGACAAAGCTCTTGCTTTTGTTTCCTTGGTGGTGTCTTTGTAGATCTTAAACATAGCTTCTTCTTCTTTGTAGGACTTGTAGTTTGTTCTGCCTTGGGCTCATTAGGCCTTTGGTTTTTAGTGCTTGCTTTAACTCTATCCTTCCTTGTTGTAACATTGTATATTTTCTTATGTCCTCCTTGGAGAAAGTGAACTTGTTGTAATCATATTTTCTCATTTATGAAAGTAGAATCATGTCATTAGTTCTTGCAAATTGGTAAAAGTATATCTCCCACTTCTTCACAACTACATATGTTGAGAGTAAATATTTTAGGTCAAAAATTCACCCCACTTTCTTCCGTGATGTTTTGTAGGATACACGGGTTCCCTAGGTAGTGAGCTATCAATGCTATATTACCTCCCATGCATAGATTTGTTGTCCCTTTATGGCTGCTTGCGGTAACTAATTTATCAATTAACAAGCAACTGACATTGACGACTTCTTTTATATGATGCTCTATAAGATAAACAAGTCATCCCTTATCATATTTCATGTGTCTAACCTTGCTAAGATTGCACATTCAACTATCTTATAGATAATTATCATAATCCTAGGGTGAACTTGTGATGCCTTATATTTCCGTAGATTGTGACTTTCTATCCCTGTTAACTTCTCCTATGTTTTATTTGTGTTGAACTTCCTGAGTTCCCTATCATACTGGGCTTTGTCAGAGATGAATGTTAGTTCATCTTTCTAATTGAAAATCTTATTCAACATCTTTCGACTAAGGATATGATCTTTGTTGGACATTCTTACTGACAACATGTAAGGTCCCTGAGCTCTTTCTTTGCCATTCTCCTCCACTCACAACTTTTTCAGAGACAACATGAATTCCAAGGTTAATTCGTCATATTGGAGTCTATCATAGTTTCTAGATCATGTCTTATACTCCTAGTTTTTTTATGGTCTTGTCACATCCATACCTTGTTACTTTGCATGTCTTGTTCTGCATCATAGGGTCATACTTGATTTGATGAACTTTTCCCCTGGGGACAATGTTGTTGTCTGGATACTCAGTCAATATTGCAGTTGAGGGTTGTTCATTTGTCATCAAAATAGCAAGATGTTCCTTCATAGTCTCAGAAGGTGCAATTTGTTTTGTGGCATATTCAAACACTAATTTTGATTGTTTACTACTTGTAATTTAGCCTCTTCTTCTGCTCTCTATTTGTTCTATCCTTCTTTCTTGTTGGGCTTTTCAAGGGTGCATTCATTGCTTTCCTTTTTTTTCCCTTCATCTTCAAAAAGGTATATATATGGAGAGACTAGTGTTACTTATCTTTCACCATCAAATTTTGGTGCGATTGGGGCCAATATATTCTCCCAGCGGTCCCTCTTGTGTATCATTTTAAAGAATTCCCTTGTCGAGTTGCTCTTGTAAGTCCTTCAAATAGTGGAAGGTCCTCTACAACAATCATTCAATCTCTTCCCAGGGTACAACTTCCAATTCTCAAGTGTCAAAGTTAGACATCCTACTTTCTAAGTAAAATGAATACTTGGATTAGTAACAAAAAATAGTTGAGCCTCTCAAACAATGAAGATAACTTCATCTTTGGGATCAAACAATGTCTAGTGATCGATGATATAAAAGTTTTGTTAAGCAAGCAACTGACATGTTCAACAACTAAGGATTGATGATATTTTTGGAGGGAGACAAGTTGATAAAAGATTTGGCTTAAAGTTATCTACAAGGTATGAACTACTTGTATGAAGATAAAACATCAATGAGATTCTTAATGAATCTCAAGCATAAGCACCTAGTCACAAAGAAAAGACTCAAACACTCCCAATGGAAATCTTTGTCCAGAGAAGGTTGATGGAAAATTAGGTTTGAGGATTTGCTGACAATGGTGATAAAGAGAAGTGAACCTCATTAGCTAAACTTTTTGTGGTGTGAGAGAACCAGTTACCTCTGATGGGAATTTTTCATCAGGGTTGACATCAAAATCAGTGGAAACTTAAATTAGATAGACGTTGAAAATTGGGGAAACATGAAATTAGAATCGTTGATGAAATGAGAGTAGGGCAAGAAAATGGAAAAATTGAAAGCAAGGTGAAGTCCTCACTCTGATGATACCTCAGCTGGAATTTTTTTCTTCACAATTGGCATTGAGATCCATGAAAACTTTAAGCAGATAGATGCAACATGAAATTGCAATATCCAATGAGATGATGAATAAGAGTAAGCCGAAACATTGGGGAAAACTAAAGGTAAGGTCAATTCCTTACTCTCTTAGTCTTAGACTGACGATTGAGTGCTGACTTGCTTCACTGTTGGGTCATTGCCTCCTTGCTTTCACCATTTGCATGCTTAGGGTTTCATAGCTTGTACTCCTACAAGAACAATGGCAATCTTAGCTGAGTTTGGTCCTCCTACTCTTTTCTCTTGATCTAGTTGTGACTTTTCATTGATGGACATGGGAACAAATAGTAGCTCAACTGTTTGGGTTAGTGGCAGTTGGCAACAGAAGGAGGCTGATAAGGATCCTCTGTTGGTAGATTTCTTTTTAAAGTCATCAAAACAAAGTGAGGTGTTTTCATGTTAATTAGATTTTTAGAATAGTAGTTAGGGTTTTAATCTCTCTCTCTATCTCTCTCTGGTAAGCTTGTATTATAAGTGGATTAAGGGGAGAAGGAACTTGTTTTTTCATAATGTGACTTCTAAGTGTCCTTGAGACACAATCCTTTACCCCCAATGGGAATCTATAGCGTCATCAACTGACAAGATTTCACTAGTTACCACCTCTAATAGTTTTCTTGACCTTAAGACTATACCCTAGTGGTTTTTTAAAGTCTTTTCAACTGATAAGAGTTCAAGTTCTCTTTCACCAATGAATCTTGGAAATAATGCCACTGATGTTGCTTTAATTTTTTATGACCTCTGATGAAATTGTGTGACCAAGTCTGCATGGGCAGTCAGCACAAGTTGTCTTCTAACAACTGAGCTACTCATGTTGCATTGTTGAACTCTTCAAAGCTGATCTCTGATAATGCATCAAGGCTTGACTCTAATGGAATTGCGGTATTTTATCAAAAAATAAAGACTCGACACTTGAAGGCCGATGGAGATCCTGAGATCCTATATGACCTCCGATGGTATGCTTGTGCAAATTCTAATGGGGAGTTTGGGAATGAACCCCAATGTCATTTCTATATTAGGGCTATGGTAGAAGTCCCGAGTCCTATCAACTGATGAAGGTTGACTCTTAATGGGTCGATGAAGACTCTAGTTTATTGAATCGACAAAGGCTTCCTTACTATCTTCATTGGTTTACCCTGCCATCCCTCACATGGACATTAGTGTTAGTAATTTATTCTATGAGAACTAAGATTATAAACTAAAAAAAAATCAAATATGATTATGGAAAACTAAGAGAAACCAAAAAATTCAAAGCTAAAACGAAGTCTTAATTATGAAAACTAAATGTTGAAATTGCAAAAGGAAAAAAAGAGTCTTGAGTTGACTCCAAGAAGTGCTAATTTAGAGTCAATAGCTTGACGTTGTCTATCTAGTCATGTAGGAACTTGACGTTCTTTGAATTTTAGACCAGTTATCCTAGTGAATGCCTCATCTTCATGATATCTCTTCAGCCTATGGCCATTGACAAGGAAGGTCCCATATTTTCACTGAATAATTCCATAATGCCTGATTGGTATATCTTAGTGACGATAAAGGTCATGTCCACCTTGGCCTTAGTTTTCCAGGAATTAATCTGATTGAACAATTGAATAGGATAACTTTGTCTCTTTCACTAAAGTCTTTCTCTTTAGGAGTGAATTCCACACCTTGGTCCTTTCCTTACAAATGTGAGTGTTCTCATATACATGCAACATCAGCTCATTGAGCTCCTAGAGTTTTAGAAATCTTTTCTTGGCTGCCATCTTTGGGTCCATGATAATAACTTTAATGGGCCAAAAGGCCTTATGCTCCTATTCAATAAGGAGGTTTCAATCATTTCAATCGATTGACTTGTATGGAGTGTGGGTCCCTATAGGTGTCTTATAGGTTGTCCTATATGCCCATAATGCACCATCAAGCTTCCTGAACCCATCTTTTCTAGTATTCTTAACATTGTTCTCAAGGATTTGTTTTATCTGCATGTTTGATACTTTGAATTGTCCATACGTCTGTGGATGGAAAGTGGTAGAAACCTTGAGTTTCACCCCATACTTTCCCAAAAGATATTCGAACTGTCTTTATGCAAAGTGGGATCCACAATTAGTAATGATGGTTTTTGGGTCCCCATATCTTGGAAAGGTGCTATTTTTTAAGAGCCTCATCGTAGATTTTGAATCACCAGTGAGGGTCACAATAAATTCTACCAACTTGGACATGTAATCCACTACAACCAAAATGTATTGAATGTCGTATGTTGAGGGGAAGGGTCCCATGCAATTGATTCCCCACACATCAACATTTTCCACTTCTATCCAATCAGATAGAGGCATCTCACTTCTCCTTGATATTTTACCTATTCGTTGGCACTCATTAGAAGACTTAACATAGGATTGAGAATTTTTAAATAAGGTGGGCCATTGAAACTTAGATTGAAGAGCTTTAGTAGTAGTAGTGTTAGCTCCTAGTTGCCGACCACAAGGTAAGGCATGGCATTTGTAAATGATCTTTAACTCTTAATCTTCTGGAAGACCTCTACAACATAGGTCATATGAGCATTTTTGGAACGAAAATGGTTATCCCTTTAATATTTTTTGAAAACAAGATGTTTTTCTTCTCATTGTAAGTAATTCCTAGAGGAAGTTGTTGGCAAGCCAAATAATTGCAAATGTTTGTGTACCAAGGTACTACCTAGTCAATAGCTATGGATAACATGAGCAATTGATCTGGGTACTTATAAGAAAGGAATGATATTCTTCCAGGAGCATCCTTGATAAATGACCAGCAACAATGGTTTCAAATCCCTTCTTGTTGAAAATTTCATGATCAAACTTTGACAGAAGGAGGTCTTATCTCAACAACTTGGTTTGGTATCTTTCTTGGTCATCGAGTATGTTATCACTCTGTAATCAGTATACGTGATTACATTGGATCCGGTTAGGTAGGAACATAATTTATGAAAAGCATACATGATGGAAAGAATTTCATTTTTAGTGGTTATGTAATTAATCTAAGCCTCATCTAAGTTCTTTCTAGCAGTATATATGACATGATGTTCATTATATTTCTGTTGTCCTAGAATTACAAGCATTATACCCATTTGTCACATATTAGTTTAGATGACAAATCCTAGCCAACAACTTTTACAATGTGTATAATGGTAAGGGCACTCTTAAAAGTATTGAATCTCAACAATTCTCATCAAATTCATAGAAATCATCTTTTAAATTTCATTCTAGAAAAGGGTTTTGAGATTCTAGAAAAATCCTTCATAAAACCTCTGTAGTAATTGACACATCCATGGAAGCTTGTTACCCCCATAATAGAATTGGATGGTGTCAGTTTAGATATTGCTTCAACTTTGCCTAGGTCTACTTCAATTGATTTTTCTAAAACCTTGTTCCCTAGAACTATACCTTCTTGAACCATGTAGTGGCACTTTTCTATTTAGCATAAGATGTTTCTTTTCACATCATTTCAAAACTAGAGATAGATTCTTGATACATCTATCATAAGAAACACCATACATAGAGAAGTTATCCATGAAAGCTTCAATTATGTCTTCCAGAAAGCCAAGGAAAATGGAAATTGTGCACCTTTGGAAGGTTGTTGATGTGTTGAATAGACCAAAAGGCAGTTTCTTGATAACATATGTAGCGTAAAAGTAGGTTAAGTCATTTTCTTCAGGTCATCTAGGTTGATGGGGACTTGGTAGAATCCCAGATATCCATCTAGATAAAAGAAAGAGGAACGATGAGCTAGACTATGTGATACTTGAAGGAACATGAAAATAATACTTCCTATTAGCTCCATTGAGCCTCCTATAATCTATACACATCTTCCATCCGGTAAAATTTTGGGTTGCAATTTGTCTCTGTTCTCTCCTTTAACATCTATCATACCACTTTTCTTGGGCACATGTGTGCTGGGCTCACGCATTTACTATCACTTAAAGGGCATATGATTCTAGCATCAAAAATCTTGATAAATTCTTTCTTAATAACATCTTTAGAATTCTAATGTAGACTTCTCTGCCCTTGTACAAGAGGCTTTGCATCAACTTCTAAATGAATCCAATTCATACAATCTAAAAGATTTAAGCCACCATATCATCTAATGAGTACCCAATTTGTTTTTATTCTTAGCTTCATCTTGGACAAAACTTTTGCTTCTAGATACTTAGATAGAGTAGAGCTTATAATAATGGGGTTTATTTCTTCAGTGTCTAGAAATTCATATATTAGTCCTTTTGGTAGTTGCTTCAATTCAGGCTTTGGCCTTGGAACTTCCTATCTAATGGAGTCCTTTCCAATTCATACTTATCTGTCTTGATCTCATAAACCTCTTTAGTCTCATAATCACTTTCTTTAGCATCGAGGTAGTCGAGTAACTCTACAACCACTGGATCTTTGACATTAGGATTTTGTTCACTTAGAACTTGCATTAAGCGATCATTGATAGCATTCTTCTCTTGATCTCCTCATGCAACTAACTATAGTTATCAAGAAATAAACAAACTCAAACATTGAAGGTGTTGACCTAGAGGTTATAAATTGTTCATATTTTGATAATGACTCAACCATGCATTCCATTCATATGTATCTAATATGTCTATTCAAGATTGATCTCAGGTGTTAGGTACATGAAAATAATCAATTCACACAAGCCCTAGCTGGTCAAAGTTCAAGTCAAAAGCAATGAAAGTGTGCTAATTAGGAAATCCATGTAAACGACCTTAGAATATTTTTGTAATCACTTGTATTGATGATATGACTTGTATCTAAGATGAGAAAAATATGTGCATCGGTAAAGTTGTGCATTCACAGAACTCGACCGATCGAGTTACTAACCAAATGCGATTTTCATTGGTCAATCGAGTTTCCCCAGGACAAACTCGACCGATAGTTTGAAAATTAGGTTTATCTTTTAGCCGATCGGTCAAGTTATCTTTATTGAATCTCGACCGAATGTACTATATGGAAAATGCAGAAAAAGTGATTCTAACTGTTGGTTACTTGTTTGGATGAAAATAGATCTGTTTCCTTGTGCAAAAATGGCTATAATTCGACCCTAAGTGTTCCCAAACTCAAGGGAGCACCCCTAGCTATAAATAGGACCATTTAGAGTTCATTCCAATGTTGCTCATTCACTACATACAAGGTCCTTGCTATAGTTGAGTGTGCTACCACCCCTTGAGCTCCTTTCTCTCTCTAGTTTACACATCATTTCATGATTTGTAAGTGAGTTAGGATTATTGTAAGAGAGCTCCACATTTGTGCATGTAAAGCTCTCAATCTTCCACCACTTCCCTATCCCCTTCTTTCATGAAGAAAAGCTCAAGGAAACAAGCTCCATCGAGTAAAGAAGGAGCTGTTGATGGTCCTCTTCAAGGTTGATGAAGAGGTGGTGATCTTCTCCAGGTGAAGGAGAAGGCAAAGGAGGAAGATCCAAGAGGAGAAGAAATGTCCTTCAAGAAAGAAGACTTGAGCTTGAATGGGTAAGACCTAGGTGGATGCTGAAGATTCAAGCTAAGTGGGAAAGTTCCTTATAAAGGTGGAGATCTCCTTGTGCTTGGATGGGTAAGTCCTTTGATGGTCTTTTACTATAATCTCTGTGGTGATATAATAGAGAAAAGCACTTGCAAAGTACTAGAGGTTGACCTCTCTAGGTAGTGGGATAACTCGCTTCTAGTTTGAAGTGTGGAACCACTCTACATCCCCCTGTCAAGTACTTTCTATCAATATCTCTCATCCTTGCTGTGCTTGTTACTTAGGACTTCAAATTTCTATTAAGCTATTACTTCTAATTGATATAATTTGAAGGTCTAATCTATTTGGTGATAAATTTTGTAGCTCTATTCACCCCCCCTCTAGAGCTCTTAGATCCAACAAGTGGTATCAGAGTGAAGGATCTTCTCCAACAATCTCCCACACGATGAGAAGATGGGAGACAACCTACTTGATTCACTCAACCTAGAGGGAGGCTTCTCCATGCATCCTCTGGTCATTGATGGCACCAACTTCCTCTATTGGAAGAGAAGAATGCAGTTCTACATTCAAGGGATGAACTTTGATATGTGGAAGGTGATGGTCACACCTTACAAAGAGCCAACTGGAGCTATTGCTACATGGAGTAAAGCTACTCTTAAAGAAGCTAAACTAAATAAAAAGGCCATTAGCATCCTCTACGCAACTCTCACTCCCACGGAGTTCAACTAGATCTCATCACAGGAAACCGCCTATGAGATTTGGGACAAGCTATGCATCACATATGAAGGCACAAAGCAAGTGAAGGAGACAAATATCTACATGTTGGGAAGACTCCTAGAGAACTTCAAGATGGAAACGAAAGAATGCATTGTAGAGACGTACTCAAGGCTGAATGTCATCGTCAATGGGCTGGCTGCTTTGGGCACTCCTTTGGAAAGAGGCGTCATCAACTCCAAGATCTTGAGAACTCTTTAAAAGAGATGGGAGTCAAAGGTCACCTCATTAAAGAAGTGGGGATCCTTGCGGACATCCCAACTGAAGAACTCATTGGAAGTCTTCAAGCCCATGAGCCAAGACTTGTCAAGCAAGAAGAAGAAGCTAAGCAAGAAGAGAAGGAAGCCAAGAAGATCAAAGATAGTGCTTTCAAAGCACAAGTGGAGGCTGTCATCCTTCAACAACAAATTGCTTGCCAGACTCCCTCCTCTAGTGAAGATGAAGGCCCTAGTGAGTATGAAGCCAACTACATCAAGGGCAAGCACTTCAAGGGAAAGCAAGCCTCCTCCGCCTCTACTCCGAGATGCTAAAAGTGTGGTAAAAAGGGGCACTACAAGTGTGAATGCCCAAAGTAAAAAAAGTCTCACCACAAGAGCAGATCAGGAAAGAAGAGGACTACAAGAAGGAGAGCAAGCACAAGAGGAAGGACAAGAAGGAAAAGAGACACAAGAATGCAACAAATGCAGCTTGGAAAACTTCATCTTCAAGCATCTTTAGCTCTCAAGAAGATGGAGTGTGCCACCTTGCCCTCATGACCTCTACAAGTGAAGATATTGGTGAGGTAAGTGAGGTAAGCTTGCATGAACTACCTAAAGAAGCTATTATTGACATGCTTGTTACTACCCATTATTCTTTTATTAAATGTAAATCTAAAAGAAAATGATTAGGAAAAATCATTGATGATTTTTATGCTAAACTTGAAATTTTGGAATTGAATGAGAAAGCCAATCTTGAGAGTATTGATAACTTGCAAGGACAATATCTTGATCTTGAACTCTAATATAACGAGGTTGAAGTTGAGAATGGTGTCTACCTTAAGAATGTGGAAAATCTTAAGGAAGAGAACCAAAATTGCCTAAAAGAACTTGAATTGCTTTAAACTAAAAATGCTGAATTTAAGTTTCTTATTGATGCTCATAGAGAAGAGAGAGATGTTTATCTCAAAGAGATTCAAATGCTAAAATCTAAAAATTCTTGGTTTCTTAGTCAAGTAAATGATTTATCTTCTAGACCTTTGTTGCCTAGTGTTAATGTGGCTGCTATCTCTCTTGAAAAGGATTCATATCTTACTAAAGCTTTATGTCTTGAGGCTGACCTTGTGCATGCTAGGGATGATATATCTAGTTTATCCTCTACTATTGTTTATTTGAATGATGATAACCATAGATTAAGATCATCCCTAAAGAAATTCCTCAAAAGGAAGAACTCCCTAAATGAAATCCTTGATCATTCTACCCAACAAAGGGGTACTAGTGGTTTGGGATTTGAAAGGGGGGGGCTTAAAGGGCATGAGTAAATCCGAAGGTAAGAAAAAGATCAAGGAGATCTCTTTCTTTGTAGGAGAAACTTCGGACACTAAGAATCATATGGTTTGTTCTTATTGCAAATGTGATGATCATTATTCCACTTATTGTCCTTACAAGCCTAAGGGGACCAACCCAAAGATGAAATAGGTCCCCAAACTAACTTGAGATCCCAAAGTTTTAGATGGGAACTGAAATTCTCCTTTCTTGTAGGGAAAAGATAGATGGATTGTTGATAGTGGCTGCACAAAGCACATAACAGGTGATGTAAGCCATTTCAACAATTTCACAAAGAAGAAAGGAGGATCTGTCACCTTTGGGGACAACAAGAAAGGTAAAGTCAAAGGTGAAGGTGATGTAGGTGAATCCTTATGCATAAAGAATGTTCTTTTTATGGATGGCCTACATCACAACTTAATAAGTGTTAGTCAACTTTGTGATAATGGTTACCTTGTTCTGTTTAATCATTTTAAATGTTTGATTCTAGATTCACCTACCAAGTTATATATAAGGGAATTGGAAGTGGTAATATTTATATTTTTGTTCTTAACTCTATTAAGCATGTGGTTGGTAAATGCCTTGTATCCAATTCGAATGATGTTAATATTTGGCACCGCCGGCTTGGTCATGTAAATATGCATCAATTAAAGAAGTTGAGCAAAAAAGACTTAGTCAAGGGACTTCCTAAATTAGATTTTGAAAAGGATGAGGAATGCCAACCTTGTACACAAGGAAAGAAAACCAAGTCCTCCTTCAAATCCAATTAGCACTAAGAGAGCTCTTGAGCTTCTTCATATTGATCTATTTGGACCAATGAGAATGCAATCGCTTCGTGGCTCTAAGTATTGTCTTATTATTGTCGATGATTTCTCTAGATATACTTTGACCTTCTTTCTCATTTTAAAGAGTGATACACTTGATGTTTTCTCTAGTTTTTGCAAACGAGTTGAGAATGAAGCTTCTTGCCAGATTGTTTCCATCCATAGTGACCATGGGGGAGAATTTGAAATTGATCTTTTTGAGCATTTTTGTCACGAATTGGGTTATGCACACAACTTTTCTTCACCTCGAACACCTCAACAAAATGGGGTTATAGAGAGGAAGAATAGGTCTCTACAAGAGATGGCTAGGACCATGCTTCTTGAGTTTGATACTCCTAAGAAGTTTTGGGCTGAAGTTGTCAGTACCTCATGTCATGTACAAAACCGTGTTTTCACACATCCATCGCTTAAGAAAATCCCCTATGAACTATGGCGTGGTAGGAAGCCTTCTATCGAGTATTTTCACATTTTCGGATGTCCTTGTTTTGTTTTGAACATGAAGGATTCTCTTGACAAGTTTGATCCAAAATCGTATAAGGCTTTCTTTCTTGGGTATAGGACTACTAGCAAGGCATATAGAGTCTATAATGTTGATCTTGCTAAAGTAGAAGAATCTATTAATGTAATGTTTATTGAGATTAACCCCTCTATTTCCAAAGATATTGTTTCAAGTGATGATTCTGTAGATGAAGTAATTCCTATTCTTATAGAACTCAACATCACCCAAAAGGGAAAATAGGTAGTTGCTCAAGAAAAAGAAAATGATGATGAAAAGAAGGATCCAACTCCCCGGTTTGCAAAGAATCATCCTAAGGAGCTCATTTTAGGTGATTTATTTGAGAGAGTGAAGACACATGCTGCATTTAACAAAGAACAAGCCAACATCACCTTCATGTCACAACTAGAGCCTAAAGATGTCAAGGAAGCTCTTGGGGATGAAGAATGGATCCTAGCTATCCAAGAGGAGATGGAATAGTTTGAGAAAAAGTTTGGACCCTTGTGCCAAGATCAAGTGATAGAAAGATCATTGGCACCCAATGGGTCTACCACAACAAGCTAGATGAAAGCGAAAAAGTGGTAAGAAACAAAGCAAGGTTAGTGGCTCAAGGCTACAATCAACAGGAAGGTATTGACTTTGATGAAACATATGCAGTTGTAGCTAGACTTGAGTCCATTCATATGTTGCTTGCTTTTGCTAGTCATAAAAACTTTCTTTTGTATCAAATGAATGTTAAAAGTGCATTTTTGAATGGTACAATTTACGAGGAAGTGTATGTTGCACAACCTCTAGGCTTTGAACATTATAGTATACCTAACCATGTTTATTTGTTGCAAAAAGCTCTCTATGGACTCAAACAAGCACCAAGGGTTTGGTATGAGAAATTAAAGAACTTTTTGTTAGATCATGGTTATATCATGAGCAAAGTGGATTCTACCTTGTTTCTAAAACACACTTCTAACAATTTTCTTATCATTCAAATTTATGTTGATGATATCATTTTTGGCAGAACTAACCTTGATCTTTGCAAAGATTTTAGTGATCTTATACAGAGTAAATTTGAGATGAGTATGATGGGTGATCTTACTTTCTTCCTCAGCTTTCAAATCAAACAAACAAAAGATGGGAACTTCATCAACTAAGGCAAGTACACCAATGAACTACTCAAGCACTTTAGGATGGAGAATACCAAGCCGATGGACACACCCATGTCAAACACTGCCAAACTTGATAAAGATGAATAAGGTGAGAAGGTAGATGAGAAGCTCTATAGAGGTATGATTGGAAGTTTACTTTACTTAACTGCCTCTAGACCTGACATAATGGTTAGTGCTGGCTTGTGTGCTAGATTTCAATCAAATCCTAAGAAATCTCATCTTATAGCTGTTAAGAGGATTCTAAGGTACTTAGTCAAAACTCAAAATTTTGGACTATGGTATCCCAAGTCAAGGGACTTTACTCATACTTCCTATAGTGATGCCGATTATCCAAGCTGCTTGATTGATAGAAAGTGCACAAGCGGCACTTGTTTCCTCCTAGGACCATGCTTGGTTTCTTAGTTCTCCAAGAAATAGAGCACCGTGGCATTATCAACCACCGAGGCTGAGTACATTGCAACCGAGAGTTTTGTGCCCAGGTCCTATGGATGAAGCAAATGCTCAAAGACTTTAACATTCATTTTAATGCTTCTCCTATCTATTGTGATAATACTAGTGCAATTAATCTGTCTTAAAATCCTATATTTCATATTAGAGCTAAACATATAGAGGTTCTCCATCACTTTCTTTGTGATCACATTGCCAAGAAGGATATTTATATCACACATGTGGACATGGAAAATTAGTTGGCGGACATTTTTTCTAAACCTCTATATAGAGAGAAATTCAATTTTATTGATCAAAATTGCTTATAAGTGCTTTGGACGAATCTGATATGCCTTCTAGATAGTAGTCATCTATCCTATATGTTTTGCATTTATCTTGATCATCTTTGAGTGATAATATGCTTTAAATTGCTTTTTCATGTTCATTCTTGCCTTGTTTTTCTCTTATTTTTGGGTATTTTTCATAAATGCTTGTTTTATCACAAAATAGTACCCAATGATGAGTGATATGTGCCTAACTATGTTAAATATACATAATGGACATGAAAAATAAATTTAATTAACATTCAAATGGATAGAAATTAAGTTTGATGGTTTTAGGTCAGGTTGATCATCAATCGAGTTTCCCCCAAGACAAACTCCACTGATCCACGACCAAGAGCTGTTCAGAAATGGACCAATCGGTCAATTGTTCGACTCTCAAAACTCGATCGATCCGCGGGCTGAAGCCAACTTAAGTTGGATTTTGCCGACTATTCTCCCTCTCAACTAGAGAATAGCTGACTGAATCCCCTTCTTCTAACCCAAAGCTCTCAACCCTAGACCTAACCTTCCCTATCCTAACCCTAATATGACCTAGATAGACCATTCTAGACCTTCCCCCTTTCTCAGCCTTGGTGTGTGAACGGTTTTGGTGGTTTGTTTTGTGTGTTTGCTCTCTTCTTCTCCTTCCTTTCTCCTCCATGGCTTCTCATAGAAGAAGGAGACCCACGCCTAGCAATGCACCATCACCTTCTTCATCCTCTCACTTGATTCCATTTGATGAGACCCTCTTTGTCTTAATAGAGGCTGTAAATAGGTATAAGGACCTTCTTCCTAGGAGTCCTTTTCCTTTTAGAGCCTTATTTGAGCCTAGCCCTAGGCGTCAAGCTGTCATTGATCAAGTGGCGAGGTGGTTTTCCATTCATCACCTATCCGTCTTCGATATCAAGCGTAATTGCTTTCACAATTCTCTTACAAGCATGAAAGTAGTTCACAAATTCTACAAAAATTTGTATTGGAATTACGATACCCTTGTACCCCCTCCATAAACTCAAGTAATCCTTACTTCCATGATCATCGGGTTGAAGTTTCAAATCTCTGAGGATATCCTAAATGTCTTCTTTTTAGGAGACGATGAGAATGCCACCTAGCGTAAGGATTACAATGAGTACTTTGACCTTTTAGACCCTGAAGGTTTCTACAAGAAGAATGAGTTCACTCTTCCTACTATCCATCGCTATCTGAAGAAACCTGATGTTCCTTATAAGAAGAATAGCACTCTACCCCCCTCTTCCCTTGATCTCAAGAAGCGTATATTAGCCTTAGTGGTCAACTGCAACATCCATCTAAAGAAAAATCAAACGGATAATGCAGAAAACACTGTGATGATCATGTACTACATCTTAGAGAATGTCAGAGTCAAGTGGTCTAGATACATCCTACACCATATGGCTTGTTTTGACTCTGGAAAGAACACCCAGGGCACCCATCCACCTTACCCTACCCTGATTTGTGGTCTATTCTAGTTCATCACTGAGAAATCACTCTTTTCTGACTTCCACTATAGACTTGCCAGGAAGGGAGTGTGCATCAGTGAGATAGCAATTCAGAAATCCATGCCTAACCTATTCTCCACCGCACCCGGTACTTCACCTTCTGCCTCAGCTACACCTACCTCTACCTCTACCCAAGCTCCACCTCCTCAGCCACCCCGACCTAGCCGTGCCTCATTTTGTGTATCCAATGAAGCCCTCATGGGTTTCATGATGCAACAACAGGCATATAACCTCCAGGTCTAGGAGCATCTACACCAGGATTTATGTTCAATCAGGTCTAACATGAACTTATCTTGTGCACACCCTTACCCCACCTACTAACCCTACCCCAGTAGTGATTATGCATCTTATGCATACCATCACTTCTACCCTACCCTGAGCCTTTCGTTGCTGCTCCCACACTCTCTGTTGTTGGTGGCCTGCTCCCATCTTCCTGCCATTACCTACTGGCCCCTTGGCCACCCTGCTTTCCAGTCTGGGTGATTCTGATCCCTCCTTCCCTTAGGACAGTGAGCTGAATGCTCTTGGTATGACTTGGGATGAGCAGAACGCTCGTTTTCCCAGTCGTGGCTTCGGTCCTTCTGTGGACGAGGAGATGCATGACCACGCTGATGTTGAGACTACTACTATTGATGATGATGACAGTGATGGCGAGGATGCATCTGATGATGATGATGGCTCTGATGGCTTCACTGGTGACTCTGGTGATGAAGGTGCTGTTGCTAGACCTTCAGACGGAGACGAGGACTACGTGACCAATGCCGATGATGATGATGTTGTGGACATAGATAGCTTAGATGTCTAGATGTTTCTTAGTTTTTTGTCTAGTTTGCTGATCATATATATCTTTCTAGGCTATTTTGTATTAGAAACATCTGGGCACATAATCTGAGATGTACTATTTTATCTGTAGCTTTCATCATTTCCTACTTGTAGTTGTTTTTATGAGAACATGTTTCTGAGTTGTAATCTATGTTTTGTGCACTCTTGCTCTTTAATCTATTATATATTATGAGTTGGTTCCATATTTCACCATATTTTGATTATGACCTAGCTTGTATGTCTCTCTCATCTCTGTTTGATATATGTTATGTCATTGCATGTTTTCATATCTTCTTGGTTGTGTTTGGAGAAGACTATTTGTATTCTCTTCTACCCCCTTACTTTTTGATAATGTCAAAAGGGGGAGAGAAATTTGAAATGTCTTAAAACTCAATCATATTGCTCAAGTGATTCTTTTCTTGTTCTTTATTTGCTTTATCATGTGACTTGCTAAAGAATCATGTAGTATATGCATGCTATATTGCTTTGTGTAGAAAGAGTAACTATGCAGGTTAAAGTAAGCATAGATTGAGGGGGAGCAATTCACATTGTTCAAATCTTGAATATCCCTAATTCACAAGGTAAAGGTATACTTTCAATACTCTTTTCAATATATTTGAGGAATGGTTTGTCATTGTCACGAAAAGGGGGAGAATGTTGACCTAGAGGTTATACATTGTCCATATTTTGATAATAACTCAACCATTCCATTCATATGAATATAATATGTGTATTGAAGATTGATCTTAGGTGTTTTTTTTTGGTCGAGAAAGCGTGTTACTATAATATGAAACCAAACTTTAGATACACAAGGAGCACCTCTTAATCTAGAGGATTACTAGAAAGAAAATCTATGGTCTAGACATATAGACCATTACAAAAAATCCTAGGAGACAAGGAAAGGAAAAAATAAACAAGGAGAACAGGCACAAGACACCAGGGAAAACTAGCAAAGCCGCAAGCCAGACTGAGGAGCTGCACTATCCATGAAGCCTCCTCATAATGTGTGCAGACACAGTAAGCAAACGAACTCCCAGCTGCCCTTGTGTCTCGAGCTTAGAACTACAATGAAATATAATCCCTGCCTGGTCATGACAACATCAAAGAAACAAAACTCCAGCAAGCGTAGAGAATTCATATCCACACTGAAACTATTGTTTAGACTGCACTTAATAGAAGAACAATCTAACTCAACCATCTGCAGAATAACAGAACTCCAATCTAGCTGCCATCATCCTATAGAGCACACCATAGACATCCAAACATAGCAGTCAGTAACCACAAACCTACATCTTGCACCTCTCGCACACAGCATCAAAATCCATCACTGAAAGTAGTGGGTCGAGGAACAAGAAAGAAGGAAGCAGACAACGAGCACCATATCAGATACTAGATGACTCCACGAGAAGATTCAACTGAAAAAGCCATAATCTCAAGAAGAAATCGAGGATTAACCCCCCTTCTTTTTCTTCCTTGGAGATTTCCTCCTTCTATTAGACTTACATAATCTAACATCCGGAGGCTCATGCTCCCACAGCTCCGCTTCAGTTTCTGATGTAGAGTCCTCCCTGGAGCACTCCTCTTCCGTGAACAGCTTTTCCTTAGTATTAGAATACTCAACCGAAAAGCCCGCACTCTCCCAGATCTTGTTTATCTTCCAAGATTCAGAACCAGAGTCATCCCTTCTCTGCCTATTCACTTCAAGTTCCCAATCGAGATTTAAGGTGCCATTATAACTCTCTGGAGAAGACCCAAACATGTCAGGTTCCACCAAAAGAGCTTGGTCTCCCTTCGACTGAGTTTGATGAGAAACAGAGGAGGAAACAACTAAATCAACAATCTGCTGTGCTATGGAATCACGTAGACCCTCCTCTTCCTGAGTGGGACCGGAGATACCATCTTGGACTACATCCTGTTCAATCACTACCTTAGCAGGTCTGACTTCAACATTTCGCCGAACACCTCCTGATTTACCAAATCTGAACTGGAGATCAGCCTTCAAGGCAGCCTTCCTAGCCTTCATTGGACAAGAGGACGCCCGATGACCGAACTGCTTGCAAGTAGGACAGACCAGAGGCTTCGCCACTATATCCACCTTCAGTTTCTTGACAACCCCATCCACCTCCACCTTCACAGTCCTTGGCATTTTGGAGCTGCAACTGACTTGAACACAGGTAGTTGCGTCACCTAGTCATCTAGCTGTGATGGAGTGGTTGGAGAAGTCAAGCGGCCGACCCACCGTACTGGCGACACACGCGATGCGTTGGCGAGTCCAAGGGACCCCTGCATTCCCGAGTCTTATCCACACAGGTGCCGTCTGAAGAGAGATTGGTTGTAGAGGAGCCCCCGGCTTCCAGGCGTTAACAACCAATAGGGAACCGTCCATGAACCAAGGGCCTTCATCGAGGATGCGATCCCTTTCGCTATGGCCCTGGACACTGATGATGAACCCTTCGGTCTCCTCTGCAATAGTAGCGATAGGGCCACTTGGACGCCAGCGCCGCCTGATCCAGCCCTCGAGTTGACCTTTGTAAGGTTTTCTCCCGATGAAGCGGATACATAGGTGATCTTCCCAATCTGGTTCTGGGCAGTCCGAACTCGAGATTGATGCACACGGCTCCCCGTCTTTGATCGATGGTTCAACAAATTCAAGTGCCGCAATCTCATCCAGTGTTCGATCCGCTCGGCTACTCTGCAGCCAGTCTGCGACTAGAGAAGAGGAAGGGGAAAGGGCCTGAGAAGCTTCCGTGGGTGGATTTTGAATGGATGCCGACGCCTCCTTCTCCCGTGGTATAGCCATACTAGCGCAATCAGGGTGTGTCGAGGTCGACCTGCCTCCATCTCCATCAGCCCCTTGTTGGTTGATCGGAGAAGTCGCCAAAGGCGACTCTGTGGCCGGAGCCTTTCCCTTTCCATCCCTCCCGCTAGGGTTACGGCTACCATCACCACCCCTTCCGCCTCTCCCTCTCCCTCTCCCTCTCCCTCTCGTCATGACCATAAAAGACCTGATCTTAGGTGTTAGGTACATGAAAAGAATCAATTCACACAAGACCTAGCTTGTCAAAGTTCAAGTCAAAAGCAATGCAAGTGTGCTAATTAGGAAATCCATGTAAATGACCTTAGAATATTTTTGTAATCACTTGTATGATGATATGACTTGTAACTAAGATGAGAAAAATATGTGGGACACTTAGTACCAAGTTTTAATCACTTTTTAATCCTTTATAAAATGGATCATTGGTTGTTGATCAATCGAGTTTCAATCTTGACCGATCCATGGATCAATTTTTTGGAGAGTGCATTGGTCGAGTTGTGCATTCATAGAACTCGATCTACCGGGTTACTGAACAAATGCAATTTTCATTGGTCGATCGAGTTTCCCCAGGACAAACTCGACCGATAGTTTGAAAATCAAGTTTATCTTTTAGCCGATTGGTCGAATTACCTTTATTGAATCTCGATCGAATGTATTGTATGAAAAACACAGAAAAAGTGATTCTAACCGTTGGTGACATGTTTGGATGAAAATAGATTTGTTTCCATGTGCAAAAATGGCTATAATTTGACCCTAAGTATGCCCCAACTCAAGGGAGCACCCCCATCTATAAATAGGACCACTTGGAGTTCATTCCAAGGTTGCTCATTCACTACATACAAGGTCCTTGCTTTAGTTGAGTGTGCTACCACCCCTTGAGCCCCTTTCTCTCTCTAGTTTACACATCATTTCGTGATTTGTGAGTGAGTTAGGATTATTGTAAGAGAGCTCCACCTTTGTGCATGTAAAGCTCTCAATCTTCCACCACTTCCCTATCCCCTTCTTCCATGAAGAAAAGCTGAAGGAACCAAGCTGCATCGAGTGAAGGAGTTGTTGCTGGTCCACTTCAAGGTTGATGAAGAGATGGTGATCTTCTCTAGGTGAAGGAGAAGGCAAAGGTGGAAGATCGAAGAGGAGAAGAAAAGTCCTTCAAGGCAGAAGACTTGAACTTGAATGGGTAAGACCTAGATGAAGGCTGAAGATTCAAGCTAAGTGGGTAAGTTCCTTGTGAAGGCGGAGATCTCCTTGTTCTTGGATGGGTAGGTCCTTTGGTAGTCTTTTGCTATAACCTCTGTGGTGATATAATAGAGAAAAGCACTTACAAAGTCCTAGAGGTTGACCTCTCTAGGTAATGGACTGACTCACTTCTAGTTTGATGTGTGGAACCACTCTGCATCCCTTTGTCAAGTGCTTGCTATCAATGTCTCTCATCCTTGCTGTTATTGTTAGTTAGGACTTCAAATTTCTATTAAGCTATTACTTCTAATTGTTATAATTTGAAGGTCTAATCTGTTTGGTGAGAAATTGTATATCTCTATTCACCCCTCTCTAGAGCCCTTAGATCCAATAGAAGATCCCCTCATGGATTCTTGTACCTTGAAGTCTATATGGTCATTGCTGACTCTGATCGTTGGCTTTCACATCATTCAAAGCTCTTCATGTAGATAGAAATGACCTTCTAAAAATCATGGGAGAGGTGGGATATTCCACTACATCTATTACAACAATGTCAAAAAGAATGAAAAACCTCCCAACTTTGATGTGAACATCCTCTACTATTCTGAGTGGCCTAGTGAAGGTGTAATTGATCAGGTGGATATGCATTCCCATCTCTACCAAATCTATAAGACCTAGCCTTTGAGTTAAGCTATGTGGCATTAGACTAATACTTGCTCCTAAGTCAGCTAGTACCTTTCTCTCTTCACTCCCCCCATATTAAATGGAATGGTAAAGGTTCCAATGTCCTTTTTCTTTGTTAGCATCTTTGCATGTACGAAAGCACTAGACATTTTGGTGAATTTGAATATTTCAGTTTCATCACCCCATCTTCCTTCAGTGATAAGATCCTGGAAGAACTTGGCATATATGGGAATCTCTTCAATGGAATCTAGAAATGGGCATCCAGGTGTAGCTTCTTGATGAATGGATATTCATTCCAATTTAATTGCATTTCTTAGACTAACTTTACATTCTAATCTATCCCATAATTTAGTTCATTAGGCTTCCACTCCTGTAATTGTTTACAATTCTATTTTTCCATCTTTTTAGCCAATCTATGGAATATTTTAATTAAATTCAAAATTTTCCTCCTTTGTTCAGTGCACAATAATTTTATTAATGACATTACTTTTGTTTTATACAGGGAGTGTTATAATTTTAAAGATTTATTGGTAGCCAATGACAATTTAATCAAGGAAAAATAAAGACAATTAAAACCATATAGACATTTGTTTGTTTATCAAGAAAAGGAATTTATTTATGCGCCATCAAGTTATTTCTTTGACTGGGTGCCAAGAAAAATAATTAAATAGTTTCCTTAACCAACGGTCGGGATTTGCAAATTTGGAAAAACAACTTGCAATCAATGTCCATAACATTATTGTTTTGATTGGGAAAGAAGCATCCAAGACAAAAAGTAAAAATCTATCAAAGCAATGGATTAACATAACCACAAGACTTGGTCAAACAACCATTTTATCTCCTTTATCATATCATGTTCTGCCATAATTCCAATTATCATTATCATTTCATTATTTACTCCTCCACCTACATGCCTTCTCTCTCCCATTGTGCTATTTGCAAGGCAATTGGGGCAATGAGAACTGTCACTACATTATGAGTATAGGCATTTGATTATTTGGAAAGATCAGCCTATTGAGCTCCACATATGCCTACTGAGCATATGAGAAAATATAGCTATCGAGGGAGCGAGGCACTGCGAGATGCTTGCAAGAAAATCAATTAATAATACAACCCACATCCAATCAAAATTCAAATTAGGAAGGACATTATTGCAATCAAGCTTTAGTCAAAGCATATCCAACAGCCACCACCACCACAAAGCCTCATCTCTCAAGGATTTTTGCCCCTCCTTCCCTATAAAAGGAGGGGAGAATCCAAGGGAAAGGGCATCACTTTTTCCATCACTTTTTCTATCTCTTCTTATGGGATTTTACTTGTAATCTTATTCTTTTACATTATGTTTGATGGTTCCCTTCTGGGGCATGGGGAGTAGCCCCATAGCCCATTCTATACTTTAGTTATATTGACTCCATTATGTTAATCAACTCTATTACCCAAACTATTTTTTCTTTGATCAAAGTATATAGATATATTCTTGTGGGATATCGAGACCTCGAATCCTAACAAGAACAAGTGCATAAATTCTCAAAACAGTTTTATGATCTTTTATCTTTCTGGTCCACACTCATTTTCTAGTTAAAAGGATTATACTATTTTGGAGATTCTGAGATTTTGGGTCTCAACAATAACTAATACATAATGTTTTGACTCTATCACCTGATTCAATTATGATATTTTTATATAGTTATCATGTTTTTTATAACCTACGATGATGCGATCACCTGATCCGTTGGTTAGAACCTCATAATCAGAATCACATATTCTTGATGTGATGAACTAATATATTTATGTTGGATGGTTGGAGGAGGATCTTCAAACATCATGATCTTGAATTTGAGAGAAGTCTGGACTTTATGTGATTTGTGCTCCAATGGGACAAAACTCCACATAACCTTGATTTGGTCATTAAAATATGTAGTTGGATCGTTTAATGTATGAATTTTTTTTTAGCAGCAATCCTCCAGACTCCCATTTTCATTATCATTTGATTAGTTAAATTTTATATTTGCACTTTTTTCTTAGCATTATCAAACTCTCAACAAACCAGAGTTTTTCTTCTTTTTCTCACGATTGGTTTTTGGATTTCCATCTTTTCCATGTCTCATGGATTGATACCTTACTACCAGAGTGTTGAATCGTTTCTTGCAACAAGTTGACTACCTCATTAGAAGGTTAAACTCTAAGACTTTTCTTAGTGATTTTGTGTGCAAACAACACACATCAAATTTGGAACAGTTGGTGGGGATGACACACTTTTTTTCAAAGTTGATTTCTTGTATATAATTGAAGTTTGGTTTTATAAATTTTAATTGTTCCATAATTCTAATATTATTTCATAACTCCATAGCTTGTCTATAACTTTTAGACTTGATCTATGATTTGATCCGTCTTTCTAGTTATTTTATTTTGTAATTTTAGTTGTTCCTTAAATTTTAATTCTATTAGAATCTTTTCCTTTAGTTTACTTTCATATTTTCAGTCTTGTTTCATATTTTATTTTCTTTGATTTTCGTATTTTATTTTGCCTACCGAGACCCATTCTTGTAGTGTATCTCCTTCTTCTACTGAGTTTCCATTCTGTAATGGTATTACTACTTTCTAGTTTGTTTCATAATTTGTATTCTTGTTTTTTAATTTCTTAGTTTATCTTTATAATTTTTAGTGCTCTTGTAATTTCTAATTAACTCCTTAACTTGTTTTGTAAATTTAGTTTCTTTTCATAATTTTTAGAAAATATTAGTTTAGATCTTTTTCTATATATATTGGATTTCTTTTTACATTTTATCTCAAAAGAAATCTTTTCAGATGGAAGGTCAACACATTATGGTTCACATTGTCAATTGTGTGGTTATTACAACCATACAACGCTAGATTGTCCAAATGTGTTCCCTAATTTTACGATGTCATCTTGTAATACATGTCTTCCTACCAAGGTGGATATAATGAAAATTACAATCCACAAACTTCTGAAGACTATTATGAGGAACATTGCTATAAATATCAATATGAGGAATGCTATGACTAACAATGTTATGGTGTGGTATGGAGAGGATAAGAAACACAATTTTGGGGGAGTGGGGCTATGAACCTTATTGTATCTAGTATACATCTCACTAGGATGAACGATAAGGCCCTACAAATGATAGTAGCACAACAATAGAAAATAGTAGAAACCCGAAGAACCCTATTAGCTACTTTACTAGAGGCCCAATCAAAGATCTTTCTTGAAGAGTCAGAGAATCCTAAGATGATTTTTTCTCTCTCTAAATATGATGATAATGATCCCATATTTATATCTTTTCCGTTGGACCATACTGAATTAGCAGAAACAAAGGAGTTACACCCTTCATACGATGAGCACCTTAGTATTCCAATCCTTCTTCTAGAGCCTTTATTACTTGAGTATGAAAAGTTGTAGTAGGAAAGTCATCCTTATCCTGAAGCTCCAACAACTCCTCCTATCATAGACTTAAATCTAGGTGTTATCATTGACCAATCCACTTGGGTTGATCCCTCTCTAGTTAATTAACTTCCATCCCTCCACGAAAAATCAATATATATTTTTGGAGTGAGGCTCCCTCATCAAGAGCCTTACACTCCACCACAATCAATTTCTTTTTCACATATGGTTGATCTATAAGGGGAGTGACCACCACTTGAAAAGAGTCACATGCCCCCACTCCTTGATTGTAGACATGATATTTCCATTTTATTCCCCCTTGAACCCTTGGGAACATCTTGCATAGAGAAACTTGGGCCACATGCTATATCAATAAGGAAACCCACTATCCTTTTTGCCACAATGTTGATTGCATGATTTTTTAGGAGAACAAGTATATTTATAAATGTTGATTTTAGTGAATTCATTTCAAAACCACTTCTCATGTGTGCAAATTTGGGTGATGAGAAGAAACCCGATCCAGATCATCCGCCTAACCTTACACAATCAACACCTCATGTGCTACTAGGATGGCTCAAAATCCACATTGAGTCAATGCTTCGTGATCCACATATGTCAATAGCACTTCCTCCAATATTGAAGGAAGATCTATGGATCTTACTAGAAGGATTGTGGGACAAAAAGAAACATCATATTTTCCTACCTAAAAGCCCCTTTGAGCTTCTACGACCACCCAATCACTGGGTGTACTATGAAGATTACTTTTGCAAGGTTCCAACCCTTGTCAACATTGCATTCAACAAGACGTTCTTAGAGCTATGAGCCCCCTGGTGATCTACATACGTATCTCCCCTCCATTCTAAATTGATTTTTTCTCAGAATGAGGAAAATTTTAAGTTTGAATGGAGGTGGGTTGTATGTACTCATTCCACCCGCTCTATCTTAAAATTCTTGCAATTTCCATTATGTTATGTAGTTTAGCTTTATTTTTTTTCAAAATGTTCACTAAGTTTTGGCTATTATCTAATCGGCTGGGACTTGATCTATTCATCCATGATGATATGCATGTTTAGCAATATACCCCCTTGAATGGTGCAACTTCTTTTGCAACGTAAATTATTAAATCTACCATTGATATAAATTATCTTGTCACCTAGGATATTAATTAACATCATTCCTTGAAAAAGATGGCAAGCCATAGAGAACTGATTGAATTCAAATACAATGCTTCCTTATCTATAGTTATAGATTAACTTGAAAAAATTCTTGATTTTCCATGACTGAGAATTAATTGACCCAGTGTATGATACTCCCAATGCGCTTAAATTCAAAAATGTGTTTCATAAAGAACAATATTTTTCTAAACTTCTTCCATTACCTTCTTACCTCTCGATGCACAAAAGAAAATAAAAAGACAAAGTGTCAAAATCTTAAGTTTGGGGTGGCACCCTTCCCCTTCTCCTCCCTATTTTGCTTCTTCCATACCCTCATGAATTTAATAGGGGTGTACCATCCAGAAAAGATACCAAAAGAGTACATCAAAACACATGTTCAATATAACTACAAACAAAGAAATAGAAGGGTCTCGTGTTGAATAGATGAGAGACTACTTCCTTCCATACCATCCTTCACTCCAAGTTTTATGTCCAAAAGAATCTACATAACACCATCAAATCCTTGAACCCTGTTCTTGTACAATTTTTCATAAGAATGTGTGGGCGTGCTAAATGAAAAAAAGGATGAAATTCATTTTATCGTACGTCTTGATATGGAACCAAGCTATGCAATATTCTTGAGTAGGGAATATAAAAGTTTTTTTCCATGAATTCTGGAAGTCAAGGTTGCTTGGCCATATAAGGTGGAAGGACTCAAGTGGTGTTATGCGAGTGAGCATGATAGGCCAAAAATATTATGTGGCAGTGTTTTAAAGTCAATGTTGCTCGAGGACATACAAGGTTTAAGTCTGGGATATTTTTATGAATGGATATTCATCCAAATTTAATTGCATTTCTTAGACTAAATTTACATTCTAATGTAGCATTTTATTCCATAATTTAGTACATTAGGCTTCCACTCCCATAGTTGCTAAATATTTGATTTTTCCATCATTTTAGATAATCTATGGATTGTTTTAATGGAATCCAAAATTTTACCTCCTTTGTTGAGAGATCAACACTTTTATTATTGAAATTACTTTTATTTTATGAAAGGGGAGTTGCAATATTAAAAAATTATTCATATCCGATCACAATTTAATCAAGGAAAAATCAAGGCAATTAAAGCCATCCATGACATTTCTTTGTTTATCAAGAAAAGGAATTCATTTATAATCCACCCAGTTATTTCTTTGATAGGGTGCCAAGATAAATAATAAAATGGTTCCCTTAACCAATGGTCATGATGCAATTGGAAAAGCAATCGACAGTTAATGTTCATAACCTTATTGTTTTGACTGGGCTAGAAGCAACCAAGACATAAGGTAAAGATCTATCAAAGTAATGGATTAATATAACCACAAGACTTGGTCGAACAACCATTCTTATCATCTTTATCTTCTAATATGCTTCCATAATTCCAATTATCATTATTGTTTCCATTATTTACTCCTTCATCTACATACCTTCTCTCTCCCATTGTGTTGTCCACAAGGCAATTGAGGCAATGAAAACTATCATTACATTTAGAGTAGAAGAATTTAATTATTTGGAGAGTGCAACCTACCGAGCTTCACATATGCCTTCCAATATCGTGGGAAAATATAACTATCAAGGGAGAGAAGAACTGGGGTGTGCTTTCAAGTAAAGAAATTAAGAATAAAGCCTAGATCTAGTCAATATTCAAACTAAGAAGGCCATTATTGTAGTCAAACTTTAGTCAAAGAAGAAACAACATCTACTGCCACCACAAAGCCTCATTTATAGGATTTTTTTTCTCTTCCTTTCTCCCTATAAAGGGATAGGAGACTTGAAGGCAAAGGGCATCACTTTTTCCATGATTTTTTCTATCTTTTTTTTTCAGATATTTCTATTGTAATCTTGTTCTTTTACATTATGTTTGAGTAGTTCCCTTTTGGGACATGTGGAGTACTCCCATACCCCATTTTTACTTTAGTTGTACTGACTCTAGTATATTAATGAACAAATGTTTTTCAAGCCATTTCTTCTTCAACCGAAGGATATATATGTATTTTTGTGAGGGTATCAAGATCTCAGATCCTAATAAGAACCAATGCATATATTCTTGACACATTTTTGAATATTTTATCTTTTTGATCCACTCTTTCTAGTTAAGAATATTAGATTATTGTGGGGATGCTAACATCTTGGGTCTCAACAAGAATTAACACATAGACTTTTGACACAATTTTCTGATATAGGTTATGATCTGTTTTAGATAGTTATCTTATTTGTTATAAGCAATGGTTATGCAATCACCTAATCAATGGGTTAGAATATCGGAATGACAACCACATATTTTTGACACAATCACTTGATATATTTATATTGGATGATTGGACAAGGATCCTCAAACATCATGACCTTGGGTTTGAGAGAAGTATAGACTTTGTGTGATCTATGCTCTCATGGGACACAAGTCCACATAATCCCGATTCAGTCATTAAAATATGGAGTGGGGTTGGTTAATGTAGGAATGTAGTTTTTGGTGGTGATCTTCTAGACCCCCAATTTCTTTTATCATTTTATTAGTTAAATTTTATTTTTGCACCTTTACTTTTTGTTCTTAAAATAATTAAACTCTCAACAAACTAGATTTTTCCTTCTTTTTCTCACAACCGGTTTTGGATTTCAACCATCTTTTCCTCGTCCCTTGGATCAATACCTTACTACTATAAAGTCGATTCATTTCTTGCAAAGAGTTGACTATGTCTTTAGAAGGTTAAACTCTAGGACCTTTCCTAGTGATTTGGTGTGCAAATGACACACATCACTTAAGCAAGGTTTGACAAGTTTGCAACTTGTTGATCAATCATTTTGCTATTAGTCTGCATATCATATATCTACCCAACTACACATCCCATCTGAGCTTGGATCATACTCAAAAGGTTGTTGTTCTTGATGGTGCTTTGATTTAACTTGTCATTGATCTTTGCTTATCTTTTTTCAAAGGCAAACATCTCTCCCATCATATCGGGTTGGTTTTGACTTTGGTACTAGTTTTGATTATAATTCTAATTTTGGCCTTGGTTCTAACTCTTCCCCGAGAAGTTGTTTATACTCTATTGATAGTTTGTGTTGTGGATGAACCCAAATGGTCCACCTCCTTTCCGAAAGACACATGGTCTTTGAGGTGGATTGTTAATATTGTTCAACATGTGGGAATTTTTTGCAACATTGTGGTACCATGCAAGAATTTGGGATGGTTGGTTCTCTTTAAGTTGGCATAAGAGACATTCTTAGTGGACCCTTCCTAGTTATATTTTTCTTCATGGGTATCAATTCAAAAATCAATTACATCCCACATGTGACATAGTTCATACCCATTTCTACTCTATGTTTTCCCTTGAAATTAGTCCCCTTCAAGGTGAGGACATCCGTTTCTATCTTATCACGCTTTGTGGTTAAAGATTATAGGCATTTTGAGTCCAAGGTATCCCCCAAAAAATATATGTTTCCAGTCGGTCCTCTTTCACAACCTAATCCAACTTGTTGAGCAACCATGTTTTTGTTATTTTTCTTGAGAACTTTGAGTTGTGTCCCATGAAGTCGCTTCCATTTGTTGTGTTTATAGATGTTCTCTCTCTTTGAGTGAGATTGTTATAGAATGTAGCAAACATGTATCCTTTATCAATGGAGTGGTGAGGGCAATCACTTTGATACTCTTGATACCTATCCCAAACCTCACTTAATTTCTCAATAGGTTTCTAAGGAAAACTAGTAATTTTTTTTTCTTTAGTAGATACTCTTTTTGATTGGAAAGAACTCGGTGACAAAAGCATTTTCTAGAAGTTCCCAAACTTGAAGACTCTCTTGCTTTAGAATTCTATACTATGCAAGAGCCTTGTCTCTTAGAGAGAACATGAAAGCCTTGCAATAGATTACCTCTGGGGAATCATAGGAATCTTGAAGGTATCACATATATTCTTGAAAGAATCTTTTTGATGGTAAGGGTTTTCCTCATGTGAGTTTCCTCCTAAAATACGTTGTTGAACCATATAAAGGAAGGTTGGCCTCAATTTTAAGTTCACAACGTAAAATCTGGAGAGGAAAACTGGCTGCTTTGTTTTGTTGGTGTGTGTGGCAGCCAAGGATCAAAGAGATGGACCACCACTAGGTGGGGGCTAGTTTTGTCCTGCATGACCTGTATCTCCTTTAATAGGTGGTACTTCTGGTGGTGGGTCGTTTTCATTCCCGTTATCATTTACTTTTCCAACACCTTGAGTAGCCATGGCTTCTTTTTTTGGTGAAGAGAAGTTTGAATCAGACTAAGGACCTAAAAGAAATCACAAGAGTCAAGGTGAAACACCAAATAGGTTAAACAAACTTCCAAGATATAGTGTTATTGGAGTTAAATGAGTGTGTAGTTAAGTGTATCGAAAAACTTAAGAACACTAATAAAGTCCAAGGTAGACCTCAAGTTCTTAACATGTGTCGATTTTCTTGTCCCAGGAAATAATGCCAAAACTTGACCACATATGATTATGTGTACAAAATAGAGGCACATCGAGAGTAATCTATCAAGACCTCTCTTTTAATTAGCATAAATGTCAACCATTATCTATAAACCCTAAGGATTAACCATTTTAAGATAACTCTTTCTCAACAGACACAATGAGCACAACATACATGAAACCCAAGAAATTTTTTCCTTCTCTTCATTTTTTGTAAACAACTCATAAACCTATGTTGCATTAATGACAACATACATAGTTATCAAAAATCTTATTCAAAACTATTAAAACTATAATCAAATCTTATTGGTCATATTCAATTTATTGACTCGATTACATGTACATGAAAGAACAAACTGAGTATACTGCTCATCTTAGGAAAGAGAGAGTAAAGGGCCATTTTAATTTGAATTTATGTATTTACATATTATTTGTCACAACATCTCCAGTAGATGACTTTATACCTATAAACATTATAAACAAACTCATGAGACTCATGTAGACCCCCCATGATTGGATTCCCCCCACTCAAGCTAAGTACATGCATCGACTTCAGATAAAGTATATTGAGCATAAATAAAGTTATAGACATTGAACATTCTGACATATTATTATAGAATTTAGTGAACTAATCAATGAAAACAATCTAGTTAATCATAAAGGAATTCATTTAGTCAAATTCCAACATATTAAATCATCAATGAGATCATATTTATGAACATATTCACAAATACTAATCATTTCACAATTTCAATCTTATTACAAAGGTAGCAAGTTGAGATCTAAACATTTAGAATCAAAACTAAAAAATAACACATCGTTATGACAACCGACCAATCATACCAAGAAAACAATCCTACAGTCCTAAAGTTGAAGTTTGCATAATACGTGTCTACCAAATATGAATTTTCAAATGACAAGTGAATCCATATCATAATAAAAGTGGATACTAAATCCCATCATAGACCAGTTATCACGTTCAAGATCAAATTCTATACAAGACATACAAGAATTACTCAACAAATTATATTTATGAAAGAATGAAAATTTCACAACAAGAAACATATTAAACACTAGTATATTTATCAACTTCAAGTAAAAGAGAATGCAACAAATATTCAGCCCATATTCTCCATAACTTGTCATCTTTTAAGTATTTGCCCTGAAACTATTTTCCTTATACCTCAATAGTAGAATTCACCACCCCTAATTCTCATGTCAACAACTTACCATCATTATATTAGGGTTTAGCTGGACACCGTCAGATAGCTACAACAACACCATGGTCTACCGCATGATCATCTGTAGAGGCTAAGGTAGGGATTTCAACTTCCTATTATCAAGGTCCTCATCTCGAGTACATAAGACATGAATAAACATATCAAAATATCACATATCTTTATATTCTTCTATTTTGTAGTTTACAATTCATCATAATATATTCCTTTTGGAAATAGACTTTCATAGTAGAGGATTTAGGGCCAAAATCACGCCATGTGACTCACTCCTAAAATGGAATGGTTTATCCATCAAGTTCTTGATGTACACTCTAGAAATCCTTTTCATAGATCTTTGATTAGTACAAGGAGATCTATTTCCTTTCCACAGTATGGACCTGGGGAAAATTTGTTGTGTTTAGTTCACCTAATAGATGTATCTTAGAATGACATAAAATAGACTTGGATTAACAAGAAAGACAATCATTACATCAAGAATCAAAACAATCTATGATTTATAAGGTTCATGTTCTTTCCCATTTACCCATCATTTCATATCAGTCATCTCAGTGGGCTATCAGCCTCATAGGTAACATCATTCTCATGCATTTACCCTAATCATGGTTTCTCAATTGTAACTAATACATCTTGTATCACCCATCATATTTAGAATAGGTTTATCATACAAGATATAATTATTCCATAAGATTTCTATAGATATTAATAAATCTCTATGCATAAACATGCATAAAACTTTTATTGGTCCTCTTTTGCCATCTACCATTCTTCAATAAGGGTTACTGCTGAACACATATTTTATGTCATTTACAATTCATTAGAATAAGCAAATCATAGAATATAAGTATTCTAGCAGTCAATTACAATCCAAGAATACATTCTTATGAATCAATTCACATCCTTTAATTTCATCTTGTAATTGAACTAAAGTGCACTTATGTACATCCATTATTCCCTCATTTTAGAGAATTATTCCTAATTATCACACAACTCATCATATTAGGGTTGGGGACATATTCTTAGATTCACCAAGATAACTACTTGTTCTTTCCCCCATTTTAGGTATGTTACCCTTAGCTCCTCTCATTTCATGTTCATTATATTATTGGAATTAATAATTGTTAACTCATTTGGTGTATTTCTCTTCTCTCTCATTGGCATCCATAAGAATCTGATTTTGGTGTATTTCTTCCAATTTAGGTAAATCTAAATATAACAAAAATTAATAGATTATACACTTCATCGCACTTGTTTCATTCATTTCATCCATGACTAGGCTTTCAACATGGCTATAGAGCTAAAGAGAGATATAATAACTCACCTCATGCACCAATCACCTTAAAAACGTTGCCAAAGTTCTGAGTTTCTAGAAATCTAACCAAGTCCTATTGATTCAACTCATTTCATGCTCTTTTCAACTCGAAAACCCTATAAAAGGGAAATCAGAAAGAAAGAAGAGAGAAGAGGTTGATTCGATATCCTTTTGATCCAAATAAAAGGAGGGATGGAATTTGGACATAAATTAAAATATTAAGCATAAACACCTATCTAAAGAAGGTAAACTAACTTTCTTTCATTAATCCTCAAAAAATAAAACCCTAGATCAACATCCATCTCATATCTCTCTCTAGGATTTCATTTCCATATAATGAACAAAAAATACGAGATCTACTATAAAGCCATGTTACTAATATAGAGAAATTAAGGTGCTTAAGACAATTGCAAATACGTCCCACTTTACGGTTAATTTTATTTCAGTAGAATTTTCTGTCATAGAATTTTACTGGAAATGTTATTTCACATCAATCAATACTCCTCCAAAAATAATGAAAATTTAGTATATTATCTTAAACAATTTTCATATATATTGTTAAAATTTCAGCTCATTTTAAAGTTACCAATCAATAACTAAAAATCAAACACTACAATGCTATATTGCAATCTATATCATGGTTGGTCGAATTGGAATTTGAATATAAACAAATTCAAACTACTAAAATTTAAAACATTTTTACTAATACATATATTAAAGTTGGAACAAATGCTAAATAAATACAATCTACCTATAAAATACAAAAATTAATTTAATAGACCATTGTATTTATCAAATTTTGTATTCATGTACTTCCAAAGTCCTAATTATTAACCAAGTAGGGATTTCACTTGCAAACCCTTATTATCCAAATCACAGCATGTTTTAAAGTATATTTTCTAGTTCAAAATATCATAACAATGCTTAAATGATGATCAATCTATTTAAGTATGTAATCATATAAGTAAACCCTAATTAGATTGCTAACTTGAAGATGGGTCATTGCATGATTGAACTTTTAATTTATAATCCGATACTTAGACACCTACAATGATAATATGCATCCTTGTTAGTAAATGGGTTCTAACTCAGGGATGAGGGTGAAAAGTGTTTAGGATTTGAGGTCTTTTCTTAGCTAAATCAAAACAAAAGGGTAGATTGAGTGTTCCTCAAAGAAATATGGTGACCAAACAAGAGATATGGCAAAAAAAGTAAAGTTAATATAAGCTAACAAAACAAGATGTGATTAAGATCTTTCTGGTATGTCTCAATATTTAGATAGAACTTAGGTTGGGTTTCACCATTTAAGAACTCTCCGCAACATGAAATACTCACACCCATTGTATACACTTAACATAGTTTCTGAGAAATCTTCATAATTGTCTACTCCCTCCTCTCTCGATACCAGGTTAGATCTAGATCATTATAATGTCTTTCTCTCTCAAGGTTGCAAATAAACAATAAAAAATACAAACATAAGATCTTCAATTTTAGTATACCAACACTTTAATGCTATAATACTACTCCATAACTCTTGATCTAAAATAGTACTATTCTTCTAAGGCATAATCAATCAAACACCACAAGCATGGTAGCTAATCATGCAGGTGAGGAATTTAAGAACAATGGATATGAACCTTGATAAGAGTATATACATTGAATGGAATTAAAGTATTGACATATTGGAAAAGCCTTAATATATACTACCAACCCAAGTATGTTGACTAGCCACTCATGTTCATGAGAGACAATACAATTTTATATGTGAATAAGTCCAAAATGAGATGGATGAATGGATTCGAGTGACTTGAACATAGTGTAGGAAAATTGCAGAAATGCAAAAAATAGTATCTATAAGGGATCGCCGATGGTCGATGTAGGTGATGGCTTCATCCGTCCTTATCCTCTTGAGATGGTCGTAGAAGCCTTGGGAGAAGTGAAGAATAATGAAGAAGATCATACTCTCATCCTTACTCTTCTGATTGTTGATGGTGATAATGGATCTAGAAAACACTTTCTCGTAATAGAAAAAGTGCTTTTAATGGGGATGCTGCACTCCTATTGTAGTGTTTCTCGTGTACCCTAGGCACCTGAGTGTAAGGTACCTTGCTTGCACCACAAGTATCAAAGTATGTGCTAAAGTGGTGATGTGCCTTGCAGAGGATTCATTAGGAGTGAAGTCTTGCACCATCTTCATCAGTGGATGGTTCTCTATTGAACCATTAGGGGACTTGCGGAACCATTGTCTATTGTGGTTTTTGTTATGTACGGGCATTAGGGCATGTATTCATGGTGGCATTTTCAGTCATCGGGCTAGCTATTAGTCACATGGGCATCATGATGGGTTCCGATGGGGGTATTGACGTGTTTAAGACACCGGTCATCATCCATTACCCAAGTTGGGGGTCAAGCTTAGATCAAGCATCAACATTGAGAGTTGAATGTGGGCTTTCTACTAGTACAAGACTGATGTCTAGTCAGAGTCTCACTTCCTTGAGGCTGAGTATATTTATAAAATTTTGTCAGTGGGTGTCCAATGGATTTCCTGTGAGACCTCTTTAATGCTTCCTTAATCTGGCCAATCTGTCATCTAGAAGTAACTGATGGAAATGTTCAGTCTTAATCATCCTCCCACAAAATGATGTAAAACTATAAATGAAAAAGGAGATATTCTATAAAGGTTAGGTTTATTGGCATAAAACCTATAATTGTAAGAGAATGAAGGACAAATTAGTAATGTAACATCAAAAATATTGGATGTTATCATCCATCCCCATGGGAAGAGATATTTCATCATTGTGTCCCGAGTCTACCACAATAAAAACGTTACATTATATCTTCTATGTTTGTACGTAATATCTTATAAATTGAGGTATATCCTCATTCAAGGCCCAATCTTCACAATCACCACTGAAACATCTAAATTAGAAACTCATCCATAGTGAAACCATCATAATGTGTGACGATTTACTTAAACGACAAAGTATCCTAAAAAACCAAAGGGAGCTCCTTCATCCATAAACAAGCAACATATTTTCCTATAGCCATCCATGATTCATCATCTATCTTCCATTTTACCTCTTTGATCATACTTTCTAGGGAATATCCTTGAATGTTTTGGCTTTCTCATATGGCAAGTAAATGGAAATGCAACCATTATGATTTTCAATCCTCAAGATATCTATAACACATGGATACTAGGCAGAATTACTTAAAATTGGTGTCTCATGAACCTTCATCTTCTCAAGTAATATCCACAACATTCTTCAAATGAGATCAAGCATGATCTCTGATTTTGTCCTTGTTTCTAAGTTGGATGAGAATCTTGTTAGGGGCTAGCAACATGGTGTGATGGTTGTTGGATGAGATCAGAAATGCATTGAGAAGTTAGAAGGAGAGGGAGTTCTTTTAGGTCTAGTGGTTTCAAGCTTTGACACATGTGAGTTGTATTTCTTGTTTTGCAGCACATGTAACTTTCCTAATAGACTAGAAATTGACTTGCCAATATATTTGTTTCATGTATATGAAACGTTGACTCTTTATGATATCATATACGAGGAGTCTTGGTACCACATTCCTTTCAAACGAGGTGACTTTATCCTAATTCTATGGGGGACTCAATTCCCTTGCTCATCCATTATAGGAGGATTATGAATGAGTAGATTGATCATATCCTCTCCCTATAGTGATACCAAGATCTAGATCGAAAGTATAGAAACACTTTAGAGTGAGTCTTTAGGACCAACCAATGTGGAGTTTTTCTTCCACTCCAAAACATCCCATATGCATTGAGGTTAATCAAATGACTACCAGTCGTCTTTAACAATGATGGGGGAATGATGATGACTTGTCCATCTCAACCACTGACCAAATTACTAGAGACATCTTAAAGTACACTCAGTTCACAAGGCAAGGTGGTAGAGGGAAACCTCAAATTATGCATAATGTGATGGGGTTTGACCCAGGAAAATCTACAAGGTCAAAATCCCAATGTAAATCCAAACTGCAGACTAGAGAACCACCACAAAAGTAACCACAATAGGAGGGAGGAGAAAGAATACGAGGAAAGGAGAATGGAGAATTGAGAAATGGGAAGATATGCATAACCCAATCTTGTGATGATCATTATCAAGGCAAATCAATGGTGTAGAATGCCTTCCCTGTTATCCTATATATTGCCTCCTAAACCACATCATGTAAGATCCTAATGTGATTATCCTCTTAGGTTGGTGGGTTTGATAATGGATAATTGGAAGCTAAAAATGGAAATTATTGTTGGAGGGGTTATTTGAATAATGGTTGGTAGGGTATGAAAGAAGGGGGTATGTGAGAGTGTGGAAGGATGAGTGAATGGAGTATAAAATGGAAGGAAGGAGGTGTGGTGGATAAATATTACTAGATTGTGGAGAAGAAATTATGAGTGAAATAAATCTTGTATTGAGAGAGAGGAGATTGGTGGGTTAGACTTGAAGTACATACATATATGAGACGGTAGACTTTATTTAGCATTAGTTTTCCCGTATGTATTATAAATGGAAAAAAAATTGTGTGAACATAACAGAAGAAGGAGACACAAATATATCTCTTAATAAATAGATTGAGAGAGTCTCTCAAACACATAGGTTTCAAGCGTGTGATGATGGAGTGAAGAGAATATTCAAAAGAAGATTGTACATGTTTACTATTGTCTAATGGAAATTTTGATTATATTTAATACTTATTCATGAAAAGATTTACATTGAAGAAGAAGACAGGCGGGCAACAAGATGCGCCGCTAGTCCTTTTTAGATAGCAAACCCAATCCTCTGAAATACAACATCCATACACTTGGGAGCCATAACATTACTATTCATAACTTTTTGGACTCTTTTAAGAAGCTCCACAACTTCTGGTGCTAAGAATCCAAAAGTATCAAATCCAAAGGGAATAAAGGCATGTTGATTCTCAATACATGCTTTCTCATGCTTACCCACTTTGGCTGAAGCAGCTTTAAGGGCAGCATGTCCCACTGTAAAAGCTCCACTCCTCAATCCCACCAGTGGATAAACTCCTGTAAGGTCCACACATGCATGTTTCCCTCCTATCCACCCAAAAATCAAGACATCAGTAGGCCTAAGTGTCGATCTTCCCTCTTGTGGATCAGTTAAAAAATTCACGGGCGCCTCTTTCTTAGCAGCAATACCTGCACGTCTGAGTACATCAAAAAGAACATCTCTAACAAGATCATGTCTGTATTTAAAACCTGGAAGCTCTCTGCAATGAACTGCATGTTCTCCAAAAGTGTCCAAACATGCCTTACGACAGATTGGACATACCTCATCCACTGGAAATAGAGGGATCATCAGACAGTATTTTAAGATACTACGGTACTCCACTGGCGACATATGCAGACCAAGTCCATCTATTGGAATAACAAGGAGAAAATCTTGAGCGTGATTAGCTTGTAGACATTTGAAAATGGCTTTCTGTCTAATGGTCATGTCAAATTTAACTTCTATGTCCTCAATTATTTTACTAAAAAGAGCACTCGCCAAAGCATTTTGGGCTTTTGGGGGCACGGTGTTTTTTTTAGAAAAACAACTAAGATCAAAAGAGGGTATCCTGACACGAAGACAATCTACAACATAATCAAAATCATGGTCCATACCGTGAATCCCACTACCTCGCATGATGTGATCCTGAAGCACCCAAGATTGAGCCCTAGATGCCACAAAAGCATACGAAGAAGCATCAGCTGCCGAATATAGTCCCAAGCCACCAAGCCGAATGGGCAATGAAGCCATCCTCCATTGGAGGTCTCCAAAAAAAGGACCTCCACAGACTGCAATGTCTTCTATAGACCCACGTAAGCCTCTGTCAAAACATGATGGTGCCTTCTCCATGTACATAGGTTGACAAGTCCTCAAGCTTAAGAGTTTTGAGATACCCATACACGATCGGAGAAAAAGGAGCTCACTCTGAGGATCACCCAACTGAGGAAGAAGATGCATTAACTCAACAGCCTTACAGGCCCTCTCCATAGCCAACCTCTCAATAAAATCCCAGTCTCTACTAACAGCTCCACCAAGCAACTTCACCCCAGACAGTGGCCTCCCAATATCTGACGGAAACAAATCTTTCTGAAGCTTCTTACCATCACATGTAGGCCAGTACAACTCAGTTTTATGAATATTTAAAATCAAACCCAGATCTGGTCCATGTCACTGAATGATATCTAGAACTTTGCCCACCTCTGTTGTGTCCCCACTGATTGTCCCATCATCTAGATACCATGCATGAAGAAGAAGTTGGCACTTGTCCCTGATATGATGGATAAGAGAATGTAGAACAAGCAAAAAAGAAGCGGGCCTAAAGGATCACCTTGCTGCACCCCAGTGGCTGACTGTATGTATATGTCTCCAAGGTACAACCTTGCTGCCTGGCCATACAAGAACTCCACCCATAAAGAAATAGATGGGCACTTTGTCCTCACCTCACAGAGTAGGGCGGACCTATCAACCAGATTGAACGCGTTAGAAAAATCAACTGTAAGCATAGATAAAGAACCGTCACTATGCCGCGCATTCAACACCCTGTTGACACTGTGTAAGTAGAGAGTATTAAAAGAAATGGTTTAAGATTATTGGGAGGATACTAGAAAGCAGAGAGTATTAAAAGAAATGATTTGAATTTCATGTCCACAATAATATATGTATATATAGTTGGAAATTAAGAGGTTTGGCATGTGACATGGTAGTGGTAGAAGCCAAATAATGTTGAAAGAAGTGTTGGTATGTATGCCCAGAGAGAAAATTATATGATGATTGTGATGGCATATCATCTAAAAAATTGATGATTACTAAAGGAAAGCTTCCAAGTCATTCCATTTCACTCAGTTATGAGATAATGAGGAAATATAATGAATGTCTAAAGATTGACAATTACTCAATGACGTATGTCTTCAAGTACATGACTTGGACAATGAGATCATACAAATATTAAGAGTACGTACATTCGCATTAGGTGCCTAGTTAGATGTTACTATGGAAGGCAGATAGACATTAGTAACACTAAAGATTAGAGCGTGTGTTGGTTGATGAAAAAATCTCATCAGTCATGATATATGTGATATCAAACCAAGCACATAGATACTTGTTAGAGAACAATGTATCAGACAAAACCACCTTGAGAGTGACACATGGAAGCCATACTTGGTGGTCATAGTCATATCTGATAGTGAAGGTGGTAATTTTGGTTCTTATACCTGAAGTCACTACACTCATCACATGTCATTCAGTATGTTTTGACATCATCCTAAAGTGACCTTGAATAAAGGATGCCATAAAGGTGATGATTGGATATGCTATGACACATGGGGATGGCTGTGAGTGATGTTGACGAGGATTGTCCCTCCTACTGGAGTTTGATATCTAGGCCACTTGATAAGAGAGATTAACAAAAAGCATGCACCTACACATGTAAATCATTATATGATATTAAGGTCGCATATATCTCAGACAGTCTGCTCTGGATTAGTTATGAATATTTGGGTCACATATATCATAGTTTGAAGTTGTTCTCCAACTTTCATGATTATTTGGATAGAAATGATGTGTGATTGGGCACTGCTCTTTACTTGTGATGTCATAAATCAATTATGAATATTCACTACCAACATAAATAGGAACCTATGGGGTCACACACATAGGATACACCCAAAAGAGGAGTTTAATCATGAATGATAAATAAATTTATTACCAAAGTATAGGTATTCAATTCAAATAATGAATCAACTAACTGAACTCCCAACCAACCGAATCAAGTGTTTAACTAATTGGTTGGAGTGTCAGGTTGATTAGATATTGAATTGGCTGAGTTCTCCCTGTACTGGGGAGCGAACCAATTGGCTCAACTAGTAGACCAACCGGTTAGAGGTCGTGAGATGATCAACTCATTAGGGCGAGATGCTCAGTTCATGGAGAAATTCAACTGAATCAAGTATTAGTGATAACGTCATGTCGTGCATTAATTGGATTTGAATTGCCAATACAATTGTGATTGGAAAACATGACAAAATGACCAATTCAATAGGTGAACCAATTGGATCACATGTGAGTTTTTCTGTTTGTAAGTTGGCAACTTTTGTGAAATTCCTGTCCCTTCCAATCCCACACAAATTGGAAACCCTGACCTTAACCCTCCTAAAATAGAAGGGTACTGGGGGCTTCTTAGACAAAAATCAATTTCCTCTAACGATTATTGTCCTCTCTGGTTGTTGTAACCAATAGAGAGCCTGAGCAAGTCCTACCTGATAAAGGGAGGGATAGCAAGGGAGAAAAATTGTGGGAGAGCAAGTTGGTGAATAGTACACCAAAAGGAGGTACAACTCCTTCCTATCTGTTCTAGTAGAATTAAAAGAGTTCTAGGTGGGCCCGGGTGGACTTCCATAAAGACGAGGAGGTCGTTCCCTACCGCTAGGAGGACAACATCAACCTCCTATCTATGGTGGAGACTAGTAGATGCTGCAAATGTTGTCTGGGTCTATTGTTAGTGGTGGAGATCAGGAGCTATTGCAGACGTTGTCTGAGTGCAACTAGGAAAGATGCACTACTATAATGAGTTATAGTCACTGGAATTTCTATAAGACCAAGTATGAACTCATTAAACCATCATTCCCATGACACAGTTGTAGACATGATCTCTTGTTAATGGGGAATATGGAAGATAATTTTTTTTCCACTAACTGTCTGATGCCATATTTCCCTACAGTGGTATTAGAGACACATTAATTTACTACGTTTTGGGATAATCGACATGATCAATTTTTTGGTTTATAATTTATTTATTGCATACAATGTGAATACTTAAACTAGTTAATTTGCATATACGATCGAAGACCACATATAATGCCAAAATTATATATATATATATATATATATATATATATATATATATATATATATATATATATATATATATATATATATATATGACATACATGTAATTTACACAAGTTACCCTAAAAATGAGTTTTGATGGTGGATGTATAGCATAGTTATGACCAATAAGCCCTTTATATATGTGTGTGCATGGATGTATGGATGGTTAATTCCTATTTTATCTTAGTTTGCATACCTAGCTACTACCTTCTTCTTCCCAATAAAAAAATATTATTGTATCCTCTTTGATCTCCTCAAATGTAAATTGAGGTTTCTCATCACCATGTAATAAGTTTAATATCAATACGATAGTTTCTTTTCATACACTGAAGAAGATGACAATTAGTGTTAGGTGAGCCGATCGTTTCATGTGATGAGCTGACCGGCTGGAGGACCGAGAAGGATAGACCTCAGGAGGGGTGAACCAACTGGCTGCTGGACCCAACCGACTATCTAGAGGTGTCCAGGCATCAGTTGGATAGGAGACCAACTAATCATTTCAGATGACCAACCGATCAACCCATAGGTGATTCGACCGGTTCAAGGGTTGAATCGATTAAAACCCAGATTGGAAAACTCAGATCTTCATCAACCATAGGTTTCTGCATGAGATGTAGTCCCTAGGTTTGGTAATTCCTTGTGGCTCCAAGGAATTACATTAGAATGTCCATAAGTATCGCCTCTTGTTTTATTACATTAGAATGGCCATAATCATCGCCTTTTATGGGATATAACATGTTTATGATACATACTATATATGTGGTGATTGGATATGTATATGTGTATATATATGATATATAAAATCCCTCAATCAAACATATTAAGTCTAGGATGCTTTCCATAAGAAACACACATGAAAGGCTTGACCGACCAAGCATAGGTTATGCCAAAGCGTGGTGCGTAGTCCATCTCATGGAAGTGTGATGGTATATATGGAGGTTCCGCCCAAGCATGGTGTATATCTATCATGTTGGCTTTTCGGTCAGACTAAACTGTATGTACTTAATGGGATTAAGCACCAAAGGCATGCAGATGCATATGGAAAGAAGTTGTGCATATCGTCTATCCAAGAATTGCATAAGATGAAATTGACAAACATTGTCTACCTTAATGATTCATTATGGACACTGGATTTGGCCCAGTAACAATTGAATTATTTTGGATCTTGGCTCATTTTCCAAAATGGAAATTGAGGATTATCAATTTGAAAAAAATAATGAGAGATATATTTAATTAAAAACCTAATAAGCATCATCAACATTTACATAAATCAAATCAAATCAAAAATGAGTTTTTGACAAAATTGCAAATTTTCTTTTGTAGAATTAAATGTCAACACACAACAACAATTTTTTTCTAGACCGGTCCTTATGAAGGACAAGCTAAATGGGAAAAACTTCCACGACTACTTTAGGATGATGAGAATCGTTTTCACATAGGAGTGCAAGCTCTATGTCCTGGAGACACTAGAGCCATATGAACCTCTTCCAAATGCACCTAAGGCTGACAAGGAGGCTTACAAGAAGCATATTGATGATGTCGTTGATGTCAAATGTCTGATGCTATGCTCCATGAACTATGAGTTGCAAAGGCAACATGATAACATGGATGTTATTAAGATGGTCACACATCTTAAGAACATGTTCCAAGATTAAGAGAGACTGGAGAGTATGATGTCTCCAAGGCAATGTTCAAATGTAATATGGTAGAAGGAGATCCAATAGGTTCACATGTACTCAAGCTCATTGGGTATGTGGATAAACTTTCTATACTGGGATTCCCCTTGGGTCAAGAGTTGGCTATGAATGTGATTCTACACTCCTTATTGGAGTCATATAGTCAGTTTGTCTTGAACTACAACATGAATGACTTTGACAAGTCATTGACAGAGTTACTTGGCATGTTGAGAAGAACTGAGACACAAATAAAGAAAGACAAGCCCAAGTCTATGATGATTATCAAAAAAACAAAGGGAAGGTATAAAGGCAAAAAAAAAGGAAAAGCTAAGAAGAGTTCTAAATCTAGTCAGAATCTCAAGTGTTCAGATCTCAAGGTAAAAGGAGTAAAGAAGGGAGGTAAGTGTCACCATTGTTACCAGGATGGACACTGGAAGAGGCATTGCCCCCTCTACCCGGAGGGACTAAAGAAGAAGAAGGAGGAGACAAAGATCTCCACTTTAGGTATATACATTATAAGATAAATTTGGTTACTTCTTCATCTTGGTATGTGATATCGAATACAAATTTGAAATATGTTGATGTGCATGATCTAATATGAAGTAAAGACTTTATGAAAGGACAAGGATGGAATGTGTGAAGCAAGAGTGGTTGCAGCTTTAGTCTACATTTAGAATTTATCTTAGCCCACAAGGCATTTAATAGAGTTAGAAGAAATGATATTTCATTATGCCAATAATAGAAACATTTTATTTTCTACATCTTGTAATGACAAGGATGATTATGAATAAAATAGTTAATGCTCTATTTCAAAGATATGATCTTGTATGGCAAATGCCCAAATGTCTCATGATCTTCAAGATCTAAGGATAAATGTTCATAACTTAAATACCAATGGATTCTAATTTGACAACTCAAACAACCAATATATATAGCTTTGTCATCTAGAGCACACATATAAGAAATGCATATCTAGAATTCATATTGATGTTTATCTAGACTCTTTTGTTTATTGAACCAATAAGTGACATACAAGTCTTACCTATGTGCAACATGAAAAAACACCCTTCACTAAACGTAGTGGGAGGATAAGAATTCTAATATGACTTATACATAATGATGTATATAGACTTGTAGAATCAAAGCTAGAGGTAGATAATTGAACTACACTATATTTATTGATGTATTCAGTAGATACAGTGATTTGTATTTACTAAATACAAACACGAACCTCTTGAAGTGTATAATAAGATCATGAATGAAGTAAAAAATAACTTTGAAAGAAGTATTAATATATTTTGATATGATCAATGTTGAAATACTTTACATCAAGAGTTTGAGGTCCTTCTAGAAGACATTGATAGTGTATCAAAATCAACTTCACCTAAACATAATAATGTATTAGAATGAAGGAATCATATTCGTACGAGTGATGATATGATTATCATTTAATCTAATCTTCGAAATTCCTTAAAAACATGTTTTAAACTAGAAAAATGTACCATATAAAAGGGTTTTAAAGACATCAAATGAGATATGATAAGGGAATGTCCTGAAATGTCTTAGGGATTGAAACCTATATAAAGAAAGTAGTTTCTTAGAAAAGTTTTATCCACAAATCATAATTTTTTAAATGCTACCTATAATACCAATCCGATAACAAAGGTATTTGTTACTAGGATAACTGAATTCAAAAAGAATCAATTGGAGTAAAGTAGAACTTGAGAAGTTTGAGGTCAACACGGAGGTACAATGGGAACTAGGAAAAATCACAAGTTGTTGTGGAATCTCAAGTTCCTTATGTAACACAGAACTCATAGTTCTAGAAGAACAAATCTGAGATCTAAATATTGTGAATCCTTTAACTCAGATAAGTTATGAGTTGGTCATAAGATGATGAGCCAACTAAACAACTATAAATTATTGAGGAATAGAATTTAAGAAATGGCTTGATAGCCGTTAGGGAGTCCATTTACACTAACAAGGTATGACCTTGGAGTACCACCTAAAGGGGTAAAACCCACAAGGTGCAGTTGGGTTTTTATTCGGAATACCGATATGGATAACCTAAGATGATAGATTGGTTGTAAAGGTTTTCAAATCAGATCAAAGTGTTGAACATGATGAATTTTTTTTCACCAATTGTCATGCTTGCTATTGCAACTTGAATAGACTATAAGATTTGGCATATGAAAATTAAAACCACATTCCTTAAAAAGGAATACTCGAGAGGATGTGTATGTGACACAACCTAAAGGTTTTATAAATTCATGAATGCAAATAAAATCAATAAGATACAAAGATCAATCTAGAGATTGAAACAAGCATTGCAGAGCTAAAATCTTTGAATTGACAAGATAGTCAAAGAGTTTGACTTGAATCAAGATAAAAGATGAAATCTATGACTACAAAAGATTTAGTAAGATCATTTATACTCTATTTGAGTTCTTTACACAAATGAATGCATTTTGAACTCCATACAAATTACTTCTCAATACAATTTCTTTCTGTCATGGAATGAAACCTTCACAAATGAAGGATTAGGTGAAAAATCCTATATGAAAGGAATTGAGATCTATGGAGATAGTTCTAGAAAGTTTCATAACCTAAATATGTATACAAAAATTAGCAAGATGCTGAAAGGTTTCAATGAGAGAGAATTTGTCCATGTGATTAGTCTCTCAAGAACCCTATGTTCTAATTCTTGATAAGAATGGAACAACATGAGAAAGATGACAGACAGAACGACAATTGGATCTATGATGCATTCTATATGATGTAATCATCCCATAATCTTGTATGTATTGGATGACAAGATGATGATAGTTAGATTCCAATGAACGTCATTAGAATGTCATTGAAAAGACATCCATTAGTACTTGAGAAGCACAAAGGAATAGTTGCTAGATTATGGAAATAAGGAAGAGTTGGGTGTAAGGGGTTACACTGATACAAGCTTCCAGAATGATAGAAAGTGATTGAAATATTAAGAACTACGTGTTTATTCTAACAAAAGAGTTTAATAGTTGGAAGGGTTCCAAACTATAGACCATTATTTAAATTCTACAACAGAGACTGAGTGTCCTGGTGTTATGAACACCAGAGTGGATACTATGTGGATCTAGAAGCTCATATAAATGAACATAAGGATTTTCCAACCATTAATGACACAGTAGATATACTATGACAAAAATGAAGCTACATGTCAGGCAAGGAATATCAGATAGCATATTACACAAATTCCATCTCATATAAGATATCGTACAATAAATAGATATGAATCATGCAATATATTGACTTTAGAAAAATGTTGCTAACCCACTAGATTAGCACTTGCACAACTGAAACATGATAGACATGTTTAGGTCACTAAGAAAAAGATTCATGGGGTGATTGTCTCTAAGTGCAAGTGGGAGTGTATTGGTATGTACGTCCATAGAGATAATCATATGATGATTGTGATGGCATATCATGTAAAACATTTGATTAATAATGAAGGCAAGCTTCCGATTCATCCCATTTGACTTTGTTATAAGATAATGAGGAAACATTATGAATGTATATGTCTTCAAGTTTGTGACTTGAACAATGAGATCATATAGATATTAAGAGTATGCACATTCTATTTATGTCCCTAGACGGATATCACTGTGGAAGGTAGATAGAAAACACTAACACTAAACACAACTGTGTGTGTTGGTTGATGACAGTATCTCATTAGTCATGATATATATGATATCAAACCAAGCACATAGATACTTGTTAGAGAAAAGTGTATCAGACAGACCCACCTTGAGAGTGATACAAGGAAACCATACATGGTGGCCATATTCACATTGTAAAGGTGGTGATTATGGTTCTTAGACCTGAAGTCACTTCACTCATCACATGTCGTTATGTATGTTATGACATCATCCAAGGTGACCTTGAATAGGGGTTGCCATAAAGGTGATGATTTGATATGCTGTGACACATAGGGATGACTATGAGTTATATAGATGGGATTCTTTTCCTCCTACTAGAGTTTGATATCCAGGCCACATGATAAGAGAGGCTGAGAAAAAACATGTATGTTATAACCTCATATTTTTCCTAAACTATGTAATGAGATTTGTAAATCTCCTTTTAATGATAAATGAAATCAATGGTTGATTTATTTTTTTGTATTGGATGGATTTCATTTACAATAGCCTTTTTTGGTTTCCTAGTGGGCTTTATTGGCTATTGAGCCCAATTACAAGAAAAAGAAAGATAAAAGAAAAAAGGAATTTATTTAAGAAAAGGAATAATTAAGAAAGAGAGAAAAGAATAAGAGAAAAAGGAAAAGGAATATTTCCCAAGAAGGGATTTCGTGCCTTTAGAGTTCCTTGAAGTCCAAGGAATTCAAGATGGTAAGATAATGGCAAAGGAAAAAGAAATATCAATTAAAATTTGGATTAATTAATGGATAACTTGTATGTGAAGGAAACACCCTTTTTCGTTAGAATTTGGGTTTAAAACTTAATACTCGATTAGATAATACCAAGATGGAGTTTTCTCAAAATTTTGAGTGAAAAATAATAATCAAGGAGAGAGAAATGAATTTCCCAAGTTTCCTAGTTAAAATCCCCCTTTTAACTCGATTTTAAGAAATTAGGTTTGGGGAGCAATATCGGTCGTTGGATGACCTGTGTGGTTCAAGGGATCACGGATCCAAGGGTAGCCGATCATCGTCTACCCCGAATCACAGAAGGATTGGGAGAAGAATTAGGATTTCTATTTCCCAACAATTGAGACGATAATGCGAAGAGGTATTGAGTCCATCGACTTCGGGAGAATGTTCCGAAGAATCTAGACCCAAATTTTATGTGCTATCGTCGACGAGGGAAGAAGTTCCCAATCTACTGGACTCTCTGATCTAACCCTATATATAGGGGGGGGGGTACTCGAGGGTACCGACATACCTAAAGCTTACCCTAAATGCTACAGAGAGCGGCGATGAGACGATAGAGGGGTTCAATTGCTAAATTGATCCTAACCTACCCCCTCTACAACCTACTGACCTCGCCAGAGTTTCAGTGACATGTTCAAGGTGAAGGCAAGGAGAAAACGAGCAATTAAGAAGCTCATTGAGTTCGGGTGGCAGCGGTGAAGCTTCTAGGCATCTCAGGTTCCTTACTGGTGGCCTGGACCTCGAAGTCAACCATGATGTTGACCTTGACTCTGCTCGCGCGAGGAGGAAGACGACGAACAACGATCGTCCAATCGCGGTCCATTGTGATCTCATACGGAGATCCAATGATCTAGAGAGGGACATGCTATTTTAGGCATGTGTGATGAAAAACATATGATCCAAAGGGCGGATCACCGGTCCACTGATCAAACGGCCGCCAATTTTCTGGTAAATTGTGTCTCTACTCAAATATTATGGAAAAAGGCTTTTCTTTGTTAAAATCGTAGAAATTGCTAGAAAACTCAGATGAATAAAATTTATATATGAAAGTTGATTAGAAAAATATGAGGAACAAGATAAAAATATTTTGATAACCTAATTCCATTCTTTTTTCAAAATTATGTTATTTTGATGGAAAATGCATTAAAATTTGGTTAGAAACCCTAATTGGGACTAATGGATGAATTTATGAGTATTTATAGGGTAATTCAAGTAATATCAACCTATTGAATGATGGTGTCAAGTTTTAATCTGATAAAGATGGTTAATTTCATGATTTAGGGTTTTAAGCCTAGTATGGTTCATAATACATTTAGAAACCCTAATTTAGGATAAAAGAAGAGAGAATTATAGTTAATTCAAAAATATGGAATTATGTTGTCAAAAGATGATCCTAAGCCTGTTAGGAGAGATAAGATGAGAAACCTAGGGTTTATGAGTAATTTTACCTAATTAGGGTTTGAGGTATTAAAAGTGAAGCAAAACCCTAATTGCAAGTGAAACCCTAAAAAGAGGTAGAAATCCTAAAAAGGAATAGAAACCCTAAGAAGCAAGATGGTTTGGATAGTTCTTGATAAAAAGGAATTATATGGTTATTTCAGGATTCTTGTACTTGTTTGCTTTATTGGATTTCCTTTCCTGGTTGATTCTATGTCAAAGATCTACAAAATAGGTATGTGGTTATTTAAGAGTAACCGATTTAGTTTCACAGATTTTTCTTGAATGATTGATCGAATTGGATGCAACCTAACTGTTGGATGTTCATTTATGAAAATCTTTAAAGGAACTATGATTATCACAATTAATTATAAATGTACATTCTCGCACCTACATGCCACCCTGATGTAATGATGCGTGACCAAGCCTTGGAGGGAAGGTCAATTAGGTCAAGCCCAAGAGGGAAGACCATTGGGCACCATGAGAGGTGACCCCAGGCACCATGCTCAGGATGGAGAAGGTGGCCTTATGTTTCTTGCATGACTATTAGCCACCATGAGAGGTGACCCTAGGCACCAAGCTCAGGATGGAGAAGGTGGCCTTATGTCTAGTGCAAAGGAAAAACCCTAGAGAGGGTATTCCAGGGTTAGGGCAAAGCGGTGGAGAATGTCACATTGAAAATGTAATTTGGATTGTTAAATAACTTAATTGTGATATTTAGGTTATTAGCAATATTTGTGAAATTTTGGTTGTCCCCACATACCAAAATATTCACTTATGCTGACCGACGTTTTGTTTGTCGGTGTTTTAGGTACTATATGAAAAGGATAAATAGTAAAGTGATACATTGTGAATATACAAATTAAAGTACAAGGAGGGTTAGTTAGAATAGACTCCAATTGTGGATAGAAGTCTAGAAATCCAATATTTTAAAAAGGTATGCAAAGTTTTATTTTATTCCAGCTTTTCAATATAGTTTTGGTAGAATTTAGTAATTATTATATATTATTTGTCAAACCATTGATTCAAAAAATTGGGATAACTTCTCTGACCCTTTGGTCTCCCTTAATCGAGGGTTACCGGGAGGTGGGGTTGTTACATTTTATATCAGAGCATTGGTTCCTCATTTAATCCTTAATAGTTATTCAATTTTACAAACTTTGTAGAACCGATGGAGTTATTAGAGGATTTTCTGAAAGACAGAGGTGTCTAGAAAAGGATCACGATCTGGGGGTTGGCAATATTTTCCTTCACCCTGCTAGTCGGTCACGAGGACTCCCGGATGTAGTGTGACTTCCTGGCCAATGTCTTAGGTTCTGACTCAAAATAAGATAACTTTAGGACTCTCTCATCTTTTTTTCATCCCTTCTCAACCCTAATTCAATTAAGGATTCTAAGATTTAGGGTTTTCTCTATCTTCCCCACCCTCCTGAGGTATGGATAAGTATGATAAGGTTTAAGGAATCCTCCATCAAATTAATAACAGACACGTAAGCAATATGTCATCGACATAAGTATAATTAGTTTAAATGTAGACTAACGGTCTATCAGTATGCTTATGTAGATGGCTCGAGTGAAGACTGTTGCTATCTCGGATGCCACCAATGGTGGTGGACCTTCCCGCAAGGGAAAGGGATCTTCTGATAAGAGGATGAGGAACCATGGTGGTGAATCCTCAAGGAAGAGGAAGAGACCTGAAGAAGCTACAGATGAGGTCCCGAACCCTAAACTAACACCCCTTGGCAATCTTTAACAAGAAGAGGAACATGTGTATGAAGAAGAGGCCAAGATGGAAGAGGACCAATCTGGTGGTCCAGAACCAACCATGGTGGTTCATACCCCTGATGCTTTATGGATGGAACAACATAAGAGGCTGACTAAGGCCATCAACGCTCTAGCCCTCCGAGACATAGCTAGAGATGAGAATGGCGAGCCACTTCCCATTTGCCCTCGACTTAGAGCCACCATCTTGGAATTCATCAAGCTGAACATCAAGAAGTTATGGGGAGAGGATAAGTCTGAAGTGGTCGACAAGGTAGAGGCTTGGCTGCTTGCAGTCGAAAATGGATTCTGCATGCTTGAGGTACATCCAAACAAGAAGGTTCTCTTTGTTGCTCACCTCTTAGAAGGAGTAGCCAAGATATGGTGGGAAACACATATCATAGGACAAGATTTAAGTGAAGAACCCATGGCATGGGATGACTTCAAGACCATCTTCACCGCCAGATTCATCCCGGTCTCAACTAAGAAAGAGAAGGAAAGAGAGTTCACCAACATGACCCAAGGGAACTCATCTGTGGCAGACTTTGGATGCAAGATTCGAATCCTGGAGCATTTCATGCATATGATGGATGAGGAAATAAGGGTGGACCATTTCATAGAGCATCTTCATCCTGCCATCAAGCCCCATGTGATGGCAAGTAAACTAAAAACCTTCGTTGAAGCCTACAACACTACCTTGGACATGGAGAGGACTGTGATGCCTTCTCAGAACCCCTCCAAAGGATATCTGGGTTTCACTGAAGGAACTCAGGGATAGAAGAATGACTATAAAAAGGACTAGGGTGTAATCACAATAAGGGCAAGCATGGACACAAAGGAAAGCCACATGGAGAGAATCGCTTTATGAAGTGTCGTACCTGTGGATGATCACATCCTGGGAAGTGCCACTTCGAGAAGAGGGTGTGCTACCATTATCAACAAGAGGGACGCTTCATCGCCAACTATCCTTAGCCTGATCTGGGAGGTCCGGTGGAAGCACAACCAGTGGCAGCAACACCCCCGACAGGAGGAGGATCACCAGCTGGAGGTCCCCCTATTGGAGAGAGAAGGCAAGACAGAGTATTTGCCATCAAAAATGAAGAAGCCCAGGAAAATGCTAATAGGTTGATCAAGGGTAAAAACCCATAGAGCTTTCCTTTCAGTTTAGTAGATCATGTAATAGCTATCTAATATGGTATGCACTATGTAGGCATGCTTGAAGTCATGGAACAAAATGTAAAAGCTCTTTTTTATTCTGGTTCTACTAATACTTTTATTTCAAGAAATCTGGCAACTATGCTTTGTTTGGACATCAAGGATTTAGGTTATGTTTTGGATGTTACAACCCCGAGTTGTCTCATATATACATCTCTTTTAAAAAACCCTGTCTTTCCAATTATGTATCTGAACCATGAACTTCCCACTGACTTCATCCTCCTCGATATGAATGATTTTGATGTAATCATTGGTATGGATTGGCTTTACACCTACAGAGCCCAGATTGACTGTAGGGAGAAGAAGATTCTAATTAGGAAGCCTGGCCATCCACACTTCACCATTTGAGGAAGGAGGGATGCAACTACCAGCCTTTATGTGCTAGCCTTGAAGGCTGAGCAGATGATATCCAAAGGTTGCCAAGCATACCTAGCCATAGTTACCGAACCTGAGACTAGGGTGTGACCTTTACAGGAGATAGAGGTGGTTCGGGAGTATGCGGACGTGTTTCCAGCTGATCTACCAGGGATTCCCCCTAAGAGAGAGGTGTATTTCTCCATTGAGTTAGCTCCCAAAACTAACCCTATATCTAAGGCACCCTATAGAATGGCCCCTGCCGAGTAGCTAGAGTTGAAAACCCAGTTGCAGGAGTTGTTAGATAAAGGTTTTATCCAGCCTAGTACATCACCATGGGGAGCACCGGTCCTCTTTGTAAAGAAGAAGGAAGGATCACTCCAGATGTGTATTGATTACCGGTTGATCAACTAGGTGACCATTAAGAACAAGTACCCTTTACCCAGGATAGATGGCCTGTTTGACCAACTCAAATTGGCTTGAGTCTTTTCCAAGATTGATTTGAGGTTAAGACACCATTAGGTGAGAGTGAGAAGTGAGGATATACCTAAAACCACTTTCTGAACCCGATATGGCCATTATGAGTTTGTGGTCATGCCATTTGGGTTGTCCAATGCACCCAATGACTTTATGAACCTTATGAACAGTGTGTTCCAACCTTTCCTTGATTCCTTTGTGATAGTGTTCATAGATGACATCTTGGTGTACTCCGATGACTTAGCCTAACACCGTGACCATATGGGTAGAGTCCTTGATATCCTGAGAAAGTAGAAGTTTTACATAAAGTTCTCGAAATGTGAGTTTTGGATAGACCAAGTCGTGTTTCGCAGACACATCATCTCAGGAGGAACGATCGCCGTAGATCCAGCCAAAGTGTTGGTAGTTTGAGACTGGCCTGCACTGAAGAACCCCTCTGAGATTCGCAGCTTCTTGGGGTTGGCCGGATACTATCGATGCTTCATCAATGATTTCTTAAAGACCACCTTGTTGCTGACCATGTTGACTCAGAAGGATGTGTAGTTCATGTGCTCTGATGTATGTGAGGCTCATTTCCAGGAGCTAAAGGAGAAGATGACCATTGCCCCAGTGTTGACACTACCTTCTGGCAATGAGGGTTTTGTGATATTCACTGACACTCCAAAGATGGGACTTGGTTGTGTGTTAGAACAAGATCGACATGTGGTTGCATATGCTTCCCGACAACTCAAGCCCAAAGAGGTGAATTACCTGATGCATGACTTAGAACTGGCTACTATCATCCATGCGTTGAAGATATGGCAGCATTACCTGTAGGGTGCTACCTTCAAAATCCTCACCGACCATAAGAGTTTTAAGTACCTCCTGACACAGAGAGACTTGAACCTACGACTACGACGATGGATGGAGTACATGAAGGATTATGTCTTTACCATCACCTATCATCCTGGTAAGGCAAATGTCGTTGCTAATGCTTTGAGTCGAAAACAACTCATGTGTGCAGTTGTTTTGTCCAGTCAATGGAAGAGCTTAGAGGAGCTGGTGGATAGAGGATTGAGTCCGACTGGCCAACATCCAGATTCAGTCAGAGTTATTAGGCGAGATCATCGTAGTACAGTCGGTCAGTGGGGAACTCGATAAAATGAAGGGATTGATGAAGAAGCCACATACCCGTCTCTCAGTGGGAGTGGATGGAGGGATCAGATTTGAGGATCGTATATGGGTTCTTGAGGATTCATCGCTAAGAGAACATATCCTGCAAGAGGCTCATGGTTCTAAGTACATGGTGCACCCAGGAACTACCAAGATGTTTAAGGACCTGCAGAGGTTTTTCTGGTGGCCAATAATGAAGAGAGACATCGTGGCATATGTGGCCAACTATCTTATGTGCCAAATGGTGAAGGCTGAACACGAAAGACTCAATGGACATTTACAGTCGATAGACATTCTAATGTGGAAATGGGAACAAATCACCATGGATTTCATGGTGGGTCTACCCCGGACTAAGAAAGGTCATGATGCGATATGGGTTGTGGTAGATAGCCTTACCAAGTCAGCACACTTCCTTGCCCTAAAGACCACTACCAAGGTGTCAGATCTAGCTGAGTTGTATATTAGAGAGATAGTATGTTTCCATGATGTACCCGATTCCATCATCTCTGATAGAGACCCAAAGTTTACTTCCAAGTTGTGGAAGCAAGTTCAAGAGGAACTTGGTACAAGGTTGAAGTTTAATATCACTTATCACCCCCAGATGGATGGCCAGTTAGAGAGGATGATTTAGACATTAGAGGATCTGTTGAGAGCTTGTGTGCTCGATTGGGGTAGATCATGGGAACAATACTTACCTTTAGTCGAGTTTGCCTACAACAACAGTTACCAAGCTAGTACTGGGATGCCTCCGTATGAAGCTCTTTATGGGAGACTGTATCGGTCACCGCTTCACTGGGATGATGTCAATGAGAGGACCTTGTTGAGGTCAGATGAACTCCAAGTGTATGCTGATAAAGTCACTTTGATCAAGAAGAGGCTGACGAGAGCCCAGGATCGACAGAAGTTATATGCTGATGTGAAGCGGACTGACATGCAGTTCACTTTGGGAGAGCATGTATTTCTAAAAATCTGAATGCTCTGAGCTATAGTCAAGAACAGAGGAAAGTTGAGTCCCTAATACATGGGTCCATTTGAGGTATTAGAATGGATTGGTGAAGCTTCATATCATTTGGAATTACCCTCTCAGTATAGTATGATGCATGATGTGTTTCACGTGTCAAATATGAAGTGATATGTGCAAGATTTGAGCCATGTGCTAAGCATTGAGCCTATTCAGCTTCAAGGGAAGCTGACCTATCCTGAGTCACCTTTACGAATTCTAAATACCAAGGTGAAAGAACTCATATGTAAGAATATAGAGATGGTAAAGGTTCTTTGGAAGAACCATGGAGAGGATGAGGCCACATGGGAGCTGAAGACGGACATGGAAAAAGCATATCCTGACTTGTTTGTTTGATTGTTGAATTTTGTGGGCAAAATTCCTATAAGGAGGGAAGGATATTATAACCTCATTTTTTCTAAACTATGTAATGAAATTTGTAAATATCCTTTTAATGATAAATGAAATCAATGGTTGATTTATTTGTTTGTATTGGATGGATTTCGTTTACAATAGCCTTGTTTGGTTGCCTAGTGGGCTTTATTGGCTATTGAGCCCAATTACAAGAAAAAGAAAGATAAAAGAAAAAAAGGAATTTATTTAATAAAAGGAATAAGTAAGAAAGAGAGAAAAGAATAAGAGAAAAAGGCAAAGGAATATTTCCCAAGAAGGGATTTCATACCTTTAGAGTTCCTTGAAGTCCAAGGAATTCAAGATGGTAAGATAATGGCAAAGGAAAAAGAAATATCAATTAAAATTTGGGTTAATTAATGGATAACTTGGATGTGAAGGAAACACCCTTTTTTGTTAAAATTTTGGTTTCAAATTTAATACTCGATTAGATAATGCCAAGATGGATTTTCCTCAAAATTTTGAGTGAAAAATAATAATCAGGGAGAGAGAAATGAATTTCCCAAGTTTCATTGTTAAGATCCCCTTTTAAACTCGATTTTAAGAAATTAGGTTTGGGGAGCAATATCGGCTGTTGGATGACCCACGTGGTCCAAGGGACCACAAATCCAAGGGTAGCCGATCATCGTCTACCAAAAATCATAGAAGGATTGGGAGAAGAATTAGGATTTCAATTTCCCAGCAATTGAGACTATAATGCAAAGAGCTATTGAGTCCATCGACTTCGGGAGAATGTTCTGAAGAATCTAGACCCTAATTTTATGTGCCATCATCGATGAGGGAAGAAGTTTCCAATCTGCTGGACTCTCTAATCTAACCCTATATATAGGGGGGGGGGTACTCGAGGGTACCAACATACCTAAAGCCTACCTTAAACGCTACAGAGAGTGACGACGAGATGATCGACGAGTTCCATTGCTAAATTGATCTTAACCTGCCCCCTCTGCAACCTTCTGACCTCGCCGGAGTTTCGGTGACATGTTCAAGGTGAAGGCAAGGAGAAAACGAGAAATTGAGAAGCTTGTTGAGTTCGGGTGGCAACGACGAAGCTTCTAGGCATCTTAGGTTCCTTGCTGGTGGCCTGGACCTCAGAGTCAACCGCGACGTTGACCTCGACTCTGCTCGTGCGAGGAGGAAGACGACGAACAACAATCATCCGATCATGGTCCATCATGATCCCGCATGGAGATCCAACGATCTAGAGAGGGATCGAATATTTTAGGCACGTGCGATGAGAAGTGTCAGATCTAAAGGGAGGATCACCAGTCCACTGATCAAATGGCTGTCGATTTTCTGGTAAATCGCCTCTCTACTCAAATATTATGGAAAAAGGCTTTTCTTTGTTAAAATCGTAAAAATTGCTAGAAAACTCAGATGAATAAACTTTATATATGAAAGTTGATCAGAAAAATATGAGGAATAAGATAAAAATAGTTTGATAACCTAATTCCATCTCTTTTTGTAATATTATGTTATTTTTATGGAAAATGTATTAAAATTTGGTTAGAAACCCTAATCAAGACTAATGGATGCATTTATGAGGATTAATAGGGTAATTTGAGTAATATTAACCTATTGAATGATTATGTCAAGTTTTAATCTAATAAAGATGGTTAATTGAATTATTTAGGGTTTTAATCCTAGTATGGTTGATAATACATTTAGAAACCCTAATTTAGGGTAAAAGAAGAGAGAATTATTGTTAATTTGAAAATATGGAATTATGTTGTCAAAAGATGATCCTAAGCATGCTAGGAGAGATAAGATGAGAAACCTAGGGTTTATGAGTAATTTTACCTAATTAGGGTTTGAGGTATTAAAAGTGAAGCAAAACCCTAATTGCAAGTGAAGCCCTAAAAAGAGATAGAAATCCTAAAAAGGAATCGAAACCCTAAGAAGCAAGATGGTTTGGATAGTTCTTGATAAAAAGGAATTGTATGGTTATTTCAGGATTCTTGTACTTGCTTGCTTGATTGGATTTCCTTTCTTGGTTGATTATATCTCAAAGATCTGCAAAATAGGTATGTGGTTATTTATGAGTTACCGATTTAGTTTCACAGAGTTTTCTCGAATGATTGATCGAATTGGATGCAACCTAATTGTTGGATGTTCATTTATGCAAATATTTAAAGTCACTATGATTATCACAATTAATTATAAATGTGCATTCTCGCACCTACATGCCACCCTGATGTATGATGTGTGACCAAGCCCTGGAGGGAAGGTCAATTAGGTCAAGCCCAAGAGGGAAGACCATTGGGCACCATGAGAGGTGACCCCAGGCACCAAGCTCATGATGGAGAAGGTGGCCTTATTTTTCTTGCATGACTATTGGGCACCATGAGAGGTGACCCTAGGCACCAAGCTCAGGATGGAGAAGGTGGCCTTATGTCTAGTGCAAAGGAAAAATCCTAGAGAGGGTATTCCAGGGTTAGGGCAAAAGCAGTTGAGAATGTCACATTGAAAACGTAAATTGGATTGTTAAATAACTTAATTGTGATATTTAGGTTGTTAGCAATATTTGTGAAATTTTGGTTGTCCCCACATATCGGCATATTCACTTATGTTGACCAAAGTTTTGTTTGTCAGCGTTTTAGGTAAAATATGAAAAGGACAAATAGTAAAGTGATACATTGTGAATATACAAATTAAAGTACAAGGAGGATTAGTTAGAATAGACTCTATTTGTGGATAGAAGTCTAGAAATCCAAGATTTTAAAAAGGTATGCAAAGTTTTATTTTATTCCAACTTTTCAGTATAGTTTTGGTAGAATGTAGTAATTATTACTGATTATTTTTCGAACCATTGATCTGGAAAATTGGGATAACGACTCTGACCTTTTGGTCTCCCTTAATTGGGGTTATCGGGAGGCGGGGTCATTACAATGTACATGCACATGTGAATCAATATATGATAGTGATGTCACATCTATCTTAGAAAGTCTACTCTGGATCAAGGAATATGGATTGAACATTGAGAAGATGACGATTCCATGCCTCAACCTCATTCCAGATATTAGTGACAAAGGAATTCAAAAATCACTATAACAACTAACATATATCATAGGTTGAAGTTTTTCTCCAACTTTCCTGATAATTTTCGTAGTAATGATTTTTTATTAGGCACCTTTCTTTGGTTGTGATGTCATAAATCTATTATGGACATTCACTGCCAACATAAATAGGAAGCTATGAGGCCTCACACATAGGATACACCTAGAAGAGGAGTTTAATCATGAATGATAATTAAATTGATTACTGAAGAGTTTAAGTATTCAATTTAAGAAACAAATAAACTGACTGAACTCCCAACTGATCGGTTCAAGTGTTGAATCGAATGGTTGGAGTGCAGGTTGATTAGTAATTGAATTAGTTAAGTTCTTCCTAAACTAGGGAGCGAACCGACCAGTTCACCTTGTGGACCAACTGGTTGGAGCTCATGAGATGACTGGCTCACAAGGGAAAGACACACAGTTCATGGAGAAATTCAATTGAATCAAGTATTAGTGTTGATGTCATGTCATGCATTGATTGCATTTGAATTACCAATACAATTATTATTGGGAAACATGATGACTTGCATGCCAACTGTAACATCCCAGGATTTGAGGCCTCGGATAACATGATCTTAAAAGGAATGATTGGACTACCCATATCACCAAGGTGCACCTCCTTTTCCGAGAGCCCATCTCTAAAGAACTCCATAGTTAAGTGTGCTCAGCTTGGAGTAGTACTAGGATGGGTGACCAGTCGGGAAGTTGATCCTGGCTTGCGCGTGAGTGGACAAAAAGCGTGCAGTTGAGGCTAGTGGTGGTCTGTGGGGCCAGTCGTCATTCCTGAAACTCTGCTAGAGACTTGGGCAGTAGGCCCGGGCATTACAAAATGGTATCAGAGCCATAACCCCTCCAGTAGGTGGGGCCCACATGGGCATGTGGCATGCCAGTCTTGAGCCGTGCGGTCCAGGCAAGTTGGAAAGGGCTATCTGTAGAGACGAGATGGAGCCGCCCTTGCGCTGGTAGCCGTGGACGGGAACTGGGTGTCCATGGGCCATTGTGGGTCTGCACTGAAATGGGGTCAGATTATGAGGCCATATAGTTGAGCCTTGACGAGGACGTCAAGAGTCTAAGTGGGGGAGATTGTAACATCCCAGGATTTGAGGCCTCAGATAACATGATCTTAAAAGGAATGATTGGACTACCCATATCACCAAGGTGCACCTCCTTTTCCGGGAGTCCATCTCTAAAGAACTCCATAGTTAAGCGTGCTCAGCTTGGAGTAGTACTAGGATGGGTGACCAGTCGGGAAGTTGATCCTGGCTTGCGCGTGAGTGGACAAAAAGCGTGCAGTTGAGGCTAGTGGTGGTCTGTGGGGCCAGTCGTCATTCCTGAAACTCTGCTAGAGACTTGGGCAGTAGGCCCGGGCGTTACACTAACCAATCAGTTTGCCTAGGAAACTGACCATTTTTCCATTCACAAGTTGTAAATTTTCATGAAATTTCAGTCCCTTCCACTCCCACATATACTACGAACCCTGACCCTAACCCTCCTATAAATACAGGGGTATTGGGGGCTTCTCAGACAAAACTCAATTGCCTCTGGAAATTGTTGTCCTCTCTGGTTGTGGTAACCAATAGAGAATCCAAGCAAGTCATACCCATTTAAGGAAGGGATATCAAGGGAGAACAATTGTGGGAGAGCAAGTTGGTGACATGTACACCAACGGAAGGGGAAACACCTTCTTATCTATTCTAGTAGAACAACATAAGTTCTAGGTGGTCTGTGTTGACTTCCATAGAGGAGAGGAGGTCGTTGCCTACCATTAGGAGGACAATGTCAGCCTACTTGTCCATGGTGGAGACCGAGATGCTGTCTAATTCTATTGTCCATGGTGGATACCATGAGCTTCTATAGACACCGTCAGAGTGCAACTAGGAGAGTTTCACTACTACAATGAGTTATAGACACTGGACTTGCTCCAGGACCAGGTATGAACTCGTGAATTCTCCTTCCCATTACATAGTTGTTGACACAATCTCATGTCAATGGGGAATATGGCAGACACATTTTTTTTTGTTTCTGCTTCCTGTTCGATGCCATATTTCCTACAAGAGGTAGATTAGATCTTTGCAGATGATGAGAGAAATAATGATGTGAGAGAGTTTGGGAGACATTGGGTAAGTGGAAAGGATTACAATGTGAGATAGTATGGTATTGGGTAAAGATAAACCACAACTACAAGGTATACTTTCTTTTAGGGGAAATAATAGGGAAATATTGAAGGGTGTATAGGAGGATAAAGAGTATTGTGTACATAGATATGGAGGGTTCAACATCAAGTAATAAATTATGCTTGTATTTTTTATACCATGATTATATAAAATAACATAATGTGATACCATAATGTATGATATTACATATACAAACATGGAGATAATGAGGAATAGGAGTGCCCATTAGACCTCAAAAATGGAGAGGGGAAATAGAAAAGCTAAAAATTGAAAGAAAGAAATAAAAAGGTCAAGTAGTTAGACCATAAGGGTGACCCTAAGTTGTCTAAAAGTTGAGATAAGTTTGAACCATGGGGGTTCCTCTTAGTACAATTCTCTAGAAGAAAAATCATAGAAAATGAAACTTGAGATCAACATTGAAACATCAGATACAATGGATTCACAAGCCTCATTCATACAATGATGTAGAAATATGGGACATCTCATTCACCCCGTAGGGATTTGATCATGTGATCCTCATCACCATACTTTATAACTAGGTAGATGTATCATATTCATAGTTGTAGGAGAAGGCACTGAGTGCTATTTTTTCCTTCAGCGCAGACCCTGCATCACCTAATAAGAGAAACAATATCTCCATAAATTATAGGAAGTGCTTATGTTGGAAATTGTCTTAAATTTGTTCAATCTATTGGAGTTGTGAAACATGTTGTTTCAATGAAAATCCAAATATTCTGATTAATACATTCATCTAACTCTCTCCCTCTCTTTTGAAGTTAGCATCACAACATGAGTCATGACTATATAAATGGTAAAGGATACAATTATAGTTGTTTTGGGTTGATGACAATAAAAATAATCTCATACCCATTCTATAAGGGAAATCCAAAAAAAGTGTGTTAATGTTCTCAATATGTCTTGAGCAAATAGCGCATAAGAAGGCCCATGAAAACCCTTTCCATACACTACGATCCTATGAATGTTCTTTTATTGGAAGGAGTGGCACCTGATAGGGGATTTACTCCTTACTCAACCAAATTAGATCCATCATCCATATCAAAAACACATACCAAGTTTCCACAATGGATGAAGAGAAATTATTTAATCTTTTAAATATGTATATCATAAAGACCAAAGTACAATGGAATTTAAATTCATTCACTTAGTGCAACTTTATGTCAAAAATTTAGACATTTTGTTAGACAAAAAGGTTCAACATCTACACCCTGATGGGTGGAAACAAGAGTAAAATAATAAAACAACTAAGACCGGTTGTAGTGAGAAACCTGGTAATCTCAATTCTATCTCTAAGAAAAGCAATCTACATTGCTATAAGTCATGGGACAACAAGTCAAGTCCTTCAATTATTCTTTCATATGGATTGTAATACACCCCTCAAAAATAAAATAAGTTGGAAATTTATCAAGACAATGGGTATGTGTATATAGTAGATAACTAGAGAAATATGAGAAAAATGATGACCAATAATTTACTTCAAGGATACCAAGAAAAAAAGATATATGATTCATCCAACTAGATGTCAAAAGAGTTGATAATCGAATGTAAAGGGATAAAGTCAAACATTTTTTTCACATAATTCACAATTGAGATTAGCAGGCAATTTATTATGAAAAGATTAGACTAAAATAAACAAGGTGTTCATGACATTACCACCACAAACTAATGGGAATCACCCATGATATAAAATACAAGAGGAATCACCCCCTAAAAAATGGGCATCGTCTCCTAAAAGGAGTAAGGGCATCACCACCCAATTACTAGGGAACATGCATAGACACCTAGTTCTGACTATAATATAATAGAAATCACCAACAAATTACAATAGACCATATATGCATCATCACCTTTAATGTAACCATTAATTACTATATCCAAGTAAACATAAAAGCATGGATACAAATAGGGAAGCAAGATAAGGTTAGTAAAACTTATCACAAAGTATTGCATTCTAAGGTCACTCCACAAGAATGGATCAATCATATGATATCGACATTTAATTTGAACTTAAGGAAATGATAAGACATCCCATGTAAAACTAGGATTTCAATTTCACATGTGGTGCATCATATTTAAATCGTACAAATTAGGTCATAAGTTGAGAAATGATGAACAAGATACAAATCATAGATATCAAATTACAATATCAACTAAGCAAGGTCAGATTAATATACATTTTAAGTTTATGAATAAAAAGAGGTCATATATCTCATAGAAGATATTCCACATGTATATCTCAATTGGGTCAAAAGAGAGAGAAAAAAACATAGGTGATTACCCAATTATGATTCAGAAATGGTGAAACATACCTGTAGTATTGTCTCTATGATCCAAGTTACACCCTACATCCTCAACAGTGCCTCAAGCCACTTATTAGAAATATATATAAAAATTAGGGTTTATTTCCCATGAATTACATGAACCCTAAAAATCACATCTTTCATATATTATAGTCTGGATATCCAAATCATGCCATGTTGTAGAGAAAAATCCCACATTCCAAAACATGTTTTATTTATTTTTATGACTTATATATTATTTTTTGCAGATTTAAAGAATTAGTACCATTGCTTGATTCATTCCTAAAAACATTGGTCAATTACTTAGATGCCCCCACATATGATTCATGACTTTATGGCATGAAAAGGGTTATGCATTGACCCTGATCCAAATCCATGTGAATAAGGAAAAGGAATGAAAAGACTATAGTATAGTGTACTTAAGACCATTGAAACATCAAAATAAGGGCTAGCCCCATCAAAATGTCATATGTGGTATTCCTTCTGGTCTCCCTAGCGTGCGACATAGAAACAGGCTCACTGCTCGAAACATGTGAGATGGGAAGTCAAAAACCAATCACAAAAGTCATTGAAGTAAGCTTTGCTAGGTCCTCACTAACACAAAGTTCCATCGTCAAGATTTAGCAACCACCAAAATCACCATAGGAATCACCACTAAGAGAGTGGGTAAGATGGGGACAAAAAATAGTACAGTTCAAGCACTAATAGGGCAGAACATGGATTACCTCAACATAGTTGTAATAGATGGCCTATCTAGATCTACAACAAAACTTGGACACATTTAAAACCTTCTATAAGCTTTGTGAGGGTTAGGAGATTCAAGACAAACTTGGAGTTTCTTTATTAAACAAAAGTGGTTGGGTGGCTAAGCTTGAGGAAAATGAGATCAAATGAATATTGGGAATTAGTCTTTAGAGGCATGAAGGGTGTATAGGGATATATGTATAGGGTTATGAAGACCTATTGTTATGAGGAGAAGGAAAGTAAAAGGGAAAATTGGAGAAATAGAGGAACACATGACATGTAGTCTGATAGAAAAGGAAAAAAGGTGCCAACTCCAAAACATTAGGTTCCCTAGTTTTTGGAAGATGTAAGAAAAATAATGGAAAAGAAACTGGAAATATTTGTGGATCGGGAAGAGATACATAGAGACGTCAAGAGAAAAAAAAATATAAGACCTCAATTTAGAATTTCCAAACTTTGGATGAAAGGAGGAACGTTCAGCATGTGAAATATATGTTAGTGGTTCGATGAAATGGGTCCAACAATAAGATCTCTGAACTAAGTCAAAAACATACACTCTATGAATTGAAAGTGGAACATATAAAGAAAGGAGGGTTTGACATAGAAATAATTAGGGACTATACAAAAGTGATCCTATTAACTAATACAAATATCAGTTTAGAGTTAGAACTTTATATTATCCTTCTAGTTCTAGTTAAGGAGTCATTTAGTGTTGAAATAAGATGAAACTTTAAACCTATGCTATTTAAGACATGTACATTTGAGTATGGATTACGTTTCCACTTTTTTCATTATTTATTAGGTAATTTAATGGTTAGGGTTAAAATGTTATTTCCATAACATATGCACCATATAAATGTTTATGACTAATATCTTAGATTTAGAACTATTTGAGAGGGGTATTTTCATGCCACCATTTACTTTAGATATAACCTTGAACCAATGCCATTATCCTCTCATAAAACCTTTTAAAGTCATTTAATGATATAATCATTAGATTCTGCATAAAATTGTCCATTGGATTTTAATGACCCACATATGTAAGTTAAGCTATTTATATCAGTTGTACTGATTTGGGGATGATTCATTTCATTTTAGACTTATTGTTGGAATAAGTATATTAATGGGGTTGATTCATCATTAATCAGTTACATATATTAGACATTATCATTCCATGAAGAATCATATTTTGTTATATGAGTTTTCTAAAATATATTTTAGACTTGTTTTAATTATGTATTTTATATGTTTCCCCATGAGGATTAGGGTTTATCATACTAACATTAGCGACCTAAGAAATACTAAACTTAACATTTATGATTAGATAATTAATGATATGGGTATGATTATATCCTTTCTAGGGTTTTTATTATGAGTTAATCCCATGTACCCAATGCATGTCATTGAGATTTATTATGAGTCAAACATTTCCTTTACATGTAATTTACAATAAAGATACACATGCAATAATTTATGAAAATACTTGAATATGATAAACATGACGTTCATGGCTTCACCACCACAAACTAATAGGAATCAACCATGATATAACATAGAAGAGGCATAATCACCTCGAACAATGGACATAACCACCCAAAAGGAGTAAAGTGCATCACCACCCTACTACTCTCGAACATGCATCGCCATTTAGTTCCAACTATAATCGAATTTTCATCACCACACACATATGTGTAATATAGACAACATAATTCCAAAACATAGTGTAGGAATCATCACCTTAAAGGTAACCATTAATTATTTTATATTAGTCAAAATAAGTGCATTGTTACAAATAGGAAAGAAATATTAGGGTTTAGTCTAACTTATCACAATGTACTACATCTAAGGTTACTCCACAAGAATGGATAAATCATAAGATATTTTCAATTATGTCAAACTTAAAGAAATGATAAGCTATCACATTGACAACTAGGGTTTACATTTCACAAATGGTACAATATAATTTAATCTCACCAAATTGGGTATAAGATGACAAAGAGTGAGAAATATATCAATCATAAATATCAAATAACAATATCAACTAAGAAAGGGAAAATTATGATTCATTTCAAGTTTTTGACTTCAAAGAGTTCAAATAGATCTTACATGAAATATTCCACATGTATATCTCAATTGCATCAAAAGAGAGAAAACAAATTAGGCGAGTTCCCAATTATGACTCGGAAAGGATGCAACATCCATGAGGTATGGTCTACTAAGATCCAAGTTATGCCCTAGATCCTCAATAGGGCCTCAAGCTACCTATTAAACATATGTATGGATATTAGGGTTAATTTCCCATTATTCGCATGAATACTAAAAATCACTTCTTTAATTTACAAATTTAGGTTATCAAAATAACATGATCTCGTAGAGAGAGTCCAAAAATTCTAAAACATGTTTATTTGTATTTTTGTGACTTGTATATTATTTTCAATGAATTTTATAGGATTAATATCATTACTTGATTTATTAATCAAAACAACGATCACGTACTTAAATGTCTCCACATATGGTGTACGACATGATGACATGACAAGGGTATAGATATACATTGACCCTGATTCACAGGATGAGATTGAAACAAGGCAAAGGTATGAAAAGATCATAGTGTCCTGTATATTGGTGACACGTCAAATTGAACTAAGGGTTAGTCTTGTCAAAATATTCTTTTCAATCTTCCTCTTGATTGTACCAATGTGTGACACAAAAGATGACTCAATGCTTTACTCTTGTAGATGGGAAGTCCAAAACCAACCCCCAATGCAATGAAAGTCACCAGAGTAACTTCAGATGGTCCTTTCAAAAGTAAATAGCCCATGGTCTGGATGTAGCAGCGGCTGAAATCACTATAGGGATGACCTCTAAGAGAGTAGGTGTGACAAGGCTGAGAAAGGTATAGTTTAAGTAAAAAGGGAGAACATGGAAAGCACCAGCATAGTCATTCTAGATGGACATTTTGGATCTACAACATAATGTGGAGACATTGGTAACCTTCTCTAAGATATGGTAGGGTTGCATTAGCAAATCAAAGTGTTTGGGTGGGTAAGCTTGAGGGGAAAATGAGATCACACAAATATTAGGAAGTAGTCTATATAGGCACGCATGATGTATATATATATATATATATATATATATATATATATATATATATATATATATATATATATATATATATATATATATATATATATATATATATATATATATATATATATATATATATATATATATATATATATAGTCAGGCTAGAATACACTCGAGTGTACAAATAACTAGGATAAATACAAATTTTGTGCCCATTTGGATGAGTGTAAGTCACTCATACAAGGGCAACAAAATCAATGCGCGAAACTAATTTGAAATGCATAATTTTTGCGGTCTTTATAACATGACCTATAAATGTCCAAATGTGCTCAAAATTTTCATATGAGCTATTCACAAGATGTTCAAGAAGATCAATGGATTAGATTTTTGAAAAAAATATTGCATCATGAAAAACTACTTGAGTGTATTCTACTCTGAATACACTCAAGTGTATTCTAGCCTGACTATATATATATATATATATATATATATATATATATATATATATATATATATATATATAGGGGTCTGAAGACCTAGATTTGTGAGGAGAAGGACAGGAAAAGGGAAGAAAGGGAGAAATAGGGGAACACACGACCTAGAGTCTGGTAGAAAAGTGAAAAGTCACCAATCCTAAAATGTTTAGGTTCCTTGGTTCCAGGAAGGTGTACAAAGACTAATGGAAAAGAAATCGGGAAGGTTTTGGATCGGGGAGAGAGACATATATATATATATATATATATATATATATATATATATATATATATATATATATATATATATATATATATATATATATATATATATATTGAGAAAGAGACAAACAAATAGAAGATCTCAATTTACAATATCCAAACTATGGATGAAAAGGAGGAACGTTGAGAGTGGGAGATATATGCAGTCATTCGATAAAACTATCCCAACACAAAAATCTCTAGACTAAATTATGAATGCCCACTTAGTGAACCAAAAGCAAAACAAAATAAAAAAGGAGGGTGACTGAGAGATAACAGGGACCATAAAAATCAATCTTATTAATTAAAATACTTATCAATTTAGGCTTTATATTTTCTTTCCAGGTCTAGTTGAGGGATCATTTATTGTTCAAACCAGATGAAAATTGACACGTATGTTGTTTAATAAATGTGTATTTTGAGTCTATTATAAGTTTTCACTTTTGACATTATTAATTGGGCAACCTAATGGATCCAATCTTAAAAATGTTTATTCCACATATATCCACCATGTAAGCATTTATGGCTAATCCTTACACTTAGAATTGTTTTAGGGTAATGCTATCACACCATGGTTTCCTTTAGATATAACCTTAAAAAATTTTCATTATCCTCTTCCAAAACCATTTTAGTCATTTAGTGATACAATCATTTAATTATGTAAAACAAATTATCCATTTCCATAAAAATACCCAAATATATCAATTAAGATATTTTATATCAATCATACTAATTTGGGGGTGATGCATATCATTTTATACTTAATGATGGAACAAGTATATTCATTGGTTTGATTCATCCATTAATAATACATATATTATCCACGTTGCTTCCATCAAGAGTTATATAATGTTGTATGAGTTTCCAAAAATATATTTTACACCTTTTTATGTGTTGTATATGTTTTCCACATGAGGATCAGGGTTAACCATACTAACATTTATCGCATAAGTTCTACTAAAATTAACCTTTATTATTAGATTATTAATGGCATGGGTATAATAATATCATATTTGGGGTTTTTTATTATGTGTTAAGTCCATAGGTACCTAATACATGTCATTGGGATTTAGGAAGTTGAGATTTGGTATGTTAGATTTATGCCCTACAAGTTGTATTAGGATATGCACCTATGTAGGACATTTCATGTAACAAATTTGAGAAACATACATGATGTTAGATAATGGCCAAATAAAGAAGTTATAAGCATTAGTGAGTGTGTATTTTGACCCCCATGTCCATACGATCAAAGGCCAACATAGAATACTATTGATTTTAGCCATGAGTTCTGTAAAATTTAAATCCACCATGTGTCTATTAAAAGCACTCTATCTATTAGAGTTCATGAGCGTAATGTTTTTGTCTAGATTGATATCCTTGATATCATTTGGTATATGAAGGTTTATGTTGTGTTGATCCAGACACCCTAAGTGAGACCAGTTGGCAGTCCAAAATATAATGGAACCCCAACAATGTAGAGGGGCATCGATTGGGTGAATGTTTTTGTTGATATGGTGCCGAAAGTGTGATAAATTACTATTATTACATAGATACACACACATGTTTTTTTTGCCTATTTTATTTATTTTAACATAATCGTACCATTTGTTTTATTATTTTTTATAAATTTGACCACAATTTTATTGAAAAGGCACTACGAGTGTAGGAAAAGGTTGATAATACCACAACCTCCTAGGGAATTTCAATTATTGATGGATGACCCATTGACTAGATGTACCTTCTTCTTATCCAAAGAGTGACCCCACATGATATTTTTGCTAATATTATCTATTTGAAGCTTAACCTTCGGGTAGATGAACACAATTGAGAAAATGAGAAGGAACCATATAGGCAAGATTAAGAGCTGTGAATCGAGCCCTCTATTTAAACATTACATCTCCAAATCATCAGTCTTGTAGTCATTTTATCAAGAATGGTTTTCCATACAACTACTGTTAGGTGTTTGGGAAATAGAGGTAAGGTATAAGAGAAGGACTGACTCCATTTTCAACTAAATGATGTGACTATATATCGATGTATTGTCTTCATTTATGTGTCTCCCAGCCATGGTCAAATTCTTAAACTTAATTTTAAGGACTGATAGGTGTTGAATATTCTGATGATTCTAATAGTGTTGATCACATTTGCATCATTTGGTTGCATGAGGATGATGGTATCATCCACAAACTATATAATGTGTTTGTTAAGAAGATTCTTTACAGGTAAGAATCTTTAATCAACCCCCATCAGAAACATCAAGGTTGGAATGGAGGTGGATATGAAAACTAGATATGGATAGTGTGGGTATCCATGTATAAGTCCTCTGGTGCATTTGAAATAGCCAAAATTAGAGCCATTAATATGGACATAAGAATTTATTGATTTTTGGAAAGATTTAGTCCATTTAATCTATTGATTTATGAAATTCATTCCTTGAGACAAAGGATCAAGAAGTTGCAATCGAATTTGTCAAAATATTTTCCAAAGTCAACTTGGAGAGTATGCATAAGAACAACTTTCATTTGCATGTGTGTAGTGTTGCATTTTCCATGATATATGCATCACGAGTTTTGAGACCTTCGAAAATGTGGATTTTTCAATGCATTACTTCCGCAATTGGGAGGGCCAGTCTGTTACACATAAATTCTAAAATCTATGATAGTCGTTGCTTTTTACCTCTTTCCTAGTGCAGTAGTAGATATTCATAAATTGCAATAACAAAGTTACATACTTGTCATTTGAACCAACTAGCAAGTACTCAACATGTTAACAATGTAACAATATGGGATCACATATTATTTCCCAAATCATTTTTAATTTTGTAGGAACAAAAACATGAGCATACACAATTTGAGTTTGTATTTTTTTGAATGTTTCACAGGTGTATGCGTCAATATCTTTATTTTGTGCATTGAATTATAGAATATATACTGTTTTTATAGTAGACAATTGATTTTCTTTTTAGGCATATTTACTGAAAGTAATTGTAGGGAGTGAGAGAAGAGATAGGAAGAGAGATGGAAAATTGACATTCTTAGATAATCCTTTGATATACTACTTTTCTAAAAATTATCTATGTATTGAGAATAATATTTACAACCCATGACATATAGGTGTGGCGTCGGGTCAGGGTTGACTGAGTTTTATTTGTAGACATTCATGTGAACACTTTTTGTCTAGACTCTTAACTTACAAAATATATTTCTTTTTGTTCAAATCATTGAGCCTAATCTAGCCCATAAATGTTTTACAATATATTGAATCTAACATGTAAATACACTAACTGAGAAATCATTTAGAAACAAAGGTAAGATGTCTAACCCCTCAAAGAAAATAAGTATAATCAATAGATTTTAATGTAAACAATCCTAATATTTAATAAAAAAATACATAGAAAAATTTAATATAATTTGTACAAAGGTTTTAAACAAAATTATATACATATAATAAAAATATATACATTTATTATCCATAAAATGAAATACTTGATCTTAAAATTGATACAAACTAATATAAAATTACATCAAAATTTCACAAACAAAGCTATTGAGAGATGTATTAGTAATTTCATAATTCATTGAATGGGTCAAACTTTAGTATTTTTTTAGTTTTATTTGAATATATAAGTTAAATAATGGGTCTGTAAATTCCATTTGGGTTAAATCCAAGCTCAGACCCAACTCTAAAAAATTCATGTTCTTCTAGTCTAGGTAAATTTTGTCTATTGAAAACAATTAAGTACAATCATGCAAAGTTAAATATAAAAAATCCTATAATGGGATTAAAGATACATGTAAAAAATTTCTATAATTTGTATAACAGCTAAATAAAAATGTACATATATAAAAAATAAAACAACAAATTTATATATTTATATAATGAAACTAAGTGATCTAAAACTAATTCAAATTGACACAAAGATGATATAATTTTTCATTAATAAACACAATGAAGCATGTAGTAGCAATTTCATAAGCCAATGGGTGGGTTAAACTTTAGTATTTTTGTAACTCCCCTGACCTGCGTTTTGGGATAAACCTCAAAGTTTTGCCTATGTAAGATGATAAGAACATTGTCTTAATATTTTAAAAAGTAATGAAGGCTAAAGGAGAGCTCAAGTTTCAAGATTGGTCCTGTTTGAATGTTGTTTGATAAATGTTTGCTTGTTTCGGACCAAAGTGAAAATTACCTAAGATGATGGGTTATCTTATAATATGTCACATTATGGGTGTGTCCTTAGTACTTTAGCATCATAAGAATGATCATGATGCTAAGGGGTGCCTTGTGGAAAGCCTAAGTTCCAAGTTGAACTTATATGGTTGATTATACCATATATGATAAGTTTTGGGGTAACTTGCAGTATACCCAAAATGTGGGGTTGATGTGAAATTTACCACCCCTATAGTGTCCCTACTCTCTCTTAGTATCATCTAGTGGAGATATAAAGGAGGAGGCGCCTTGTTTGAGTCTTGGTTGAGTGATAGTACTCTTGGTAGTGAAAGAACTCAAGAATGTTGAGTATCTTGAACCATATATGAGGTTGTGTCAATTTATGAAGGGTATATGGGGGTTCCTATCAGTTTACAAACCATATCGGAAGTCCCCTATCAGTTTGGCAACTTTTGGAAATAGTCACATCTGGCTAAGCACCTCAAGTAGGTGAAGCATATCATTTTTGATGTTCCTTGCAAAAGATGTATCTGTTTGCACATAAAATGATAATTGGGTTGACAAATCTTGTCAAGCAAGATACCCAATGGCCAAGATCTTGCCTATGGATTATCCTCAAGAGTTCTGCATGACCAGATAATCATTTTTGCATGATGACACCATGCATGAATACGTGTCACCTAGTCATATATGGCGATGACACCTCTCAGATAGTCTCTCTCATGAGCCTAAACAATAAAAGTGTAATGCCCGGGCCCACTGCCCAAGGCTCTAGTAGAGTTTTAGGAATGACGACTGTCCCCACAGAACACCACTAGCCTTAACTGCACACTTTTCCCTCACTCATGCGCATGCCAGGATCAACTTCCCAACAGGTCACCCATCCCTGTACTACTCCAAGTTGAGCACGCTTAATTATGGAGTTCTTAGTGATGGGCTCCCAAAAAAGGAGGTGCACCTTGGTGATATGGGTAGTCCAATCATTCTTTTTAAGATCAACTTATCTGAGGCCTCAAATCTTTGGATGTTACAATCTCCCCCACTTAGACTCTTGACGTCCTCGTCAAGTCTCAACTATATGGCCTCATAATCTGACCCCATTTCAGTGCAGACCCACAATGGCCCATGGACACCCAGCTCCCGATCACAGAATACCAACACAACAGTGGCTACGTCAACCATGGACAACCCTTTCCTACATGCCTGGACCGCACGACTCAAGACTGGCATGTCACATGCCCATGTGGGCCCCACCTACTGGAGGGGTTATGGCTCTGATACCATTTGTAACGCCCAGGCCCACTGCCCAAGGCTCTAGTAGAGTTTCAGGAATGACGGCTGTCCCCACAGACCACCACTAGCCTTAACTGTGCACTTTGTCTTCACTCACGCACATGCCAAGATCAACTTCCTGACATGTCACCCATCCCAGTACTACTCCAAGTTGATCACACTTAACTATGGAGTTCTTAGTGATGGGCTCCCGGAAAAGGAGGTGCAACTTGGTGATATGGGTAGTCCAATCATTCTTTTTAAGATCAACTTATCTGAGGCCTCAAATCCTGGGATGTTACAAAAAGCCTCTCCCATCACCTCCTAGTAAACATTTTGACCCTCATACCATCTCTTGCTTGGTGGATGACCCTAGGATCTCTAGGAAGAAGAGGAAGGCCGAGCATCTTGCCCAAGGTAAAGCAATGGTGATTTTCTACCTTGAATGGGATATGCTTCTTAAACCATGATTCTTTCTTTCTTTCCTTCTTCACCTTGTTCTTTACTATGATACCTTCTTCTTGATGGAGGTGAATTATGGACGAATCTTGGAATTTTGATAAGGCATCTTCAAACTTGGGAACATGAAGATTTAGAACTTGAAGCTAAAGTGATGATCTTGAGGCGGGTTATATAATTCTACTTCAATTCTATTATTATGCACTTTGAATTTTACAATACTTGGTGATTCCTTCTCAATTTTGATTTCCCTTGATTAGATGATGAATCTATGAGATCTAATGGAAACATGGGGCTATTGTCCATGAACTAGAGTATTAAGGGATGAAGGTTTGAAGCTTGAAGATGATCAAACTGATATCCTTCTAAGCATCTCAAAACCATTATCCCTTTAAGCACCTCAAGGTCGATATCCCTTTTTAGCACCTTAAGACCGATATCACTTTGATGGGTTATGAGAAGCACAAGGTGATGGTAAGGTCGACACATTAGATGGTGGTGTGTCTGATATACTAATGTGTAGTAAGGTCGATACACTAACGTGTAGTAAGTCTGATGCACTAATGTGTAGTGTGGTCAATACACCAAGGTATGGTATGGCTGATACACCAAAGTGTTGTGTGGCCGATACACCTAAGTAAGGTAAAGGTGTTACACCCAAGTAAGGTAAAGGTATTATAATACAATAAAAAGAAGATATTACAATAAAATATGATAAAAGTTTTGTACCTAAGAAGGGTGAGAATGATATACCAAAGGAGGATAAGGTTGTTACCTTAATAGTTAAGGGAATTAAGAAATATGATGATGCCTAATCCGATATCCCTTAGCTCAACCCATGTGTGGTGGGTGACACCCTTAGCCCGACATACTTTGTGAAAGTATGGGAAATACACTCTTATAAGTCTTGGAAAACATACCAAGTAGTGTTGAGATTGATAGGTGCAAGAACTAAGTTGTTGAATGTGGGCTCATCCATTACAAAACAAACCCTAAAGGCCGATATCCTATGTCGGGCTATGGCCGATACACAAAGGAATAGCTAGGATGTCACACTAGCTAATGTTGAGCGGCTGATACCCTAGTTGATGGTATGGTCAATGCCCTAGTTCATGATGTGGTTGACATGCTAGTGGATAGAGTGGTTGATACCCATGAATACATAATGGCTGATATACCTCATGCACCACACAATCGATACTACCCTAACCACCTCTAAACTTATACCATGAAATGTTCTTTCTCTGATACAAGCAATGGTGTCATAGCCAACACAAGTGAATATGTCTAGGTCTACACAAGGTAGAGTGGATGCCGATACACTTTGAAGAAAGTAGGCCGACACAAGGTATAAAGTGAAGGCTGATACACTTTGAACAAAGTAGGCCGATACATGAGGAATGTAATCAAGTCAATACATGATGATCTAATGAGATGGATACACTTTGATAAGTGTAGGCCAATACATTGTAATGAAGATCAAGTCTACACAACAAGTCAAGTTGAAATTAGTATCCTAATAAGGATAAAAGACGAATTTGTGTCCCTCATGTTGATGATCAATCAATGATAAATGATGAAACTAATTAAGTATGAATGAATACTTATGGCAATAGAATAAGTTCCTTGATATGAGGAGTTATGATTTAGGATTTGGTTATTGAATATAACCCTTGAAACCCTATTCAGTTGAAGAAGAGAAATCCTATCCCTTATCACAAAAGGGAGTATAACTTGAATTAATATAATGATAGTAATCAATGGTTACAATAACATAGTGAAATATTAAATCATGCAGAGATGATGATCATAGCCAAATAAGGGCTATAGTAATGATAATCTAATGTATCATGTTTATGTCTCATAAGACATATGGAAAACATGTATCACATGAAGAATGTAAAGAGGTCTGGTGACCTGGCATAGACATGTTGTCTATAAAGTGATGTGGTACTCAATGATGAGTTTAGGAGATTAATATTCTATGATAAAAATGACGGGGTAACACAGAGGTGTTTCAACTATTAAAGAATCTTAAGAAAATTATATACCTTTTGTTTTATAATATTTGCAACTTGATTGAATGATTATCTGTGATACAATGGAATGAAAAGATAATAACATAATCTCATAGATAGAAGGAGTTATGAATTAGGGTTTGGTTGCTAGACATGAACATGAAAGCCCTAATTAGTTGTAAAGGAAAACTCTAGCCCTAATTATGACAGGGTGTTAATTTGAATGATTCTCTTTATAGCATGATGATGATGTTAAATTGCTTTTATCATGAAATCCTAACCATGCAGGTATTATGTGACAATGAGCATAACTATTTATAAGCTATGTTGGCATGATATAGTACAGTTTACATGAGCCTTGTGAGCCATGTGAAATACTTGTGCAACAAGTATGATGTTATACGGGTCTAATGACCTAGAGTTGATTGTTGCATGGTAAGATGTGACATGGTTCAATAATAAATTGAGGGGTTGATACCCCATAGCATGTGATCACGTAGATGAAACATTGAAGAGATAAGATCCTTAATAATATGTTCAAGGGATTAAGATCCCAAGTAAATGTGATAGTCAATTATATGGGTCTGAAGACCTATAGATGGTTGTTGCCTAGTGAGAGGTGATATTATTTAATAATGACAAGGGGTATTGAAACTCCATAGTATGTGATAATAATGATGAGACATTATGTAAGTACATGATCAATATATTTACACAATAAATGATTATAGCACATATATAATCTAATAAGGTAATACACATATACATGTGTGTTAGTGATACCTAGTAATGATTGTTCAATACTAGGTTAATTCCAAATGGGAAATGCTGTATATAGGGTTTGGTAATAATAATTTTAAGGAAAACCCTAATTAAGTTATGTGGAAAGAACACTGACTCTAATCTCTGGGCAGGATACTCCTACTGAGTGTGCGTGATTAAAAGCTTGAGACTATTTTCTCTCTAAGTTATTCATGTAATGATAATCTTACAAATTAATGGAATGTTATAGCTTGTGAGTGCTATGAAGATTATTAATTAATGTTAAGTGAGGTATATGGACCTTAATAAGGGAACATGGGAAAAATGAACATGTGAATATGTAGACTTGGTTATTATGAATAATGCATAGACTTATACATTTCAATTTGTGAAAGGGAGTTCAATTAGAAGGTGGGAAAGATAAATGATGCTTGAGAACCCTATGTGGTTAAGCATGAAACCTAATCTTCTTTAAAGAAGACATATGGTGCATGGCGTGTTTTACTTAAAAAGTAAATAATGTATTGAGACATATACTCCCTCCATTTGCATAAATATAACCTTGCAAGTAATATGGATGTCATATCTAATGAATATTATAATTTCTATGGTGTACACATGATGTGGAATAAGTAAACCTTGGCATGGGTAATGCCTATATGCTCAATTAAGCATGTTAAGATAACAATGAATCACAAGGATGATGTGATGGGTCTTATGACCTGATAAAGGCTTAGTTCCTAGTTGAGGTGATATCCTCCAGTACTAAAATAAGGGATTGATATCCCATGATAATGTGACAATGGTGATAACCTTATGAATGGTAGTAATACAACGTTATGAGATAATTGGAATTAGTTTATGGTATAAATGATAATAACTTGATTGATGCCAAAAGACACTTTAATAGATCTAAGTAATCAAGTGAGATATAATCATGTAGTTTCCCTAGTCATAGATCCATTCGGTGTCAAATCTTGCTGAATGGTGAAATGAGTTTAACTCACAGTGCATATTGTTGAATATGCAGGATACAAGTAGTATCCTGAATTTATAGGATTGTCTATGAGCCATACCCTGAAAAGAGTGTGGTCAAGGCCGTTGCTCCAATACAAAAGAAGAGTATGTCTACGGGCCATGACTCAATAACATATAATCAGGATTGACTACGGGTCATACCCTAATAAGAGAACATGCTAGATGATGTACATCTATAGCGAAGAGTCTCTATATGCTAGGCTGGATAATTGTAGTTTGACTCATAATGTGTTATGACCCCACCTTCCGATAACCCCCAATTAAGGGAGACCTAGAGGTCGAAGCCGCACACATAATTTTTGGATCAAAGGTTCAGTAATTAACCAAGAACAATTATTAAATTTTAATAGACTAAACTAGAAAGCTATAAGAAAATGAACTTGTGCATACCTTTTTGAAAGATTGGGTTTCTAAACCTCTATCTGCACTGGAACTAGTCTAACTATTACCTCCTTGTTCTTTAATTTGTGAATTCACAATATGTCGCTTTACTATTTGTCCTTTTGGGATTTTGTACCTAAATCGCCGACAAAAAAAATAGCGGTCAGCCGAAGATGGTATGTGGGGGAAGACAATAATCGTGCAATTATTCCTAACAATGTATTGCAACCAATTACCATTTAGCAAACAATTTTACATTTTAAATATAACTGCGTGATCCATGCATTCCCTATCCTCTACGTTGTCCTTACAGTGGACCTGGATGCTACTTTCCTTATAGTAGATCCCCATTAAACCCCTCATGGTCCCACCTATAAGTGAACCAATTTCTAGGGTTGAGTCACATGGCACTACCTGTAGGTAGCCCACTCATTAACTCATGGTATGCTAAATGGTCTCATGGCACTACACTTGGTAACCCAATTTCTAACCCATGATAACCTAGACCTTACTCTAGGTTACCCCTTTTTAGCCTTTGCAAGCCACAGAGGTGGATTCAGATGTAAGATAGTTATATATATATATTCATGGTGATAATCATAGGCACATTATAGTTGCATGAAATAAAAGACATCCAACAGTTATTTTCAAGCAACCGTTAAAAACCTCGAAAATCCTCAAAAAACTAACTCGGAATATTCATAAGCGTAACCATATACTTGTTATTGTAGTTTTGGAGATAGAAACAAATATGTATGGAATTCCAATCAATCAAGCAAAGATGAATAGAAATCCTAAAATAAAAGAACAAGATTCCTTTTATTAATATTTATCAAATTTCATCATATTCCTTAGGGTTTCTATTCCAAATTTTAGGGTTTCCTTGGAGATTAGGGTTTGCCTCCATTCTTAGTTATTAAGAACCCTAATTCATCAAATCTACTTAAAACATTTAAATTCTCTCATTTTAATGTTCCTAACAGTCTTAGGATCATTATTTAGTAATTTACTTCCTTAATCCAAAATAATTATGGTTTTCATTTTCTTTTACCCTAATTTAGGGTTTCCATATATATTATCCTTTATTTATGGATTAAAACCCTAAATTAGGCAAAATTGCATACAAAATGGATGAAAACTCTATATTACTAATCAACATGTTAAAACTTATCAATTTAACCTATTAATCTTCAAAGATGCATCCTTTGTATACAATTAGGGTTTCTAATTACTTTTTAATACATACTTCTACCAAATTAAGGTACTTTTGTAAAACGAAATAGAACCAGGTTCTCAAATTATTTTTATCAGGTTCCTTGTATTTTCCTACACAACTTTCATGTATAAAGTTTCTTCATATGAGATTCCTAGTGATCTCTATTAATTTTGCAAAGAAAAGCTATTTTCTTGATTATTCGATAAGAGAGGGGATTTTACCGAATTTTCTCGAGCGTTGGATCGGTGCGCCGCTAGTCCTCCTCTAGATCTGATGCTCCATTTCACTCATCTCCACTACGTAGTTGCGCGCCCCAGTGCTTGTTGCTGATCGTCAGATCTCACTTGAGTCAACAATGGATCTCGATCGAACGCCTCGCGTCGATCACCTCCACTAAGCGGGCTAACTTAGCGCGCTTCTCCTAAGATCGTTAGATCTCATGCCGGCTCACCGTGGTCCATGATCCTACAATTCTCGCTTGTCTTCCTCCTCTCCTTCCTATCTTGAACTCATGGTGGCGCCACCACGGTCCTTTTCCAGAGCAAGGGCAATAGGGCAAGAGAGAGGGTGTGGTGACCTAGGGAGCTGCCACCAGGGTTCGTGAGGGTGAGAGCAACCACCCAAGGGTCTATTTATAGGCTATGGGGGTCTCACTTAGGGTTTCTGATCCCACCGCTAAAATGACCTTTAGCCCAATTGGGCATTTCATGTATATGCAAGGAAAGCCAACCAACCCTGGGTCGAGAAGATTCCTCTCCCTCTCCCGGTCTCATTGAAGAGGTTTCCAAGAGTGCACAAGCACTGGTTCAATCGGAAAACAAAAGGGAAAGTTCCCCTGTGACCATGATACAGTCCCAGTTCTATTGGAACTTGATGATAGGTAGTGCCGATTGGATCAAGATCCAACGGCCAGCAATACTCGTACTCAGCCAAAAAAGGAAAATGATTTCCTAAATTCAAAGATAAAACCATATTTGAGGAATTCTTAAAAGATCAATAACTCCCAAATCGTAATTCCTTTTTAATTAAAATTTTAAGGGAACCTTATTTATGATTTTAGCTCTCATCCAGAAAAAATTGAGATCATTATCTCAAGAAAACGATTCATTTTCTTCAGTTGCAAGATAACACCTAATTATTCATATTTTCCATATATTTTCTATTTCCTTTGCCTTTATATTATTATCATGAGTTACTTGAACCCCAAGGAACCTTAACATATCAAAATTCTATTTTGGAAAATATTCCTTAGCATTTTATTCTTATTTATTTATTTTCTTATGTATTCCATTATCCAATTGAATTCTTTTTTTTTCATTTCTTTTTCTTTTTATTTCAATTGGGCTCAATGGCCAATAAGGCCCATCAAGAAAGCATACAAGGCTATCATACACAAAATTCATTCAAATCAACTCATCAAATCAACCATTGATTTTATTTATCTTTTAAAAAGAGATTTACAAATCTCATTACATGCTTTAGAAAATGGGGTTATAACATCCTCCCCTCCTGATAGGAATTTTTCCCGCAAAATTCAACAATCAAGCAAACAAATCAGGAAATGCTTTTTCCATGTCCGTCTTCAGCTCGCATGTGGCCTCATCCTCTCCATGGTGCTTCCAAAGAACCTTTACCATCTCTATATTCTTATTTCTGAGCTCTTTTACCTTGGTATCTAGAATCCGCAAAGGCAACTCAGGATAAGTTAGCTTTCCTTAAAGCTCAATGGGTTCAATGCTTAGCACATGGCTTGGATCTTGCACATATCGCTTCAGATTGGACACATGAAACACATCATGCATCATACTATATTGAGGGGGTAACGCCAAACGATGTGCGACTTCACCAATTCGTTCTAACACTTCAAACGGACCAACGTATCAGGGACTCAACTTGCCTCTGTTCTTAGCTATAGCTCGGAGCGGTCGGATTTTTAGAAAAACATGTTCTCCCATAGTGAAATGCACATCAGTCCTCTTCACATCAGCATATGACTTTTGTCGGTCCTGGGCTCTCTTTAGCCTTTGCCCGATCAAAGGGACTTTATCAGCATACACTTGGAGTTCATCTGACCTCACTAAGGTCCTTTCACCAACATTATCCCAGTGAAGTGGTGACCAACACGACCTCTCATAAAGAGCTTCATATGGAGGCATCCCAATACTGGCTTGGTAACTGTTGTTATAAGAAAACTCGACTAAAGGTAGGTACTGCTCCCATGATCCACCCCAATCGAGCACACAAGCTCTCAGCAAATCTTCTAAGGTCTGGATTGTCCTTTCTGACTGACCATCTGTCTGAGGGTGATAAGCGGTACTGAACTTTAACCTTGTACCAAGTTCCTCTTAAACCTACTTCCATAGCTTGGAAGTAAACTTTGGGTCTCTATTGGATATGATGGAACCGAGTATGCCATGCAAATGCACTATCTCTTTGATATACAACTCATCTAAATCTGACACATTGGCATTGGTCTTTAGGGCATTGAAGTGAGCTGACTTGGTAAGGTGATCTACCACAACCCATATCGCATCATGACCTCTCTTGGTCTGGGGTAGATCCACCATGAAATCCATGGTGATCTTCTCCCATTTCCACTCTGGAATCTCTATAGACTGTAAAAGTCTGTCGAGTCATTCGTGTTCATCCTTCACCATTTGGAACGTAAGACAACTGGCCACGTAAGCTGCAATGTCTCTCTTCATTCCTGGCCACGAGAAAAACCTCTGCATGTCCGTAAACCTCTTAGTAGTTCCTGGGTGTACCGTGTACTTAGAAACATGAGCCTCTTGTAGGATACATTCCTTCAACTATGAATCTTCAGGAACCCATATGTGATTCTCAAATCGGATTCCTCTGTCTATTCCCAAAGAAAGACGGGTCTGAGGCTTCTTCATCAAGTCCTTCATCTTGTCAAGCTCCCCACTGGCCAACTGTGCTTCTACAATTTCACTCAAAAATTTAGACTATATCTAGATGTTGGCCAATCGAACTCGATCATGGAACAGTTGAGGAGACCATTCTACTAGCTCTTCGAAGCTCTTCCACTGACTGGACAAAATAGCTGCACACCTGAGCTGTTTTTGACTCAAAGCATTGACTACGATGTTTGCCTTTCCTGGATGATAAGCGATGGTGAAGTCTTAATCCTTCATGTACTCCATCCATCGTCGTTGTCATAGGTTTAAGTCTTTCTGTGTCAGGAGGTATTTCAGGCTCTTATGGTTGGTAAGGATCTCAAAGGTGGCACCATACAGGTAATGTCGCCAAATCTTTAATGCATGGATAATAGCAACCAACTCTAAGTCATGTGTCGGGTAATTCACCTCATTGGGCTTGAGCTGTCGAGAGGCATATACAACCACATGTCGATTATGTTCCAACACACAACCAAGTCCCATCTTTGATGCATCAGTGAAAATCATGAAACCCTCATTGCCTGATGGTAGAGTCAAAACTGGTGCAGTGGTCAGGTTCTCTTTTAGCTCCTGGAAACGAGCCTCACAAACATCAAACCACACAAACTTCACATCTTTCTGAGTCAACATGGTCAAAGGTAAGGCAGTCTTTGAGAAATCTGCTATGAAGTGTCGATAGTATCCTGCTAACCCCAAGAAGCTTTGAATCTTGGAGGGATTCTTCAGTGCTGGCCAGTCGCGAACTGCCGACACTTTAGCCGGATCTACCGTGATCGTTCCTCCTGAGATGATGTGTCCGAGGAACATGACTCGGTCTATCCAAAACTCACATTTAGAGAATTTTACATAGAACTTCTACTTTCTCAACATATCAAGGATTTTACTTAGGAGGTCTCAGTGTTGATCTAAGTCATCTGAATAAACTAGTATGTCATTTATGAATACTATGACAAATGAGTCAAGGAAGGGTTGAAAACACTATTCATAAGGTTCATGAAAACACTGGGTGCATTGGACAAGACAAAAGGCATAACCACAAACTCATAGTGGCCATAATGGGTTCAAAAGGCCGTTTTTGGAATTTCCTCACTCTTAACTCTCAACTGGTGTTAATCCGATCTCAAGTCGATCTTGGAAAAGACTCGAGCTGATTTCAACTGGTCAAACAAGTCATCTATCCGGGGTAAAGGGTATTTGTTCTTAATGGTATTCTGGTTGATCATCCAGTAGTCTATGCACATTCGGAGTGAACCATCCTTTTTCTTTACAAAAAGAGTCGTTGCTCCCCATGGTGATGTGCTAGGGTGGATAAAACCCTTGTCTAACAATTCATGTAGTTGTTTCTTTAACTTGAGCAACTCAGCAGGGGCCATTCTATAAGGTGCTCGTGAAATAGGGCTTGTACCAGGATCTAGCTCTATGGAGAAATATACCTCTCTCTCGGGAGGAATCCCAGGTAAATCATCTGGGAAAACATCTGCATAGCTCCTAACTACCTCTATTTCTTCTAAGGGTTGCACCCTGTGTTCTGGCTCAGTAACAACTGCCAGGAAAGCTCGACACCCTTTACTCATCATCTGCTCTGCCTTCAAGGCTGACACATACAAGCTGGTGGTGGCATCCTTCCTACCCCTAATGCCAAAAGGTGGGTGACCTGGTTTCTTAATGATCACTTTCTTCTCCCTATAGTCAATATTGGCCCTATAAGTATAAGGCCAATCCATACCAATAATCACATGAAAATCATTCATGTCAAGAAGGATAAAGTCTGTAGGAAACTCATGATCTTGATATTTCACAGGTATCACCAGAGTTTTCAATAGGGAAGTAAATATCCGACCACTCAGGGTTGTAACATCTAAGACATACCCTAAATGCTTGATATCCAAACAATGCATAGTTGCAAGATTTTTCTCGAAATGAAAGTATTAGTAGATCCAGAGTCAAACAAAGCTTTTACATTATGTCCCATGACTTCAAGCATGCCTACATTGTTTTTCATCATGCATTAGACTATTACATGCTTAACTTTAAAACATAAAAGAAAACTCTAAGGTTTATTACCCTCGATCAACCGATTAGCATTAACTTGAGCCTCCTCATTGTCAATGGCAAACACCCGAGCTTGCCTTCTCTCTCCAGCAGGGGGGGCACAACTATAGGTGGGGTTGTCATAGGTGGAGCTGCTACTGGAGGGGCTGCCACTTATCTTGGTCCTCTTGGATCTGGCAGAGGACAAACAGATTGCAGGTGTCCTTCCTGGTGGCATTGAAAGCATGTCTTCTTCTTGTAGTGGCACTCACCAATGTGCCCCTTTCCACATGTGCAGCAAGGAGGTCAGTTGTTCTCTTGACAGGGTTTCCCTTTTCCTCCATGTCTTCCCTTAGCTTGATGATGCCCTTGACCTTTCTTGTGGTTGTTCTTCTGGCCTTGGATTCCTTCAGTGAAACCCAAATACCTTTTGGGTGGAAACTGGGCAGGCATCACAATCCTCTCCATGTCTAGAGCAGTGTTGTAGGCTTCGGCGAAGGTTTTAGGTTTGCTTTCCATCACATGGTGCTTGATGGCAGGGTGAAGACGCTCTATGAAGTGATCCACCCTTCTTTCCTCATCCATCTTGTACCCAAAATGCTCCAGGATTCAAAACTTACACCCAAATTCTGCCACAGAGGAGTTTCCTTGGGTCATGTTGGTGAACTCCCTTTCTTTTTCCTTCTTAGCGGAAACATGGACGAATCTGGCGGTGAAGATTGTCTTGAAGTCAGCCCATGCCATGGGTTCCTCAGTCAGATCTCTGCCTGTGATATGGGTCTCCCACCATATTTTGGTTGCTCCTTCCAGGAGGTGAGCAACAAAGAGGACCTTCTTTCTCGGTTGTACCTCAAGCATGCAGAATCCATTCTTGACTGCAAGCAGCCAAGCTTCCGCCTTGTCGACTACCTCAGTCTTATCTTCTCCCCAGAACTTCTCAATGTTCATCTTGATGAAGTCTAGGATGGTGGCTCCCAGTCGAGGACGAACCAGAAGCGGCTCGCCATTTTCACCTCTAGCTCAGTCTCGGAGGGCCAAGGCACTAATGGCCTCTGTCGGCTTCTTTTATTGTTCCATCCACAAGTCATCAGGGGTGTGGATCATCATGGTTAGTTCTGGACCACCAACTTGGTCCTCTTCCATCTGGTCTACCTCCTCATACATAGGTTGTTCCTCATACCCTCAGTCCTCTTCTTGATCAAGATCACTGAAGGGTATCGGGTCAAGGTTAGGGACCTCATGAGTGGTCTCCTCGGGTCTCTTCCTCTTTTTAGAGGATTCACCATCTTGGTTCCTCTTTCTCTTTTCTGAAGACCCCTTTCCTTTGCGGGGAGGCCAACCACTCCTAGATGGGTTCCTAGTGCCCTCTGGAATAGCAACAATCTTTGTACAAGCCATCTACATAAGCATAACAAATAGACTTTTAGTTTACATTTAAACTATTTATACTTATGTCAGTGACGTCTCATTATGTATCTTTTATTAATTTGATGGAGGATCCTTAAATCCTTAACTTACCTACCCATACCACATGAGGCTGAGGAAGAGAGAGAAAAACCCTAACTCTTAAAATCCTTAATAGAATGTGTGATGAGAAGGGATGAATAAGATAAGAAAGTCCTAAAGGTATCTTATTTCGATTCATACCCTAAGACTTTGGCCAGGCAGTCACACAGATCTAGGAGTCCTCGTATTCCGACTAGCGGTGTGGAGGAAAATATTGCCATCCCCCAGTCATGATCCTTTTCTAGACACCTCCATCTTTCAGATAATCCTCTAATAACTCCCTTGGGTTCTATGGAGTTTGTAAAATTTAATAATTATTTATGGTTAAGTGAGGAACCAAGGCTCTGATACCAAATGTTACGACCCCGCCTTCTGGTAACCCCCAATTAAGGGAGACCGAGAGGTCAAAGCCGCACACATAATTTTCAGATCAAAGGTTCGGTAATTAACCAAGAACAATTATTAAATTTTAACAGACTAAACTAGAAAGCGGTAAGAAAAAAAACTTTTGGATACCTTTTTGAAAGATTGGGTTTCTAAACCTCTATCTGCACTGGAACTAATCTAACTATTACCTCCTTGATCTTTAATTCATGAATTCACAATATGTCGCTTTACTATTTGTCCTTTTGGGATTTTGTACCTAAATCACCGACAAACAAAACAACGGTCAGCCAAAGCTGGTATGTGGGGGAAGACAATAATCATGCAATTATTCCTAAAAATGTATTGTAGCCAATTACCATTTAGCAAACAATTTTACGTTTTAAATATAACTGCGCGGTCCATGCATTCCCTATCCTCTGTGTTGTCCCTGCAGTGGACCTGGATGCTACTTTCCTTATAGTAGATCACCACTAAACCCCTCATGGTCCCACCTATAAGTGAACCAATTTCTAGGGTTGAGTCACATGGAACTACCCGTAGGTAGCCCACTCCTTAACTCATGGTATGCTAAAGGGTCTCATGGCACTACACTTGGTAGCCCAATTTCTAACCCATGATAACCTAGACCTTACTCTAGGTTACCCCTTTTTAGCCTTTCCAAGCCACAAAGGTGGATTCAGATCAAAGCCAGTTATATATATATATATATATATATATATATATATATATATATATATATATATATATATATATATATATATATATTCATGGTGATAATCATAGGCACTTTATAGTTGCATGAAATAAAAGACATCCAACAGTGATTTTCAAGCAACCGTTAAAAACCTTGAAAATCCTTGAAAAATTAACTCGGAATATTCATAAGCGTAACCACATACCTGTTATTGCAGTTTTGGAGACAGAAACAAATATGTAGGGAATTCCAATCAATCAAGCAAAGATGATTAGAAATCTTGAAATAAAAGTACAAGTTTCCTTTTATTAATATTTTTCCAATTTCATCATATTCCTTAGGGTTTCTATTCAAATTTTTAGGGTTTCCTTGAAGATTAGGGTTTTGCCTCCATTCTTAGTTATTAAGAACACTAATTCATCAAATCTACTTAAAACATTTAAATTCTCTCATTTTAATATTCCTAACAGTCTTAGGATCATTATTTAGTAATTTACTTCCTTAATCCAAAATAATTATGGTTTTCCTTTTCTTTTACCCTAATTTAGGGTTTCCATATATATTATCCTTTATTTATGGATTAAAACTTTAAATTAGGAAACATTGCATACAAAACGGATGAAAACTCTATATTACTAATCAACAGGTTAAAACTTATCAATTTAACCTATTAATCTTCAAAGATGCATCCTTTATATATAAATAAGGTTTCTAATTACTTTTTAATACATACTTCTACCAAATTAAGGTACTTTTGTAAAACGAAATAGAACCAGGTTCTCAAATTATTTTTATCAGGTTCCTTGTATTTTCCTACACAACTTTCATATATAAAGTTTCTTCATATGAGATTCCTAGCGATCTCTATTAATTTTGCAAAGAAAAGCTATTTTCTTGATTATTCGATGAGAGAGATGATTTTACTGAATTTTCTTGAGCTTTGGATCTATGCGCCGCTAGTCCTCCTCTGGATCTGATGCTCCGCATCAGTCATCTCCACTACATAGTTGCGTGCCCTACTGCTTACTGTTGATCATTGGATCTCAGTTGAGTCCACGATAGATCTCGATCGAAAGCCTCACATCGATCAGCTCCACTAAGCGGGCTAACTTAGCGCGCTTCTCCTGAGATCGTTAGATCTCGTGTCAGCTCACCATGGTCTACGATCCTACGATTCTCACTTGTCGTCCTCCTCTACTTCCTATCTTGAACTCGCGGCGGCACCGCGGTGATCCTTTGTCGGAGCAAGGGCAATAGGGCAAGAGAGAGGGTGCAATGACCTAGGGAGCTGCCGCCAGGGTTCGTGAGGATGAGAGCAACCACTCGAGGGTCTATTTATAGGCTATGGGGTTCTCTCTTAGGGTTTCCAATCCCACCGCTAAAATGACCTTCAACCCAATTGGGCGTTTCATGTATATGCAAGGAGAGCCAGCCAACCTTGGGTCGAGAAGATTCCTCTCCCTCTCCCGGTCTTATTGAAGAGGTTTCCAAGAGTGCACAAGCACTGGATCAATCGGAAAACAAAGGGGAAAGTTCCCCTGTGACCATGCTATAGTCCCAGTTCTACTGGAACTTGATGATAGGCAGTGCCGGTTGGATCAAGATCCAACAACCAGCAGTACTCACGCTCGACCAAAAAAGGAAAATGATTTCCTAAATTGTAAGATAAAACCATATTTGAGGAATTCTTGAAAAAGCAATAACTCCCAAATCGTAATTCCTTTTTAATTCAAATTTTAAGGGAACCTTGTTTATGCTTTTATCTCTCATCCAGAAAAAATTAAGATTATTATCTGAAGAAAAGGATTCCTTTTATTTAGTTGCAAGATAACACCTAATTATTCATATTTTCCATATATTTTCTATTTCCTTTGCCATTATATTATTATCATGAGTTCCTTGAACCCCAAGGAACCTTAACATCTCGAAATTCTATTTTGGAAAATATTCCTTAGCCTTTTATTCTTCTTTATTTATTTTCTTATGTATTCCTTTATCCAATTGATTTTTTTTTTTTCATTTCTTTTTCTTTTTCTTTCAATTGGGCTCAATGGACAATAAGGCCCATCAAGAAAGCATACAAGGCTATCATACACGAAATTCATTCAAATCAACTCATCAAATAAACCATTGATTTTATTTATCTTTTAAAAAGAGTTTTACAAATCTCATTACATGCTTTAGAAAATGGGGTTATAACATAATGTCTCTGCCACACTCGTACTGATCGAGAGAATATGGGGTCATGGACTCCGACTCTTCCATAGACCTACATGGCTCTAATGCTAACTTTGTAGTTTTTAGTTGGAGATGGAAGGTATATTCCCTTTTCTGTTGGGCATAAGATTTATTGAAAAGATGTAATCAGCCATATAGTATATTTTCTTAAGGATTCAAATATGGATATATTTGATGAAGCCTTGATTTGCTTTTATACATTTTAATTTATGACAATTATACATGTTATTCATATTCCTTCTAAAGTAATTACTTGAAGGCTAGATTTGTTTCATATAATCCTGGTTTACTCTCTATTCAAATAATAGTATGTGATAATAATAGAATTTTTGGAGAGTTATATCTATCATTGGGACTATTGTCTCACCCCGTGGGATCTACAATTCTTAGGTGGACGTGCACGTGGTAGCAGAGATCATGTAAGCTGAATAGGACAACATTAAGAAGACATATGATATTTAAGATGGTATGCTATCAGTCGTGTCTTGTTATAGTTAGAAGTCCTATGTGTCATACCTGTACTCTCAGGTCCTTTGAGGGATTTTGTGGAACAATTTTATAATCGATTTGTGAATTTGGCTAGAATTCCTTGTGTATAATATGGTAAAGCAATTAATATCCTATATCATGAGAATGTGATGGGATGACATATGTAAAGAAGTGAATCATGCTGTATACATGCATGACTGGCTTTGGGCCTTTCTATAAAGAGTTTCTTGGCATTGAATCTCTTTGAAAAATGGTTTAAATTTTTAGTGATTTTCGGTAATCCACTGCTAATGGTTATTTCTGCTTGATTTTTTTTTAATATCGTTGTCTTTGTGATAACAGGTGTTGCAATATTTTAGTGTTATTTTCATATATAAGGTAAATTTTGGGTCAATCAGTCCGTTCAGGTCCATTTGAGTCTAAGTCAAAAATTGAACCTGACCATAAAAGGAATTTGGGTTTGTTAGGTATGGGTGAATTTTGCATCGAGTAAAATAACCTTAGAACTGAACCCACTTAAATAATTTGGGTTCCAATCAGGTTCATTGAGTCAGGTCTGATTTTTCCAGCCATGATGATATGATGACAGGCAATGTGAGAAAGAAATATTTGAAAGGTGTGAGAGGGATTTTGTTGTTATAACTCCTCATGTGTAGTATATGAGGGGGTATTTTGTGAGAGTAGAATAATGTCCCAAAAGAGTTTACAAAGATTTTGAAAGAGAGCGCTAAAGAGTTTGGGAAACTTTTAAAGTGAGGGAATTAGAGTATGAGATGGTTGTGTGGTGGGGAGGGATAATGAAAAGATATAAGTGGCACTATTGCTGGAGAATGTATTTGGAGAATGGTTGGTAGGGTGTGTTAGATGGAGAGACTTCGAGGGAGGAGAGAGTATTGGATATAGATGAAGTGAACTAAAACTATGGATAGAGACTTTAAAAGTAGAATTGAAATCTATATATATGGGATTGTAAGTTATAGTTAGCATTATTTTTGCTATGTTTTTTTTTGGGGAAAAGGGTGTTGTGGAAGTTAAAATTATATTTTACATGTGGGTAGAAAGAAGTAATTCTTATAGATATTTTGGTAGAGCTGAAAAAGGATGCTTTAGAATGTATAGTAGTGGGGTGTGACCACATATGAAAATATTTAACTTTTTTGTTGGCAACACGATGGTTGGGAGACCATGAGGCGGGATGGAGAGTGTAAAGTGTCGGGATTAAAATAGAAATATCCCCCTCCCTCAAGCCTATAGATTAGATGCCTAACAAGGTGGTAAATCAAAAAGTAATTGTCTATGTGGTTCAAAACTGGGTCCTTTAATTGGGAACCATAAGAATTCACCAACTCGATGGAGATATTGTTGGAAATAAAGGCATGGAATAAATGTGCACAAATAGAGAAATATATGGTTGAAAATGAAGATTTTGAGTGTATATATATGACACGATAGAGTTCAATAGAGGTTGTCAGATGACTATTCAAATGTTGATTCATAGAGATAATAATTTATGAATAGAGTTTTTCTTAGTTTCAAAGGGAAGTATTATTGTATACACCTCTAGATAGTATGGTTGTACATAATTAATCAAAAAGTTCTATGAAGGTAATTTGGTTTAGGGAATATATTGCTGAATGATTGTGATGGTAAGGAGGATAAAAGACTACTGAAAATAGGGACATGAAATGAACCTGTGTAGTGAGATTGTGGTGTTTTAGAAATGATTGTCATGGCACTAATGACAGTGAGTGGGGGATGATAACTAGTGGCAATATTACTGTCAATTTTAAAGTAAACACACATGTTTCCCAAATGTGCATGAAAACACGAGCATACACATTTGTTTGTGGTATTGTCTACAAGTGTACATTACAACATATTTGTTCCATAAATTTTGAAATATACGATAGAATAGGTTTGACTAATTCACATAAGAACAAGAAGTAATTAAAATGAGGAAATCTAGGCCATTAGGGAATCATTTTAATTTTTAGATTAAGATTTATTTGAAAAAATAAAATATGAATAAGAATCATGAGAGAATGAGAGAAATAAAATTTGGAGAGAGTTGGGGAGTCGCTTGAGGATATGTTGTTGGATTTTGGAATAAGAATGTGGGAACTGGAAAAAAAGAGGGGAATACATAAATGTAAGTTTTGGGGAAGTGTATGGCTTTGTTGAGGCACAATTAATAACTACGCAAAAAAATCTTAATAGACACTTGGTATTTTTAATGTTTGTGGGCACGTATGTGTATATGGATCGGAAATAGGAACATGAGTAAGTTGGAGCGGAAGGGAGACTAAAGGCGAGGTTATTGGGAATATTGTTTATATTCTAGTCATTTGTTATTGTTTTCATATTATAATAGAAATATGAAAAAAATTGTACATAAAGATAGACGTTGAGAGGGAAAATAGTACTCTAAATAAAAATTTGGTATTGTAAGGGACGTATTTATTAACTTCTATTTATATAGTGGATAGACTCAAAATAAGAATGCAAGTTAGATAGAGTGGAGACATGGAGAGTTTAAAGTCATTAAAGATAGTGAAAAAGAGGCTAAAAGTGTTTGAAAGAGAATTATATAATGGTTGGGAGAACCTGTTAGGGAATGAGAGAAAAAGAGCGGATGTGGTGGGAACATATTGATTTGTATTATTATTATTGTGAAGACAAAGAAAACAATTACAAAAGAGAATAAAAGTTTAGGAGAGTGTATTGTTTTGAAGAAACATGCCCCAATGTTTTTAGTATGTTCATAGGGTAAGAAAATGATGGTTTTGTCATTAGAGTAATATATACCATATCGGTATAGTTCTATATATTATTAGTTGTTTTGTTATTTTATGTGAGATGTTATCTTGAAGATGTAAAATGACAAAAATATAGTTTCATTGAGACGATTTCTTTTAGAAGTAGTTGGAGTGATTTTCAGGATTTCATACAAAAGGGACAAAACAACTAATGACAAGTTTTCTATTGTCTATACAATATGGCGATGTTGTTTCTCCTAATTATTGAAACAAGAAAGAAGTTCGAATGGAGTGAGATACGAATAAGAATTGATATAGGAAAGATAAAAGTGTTTGTGGTGGTTTGTAGGGGTTGAAGAAAGGAAGAGAACAGTAAATTCATGGTTGACATGCAAATGCTTGTTCAAACTCTTTGTATTGATTGGGGAGGTTGGTCAGGTGTGTAAGAGAGAAAGACAGATATAATGGTAGATGCTTAACTATTCCATTGTAGTATTTTATATAGGTTGTGAAAAAGAAAACTTAAGAGGGTTGGTGCTAGTTGTTAGGGTGTGAGAAAGAAAGGGAGTTAACAATTAATAGTAGATTTAACAACTTCTAACTATTAATACTCATCTTTAGGAAAAAGTCGATAGAGTTTGAAAACATGTGAGAATAGTGAAAATTAAGAGAAGAGAATGTTTGCAAATTGTTGATTTATTAGTATGTGGTCCTTCAAGAATAAGTGAATGTGGCAAAAGGTAGTTTTTTTAAAGATTAGATTTTGTTATGGTTGCATGTATAATTTTGAACGATGAAAAAAAGACACTATTGTAGTTAAAAACATTTTTTCTATGTTTTCACCTATTTATTATGATATTATATGAATTACTTTTGTTTGTATGCGATAATATCTTAGGGGCATGAAAGGATAGAAACATAGTTTGACAAAAGATAAATGCTTATAGAGATAGATGGGTTGATTTATAGAGTGTAAGGCAGTGAGAGACTAAGAGGGAGAGGGAAAACATCATGAGTGTTTATTTTCTTTATAGGCTAGAAAATGATTCAATATGGTTGTTCGCTATTATTGGAGTTAGAAAGAGGTCTGGTATACTAGAGACACAATATTGGGAATAAAACAACTACGAGATTTAGGGGTGGTGTTAGAGGAGGGTGCAATCTATGAATAAATAGTTATTCTATCCTTACTATTAGAAGGGTCCAAAAGGAATGGTGAAGGTATTGCAGAAAATTTTTATTAGGGTGGGACACACACACACACCCAGAGTAACAAATTATATATTTGTAACCATTATGCAATTTTTCACTGTAGAAAGGGTCTAACGAAAAGCGGAAGATTTGAGGTGGTTGGTTGGGAGTGTGTAAGATATAAATAAATTTCTAACCTTATACATATTTTTCAAATTATTTATAATTATTAAATTGCAAAAAGTAGTAATAAAGGTATAAGTTTAAGAGAAGAGGGAATGTAAGCAACCCATGTGTTCAAATTGTAGTTTCTTAATGGGTTAAACCTTTCATGAAAAAGAAAATATGAAGTAATCTTAACTAGTCAAAAGGATTTCTAACTTCTATATGCATTTGTCATCTCATGACAAGTAGTTTGGATTGCTAAGTCAACACTAGCACATGTATCCTTTTTCTTTGCAGGTGAGTGGCACAAATACTTATTTTCCCTCTTTACTTATGAGTATTATATGGTATAACATGGATTTATTACATAGTTGGATATATCGCAAATGTGCATATCATCTTTACAACAAGAATAATGAGAGGGAAGAGGGAGGGGACTAATTTCTTATCATCGTCCCATTTCATTTCAACAAGTGCATCATAAACGTTAGTTATTATAGGACTCATCTATACTAAAACTCCTAACTACTTGTAATCATTACCTGTAAGGACTAGTTGTCCATACATCAAACTAGATTGAAATTGGAAGAATTGATATTTTATTTCCCCATTTTATTGTATATCCTCTATGCTTAAGTTTTCTAGATTTTAAGGTAGAAAAAAGGTTGAATTCTAGAAGTTTTGGAGACATTTCGAGTTGAGATAGGAGAATCCCGAGTTGAGAGGTTCTTCTACTCAAGGTAAGTAGATTGTATTCATTTAATAAAAATATTATCAAAACAAACCTGTTTATAGTATATTTTAACTTAAATGGGTCATTTTGAAACTAAAATGAAAATTTATGGGATTTTTAAAAATGGAATAATCATTTTGTAACCTATGTAATGTCACAATGTGAATCCCATGGCATGGGAGATGACTAAGCGTATCCAATCACTTACACTACACTATAACAACAATAATTTTTTCTACTGCCATTGACTATTGAACAAGTCATGGTACATTACATAATATCAAACATTGTTAATTTGTAAACCAGGTTGAGTGAGCATGTACATAAAACTAAATATGTCATACAATCACTACATACTTTATCATGAATAAAGTTACTTCATGATTACATAGAGTTATCTTTCCAATTATCAAGACAGAGTGACCAAGGGACCATCTACTCTACCTTTTGCAACTACTTCCAACATCCACCTTGGCTCAAAAGAGTTATCTTTCCTTAGGTTCTCTTCATTGTATTCTTTGTGACAAAAAGTTACTTGTTTGAGTGGAATTTATGGTACAAAGGGGAAAATTCCACTCTCAACAATTATTAAGACAATGAAATATATAAGTAAGAAAATTAACTATTATCTAGATGCATTAGGAAATGCATAAGAATTCAAGCATTATCAAGACAATGAGTAGTTTTGGAAATTCACAAATAATTATAGTTATAGATCACTAGTATATTGTTTATATACAATGGAACAACAAATAAACAAGAGGAACACCTTAAAAGTAATAACATGTAGGATTAAAATATAATAAAAGAGCAACTCTAAGTTATCAAATTATTTTCTTTCTTGTATTGATTCCTTTCACCCATGTGAGGTTTACCACTCATTTGAAATTCTTTTAGTAAAATGGAGTACTCACAATACAATTCTAAAGGTACAGGTCGGGGAAATCAAGGATATTAAATGATATTCTTGGTCCTCCTCCAACTGTGTTGGTTTACGATTCTAATATTGGATAATCCCCATATATACAACATGTATCCACCCAAATAGTGGGTTCGTCTTTGTTAGTATGGCGAAGGTGTACAATTCATGAGTCTATCCCCATTGTCATGAAGCCTATGTACCATCATGTTATCTTTTCTATACACATGCCTACATAAGCAATCTTGAATAAAAAAGGAAAATACTATAAAAAATCCATCTATACACCTTAGAGGGGTTTCTTCACCATTTATGATCTTAATGAATATTTGATTATCACAGTCTACTATAAAATTGTTCAGGCTAGTTCAGAACTAAAAACCTATCCTAGGATCTTCTAGGGCTCACCCTTGACTATCTAGTTGTACAATAGGTCTCATAAAGAATCCCATGAAAAGCTCCTTATGGATTCTCAAAAGTTCCCCTATTAGTTTTTTCTTGGTCTCTTTTCTATGAATGTGTCAATTGACTACCCTAATGTTCAAGTCAATATATTCCAATAATGGTTGCTCTGATCAAATATACCTAAAAGAGAATATCACTATATTCATATTTAGTATAACAAATACATTTCTATCCATCAATCTTCTAGCTTTTTAGGTTCCCAAAACTTTATGTGGGTAATTTCTTGCATCATAACTCAAAATGTTTTTCTTTGCTCTTTTCCATAATGGCTATCCATTCTATTTCTATTATATCTTCTCGTGCATATCTTGATTCTAATCTTGTTATGTTTGTCTTTATTTTTTGCTTAATTAGAACTTAATCCATTTTATTGTAAGATATCCCTAATCAAATGATAAATATGAATATGATAGGATTGGTTGCCTCTATCAGGAAGTCTGACAAGGTCGACTAAAGGGTCGATGTGAGGGTTGATGCACTTTTCTAAGTGGTCATACTTGGCCTCTTACTATAAATAGAAGACCTTGAATATGATATATTTATATCGTTGGAGGTCAAAATACTCCTACAAGGAAAGGAGATCCTCCCTATAGTGGACATTGACATGATTATCACATGTTGTCGATCTAGAAAGGATTCTAGAGGAATAGATGTAACCCTTCTTGACTATTTCCACAGAAGATCTCCATGGTTCTCATCTTCTTTGTTTCTTTTCTTCTTCTTCTGACCTTCTTTGGTTGTGGGTTTGGAAAACCATGGTGGTTATGCCTTTACTCTCCTTAGATCTTTCCCTATTGCCTTTTTTTGCCTCGACTAGGTTGGCTCTTATAGGAGAGACGTTGAGAAGGTTGCTAGTGAGGTATTTGAGGTGTTCATCATGATGATTCAAGCTTAATTAGAGTTACTTCCTTTATGAAGCTTGAGATCTTCGTAGAGGCAAGTGATATGACGGTTGTTTTGCATTCTCTTCTAGAAAACCCTTTTTGTGAATCACTTTTATGCTAAGATCATGCTTGAATACCTTAAAATAGTAACCTTTATGGACTATTGTGCTTGCATGAGGAGGATATCCAAGATGTCCTATTTCCTTTTCTCTTGCATGTTATTCTAAATCAGAATGTTGTTTACTTAATTAAGTTGGAAATTTATTATATATAGTATCATGTTTTGAAAGTGGCTCCTTATGAGTTAGCACCCATGCATGTTAAGGAAATTTGAGATTGCTTACCTTCTTTCTCTTGCATATTTATATAAAGTTTAAAGATGATAGTTTTTGTGTTTAATACGAGATTTTTTTAGATGTATAATCATTCTCTAAAAGAGGCTCTTTTGTGGAGGGTGACTTATAATCTAGAGGAAACTGAGACTTTAATCTATCTTGCCATTTTTAATATGGCTCTTGCCTCAAACTATAACTCTTATACTTCCTCCTTCCCTCACCATTTTTAGTTCATACTAAGAGCATCAAGAAAACCCCTTATGTGATGGATTATTGTTGTTATAAGAAATTATACATGTTCTTTCATAACAAAGGTTCAATATTGGAAAGTTTTATGCTTAAATCACCTTTTTCTAAGATTATGATGTGATTTGGACCATAAAGATGTAAAATTGAGAAGGAAAGATTGGATCGGGACAAGTTTAAAACCCAGGCTAGCACATGTTGCACATTTTCACAAAATCTGATTTTTTTGCCTAAACTTGTCTAGAGGTTTATAATGCTTGTTTTACATAATAGTTGTTCTTATCCTCAATTTTATGCTTAGATATACATGAATGATAAGTAAATACCATTTTAATCAAGTGAAACTTATTCTCATGCAATTCCCTATGGTTGTGGAACTAACCTAGTATTCGGTAGTAAAGATGGTGAAATGGATAACCGAATAGTAACCTTGAATTTTAAGAAGGTACTTTGAGTCATATGCTTTTGATTATGTTTGGGTAATCGGGGGTTGTTTTACTCGATACCTTATTGTGGATATGTAGATGAGTGTGGTTATAAGGAGTAGGCTCTAGATGGGATCCACTCCTTACTTATTTTAGGAATAAACCCATTCAGTCCAAACACACTAATAAGAATAATGGATTAAGTGTATTTTTTATTTCATAAATGAATGATGTAAAAGAAACATGTATATATAGCGGCGGTAAAATCACAACTATTATATTATCTCAAAGTATATCATATATTTTTCCTCAATGCAAGGTTGGTCTTATAAAAATAATCTGATAACCTACATTAATACAAAGGAGTACTTCCATAGGGTAACCTAATAATCTCAAACTATCCTCAAAGTCCTAATTCTAGGTACATGCTCCATATATGCCATCTTCCTCTAGGAACCTAAATCTGGGTGGGTTGGGAACAACACCCAAAAAGAGGAAACATAAGAGAGGTATGTGCAATATGGATGCACTTTGACATTTAATAGGAAAAATAAAACAAATAAGAAATACCCAGACAGGAGAAGTTCAAAATATGTAGATTGTTAAAAGTCTTGTTCATTCAAGGGAATATCTAGGTCAAAAAGACAAGGCAGATAATGTATAAACAACATCATTTTAGAGAAACTTCCCTTCAAAATATTTCAATAATATCATAGTATTCAACAGTGCATGAAAAAAACAAAGACTGGGATTATTTAAGCAGGAACAAGACACCATGGGATCTCATGCCAAAGGTACAAGTGGAAAAAGAGTGCACCCTAGGCGGAAATCGCACGTCCCCACATATAAATGGGTAGAAAAGCAAACTCTAGGTGAAAATAGTCTATCCTAATATATGGTTGTACAATAGTAGCACTACCACTAATAAGGTTAATCTAAGTGACATGTGGAATAGAGAAGGAAAGTATACATTTATTCGATATCAGATCATTTCAATAAAATGAGATGATATCATCAATATTGCATCACAAGTCGAAATGTATTTTGGTAACCAAAGAGAGAAATTCTCACAAGAAATCTTATAAAAGATTGCAAGAGATAAGAAAAGGAGATTTGTTTACAAAATATATGCCTCAAATTGGAAGTTTAGGGTTTTTCATCAAACACATGTTCATAAGATAATAGGGTAGATGCATAAAACTTGAAGATCAGTCTTAGAAAGACTAAGGTGACACCCTGGGTCCACATCAAGGCACAAAAACACCTAGTATTATGTTCACATAAGATCAAGGTTAGTATTTCAGAAATATAAGATCCTAACAACTTTTCACTTAGTTTGGTTAAGTTTGGAGACTCATACTAATAGGAATGTCTCAACATTTTGATTACAAGACATATTTTTAATTGTTTATTTATATGCATTTATAACTAGTTATGAATTATGTGATACTTATGTATTTCTAGATTTGATAAATCAAAACCACCATGGATAATACCAATATCCCCTACATGTGACAAACAAAGTATGTGGTATTAGAGGACACAAACAAGATTTCTCCATAATAAGCATGTGAACAGTTCAAAACATTCAAAGGGGTGAAATGTTTGAAACGCCCCTAAATTGTGGGACTGGTGGAGCTAATACTTGAGGGCATCTTAGGGATCTGACCTACCAAGACCCTCTTCATCTCACGATGATGGGGGTCATATTAGTTGTTGTTTCATTTTCCTTTGATATTGATGGATCTGTAGAAATGAAGAAGAACATTAATCATTTCATGTTCACTGTGCCTCAAGATTGTGGATATATAGGATGTCGTGCTGAGAAATAAGCAAAACCATGTAGAAGCCTACTGTATAAATTATTGGGCTAAGGAAAATATTTCTCTAAGGGTTCAAAACCAAACAAACCAGATTGGATCAAAGTCCTAACAACAAAGAGGTACTAAAATCAAAGAGGTGTAAAATCCCCCATGAGTTCCCTCAAGTCGATCCATGTTGGTGCCAAGGACAAAGGTTCATCGAACCTCCTCTCTGGAGTTGTTTTGTGGCCCATCGAGCTCATAAGTTTGGGAGAGTATACTAGAGAAAGTATAGAGGAAATGAGATCATCAAAGGAATAAGATGAGTGTGGAGAGGCTTATTGGATATCTTTTAGTTGTTGCAAGTGAGAGTCATCTTCCCGGGCTTCTGGTTGTTGGAAACCTAGGTGGACTTAGTTGCGGTTAGGAGAGAAGGATCAGGAGAAATTGTATGTGAGGATTTCAAGAAAAGAGGATAAGGAATCTACAACAAGGATATGTATATTGGTGGGTATTAGTCTTGAGGATTTTCTAGGTGGTTGTGTAGGGGGTGTTGCCAAAAAAATAGGTATTTCCTCAATTGGTTTTGAAACCCTTAGATTTTGGGATCATTAGATGTAGAAAATGATAAGGAAATCATTGGATAAATAATTTTAAAAATAGATGGATGATATTGGAGAGAGTTTAGAGGGAAAGAAGTTTGACAGTTGAGTTCCTAGCAGTGCTCTCCTACCAAAGGTAGGAGAAAACTCATTGGCTGTCTAATTGAAATCCAAGGGCCTGCATGTGAGACAACATTAAGGGGTATGGGTTTACAAAACCTTACCATGTGACAGCAACAAAATATTGATAATCATTTAAATAAACTTAATATTGGTTCTCTATTTAATTTTTTCTTGTTATTATATTCTAAAATTTTTTTAAGGAAACTAAACTTGTAAAGTGTTATGAAAAATGACACCTAGACTAATTGGGAACCAATATATGATTTTGGCACGTGTTTCCTATTTTTAGATCATCTAGTAGATGATTTAATATATATAAGTATATTATTGTTTCTTTCATACATACTATTATGATCCTCACTAAGTTTACATAGTTGGTAATCATGATTATTTTAAGGATATTCACTCATGTAGGAAATTTTTATTGTTTTACTTCCCTAATTGATGATGTCACTTTAGCTTTCCATTAAGTACAATTATTACAATTTCATCAATTTAAAAGGCATCTATTTGAGATTAGATTCTAGTTTTGACTACCAACTTTCCAAAGTAGAAGCTATAATATATATTTCTGTAATAATTTGCAGTTAACATTTCTAGATGATATGTATTGATGTTGTTATGATATGTATAACTAGGGGTCCTTGTTTTGTTCCATATTCAAGAGTTTGAGGGAAAAAATGGAGATAAATCATTACAGCAAGCATATATGATAATATCAATATTGCTTTTTTTGGCTATTTAGATAGGTGTCATGTTAATTGATTTTCTCAATGGATTTTTACTCCAATAAATAGATATATCACATTTATTGGGGGCGTACATTTGTTGTGATATTTATTTAGTATTTCAAAGTATTTCAAGCTTATCATGTTTATGTTGAATTGTGTTTTCTATAAATCATTCTCTACTTAGAAAGTAAATCTATTTTAGGATTCACTGGTATAGTGGGAAGATAAAACATCCAATGTGTTTTAATCACTAAAGAAAAGTATAACTATTTTTTTCATACAAAATATATTTAATATATTAACTCATATCCACCCTTTATATGTATTATTAGTGTATCAATGATTTTAGTCCACATTAGAATAATATCTTCTTAATAGTTATCCCTTGAACTTATTTTTATTCAAACCATGATATTAGGGTCTCAAGGATAGGTAAACCTAGGTGTGAATGTGTTACAACACTCCACCCTATAAGCATATTTTTCCCTCAAACTCCAATCAACTATAACAATAGAGAATTGAGTCAGTTATCATCCAAAATGTAACTACATCCATCTAAGCATTGTGTGTCCACTATTTTTCTCACGCAAACTTTGAATTAACAAAGCTAAACCAAATTCTAGGGTTTAGTTGACATATTCATGCTTGTTAAGATTACCTACATTATGGTGGTAGTTTTATCATTGTTTTCTTAGACTATCAAAATTACTTACATAATATTTTCTTAGGTGTAGAAATTCCAAACATGCAATGACTAGGGATTAGTAAAGTCTCTCTTTTTAACAATGTAAGCATTAGTACCCAAATTACATAAATATGTTCCCTATGGGATCATTTAGATAGGTCTAAGTTGAGGTTATTAATTATTCCCCAATATTATGAGTGTTATATTGATTCATAAGAACACAACCACTAATATAGGAAAAATTAACTTGATTAGGAAAAAAAACTAAGCATATCATTGCCACTACTATTATCAATATCATAATTATTATTTTCTTTTATATATTTTTTTCCTAAATTTTAAGTGTGAACATACTTGAATGGTATGAAAAGAACAAATGTTTTCTTTTATTTTTAGTATTAGGATTATGTCTAAAGTTTTGTACTGTTATCGTTTCTTCAAACCTTATTAATATCTATCACATCCTCATTTTCTTTAGGTATGTAACTCCAAGTATTACATAATTTAATCCTTTATTGGATCAGAAAACATTGGGATCTTATTTGTGCCTTTTTAGGTATAACAAATGACGCAATGAAATTATGTTAAAAAGATAACGATGGATTAAGCATCATGGACAATTTGGCAAGATACTATTATTCATATGATTTAGATAGGATTTATGAGGGTTTAAACCTAATTAAATTACTTAGGGCTTTCTGTTGAGAAATTAGAAATTTTTATCTCATAATAATGTTCTAGGGGATATTAGGGAACCATTGTCAAAATTTGGAAGCTTTTTGACCTTCTTTGACCCCTCAAATGATTTTATGAGAGTTCCTATATAGTTGGCACCCAAATAAACATGATTTTTCAATTTAATATGATTGATTTTATAAAGGTAACTGGGTTTGAATGTCACATCGACATTATTCCATGATCTAGGATTTCACACAAAGTTCTAATTATATAGCTATGTCACACGCTCCCTTTATTTTTTTCTACTTATGCATGGATCACTGGTCACCGTTGGATGAAGATTCAAAGGCGAGTGGATCATTGACTACCTCCCGCCCATACCAGGACTCTGCGTAGTCTGATTACTCCCCAAATCCTCACAATTTGCTTGAATTCTAGAGCAAATCGGGCATAGATTTCGATTCCAATCATTTTTTACTCTAATTGGAACCTATATATGTGGTAGCTTACCCTTACTCACTATAAAAATGAAACGACCAATTTTTCCATGGCTCTCCTTCTCGAATACGTGTTGTGTACCTTCGTTTGACCTTTGTGATAGTGGGAAAAGGACCAGAAAGTTCCATTGGGTCAAATCTCCTTGTAACCATGCCACAAACTTGCTTCTCTTACCTAGAGAGAATAGCTTCTATGCTATGACTCAACTCATCTTTCTTGCAATTGATAGCATTGTAAGCATCCTTACCCTTTGTATATTCTTCTCACAGTCCTAGTTTACTGTGAGTTTTCCTCAGGTGGCGGGTCAACAAACTCTAACAATGTAGCTGGAGATGAGGTTGGTCTTTAGGCTAACTCGCAATGTTTTTCCCTATTTCTATTTTGGTTGACTTCGGGAGTTGATGATGAACATATTAGTTCATTCGATTTTGAGTTCCCTCATTAATGCCTTGTGTTCTTCAGCTCTGTTCTTCGGCCATGGCTGGTTTGTGGATGAGGTTTTGGGCACTCTTCATCACCCCATTTTGGTTCCCTGACTTCGAACTATCAAGATGAAGAGATCGTAAGACTCCCCTACACCCAAGCCTCCAGCAAGGCGAGAGTTGGTTTGGAGATTTGAACATGCCAAAACTAAGCGCAAAAATGCAAGTGGACGTGTCGCGTAATATAGGCCTTGTGAGGCCCGAGTCGAACTCAGGGAGATGTAGTCTCAGTGACTACTACTAATGACAGTATGATCAGCTACGCCGGTTGAAATGGTTAAATTGGGTTTTAACAAAAAAAGAAAATGAAAGAGAAAACAAAAATGGTTGATTCAATTATGATGAAATTCCTTACGTTTACCGGTTTCACCATGGGGTCTCGTTGTATATTATTTTTACCAAATTAATATAAATCCCATTAATATCCTGGATAGAAAGCTTGTAGCCCGAATTGTTCATTCCTGCGATACAATCCACTACCTAAGACTAAGCCAATTCCATGTCAATGGTAATTTTATTCTTAGATTTGGCACATTCTTGAAAACTTTGGGTTCATTCCACCACCCATACGTCACCTATGCTAAGGAACGCGTGGGGCAGTGTACAAGTTATGGTTTTCTAACTGTTAATCCTCCTTCCGAAGTGATTATTGGTCTAATACCTTATCGATGTTGATCAAGCAGTGGCAAGTCATTCAAATCCACACTTATATATCCAGGAATAAAGAGAAACTTATACTAAATCATGTAAATAGTCAATACAACGATTCTCCTGGGCTACTCCTGGGTCCTAAGGAGTATAAGGGTTTAGCCCTGCATGGTTATCGGTTGAAAATGCATGGAAGGAGAGAAGAGAAATGTAGGAAACATGAAAGAATTCGTGTAACCCCTGGAAAGGCGATGTTCCGGATGATCCTTCTCGAGAAAAGTGCGATCTTCAGTCTTCTGGCGGCAGAAACGCCCGTCAAAGGTACTCGAATTGTCTGATTGTCATCCTTCAGCTCCGTGCTCCTCTCCCTCTCTTCTCTGGCTGTCATGCGGTGCAATGTGATATCCCTTTAGGTCTAGACGACCTCTCTTTTTGTCCTAGGTCACTTACGGTACCATTTAACGTAGACCGTTGGATCGGGGCAGCCAGTTTAGATTGCTGAAATCTGATAGAGTTGGTGGCACCGATAGAGTCAGGCTTTTGTCGATCTCTGGATGAGTCGGTGCCATCAACAAGAATGTCAGTGGCACCGAGCTGAGGAAAATTTTCTCCCTTTCTCGCTAAATCTAACTCGGTGGCACCGACCTGTGTGGTCGATGCCATCGACTCATCTGGTTGACCGCATCCATTGCTATAGGTAACTCGGTGCACTGACTTTAGGGGTCGATTCCATCGACTCTTTTGGTCGATTGCAACCTTCTCACTGATCTTATCTCGGTGGCACCGACTCAAGGGTCGGTGGCATCAACTCTACTTTGTATATAAAATACCTAAAAAATACATAAAAACATATATAAGTCTGAGGAATATATAAAATCATATAAATATGATAAAATAAGCTTAATTTGTTGCAAATAGAGTGTACAAGCCAACAATAGTTATTTATGCGAATATAATCAAGAAACTGACAAACAAATACACAAAACATGTATAAAATCGGCCTGTAAAAGTGACTTAAAACCCGTGCATCAAACTCCCCTGAGCTAAATCTTACTCATCCTCGAGAAATAATACCTTTGGATCTGATTGAGATAAGTCAGATGAAGCACATAAGTGCATAAGGTATATCTAAAAAGTCCCCACCTTTGGTCCTCATATCATCCCTCACTGACCACTGAACACTAAATACCATCTAGGCGACCAAAAACCTCTATAAAAGTTGTCCGTCCCCCAATCAATGAAACACTATCAGTTAGAGAAGTTAACATGATAAATTCTTCCGATTTATAATTGATGCATTATGTGATCTCCTATCTATGTTGCTCTTTTCTCTACCTACCATCTACATGGAAGCAGTTCTCCTGATAGAATAATGAATGAGGAGACAATCATTTGAGAGGCCTACCAATAAGAGCAACAAGTGGTTAAATTAGGTGGCTGTAGAAGAATCATGAGCACATAAAATCATCATGCAATCACAATTATGATAAACCTATGATGATGAGAATTTAATAAAATGCTCCTAATGCCTGATCATTGTGGTGGAATGATGCACGCAACTATTATGTCATCTCAAAATAAGACAAAATATCTACAAAACTACATCATGTACTAATTCTTCTTGATGATATAGGTAGGACTATGCCCTTTCTCCCTCACTTTTTTTTAAACTCTACTCAATCTTTTGTTTCCAATTTCTTTCTTCTTCTTTTTTTCAAGCCCCATTTCAACATACTATTACGGGCTTCTACTTAGACTACACTTTTTTTTTAATCATGACATTATTTTTCTTCTTTATTTCAAAGGTATGGGAAAAATCACTACCTTGTTATGTTTTAGAAGAATGCTTAGCACATGATGATACTATATGCTTTATGTAATGTAGTTGTAACTATAAGAATAAAGATGTAATGCAACTAAATGACATGCACCATGATTTTGTTGTGCATGTATGTTTTTCTATTTTTTTTAAATTTTGCACTAATGCAAGAAAAACTAAACAACTATTATGTAAAAGTCTACTATGCAATATAAATGCAGTCAAGAGAAAGAATGATAACATGTACTCAATCTTCTTATGGTGGAGTGTAAAGTGGATGTATGCGGTGGATGAGATCACTCGACTAAGAGATAGAACCTTTAGAGAAAATCATATGTCCCTCTCTAATGACCTGTGTATAGGGTAATCAAGGGGTTTCTTTCTTAAATTTTAATTTATGGTCACGTTAGTGTTTGATCAGTTTAGGCTCAACAATCCTTGTCAATCACTTTTCATGGACAAATAAAATGGTCATTTATGTTCTAATGTCCTGGAGCTGACTTACTCAAGCACTTCATCAGTTATGTGACTCGATTACTCACAAGATAGGCTCACTAATTATTTTAAAATTTACTCATTTTTCATATGCACCCAACCCCAGAGATTGATATACTCAAATGAAACCAAGCATTTATTTCTCCACAAATTACACTAGGCAGATTGTGGATCCTAAAAATTTCAATAAACCTAAAAATAAAAACAACTAAATTTTTCAAAAATAAAACATCATAAGAGAAATAAAGAAAAACTAAGATAAAAGGTTGTTCCAGCACCCCCCCCAAGCTTGAATATGACTATGGCCTCATAGTTAAAATTCCAACTCAAGAGGTGGAACAACAATACCATTTTCTCTGAAGGGTAGTGGAGGTGGATGGTTGGAGGCTCATTTGACCAAGTTGTTCTTGATAATCTCCCTCTTATTGGTGGCCCATTTTTGCATCTTAGTGGTTCTAAGACGTGACATTCTTTAGCCTTATTTGATCTACAAAAAAGGGGCTAAAAAAACTTTTTCAGTGTTGTTTGTGGCCTTTTTCAGGTGGTTGTATGCCAGGATTCGGTGGCATCGACTCTGCCAATCATTTTTGGTGCATTAACGCACCCACCGAACCTGGAACAATAAAAAATTTTGGTGGCACCGACTAGGAAGTCAGTGGCACTGACTTTTTATCAGTTATACGCGCCTGTAACTTTATGAAAATCTTCAGGGAAGTCGGTGGCACGGACTTGGAAGTCGGTGGCCCCGACTCTGCCTTTCCAAAGCCGATCCAACACTGATCAAATCTCGGTACCACCGACATGGATGTCGGTGGTAGAGACTTTGTAAATTATGAACACTTCCAAACATGAATCAAGGTACAATTTTTACAAAAAAAAATGAAAAATTAAGCAAAACTAAATGTATAAAATTAAAAGAACATAAATAAACAATCTAAAAGTTGGGTTGCCTCCCAACAAGCACCCTTGTTTAATGTCCTAGGCTTGACATGAGGAATACCTTCAACTTGGGTAGTCAAGAGGTGGCTTTGATGATTCAAATGGAAGCTTAAACTCCACTCTATCATCACCAATCCCAAGTGTCAAATATCCTCGCCTAATAGTAGTGATCACATCAGATGTAGCTTGGAATGGTTTTCCCAATAGCATCTCAGATCCTTTCATCTCAGGCATATCCATGACCACAAAATCTATAGGAAATATGAACTTGTCTACTTTAACTAGCACATCCTCGCATATACAATGTGGCTTCACAATTGACCCATCTGCCAACTCAATTGTCATGGAGGTTTTTGTTGGCTTCTTCAATCCCAACTTCTGAAAAGTAGCAAGAGGCATGAGGTTAATGCTTGCTCCTAAGTCACATTGTGCTTGTGGGAACTGTTGTCCACCTATAGAACAAGGGATGTAGAAATGTCATGGATCCTTCCTCTTTCTTAGAAACTTTCCTTGAATAATAGAACTCACTGCTTCATCACCACACCAAACATTTGTATCTTTGATCCTGCATTTCTTATTGATGATGTCCTTCATGAACCTTCCATATACAAGGATTTTCTCTATAGCCTCCACTAGTGGGATGTTGATGTGGAGCTTTCGAAAGATCTCAAGATATTTCCTAAAGTGTCTTTGCTCTTTCCTCGGCTTCAGACTATCCTGGAATGGCACACTTGTCTTCTCTATGCGCTTGTGTCGTGGAATATATGGAACTTTGGGGGTATCCTCCCCTAAGCTTGCTTCAACACCACATTCTGAGATGGAGTTTGACACATCTTCTGTGGATGGAACGACTTGTGGCTGCTTCTCCTTGCTTGTGGGTGTCTCCTCATTCACTTTGGCTGCAACACTATAGAGTAGAGCCTTCATCTGTTCTTCCTTGTGTGGCATTGTGCACCCTCCTGGAAGTCCATACAAACTACGAGGGAATGGAACTATGGATGTATACTCTAAATCTAGATGCATGATGTTCTGCTCAGGTATCTCCTCAATAGGGGGCTCTGACTCCTTGCTGACTGAGATATATTTAACATGTTGATGTTGTTGAGTGGGTGTGACATTCCTAGTAAGTTCCTTTTAAATGAGCTTCTTCATGAAAGCCATCTCCTCTACAATTTGAGAAATTTGACACTGCATATTTTGTATCCGTGCCCCATGGCTCTGAAGAACCTGTTGTGTTTGTCCAATGAACAGCTCATTTTGCTAGAGCAGTTTCCTCAACATCTTATTGGTACTATCTTCTTCATTGTTTCTATACCCCTACTTCCTCATGTACTTGACCATTTCTGCCTCTTCTTCTTATTATTATTTCTTTTGATATATCTTCTTAGCAATCAAATCAAGTTTTTCATTCAACACATTGATTGCCTTTGACTCTGCCACACTCTTGATGTGCTTTGGGCGTTCTCTCTCATTACCCTAGGATTGGTTTCTAGCCATGTTCTGTAGTATCTCATGGCACTTAGATGGTGAGTTATTAAGAAAGAAACATGTGCCTACACTATCTAGAGTGACACGTTCATTGTGGTTGAGACCAAAGTAAAACATCTTGACTTGGTCCTCCTGATCTATCCCATGATGGGGAACTTTCCTGAGCATGTTCTGAAAATGATCCCAAGCCTCAGAATAGGACACAAGTGCTTGCTATTTGAAATTGTGGATGTTCTTCATGAGCTCGTTTGGATTTTCAGGAGGGAAGTACCTTTCAAAGAAGACCTCAATCATATGATCCCATGTCTCAATGATCCCATGCCAGCGATGATGGAAACAACTTCAGGTAAATAGTTGTTTGTGGAAATTTATCCACTTTCACCATGTCACAACACTCCACAAATAGGGTTGTCAATGGGGAGGGTATTATCCGTTTACCCTTACCCATACCCTGGAGGGTAAGGGTAAGGGTAAAGATTTTTATTACCCTTTATCCGTTTACCCGTTCCCCATTTCCCCGCTATACTATAAGGGGAGGGTAAGGTATAGACATTATCCATACCCTTTTACCCTTTTACCCGCACATGATATAAAGGTTACACAAATATAAATATTCTAAAGGGGTTTGTATGTAAATGTTTAACCCTAATACTTTATTCTATCATTGGAAAATGACTTGGTGTTGTGCTTTTAATACTTTCTTGTTGAGAGAAAAACATATATATCTTGCAGAAAATGAGGTGTTGGTGAAATACTTATTTGTTATGCATACTTATGCAAAGAAAAAAATAATTTATGCATAAAAAATAGTTATTGTGTGAATTGACTTAACTTTACATGGAGAAACATATGATTTTGAATTGGATATAATGTTTTATATGTTGTTATTAATAAATTAGTTATAAAATTATTAAAAATCAACACACAATGTGTATAAAATTCTTTTTTATCAAAATTACCCGCTTACCCTTTACCCTTCCCGTTTACCCTGTGTAGAAGAGGGTAAGGGTAAGGGGAGGGTAAGGGGATTGCTGAGAAGGATAATTACCATTACCCTTACCCGCTACCCAAAGAGGGTAAGGGTAAGGGTAAGACCTTACCCTCCCCATACCCTCCCCATTGACAGCCCTATCCACAAAGTTGTTGATGTGTTCCACCAGGTCTTCATGAGTATGCCCATGAAAAGCCTGCGACTTGACTAGTGCAATCAGCCCTAGATCAATCTTGTATTACGCCGCATTCACTACATGTTTCTTGATCGGGCCCAACTGAGCAGTCAAAGAAGACTCCTTGATCTTCTCCCATATGGTCTATTCCCCAGCTGCTGCTCTGTCACCCATTGTTGCTTTACTAGTACCTTGAAATTTCAAATAACAGTGTATGAACTGGTACTAATAATTGAGAAAGATAAATAAGATTTGCAATTCAATTCAAAAGATTAAAATAAAATTACAAGAAAAATAAAAAGTGGCCCAGAGTGGCCAACCGCAGCACTCGTAGTGCTGAGAGCTTGCCGTCTCCCCGGCAACGTCGCCAAAAACTTGAAACGCCAAAACCAAGCAAAAAATGCAAGTGGCGCGTTGCGTAATATAGGCCTTGTGAGGCCCGAGTCAAACTCAAGGAGACATAGTCTCAGTGACTACTACTAACGAAAGTATGATCAGCTAGGCCAGTTGAAATGGTTAAATTGGATTTTAACAAAACAAAAGAAATTAAAAGTGAAAACAACAATGGTTGAATCAATTGTGATGAAATTCCTTAGGTTTACTGGTTTCACCACGGGGTCTCGTTGTATATCATTTTTACCAAAATTAATATAAATCCCATTAATATCCTGGATAGAAAGCCTATAGTCTGAATTGTTCACTCCTATGATACAATCCACTACCTAAGTCTAAGATAATTCCATGTCAATGGTAATTTTATTCTTAGATTAGGCACATTCTTGAAACCTATGGGTTCTTTCCACCACGCGTACGTCTCCTATTCTAAGGAACACGTGGGGCAGTGTACAAGTTATGGTTTTCTAACCTTTAATCCTCCTTCCAGAGTGATTATTGGTTTAATACCTTATCAATGTTGATCAAGCAGTGGAAAGTTGTTCAAATACACACTTATATATCCAAGAATAAAGAGAAACTTATACTAAATCATGTAAATAGTCAATACAATGATTCCCCCGGGCTACTCCCGGGTCCTAAGGAACATAAGGTTTTATCCCTGCATGGTTATCAGTTGAAAATACATGGAAGGAGAGAAGAAAAACATAGGAAACATGAAAGAATTTTTGTAACCCCTGGAAAGGTGATGTTTCGGATGATCCTTCTTGAGAAACGTGTGATCTACAATCTTTCGGCGGAAAAAACACCCGTCAAAGGTACTCGAATCGTCTAGTTGTCATCCTTCGACTCCGTGCTCCTCTCCCTCTCTTCTCTAGCTATCATGCGGTGCAACGTGATATCCCTTTAGGTTTTACTGGCCTCCTTTTTTGTCCTAGGTCACTTACGGTACCATCTAACGTGGATTGTTGGATCGGGGCGGTCAGTTTAAATTGTTGAAATCCGACAAAGTCGGTGGCACCGACAACATCAGGCTTTTATCGATCTCTGGTTGAGTCGATGCCATCGACTGGAATGTCGGTGGCACCGAGCTGAGGCGAATTTTCTCCCTTTCTCGCTGAAGCTAACTTGGTGGCACCAACCTGTGTGGTCGATGCCATCGACTCATTTGGTTGACCACATCCGTCGCTATAGGTAACTCGGTGGCACTGACTCAAGGGTCGGTGGCACCGACTCTGCTTTATATATAAAATACTAAAAAAATGTAGAAAAAAATATAAATCTGAGGAATATATAAAATCATAGAAATATGATAAAATAAGCTTAATTTGATGCAAATAGAGTGTAAAGGCCAGAAATAGTGATTTATGCGAATATAATCAAGAAAGTGACAAACAAATACACAAAACACGTATAAAATCGGCCTGTAAAAGTGACTCAAAACCCATTTATGAAGCTTGCAGCTCCAGGAGGCTTATTGTGCCATGGATGAATGCAAGAGTTTCAAGAGTTAGGGGTGAAGAGGGAAGAGGGATCTGATGTCCCTGCAACAAAATCAAATGTGTCACGTTTGATTTCTACAAATTAGATCTTTAGGATATTTCCAGTTATCTGAGGTATTATTCTTAATGAGGACGATTTTACTTACTACCCATTGTCATGCCTATAGTTTGGGATATAATTGAAGGCTTTCTGGTTTTTTATTTTTCTTTTATATGATCCCAGTGTAAGATAAATGTTTTATCTAAAACTTGATTGGCCAATATCTTTTAATTGGTTTATCCTATGGGGTCGGGTATTATATTATTTTTTATTAGTTTTTCAAGATCTAACAATTGGGCTAGGTTAGGAGTCATGAGCATGAATCCAATTTCTTGGATTTCAAAACTTAACCTAATTAGAGTTTATAAGATAATGATTAGGGTTTTGGATTATAATGACAAGAAAATATTGAAGTCGTGATGTCAAGAGACTAGGAGTGAGTGATCCTACTAAATTAGGTAAGTGGTCCATGCCTTGGGTTTTAATCTACAACATTCATATAGTTTTTCTCCTTTAATCATGTTTAAAGTTCATATTACATATGTTATCATGTGAGTGTCTAAATGTTTTAGGAGGTAGTTATATATGTGCATCTTATTAAGATATACTACATTAAGATTCATGGTAAGATCAAATCAGTAAAAAGAACATACATCTTCATGTTTAAGATCAATAATGTGATCATGGGTGAAAACATATGTAAGATAAGATCAAATTAAATACAAATATTTAGGCCCTACTCATGAGCATTTTATGGAATGTTGGTGCCTTATGAGCCCCCTTCACTTTTTAGGTTCAAGCCCAATCTTGTACGCTTTCAGTGTGTACAGACGATTGTTCACTTTCAGCGTGTTCGGTATGTTAATGTTCCTATTCACTTTCAGTGTGTTTAGATGAATGTTCACTTTTAGTGTGTTCGATGGGTTTATGTTCATTAAGTAGGTTCCCTAATAAGAATGTTAAATCGAGTTAATAATGCATCCTTAAGCCATATTTAATGTTTATGCAAGTTCATAACAATTTTAAGATCATTTAAGTTATGTTCATTTACTCTTATCAAACACAACCACTTTCAATAGTTTTGTCGAGTGCATGGCTATGTGTGGATGCACATAGTTGGAGGACATCACCAGCAGCACCCACAACATCAATAGCAGTGGGAGGTGCAATTCGTGAAGCTTTTGGATCCTACCCTGGTGGGGTGCCATTCTAGAGTGTTCCTCTAGTTTATCTTTACATTCATGTTATGTTAGGTTTTCTTTCATGTTCTTAGGATGTTGGACATTCTATTTCTTTCTCTTATGCATGTATAAGACACTACAAGTGAATTTTTTAAATTTCTATGGACCTTTCTTAATTAATGATACTATATCACGATTATGTTATGGAGGTTGTGACAAAAGTGGTATCAAAGCCAATTCCCTTCCAGTAGGTGGTGCCCATATGGGCATGTGGCATGCCAGTCTTAAGTTGTATAGTCTAGGAAAATTGGAAAGGGATACCCACTGAGACGAGATGAAGCCTTCCTTGTGCTGGCAGCCATAGATGGGAGTTGGGTGTCCATGGGCCATTTTGGGTTTGCACTAAAATGAAGAAGAGATTCTGAGGTCGTATATTGAGCTTTGACGAGGACGTCAAGAGTATAAGTGGGGGAGATTGTAACATCCCAAGATTTAAGGTCTTGGATAAAATGATCTTAAAAGGAATGATTGGACTACCCATATTAGTAAGATGCACCTCCTTTTCAGGGAGCTCATCACTAAAAAACTCCACAGTTAACTATGCTCAGCTTGGATTAGTACTAGGATGGGTGACTAATTGGGAAATTTATCTTGGCTTGTGCATGAGTTAGGACAAAGTGCACAGTTAAGGCTAGTGGTGGTTTGTGAGGATGTCATCATTCCTGAAACCCTGCTAGATCCTTAGGCATTGCACTAGGGTATTACAAATGGTATCAGATCAATACTAGGATGGCCACTATAGTATAATCTTATAATTTATCTTTATGCTTATGAATGACTCTTTTTCCTCATCTAGATGGCCCCTAAGCATCGCCCTAAGCATGAAAAGTCATCCCACACTTTGATGGAGAGATTCAATATGACAGTCACCCAATAAGCCATGAAATTTTGCATTCTTTAGAAGTACAGAGCCAAGAAGATTGAGATGAAGTGAGAAAAGAAGTTCATTCGAGGTCTGAAGGAGGATCTCAGCTACTCGCATTCTTAAGGAGGACAAAAGATGATGCGGGAGGCCCTTGATGCTACCCTAGAGATTGAGGATCACCCGGGTAGGGCTGGGAAGAAGAACCACAATGGTGGACAACATCATCACCAACAAAACTACCAATAGAAGAAAAATAATTGTTACCAGGGTCACAACCACAAGCAACGAGACAAGAGAAGGAAGGCATCAGAAGGTGGACCCACTCAGTACAACAATAAGAACAACAATAATGGTCAACCTAAGTGCCCTTAGTGTCACAAACATTATGGCAGGTAGTACAAGCTTGGGAAGGGAGTTTGCTACTTTGATGGAGAGATGGGTCATATCAAGAGAGATTGTACATAGTTCCTTCAACAAGGAGGCATGACTGCAAAGGTTTTGTAGCTGATTCTCCTAGGGAGAAAAGATAGGTTGTATGCTCATGATGGAGGATGAGGATGGAAAGTTAGACCAGGTCATTTGAAGGTACTGCTTTTATTCATGATCAAAGTATTAAAGTCCTATATGATTCTGGTGCATCAAATGCCTTCATTTCATAAGCACTTGTTGATATACTTAGTTTACCTATTGAGCATCTATATAATGATTTGAACATCATAAATCCTAGTAGACATATACTTGAACCCAGTAGGATGTTATCTAGGGTTCCCTTATCTATTTAGGGAAGGGTTTTTCTTGCATATCATATGATAGTAGATATGAAATCCTTTTATGTTATCCTAAGAATGAGTTGTCTTTGTGAGCACTATGTGCTTCTTGACTGTAGAAGGAAGATTGTTTTGTTTTCACATCTTAGGAAGGATCCCTTTGTTGTTAAAGGAATAAGAAGGGATAGGAAGAGTCCCTTCATTTCTTGTTTATAGCTAGAGAAGTCGAGGAGGTCAGGCCATGTTGTGTTTCTTGTATTTCAAGTTTTCATGTAGTGAGGGAATTTTCTGATGTGTTCCTTGAGAACTTGCCTAGTCTCCCTCTTGATACAGAATTAGAGTTCTCTATTGATTTATTTCCAGATACTTCTCCAATCTCAAAGTATCCTTATAGAATGTCTACTACTGAGTTAGTTGAACATAAGAAGTAGCTTTAGGAGCTCTTGGACTTGGTATATATTCTCCCAAGTTCCTCCCCCAGGGTGATCATGTCCTCTTTGTTAAGAAGAAGGATGGTTCAATACATGTGTGCATTGATTATAGGATGCTCAATCAAGTAATAGTCAAGTAAAAGTACCCTTTGACCAAGATCAATGATCTTTTCTATTAGCTGAGGACTGCAAGGGTCTTCTCAAAGATTGACTCGAGGAGTGGCTACCATCAGTTGAAGATTTGGAGTTTTGATATTGGGAAGACATCTTTCCTTACTAGATATGGGCATTATGAATTCATCGTGATGGCTTTCGAACTTACTAATTTTCATGCTATCTTTATGGATCTTATGAATATAATATTTCATCAATTTCTCATTTGTTTTATCATTGTGTTCATTGAAGATAATATGATCTATTCTAAAAATGACATTATCCATGAAGAACACCTCTGTATTACTCTGGATATGCTCAAGAAGCACTATTTATATGCTAAGATATTTAAGTGTGACTTTTGGATTAGAGAAGTCATGTTTCTGGGGCACTTTATCTCTGATGGACACAAAGCAGTTTATCCAGTTAAGGTGAACTCAGTCAAGAACTGGGTTATTCCTAAAACTTCTATAGATATTCATAGTTTCCTCGGTCTAGTAGGTCACTACATACATTTTATTCAGGACTTTTCCATCATAGCAAGACCTCTTACTCAGTTGACCAGGAAGGACTGTAAGGCTATCTGTGATTATGCTTATGAACATAGTTTCCAAACCCTAAAGGACAAATTGACATCTTCTCGTGTACTACTTCTTCCATTTGATGATCATGCCTTTGTAATTTATAGTGATGCTTTGAAACATGGTTTGGGTAGTGTGCTCATGCAAAATTATAGAGTTATCTCTTATGCTTCTCAATAACTCAAGGTGCATGAAGAGACCTATCAAACACATGACTTTGAACTAGCTGCTATTGTTTACGCACTCAAGATATGGAGGCATTACCTTTATGGCACAAGGTTTGATGTGTTATCTGATCATAAGAGCCTCAAATATATCCTAACACATAAGGACCTAAATATGAGGCAGCATAGGTGGCTCGATTTCAGTAAGGACTATGATTTCTCTATCACCTATCATCTAAGAAAAGTCAATGTAGTGGTTGATGCTATTAGTAGAAAGAAGGATGTTAGTTATGCTTCTATCTTGATTGAGGAATGCAAGATGATGAATGAGCTGACAGAGTGGAGACCGTTGCTTGTTGAGGTTGAGTTAAAGTTATCACATATCATAATCAAGCCAGATTGAACTTCTGATGTACTCATTATACAACAGTGTAGCCCTGAATATCCACACATGTTAGAACTTCTTGAGAGAGTTGGGACTAGACTCTCAAAGGGCAAAGATGGTAAGATTTTGATGAATGGAAGATTGTGGATACATTTTGATGAGCTAATATAGAAGGTTCTTATTTAGGCCCAAGACACTAAGTACACTATTCATCCAAGCTCTACAAAGATGTATCAAGATCGGAAGAAAACCTTCTGGTGGGAAGGTATGAAGAAAGACATAGATGCTTTTGTTTCCAGATGTCTGACATATCATCATGTGAAGGATGAAAACCAAAGGCCCGATGGTCTTCTCCAACCCCTTGACACCCTGAGTGGAAGATGGAGAAGGTAACCATGGATTTCTGTATTGGTTTTCCCAAGACTAAGAAAGGGCATGATGCAATATGGGTGGTGGTTGATCGTCTGATAAAGAGTCCACACATTCTAGCTTATAAAACCACTGCCAATGTTTTTGAGATGTCTGATCTATATATTCATGAGATTGTACATCTTCATGGTATTCTCCATTCTATTGTTTCAAATAGGGATACAAGATTTACTTCTAAGTTGTGGAAACATGGTTTAGGATGAATTAGGAACACAACTTTGCTTCAATACTACTTATCACCCTCAAATGGTAGTCTGAGAGAACTATTTAGACTTTATAAGACATGCTTAGAGAATGCATGCTTGATTGGGGAGGATCTTGGTCAAACTTCCTGCCTATGGTTGAGTTTTCTTATAATAACATTTTTCACAGCAGTATAGTCATGGACCATATGAAGCTCTTTATGGTAGGCCATGCATGTCACCTTTGCTCTAGAATGGGGTTGGTGAAAGAAGTCTGATCCAAAGTGATGAGTTGCAGTTCTATACAGATCAGGTTGATCTTATAAGAAAGAGAATGAAGAGTGCACTAGATATATAGAAGAAGTATGTTGATGCTCATAGGTCTAACAAAGAGTTCATGATGGGTGATCATGTTTTCTTGAAAGTGAAACCCATCAAATCTATTGGTAGATCTAAGATATAGGGTATGCTTATCCCTCTCTATATTGGTCCTTTTAAGATCCTTGATAGGGTGGGAGAGAGTTCTTATAGGTTAGCACTACCACCAGCTTATGAACATATACATAATGTATTTCATGCTTCCTTATTGAGGTTATACATCAAGGATGTATCTCTCATCCTACCTCACGAGCCTATTGAGATCAGGAAGGATCTTTCCTATGAAGAGTTGCCCTTAAGGATTCTATATGTTCGGACCAAGAAGTTAAAGAACAAGGATATTGTTCTAGTTAAAGTTTTATGGAGGAATCATGATCTTGAAGAAGCTACATAGGATCTTAGAGAGTAATAATAATGAAATACCCAAAGATTTTCAATCCCTTAAATTTTAAGGAGGAAACTTTTATAAGGAGGGGAGGATTGTCACATCCTAATTTTCTTTAGGCATGAAATTCCAAGTATTACATAATTTACTCCTTTATTGATTCATAATACCTTGTGATGTTATTTTAAAACGAGCATGATGGATTGAGCATCATGGCCAATTTGGAAAAATAATGTCATTCATATGATTTAGATAGGAATTATGAGGGTTTAAACTTAATTAAATTACTTAGGGCTTTCTGTTGAGAAATTAGAAAATTTCAGCTCATAATAATGTTATAGAGGTTAATGGTGAACTATCGTCAAAATTTGGAAGCTTTTTGACCTTCTTTGACCCCTCAAATGATTTATGAGAGTTCCTATGTAGTTGGGACCCAAAAAAGCATGATTTTGTAATTAAATATGATTGATTTCATAAAAGTTATCTGGTCTTGAATGTCACGCTGACATTATTCCCCGATCTGGGATTTCTCCCAAAGTTCTAATCATATACCTATGTCACATGCTCTCTTCATTTTTTTCTACTTATGCGCATATCACTGGTCACCATTGGATGAAGATCCAAGGGTGAGAGGATCATCAACTACCTCCTTCCCACACCAAGACTCTATGCAGACTAAGTACTCCCCAAATCCTCATGATTTACTCAAATTCTAGTGTGAACTGGGTAGGGATTTCGATCCCAATCATTTTGTGACTCATATCCGAACATATATATATATATATATATATATATATATATATATATATATATATATATATATATATATATATATATATATATATATATGTATATATATAGATAGATAGATAGATGGATAGAGAGGTAGATAAACCTAACTTGGTACCAAAATGAAATGTTCGATTTCATTGTGGCTCTCCTCCTCAAGTGCTTGTTGTAGACCTTTGTTTAACCTTCATGATAGTGGGAAAAGGACTAGGAAGTTCTATTAGAGGTCTAGGATTTCTACGCGTTGCCAATTTGGGTTGAATGTCTTTAGTACCCCACCACAGACTCACTTCTCTTCCTTGAAGAGGATGACCGCTCTGCTGTGACTCAACTCATCTTGCTTGTAACTGATAGCGTTGTAAGCATCATGACCCTTCTTCATGTTTGAGATCAATAATGTGATTGTGGGTGAAAACCCTATGTAAGATAAGATTAGATTAAGAAAAAATATTTAGGCCCTACTCATGAACGTTTTATGGAAGGTTGGTGCCTTATGAGCCCCCTTCACTTTACGGGTTCTAGCCCAATCTTGTTCACTTTCAGTATATTCAGATGACTGTTCACTTTCAGTTTGTTCAGTATGTTTATGTTCTTGTTCACTTTCAGTGTGTTCAAATGATTGTTCACCTTTAGTGTGTTTGGTATGTTGATGTTCATTGAGTAGGTGCCCTAATAAGAATGTTAAATCAAGTTAAGAATGCATCCTTAAGCCATATTTAATGTTAATGCAAGTTCATAATAGTTTTAAGATCATTTAAGTTATGTTCATTAACTCTTATCAAACCCAACCACTTACAATAGTTTTGTCAAATGCATGCCTATATTGGTGGAGGATAGTGCCAACATCAGTCGCATCATCAGTAGCAGTGGTAGGTGTAGTTTGTGAAGCTTTTGGATCCTACCCTGGTGGGGTGCCATTCTAGAGTGTTCCTCTAGTTTATCTTCACATTCATGTTATGTTAACTTTTATTTCATTTTCTTAGGATTTTGGAGATTCTATTTCTTTCTCTTATGCATATATTAAGACTCTACAAGTGAATGTTTTAAATTTGTATGGACCTGATCTATGCATAAATTGTCGTTATTTTGATATCTAATTTGGTTATTTTATGTGTCATTTGTGCTTAATTGAATATCTTTTTAATACATATTTTACCAAATTAGTAAAAATCACTTGTGCATCATTTCTTATATTTTACATGTATTTTACATGCATTTTACATATTTTAATTATTATAATAATTATTTGATTTTATTCATTGATTATTTTATTGCAGATAATTATTATTTACTGGAGCAAAGTCGATACCATCGACTTGCAACTCGATGGTAGCGACATGGCATCAGAGTACAAATATTTTTTGCTCTAAATTGAAAAGGAAAAGGAGGTTCTACTATGAAGAAGCCGATACCATCGACTTCCAACTCGATACCATTGACTCAGACGTTGCAGACCAAATTTTAATGTGTTAAATCTAACACATATTGTATTAAAAATTATATTTTTAGGTTTCCCCTTGACCTAAACATGTACGGCGGCTATAAAAGGCACCATTAGAACCGCAATTGGGAGATCTATCACGGGGATGATACAACAGCCGAAAGGAGAGAGAAAAGTAGAGGAACCCTACACGGAAGACCTCAGAGGCATTTTGGCGGCGGAAACGATGGCAAATTCTCTCCATCTTCTCCAGATCCACTCTTTAACCCTTTCTCCAATTTACTGTATCTCAAAATTCATGTTTTACATCTTTTCGACTTACTGTGATACCATGTCATCTATTTTCGGATAAAACCCGTAATTCCTTAGGACCCGGGAGTAGCCCGGGTAATCGTTGTATGATACTTTTTACATAGTTTATCATAATTTGTCTCTCAAATCCGTGGTATGATTTCGTTTTCTCCATTATATCATTATGATTGATCACCCTAATGATAATTTAATGCCTTTAATTGCTTTGAAAGAAGAATTAACGGTTGAAAAGAGATGAGATTCACATTAATTAATAAATCCCTTGAACAAGGTGATGTACGGTTAATGGTGGAAACCCAGAGGTTGTTTCTAATGCACCTAGTTTAGGGTATAGGTTACTACGATGGTGGAACCGACCTAGACTTAGGTAGAGAATTGTATCACGACAGTGAGCAATTCTGACTACAGGTCACTACCCAGAAAAGGAGATGAATTAGGATAATTGTGTAGGAATTAGTACAACGAGAACCTACGGTGAAACCGCAATCCTAAGGATTCCATTTTTAATTGATTAAACCAACCATTTAATCGATTGTTTTGTTTTTTTTTATTTTCTTTTTCAATCAACTCTTGTTTTCGGCTTAGCTGATCAATCCTAATTAGTAATAGTCTTTAACCTCACAACTCCCCGTGTTCAATAACTCGGGACTCATAATCTCATATTACTTCGACACGTACACTTGTGTATTACACGCACGTTATATGCGTGTCAAGTTTTTGGCGCCGTTGCCGGGGAGTTGGCATGGTTAACACTATGAAAAATTAGGATCGTCCACTCTAGGCCATTGTATTTATTTTCCTTTTTTTTATAATTTTTTTTTATTCTTCCCATTTTTCATTACATAAAACTTCACTGTTAGTTTTGGCATTGTACATATTCATTTAAATATTTCTTTGTAGTTAGTCTTCTTTCATTAAAAAAAATAAAAAAAGCACATGGCCCCTATTTGTTTTGAGTGTGGAAATGAACATGTAGGTTATAGATGTCTGAGTCCACCTTCATTACATTATGAGAAAATCTCAAAGGAAATTCAACGTGATCATATTAGGATTTTGGTTCAATATGTTTTAAATCGCAAAGGTCCTATTTCTAATGGAGGATGGGGTAGAATAGAGAAAATGGAAGAAGTTGAGATTGAGGATAAGGAATTAGAGAGTGAGGATAACATACTGGAAGAAGTTTTAGAATCACCTCTATCATGTCCTTCCATTGAGCCCACACCCACACCCTGAACTCCTAGGATTGATCTTGAATATGATTGGGGATCTAATGAGGAAGATGAGGAAAATGATGCAAATAAGGTGGAAGACAATTTTGATACATGTGTTTGGGATATGAGTGAAGGAGAGGAGGATACAGAAGGTGCTTTATTTGATAGTGATCTTAGATAGGAGGAAGAGAGTGAGGAAGAGGATACTAAAAATGAAAAGGTGGAGGAATTTCCCATTAACCATCATATAATTCCTTCACCACAATACCCATCTCTTCATTTCCTTATTGAGGATCCTATATGGGATATATATCCAGATGATGATTTTGAAAATTTTTGTGAGGATATTAATGAATGTGGGGGAATTGAATTATTAAAAGAGGAGGAGGCACAGAAATTCACCTTTGATATAACCCCTTCATTATGTGTAGATAGGAGTGATCCATTGGGGATGGTCATAGAAATTAAGGATCAATCATCATTATACCTTTCACATCATGGCTATCTATTTATGCATGTGTGCCCACATCAAGACTTGATTGTGAGTCGTATTCATGTTCATTGTAGTGATAATTTACTATTGAAATGGAACGTCAACCATACATGCTGGTCTTCTGACTATTATTTGTTTTTTATCATTGTTGCAAGGAACCAAAAGTTTAGAAGGAAGAGGCAGATAGACCTTCACCCTCCTCCATGACCACCTGATTATTACTAATTGACATGTGTCCATCCTAGGACGTTAAACAAGGAAGCTTGTGGGAGGCAACCCACCAATTAGGTTTATTTTGTTAAACTTTTAATTCTACTTTTACATTCCTATTTGTAGATTGTGATATCTAATTTTGATACAAGTAAAAAAGGTGCCTTGATATGTCTATTCAGTGTGCAGGGACGCATTGAGTCGGTACCACCAACTTCATTGTCGGTAGTGTCGAGTTTTCATTAGTGACTTCTCACAAGTTGAGCAAGCATCGACACTTCACCGAGCTTGAGTGCTTATTGGAGGGCATGTCTTAATGTGGATCCCTCCCACTCGTCTTTTGTCCTGAATCTCATCTCACATATCGGTACATTTGTTCCATTTATCTTCCTTTGCTTTTGACATTGGGGACAATGTCATATTCAAGCTTAGGGGGAGGAATGGAACGATGCTTCTATCTTTACCTCTTGCATCTTTTCTTTATATCATACATCTACATGTTTTTGTTTCAAAAAAATTAGATTTTTCATTTTGTTTTTAGAGTCCACTTCTATCTAGTGTACTTGTGGACAAAATATAAAATTTTGGTTAGGATTAGCCGTTTGTTGATGATGTGGTATCAATTCTGAAAATTCTAAATAAAAATTTGAATGTGCTCTTATGCTTTGCACTTTAAGCTAAATTTGCTATGTTTAAGAGTACATAACTGGAGGAATTGTTTGGATTAGTCATCTTGAAGACATACTGATTGAATGAAAAACCTAACTTAACCCTATGGCTTGTGTTATGACGATGATGTTTGAGTCCAAACCAACCAAACAGTAACGTGATCTTTAATGTGAATTCTAGAAATAAACTCTAAGGTTACCCTGTTACACAAGTTGATAGAAGAGGGACATATCATGGTTGGGAAAGATATTGTCTCTTAGTCATGTGATCTCATCCACCTTCCATTCATCTTCATTCACCACCATAGGATGATCAAGTTTAATCCAAGTTATTTTCCTCTTGTTTGCATTACATGGCATGATAGGAAGCATATAGTTAGTTCATTTTATTATGCATTAGAAAAAGAAAAAAAAATCATATAATCTCTTTTGAGCACTTGTACTTTGCATAACAAAATTTCATGTAGTTGCATTTGCATTGCATATTTCATAAGGTGTTAAATATTTGTTATCTTGTACCATCTTCTGTCATGAAAGAGTGTAAAAAAACTTATATCTCCTTACTCCTTCTCCAAATAAAAAATAAAAAACCCAAGCATGAACTGTTCATCTTGCTAAAAATACGGTAAGAAAAAAGAAAGAGTTATTGAAAAATAAAAAGAAAAAATAGGAGAAAAGGAGTAAAAGCATTTCAAGTTCAATGCCATATTCTCTCTAAGCAATAAATAAGGGAATTATGGATCTTTTTTTTTGTAAGCACCTTTCTACTTATACTCATCATTAGGATGAGACATTCATTGCATGCATCATTCCACAAAAAAATAGTCATTAGAAGTCATACATTAACATTTTATCCATCATACAGGTCCATCATATTTTTACTTTTTGCATAATAATTTGGATGATTCTTGTGAATGCTATTTTCATATCCACCCATTTTTTCCACCCATTGCTCTGCATGGTAGGTCACCATCACAATTAATCCCCTCATCTATTTTTATTTGGGGATCTGCTTCCAAGTAGTTTATTTAGGTAGATCAGAGCAATGTAGATAGGGAGATAACATGGTGCATCAAGCATGTGTCCTACTAGACATGATATTAACTGCTTCATATTGATAGTGTTTTTCATTAATCTTATTGTGGACATCTATTATGAACATTATTGATCGCTTTAGAGTAGTTACTTGTTCAGTGGTTGGCAAGGACCAGTTTGGGACCGAATGGTGGAGGGAGGTTAGGAAAAATAATTCATAGGTACCTGTCTTCTTGCTGACTTTTTAAAACAAATCCAAGAGTAGTGTTGCTCGAGGACGAGCAATATTCAAGCTTAGGGGTGTGATGTATGCATAAATTGTCGTTATTTTGATATCTAATTTGGTTATTTTATGTGTCATTTGTGCTTAATTGAATATCTTTTTAATACATATTTTAGCAAATTAGTAAAAATCACTTGTGCATCATTTCTTATATTTTTACATGTATTTTACATGCATTTTACATATTTTAATTATTATAATAATTATTTGATTTTATTCATTGATTATTTTATTGCAGATAATTATTATTTACTGGAGCAAAGTCGATACCATCAACTTGCAACTCGATGGTAGCGACATGGCATCAGAGTACAAATATTTTTGCTCCAGATTGAAAAGGAAAAGGACATTTTACTGTGAAGAAGTCGATATCATCGACTTCCAACTCGATACCATCGACTCAGACGTTGCGGACCAAATTTTAATGTGTTAAATCTAACACATATTGTATTAAAAATTATATTTTTAGGTTTCCTCTTGACCTAAACATTTACGACGGCTATAAAAGGCACCATTAGAACCGCAATCGGGAGATCTATCACGGGGGGACGATACGGCAGCCGAAAGGAGAGAGAAAAGTAGAGGAACCCTACACGAAAGACCTCAGAGGTGTTTTGGTGGCAGAAACGATGGCAAATTCTCTCCATCTTCTCCAGATCCACTCTTTAACCCTTTCTCCAATTTACTGTATCTCGAAATTCATGTTTTACATCTTTTCAACTTACTGCGATACCATGTCGTCTATTTTCGGCTAAAACCCATAATTCCTTAGGACCTGGGAGTAGCCCGGGTAATCGTTGTATGATACTTTTTACATATTTTATCATAATTTGTCTCTCAAATCTGTGGTATGATTTCGTTTTCTCCATTATATCATTATGATTGATCACCCTAATGATAATCTAATGCCTTTAATTGCTTTGAAAGAAGAATTAACGGTTGAAAAGAGATGAAATTCACATTAATTAATAAATCCCTTGAACAAGGTGATGTACGGTTAATGGTGGAAACCCAGAGGTTGTTTTTAATGCACCTAGTTTAGGGTATAGGTTACTACGATGGTGGAACCGACCTAGACTTAGGTAGAGAATTGTATCACGACAGTGAGCAATTCTGACTACAGGCCACTACCCAGAATAGGAGACGAATTAGGATAATTGTGTAGGAATTAGTACAACGAGAACCTGCGGTGAAACCGCAATCCTAAGGATTCCATTTTTAATTGATTAAACCAACCATTTAATCGATTGTTTTTTTTTTCCTTTTTCAATCAACTCTTGTTTTTGGTTTAGCTGATCAATCCTAATTAGTAATAGTCTTTAACCTCATAACTCCCCGTGTTCGATAACTCGCGACTCATAATCTCATATTACTTTGACACGTACACTTGCGTATTACACGTACATTATACGCGTGTCAGGACCTTACTTAATTAATAATACTATGTCATGATTTTTTCATGATCTCATGTGTATGAAAAATGCTTCCATTATGCTTGGATTGTGTATGTTATGGGGGTTGTGACATCATCTCATTTCCCTTGTCTAAGTCTTTGAAAAGTTTATTAAGCATATCAGGAATGATGAAATGGATCCGGATTTAATTAGCCAAAATGTTTTACCATCCACATTCTAGCATTATAATGTATTATATAAAACTAATCATTCAAGATCTTATTGCACACATTAAATATGTGTGTATTGGGTTAGGTTAGGATTAAGGTTTACTTAATTTGTCTTCAATTCAGTTTATTCTAATCACATGGGGCAAGGTCTACATTTATTAGGTTAAACAATGAAGTGATGAACTTAGTTTCTAGGGTGTGATTATCCATACCAATACCTTTAAACCAAGACGGGGTAAAGGGTCATCAAGTTCAACCTTTTAAATCGTGTTCCCTTATATTTACCTTGCTTTACCTAAGATAACTACAATTTTTTTTTCTTTAGTTACATCTATGGTGGTTCACTCAGCAAGGTTTACCCATTTATGTTATATTGATGGTAGTTATATTCATTCGAAATTACTTGATAAAGTTACACAAGAGTGAGTTAATGTATTCCTCATTTTGTTAAAGCATCCCTAAAAGGAAAACTTAATCAGAGACACTACATACTAATAGACCCAACACCTTAAAAAAGGATTGGTCTATAACTTATCTAACCACCTAAAGATGTTATATGGGGTAGATAACTCAATCGATATCTATTGAAAACTTGTTATCATGGATCCACACTATATCTAGGGTTTCAAGGTTGATCTAACTAGTCAAAGAGTTTCTTCTCTAAAGGGTATACCTACTATTTAAAACTTCACACGATGGTGATGTGATTCATGAAAAATCAATAAAATCTACAAAATATATTTTCTACATTGGTATAATAATGAAATTAAGTTTAACGATGAACTAATTACAATCTTAATTTGAAAATGGCTACAAAAATAAATATAAGAACCATGTCAATTACTTTCCACCATATCATACCTATGTTGACTATTTTATCATTACTTCATTAAAAAAATAGAGTCTAATTATTCAATAATATGAAAGCATACTAAATCATTTGCAATTTATGGTAAGGGAGTAAGGGGCATCATTTCCTATTACACAATGCCAACTCTTACCAAAAACCTAGGTACAAGCTTTGGGAAAAACTGCACTAAAGAAACTCCATTTGATAGGTATGGCCTACCTAATCCTACTTGAGTTAATTTTGGTTATCACTTAATGAAAAGGAGTTGTCTTTCTTATAAAACTTAACCTAATGTGTAAAGACCAGTATTTAATCATGCTCATTCTCAAGGAAACCATAGTTGAGAGCATACTTGAAGGGGACATAAGAAGAGGGTAAATATAAAAACTACATTTAACCTAGCTTAGTCTATCTAAGGTAGACAACAACTATAGTGGTTGAATTGACTTCCTATAAAATAATGGGGGATACGAGCTAATCACTAAAATTGTTAGCTCATATATTGGTAAGGTTCTAGTCATTAAGGAAAGGGTAGAGGTAGTTAGGGTTGGCATGGAATGGGTTTCATCCATAGGAAGGACCAAGTTAAGTAGGGATTGAAACTCTAATTGGTATCTTGTTACTTATAGATATAACCTTCAACCATCTCTACAAGTCATCTATATACCTACACAATTCATAGTTGTAGGAACACGTCAGGGATAATTTGAAATAGTTATATTGAATGAATGCATATGCCTTGATACCATCTAGTAAGGAGTGGGACCCAGGAGGAGGTCCACTCCTTACTTATTTGAGGAATAAATGCATGTACATTAATAAGAATGTTGTATTAGGTGTGTTTCTCATTTATAAATAGAATGATAAACAAGAAACATAAGTATATAGCAATAGAAAAGTCACAGCTATTACATTATTTCAAAGTATTACATACATTTTTCCTCATTACATGGGTGGTCATACAAAAAGACATCGAATAAACTACATTTACAAAATGGACAAATAGTAGAGGACAAATGATCATCTCAAGATATCATCAAAGTCCTACTTTCTGGTATTATCTTCACCTGAGCCACCTTCCTTTAGACATCTATATATGGTTGGGTTGGGAACAACACCTTGAAAGAGAAATAAAAGGGAGGAATATTTTAGTCTTAACCTAGTATTTATAATATGAAAACATTTAGGCATCTGACAGAAAAATGTAAAACAAATAATATATCTACCAAACAATAGGGATTTGAAATATGTTGGGAGTTCAAGAGGAAGCTCGTTCAAGATGACTCAAAAGTATGAGGCTTTTAATGTCTAAAGAAACATCATCATTTCATAGTAACCGGTCTTAAAATATTCCAATAATGACCCAATAATCAATAATGCATGCAACAATACAAAGAGTAAAATTATTTAAGTAGGGCTTGAACACCATAGGATATCATCCCAAAAGTGTGGGTGAAAACAAGTGGACCCTACACGGAAGTAGTGTGTCCTCTTATATAAACTAGCAAAACAACACACTATGGGATGAAATAGCACACCCTAATTTATGGTTGTATAGAACTACTTATAATATAAACAATATTAGCATAAGCAACATACACAATAGAAAAGTAAAGTATAAGTTTAGTCAATTTAAAATCATTTCAATAAAATGAGATGACAACATCCATATTGTATCAAGTTGAAGTCAAATGACCCATCAATAACAATTCCACAAATTTTAGTAATTAGTGAGAAAAAATCTCATATTAAAAGATCTCTAAAAATATTGCAAAAGATAAGAAAAGGAGATTCATTTATAGAAGTTATTCCGCATATTGGAAGTTTAGAGGAAAAAGTCAATAAATTCCCAAATGATAATAGGGTAGATGCACATACCTAAAGATTGGTCCTACAAAGTCTAAGGTCAAACCCTAGTCCACATTAATGGACCAAACCACCTAGTGATGAGTTCACATAAGATTAGAGTTAATGTTTCACTAAATATACAAACCTAAAAATTGAGTGTAGAGATCTATACCAATAGGTAGGCCTCATTTTTTTATTGTAAAATATATTTCTAGTTTGCATATATGAGTGTCTTCACTCATGTTTTCACTCATATTTCTCTCTCTCTCTCTCTCTCTCTCTATATATATATATATATATATATATATATATATAGAGAGAGAGAGAGAGAGAGAGAGAGAGAGAGAGAGAGAGAGAGAGTCAGGCTAGAATACACTTGAGTGTACAGATTGCACGAATACACTCAAGTGTGTTTGCATATATGAGTGTGAGTGTGAGTGTGAGTGTGAGTGTGAGTGTGGGTATTTATATATGCAATTTTTTATGAACTAATTGACACTAATTTTTCCAAATTCTATATATTAAAAACACCATGGCATATACCAAACTCTCCCTACATGCGACGAACAAAGTAGGTGGTTTTACATTGAAAAAATGAGATCTTGCCTGAATAAACCTCTACGAGGCTCAAAATAATAAAGGGAGTGAAACATTTAACATGCCCCTAAACTTGAGACAAGTGAAATGAAGACTTGACAACATCTTTGGGATTTAAACTGTAGAGATACCTCTTCATCTTATGGCATGGAGAGGATTATAGAAGATGGTATTGTATTTTCCCCTAAGATCAGTGGATCCCTAGTAGGGGAGAAGAACATCCAGCATTTCATGTTGACTTTGCCTCTACGCTTGCGGACATAGGGTATTTTAGGTTAAGAAACCAGAAATACAATCCAAAATATGTAGTCATACTTGTTTCATTGAGGAAAAATATAAAACTACCTAAAATCATAAACATCACATTGGTTTGAATATTGAACAATAGAGGGGCATAAAAGCTCTCATGGGATCCCATGAACCAATCTAGATTGGTTCTAGGGTCAAAGGGCCACCAAAGCTCATTGTTGGAGATTGATTGTAGTGTAGCAAGGGAGGAAGTTTGGAAGATAAATTGGAGAAGTCATAGAGGAAAACAAAGAGTCAAAGGAACAATCTAAGCATGAAGAAGCCTATTAGATATCCAATTCTATCGCACTCGTGTTAGTCATCTTCCCAAGATTCTGGTTGTCAGAAAGCTACATGGACTCCATTTTGATCAGAGATAAGGATTCAAAAAATTGTGCGTGAAACATGCAAGAAAAGAGGGTAACATTGATACAATAGGGATATATATATATATATATACATATATATATATATATTATGTGTGTGTGTGGATATAATCCTCATGGATTCTATAGGTGGCAACACACATGATTTGCACCACGATATTGGGTTTTCCTCAATTGGTAATGAAACCCTTAGATTTGGGAATCATATATATAGAAAAAAGATAACGAAATTAGTGGATAAACAATTGCTAAGAGTGGATGAGATTTGATGAAATTTCAAGGGAATCAAATTGGATAGTTGTGCTCCCTGGAAGTAGTATCCTACATTGGCCTCCCGATTGGAATCCAAGGGCCTACACACTAGCTCGCATTAAGGGATCTAGGTTTACCAAAAATTACCATGTGATAATGCTAAAATATTGATAATCATTTAACTATACTCAACATTTATTTCCTATTTCAATTTTATCTTCTTATTTATCTTCCAAAAATCCATTTAAGGCAAGTAACCTCATCTAATTAATGTAAAAAAGGAAACCTAGTCATGCACTTGATGGTTTTCAAGATTCTGGATAGCTACAGTGCAATAAGGTCATAAATAGTGGTAATATTGGTTCCAAGAGAACACATGTCAAAATAATCAATGACTTTCTTTTTGTAACCTTTGATTACCGCCCTAGCCTTAAACTTGTCTACAGAATCATATTCCCACATCTTCTCCTTGAATATGCATATATATCTAGTAGTCATGTATTTAGGTGAAATATCGCTAAAAATATAGTGTGGTTGTTCATGATAGATTCTATTTTATTATCAAATAATTCGTTCCAGAATCTATAATCCATGGATTGCATGAATACATCACATGTATTGGGGTCTTCAACTACTAGGAATGTGTACATGTTTCTAATAGATTTTCATCTCTTTTACTTTGACCAAGGTCATTGGGAGGCTTGATTATCTCAAGGTTGAAGAATTTATCTACTTCAATGATATATTTTGGATCCTAAGGGGATTTTAGTGGTTCAAAGTTTGAAGGACCATCATCACCTATCTAGGAACACTAGACTTAAGAGGAATGATTGTCTCCAAGCCAACATCATATACATGTCTAATTTTTATAATGAAGTTAATTATAATTGTTAGAAACATCAAATTTTATAACAAGAGATTGGTTTTATACATATCTTATGAAAAAGGTATATAAGGTTTCAAGACCAAGTTTCCTCTTCTTATTTTTAGGTATCTTTAGTTTACCCAAAAAAACCCACACTTAAGGTACTTTAAAATAGGTTTCATAATAAACTAAAATTTATATGGATTTAGGAAATAATTAGCAGTTTGGAGAGACCACCCAATCATCGATTAAGACTATACACAATGAATAGTGAATTGACCATATTGATAAATGTTCATGTTTTCTTTCAGCAATGTCTTGTGAATAAAGGTTATATAGTCATTGGTTTTGTGTATAAGGTCATGTTCCTAATGGAACTAATAAAGTTCATTGTTGTATACTTGCCTCCTCTATTAGATCTAATATTCTTATTGATATTCTCAGTATGGTTATCTACTTACATATTTTAGAATCTAATTTCCATCATCTCATCCTTAGATTCAAAAAATATATTTAACAATATTTAGAAAATTCACTGCTAAAAATAAAAAAGTAATGCATGACATCATGAGTAAGAACACACATAAAATCACCAAAATCAATACAAATAAGCTCCATAAAACATGAATTTTATTCTACTGACATAGACAATGTCATAGGTAATTTAGCTTTATCACAAATATTGAATCTATCATTATCTAGAAGTTTGAGTTATATAAATTAAACCATGTGTCAAGAACAACTAAAATAAGAAAAAGGAAGACCTAAATTAACTTGTGAAGAGCTTATAAAGATAGATTATGAATCTTTACATCTTGATCAGAGTATGACCCTTAATAGAGTTGATTGCAAAAGAAGGATCCATGTATCCAACCCCAACATGGTTGGGATTGAGGCTTAGATGATGATGGTGGTGGTGGTGATAATAAATTAAACCATGTGAATCATATTTTTCAAAATTTTCTAATTCACAACTTCCAAACGAGCATGCAAACATCATAAAATATAGAAATAGAAAGAGTAGTAATGAAAATAGAATTAACATGAGAAGTCTTACTACATAAGAAACATTGATCTAGTCAAGACATCACATGTGCACCTACACCTATGAAAGAACCAAATTTATACATTACAATTTTCTCTATCTGAATCAATAAGGAATATTAAAAAAAATCACAAAACCTTCATAAATAGGGTTCTTCGTAAAACTAGGAACATTAAAAAAATACATGTTTACGACTTCCCCTAAAGTGAGCTTCAAGCCCACACAACTAAGGCTTATGATTACTTTATGAATATATCTTCACCCTGGGAGATCCCATGGCATTTACTTGTCTGATCAGTGGAAAAAGCATAACTATTGTAGTAGAAGTGAGACACAGCTCTAGAATCCAATCACTAATCATTCGTTGAAGATTCACTAACATGAAATGTAAGAGAATTAGTGTCTAACATTTCATAATAGGAAGTGTTGGGCCCCATAGTGAACATATTCACTTTGTTGTCCTTTACTGATTGTGTTTTAATCCTATCTTTCTTATCCTGGAAATCCTAGGGTTAAGGAGAATCCTTATGTCCATTTATTTTGTTATTGGTTGCTTTCTATAACTTTTCTACTAATTAATATCATTTATAGATTAAATATAATTTTCCCAATTCAAATACCCATTTGGTATATATTAAAATATAAAAGGAGAAGAACACAATATAGATAAATGTTGCACAAGTAGGTGTAAAATGTTTCTAGATTTAGGGGAAATTGTTGTATCTAATGATGGAGGCATTTTGATCAGCTAACCCAATTGGTCCAAAGGCTAGACGCTTAGGCTAGATACAAGCCACAGTGGTTAGGCTTTTGCAAGCTATGCATGCACAACAAGAAGGGATAATCGGCCGACATAGGGATTGCTTCAATCAAGCTACTTTACCAATGCAACAAGGTCAGTGGAGTCTCTTTGGGAACAACTAATGTGCTTTTGGCTCCCACCCATCGACAAATATGGAAAACTAATGATAATTGCTTAGGGGAACATTAGGAAGTCCTTGGTTAATGCTTCATCTAGTGAGTGATGTGGATATTGTCTGATGCCACTAATGTGACTAATCACCAAATGGATATATATCAGACTACTCTTAGTATAAATAGATGATATTTTAAACATTTTTCTTAATACTAGCAGCTAGATACCCAAACTCTAAAATTTTAGCAGCATATACCATAAGGATGATTTAGGGAAGAACATTAAGGATGTAGGAAGAGCAGAAAGCATAGTATAATTAGATCTAGGCATGCCTAAATTAGATGTTTATTCTTTTTCTCTACCTATTTCTTTGGGAAAAATCAGTGCTTTGTTGACTTGGGCCCATTTTGTTCTTACACCTCCTTTCTCCAATATCCATTACATGCAAGAAGGAGGACTAGACAATGCCAAATTGAGGCAATATTTGGAAAATTCAACCTAGATCTAGGCTAATATTATTGTGATATGGGTAGTGCAATCCTATAATCATGATCACTAGCTAGACCTAGAGCTGAAGTGAATGAAAAATCATCCTTAGTCACAATTTTACATAATCAAATAAAACATGTGAAAAAAACATGTAATTTAAGTTTGCTGTTTTTATTGTTCTAAACCAGTATGCCTCAAATATAAGTTTTCTTTCATGAATAATTCAATTAACTATGGTGTGATTGATCATATCTAAAGTTAACTATACCTTTTCTCTTATTAAAAAAAAGATTTGAAATAGTATATTTTAGAGGCATTGGCATGCATGTGTTTCCCTAATTCTAAAGTACTATAATAAATGAAATAATATGTGGTTAAGCCACTTATTTGCCTCAGGTTATGAATTCAAGATAGTAAAGAAATAGGTCTTTCCAATATACTCTTGAAAGATAAATTTATTTAGATCAAGTAGTTGTATAGTTTAGCGAAAAGGATGAAATTTTTTTTATATAAAATGGATCGATTCATTACTTGTAAGCCATACGGAATCTACAATTTGAGATAAAAATACAACAAGAGCAAATAAAGATCAAGTTAATATCATTGTAACCCATATCGAAAAGAAAGTAGAGCACTTCTGCATTGATTCTTCTTCCTTGATGCTATCTTAAGTAGCTTTCCACAAAGAATTCCTTTGAATTGAGCGTGTAGTAGTGATAGATAGCTTGGATTTGTGTGGTGTTCTTAGGAATCATCACCTCAAAAGAATCCATATAACCAAGTAACAAAACAAGCCACAGAAAAATGGAGATCTAGCCTTGGCTATGAATCTCATCGCTCTCCTTGAGAGAGGTCATAGCAAGCACGGACAAACAAATGCTGACAAGCAGTGACTAAAAAAAGTAGAGTAGCTACCACTACACACTACACAACTAAAACAAAGAAACTAACAAACGAAGAAAGACAGATAAGGGGAAAAGGGGGTGGGGAGCCTGAGTCGCGAGGAACAAGAAAGGAGGAGAGTCTGTAAAAAATCCTTCGACATATGTTGCAAGAGAAAGACAAGGAATGTCCGAGAGATCTCTGCACCGCAGTCACTCGACCCATCATGAACGTCGTCGGTATTCAAACCTAAGGATCGGATGTCAGCACCGCTCGACAATTATGGGGGGAGAGCAGATCTTGGCAGCGAACGCGTCCTTGCTTACGATCCATGTAACCCCGGCGAGAAAAGGGACCCGGGGGGAGCGGGGTGGTGCTAGCCGCCTCCAAAGGTGCCCAAGCTCCCTCCCCCAAGCTGAGAAACCTCCAACCCTAATCGTCATGTGAATCGCCCAAAGCGGACGGGAGCGGACGGGAGCGCTACGAAAAGGATGAAATTAAATGCATGTAAATGTTTGTTTTATGCCCTGAGAGCCATCATATTATTATTTTTATAGATATATATTGTGTTTGATTTAATTATTAACAAAATTTAATTCACTTATTATAGTGTTTCACTATTGAGAATGAATAAATTTTTTATTACAATAAGGATGTTTTGACTCGTTCGCATATAGTTTTGGTTAAGGACCTGAAGAAGTGATCATATGTATATTCAAGGGTATTCATTCTTATTATGTTCCTAGTCAGTTGTTAATGTGGATATTATAGGACAATAAGAACACATAATACTATTGTGTATGTTGAATGATGACTATGTCTTTTAAATCATGATATTGGATATCAGTTTAGGTAAATGGGTGCTTGTTATAGAATAGGTTGTACTGACATACCCACTTTTAGTATGATACGTGGAAGCCATCATTTGGAAGTTAGAGTCATATCTCAATGTGACAGTGGTGATTTTGAACTTATATCGAAAGTCACTATAATGATCAGATGTTGTTCTATGTGCTCTAGCACTACCCAATTTGACTCTATATAGGGTTTTCATACATGTAATAACTGGGTGTCGTGACACTTTTGGATTATCATGAGAGATATAGATAGAATTTTTACCTCAATAGGAGTGACATATCAGGGACTTGAAGTGAGACTATGAAATGTATGGTCCATCCTATGAACTAATATATGATATTGGTCTCACACAATCTCAATAGTGTAGGGAAATATGGCGATAGAGAAGGAAGTGGAAACAAAAATTTAGTTGTCATATTCCCCTTAGAATAGTTGATCACGTTAATAACTATGTAATGGGACATATGGTTTGCAAGGCCATACCAAGTCTTTCAGCAAGTCCAACTACAATTCCCTCGTGCCTTTCTTCAAGTTGCACCTAGATAGTGTCAGCAACAGTTTCCTAGTTGATTTCCACAAACAATAGTTGACTTCGTCCTCCTAGTGGAAAGAAATAGTCTCCTCACCTCTATTGTAGTCCACATGGACCATCAAGAATTGATGTCTTTCTATAAGAGACAAGAAGGATTTGTCCCTTCTACTCGATGTACCAGCACCAACTTGCTCTTCCACAATTGTTCTCCCTTTCTATCCCTCCCTTTGACGGGTAGGATTGATCGAGTTCTCTCGATTACCACAATTAGAGAAGATAACAATTGTCAGAGTGATTGATGTATCTGAGAAGACATCATTACCCCTCTATTTATAGGAGGGTCAGGGTTCCCAGTCTGAGCGGGATTCAAAGGGGACAGAATTTCACAAATTTTCACATCTTGTGGGTGGTTAAATGGTTGGTTCAGAGATGAACCGATCGATTGGCATGTGAGTTGATCAGTTCAACCCTTAAGCTAGTCGTTTCATCATATTTTCCATTTACAATTGTATCATAAGTTAATATTTGATTAACGCACAACCTGACGTCAGCATTAGTCCTTGGTCCAATCTAAATTGATCAACCAAACGGTCAGTTCACAACCTGAACCAATATGTTCATGGATCTGAGCTGACCGGTTCACAACTTGAACCAGTCATCTCATGGACTAGGATTTCCAATGTTGGTTCAAATGACCTGACACCTAAATCGATCAGTTCAACACTTGAACCAGTCGGTTCACATTCCAGTCAGTTAATTTTCAGCCAATATTGTTTTTAATCAAATACCTAACTCTTTTTTAATAAAGTTTAACTCTATTCGTGAATGAACTCCTATTCCAAGTGTATCCTCTGTGTGTGGCCCTATAGGTTCCAAGTTACGTTGGTAGTGAATGTCCATAACTAATTTATGACATCACAAGAAATGAGCGCTATCTTGCAACACATCATTTCTACCCAAGTAATTTGAAAAGTTGGAGAACAACTTCAACCTACAATCTCATATTGGTTTTATAGTGATTGTATAATTCCATTGTTGTTGATATCCATATTGAACTCAAGGTATGTAATTGTCATCCTCTCAGTGTTCAATCCATGTTCCTTGAACTAGAGAAGACTGCCTGAGATATATGTGAGCTCAATATCATATATTGATTCACTTCTACATGTGAATGCTTTTCTTAGTCTCACTTATCAAGTGGCCTGGATATTGAAATCATGTAGGAGGGACAAATACCATCTACATCACTCACAATCATGCCCTTGTGTCATGATGCACCCGTGGGCTACCTTTATGGCAATATTATTTAAGGTCACGGTGGATGATGTCAAATTACACCAAATGACATGTGATGAGTGTAGTTATTTTAGTTCTAAGAACCACAATCACCACCATCCCTATGAGAGATGATTCTTACTAACAATAATGGCTTCCATGTGTCATTCTCAAGGTGGTTTTTTCCAATACACTATTCCCTAACAAGTATATATATGTTTGGTTTGATATCACATATCATGACTAATGAGACCATGTCATCAACCAACACACACTCTAGTCTTATGTGCCATCGATGTCTATCAGCCTTCCACAATAACATCTGACTATGTACATAACAAGAATCTACATACTCTTGACATTTGTATGATCTCATTGTTCAGGTCATCAACCTGAATACATACGTCATTAAGTAATATCATTCTTTAGACATTCATTATGTTTAATCATTATCTCATAACTGAATAAAACAAAATGAATTAGAAGGTTGCCTTTATCATTAACCAAATTGTTTCCAAGATATGTCATTACAATCATCATATTGTTGGCTCTCTGGGCATACCTACCAACAGACAGACACTTGCACTTAGAGACAAACACCCATGAATTCTATTCTAAGTGATATTAAATATGTCCATGATGGTTCTATTGTGAAAGTGTTAATCCAACGAGTTCGCAACATATGTCTTTAGTCAGCGTATTGCATGTTTCACATCTCTTCATTGTACAACCTCTCGTATGAGATGGAGTTGTCGTAGTATGCTATCAGATATCCCTTGCCTAACCAGTAGCTCCATTGATGTCATAGTATTTCTATTGTATCATCAATGGTTGAAACATACCATAAGTTAATTTAAATGAACTTCTAGATCCATTCAGTATCCTCTACTGTGTTCGTAACACCAAGATACTTTGTTGGCTTGATATTATTCATAACCAACAAATAGACTAATTGAGTCATGACAAATATCAATTTCTCTGTCTCCAGAGTGTCCAACTAGACCTTTAAGGTTCTTGTGCTACCTGAGGAATTTGATATTCAATGACAACTTGTAATTTTCTTTGTTCCTCACATCTCTCCATAGGTTCGTTGTTATCTTATTCACCTAAAATTTCTTTCAAATCTATTTTTCTCCCACTGGTTTCTTTGAGAATGAATTCATTTTCAACAAATACAATTAAACCAATAGAAAATAGTTTGTTGTCAAATGGAATATAGATAATGTCACCCTTATTTTTCTTAGAATATCCAATAAATAAATATTTATCTGATTCGGGTCTGAATTTTTTAGAGAACAGTTTCTTGACATAAGCTTCACATCTTGAAATCTTTATAAAAAAGATATATTGGGACATTTCCCATTCCATATCTCACATGGTGACTTCTAAACCAAATTGAAGGTACAAGGTATATATGAAAGTTTTAAGAACATATACCCATAAGGAAGTTAGAATATTGGCTTAAGTAATCATTGATCATACAGTGTCCACAAATTTTTGAATCCTTCTTTCTAATACACCATAATGTTATGGTGTTATAGGTGGAGTCAATTGTGATACAATACCATAGTATCTCAGAAGGGCCTCAAACTTTTGTCTTAGATATTCTCCAGCATAATCATATCATAGTGCTTTAATATTATTTTCAAGTTGTCTTTGTACTTCATTCGTGAATTCTAGAACTTTTCAAGAGATTTTGATTTTTGTTTCATAACATACACACTCCATATATACTAAACTCATCCCTCAATGTGATGAAATACTGATATCTACTCTATAACTTGTGTTAAAAATTCTAGACACATTACCAAGTATGAGTCCTAAAAAATCACTTCAGTAAAGGGAAATTTGTTCATATTGACCAATAAACAAGATTCACATGTATCTATTGATTCAAAATCAAATGATTGTATATACTTATCTTTCTGGAGTCTAGAAATGCACTTCTAATTTATGATCCCTAAATGTAAATTCCAAAAATAAGTTTAGTTTGAGTTATAGAGCTTTAACTTTTTGGTATTTCTACTATAAACACTTGTCTCAAGATATAATAAATAAATATCATAAGATATTGGGAGCACTTGTATAGAATATCTCATCTATTGAAATAGTAATTTTACCAATCTTAATGAAAAATTCAAAATCATTCTTTCCCAAACAAGGTGCATAAATAATGTATCTATTAGTGGAAGGGAAAAAGAGTAGTTATCTATCTCTATTAAGAGACCATTAGGAAGAGATGAACTATAGGTGCATACATTTGTGGCAATAACTCTTACTCCATTAGAAACTTGTAGATGCACCCCTCCATTTAGGAAGGATTTAGTTCTTTTGAGACCTTTCATATGTGAAATCCAAAACTGGAATCCAATACCCAATATGAAGAAGTACATACATTTATTTATATAACATATAGACTTGGATGGTTATCTCTATCTCTATCTCCACCTCCTTATTTTGTAGTTTCTCAAGATATAAGGAAATTTTTTTTCTAATTTCTAGCCTTGGGATAATGTTGTCAATTTCCTTTCTTACTTACTCCTCCTTTAGCATTAAATGTACAAGACTTGGGATTTTGGCTAGCTTTGAAACTCTTCTTAGATCTACCTTTTTCCTTTTACATTTTCTTTCCTTTTTTGAACATAAACATGGACTTTGTCTTGTCTTTATCCATACGAGTCTCAACATTCCTAACATGCGAAGCAAATTTGAAAATGGTATTATAAAGTTTTTCATGTTGGAATTCATATAAAACAAACTGTAAGATTTAAAAATTGATTTCAAGATTATGTGAACATCAAATTCTAAGTGGAATTTTAGACTCTATGGGATTTCAACATACCAAATTAACTTGAGTACAAGGGGCCCATGTGGATCACCTTCAATAATGTCACACTTACACATGGCATTGGAGACATCATACCTCTCTTTTATTTCTTGTTCTTGGAACATATTCCTAAGATGAGTGTCCATCTCTAGAACTCCCATGTTCTTTTGTTGCATCAAAGATCATGATTCATGAAGCATAGCATTGGGCACTTGATGTTAATTACATCATTGGTGTTCTTACAATAAACTTTCCTTTCTACTCTAGGCATATTTGGAGCTGGTTCTTATGACCCCTAGTGTTTCTAGGACACAAAACTTACTCTCATGAGTGAGGATAATTATCAATGTCCTATACTAGTCAATAAAGTTATTCCCATTCAACTTTTCTTTCTGAAGGACAAACTCAAAGAGTTTGTTATGTGGGTTTTCTATTAGGACTACAAAGAAAATATTTGCACAAGCCAACAATTTAATTTGATGATTCTAATTTGTATTTTAAATAATAACACTACCACTATTTCATTTCAACCAATAAATAAGATTCACATGTATCTATTAATTCAAAATCAAATGAGTGGAAATATCCATCTTTGTTAGGGGTGAGTAAATTTTAGTCCAGACAGCAAAACTAGACCACACCCACTCAGTTTGGTCTGGTCTGATCATGGACCATTTTGAGTTTAGTCCGGTCCGTGATCAGGACATTCTGACATTTTGGTCTGCGGTCCGGTCCGGTCCAAAACCAGTTGGACAGTGGACTGTACCATTAAACCGTTTTATATGTACAATATCTCTAAATATAAAGTTATATTATGTCAAAACTACAAACAAGACACATATTAAAACACTAGTAGTGTGCATGTTTGATAAGAATGTTAAACAATTGTTATAAGTAATTAAAAGTATCAAAGTTTTACTATTGAACAAGTTGTCAAATGCTAACAAGTTCTGATTGTTGTCCAAACGGTCTAGTTTCAGACCGATCTACACTAAAATGGTTTGTTCTGGGTCCAGTCCTAATTCAAAATGGTCTAGTCTATGATCCATACTTTTGTGTAAATTCGGTCCTCATTCGAGTCTAGTCTGGTTCTGGACCGGTGTTCACCCCAAATCTTTGTGGAGTCCTAAAATGTACTCTCATTTGTGTACCCTAGATGACAATTCCAAAGTTATTCTTTTTTTTAGTCATGGAGTTTTAACTTCTTGGTATTTATATTAAAAAAATTTGTCTCAAGATTAAATAAACAAATACCATAAGATATTGGGGAACTCATATAGAATATCTCATATATTGAAATAGATATTTTACAAATTTTAAATGAAAAATTCAAAATTATTCTTGCCCAAAGAAGATACAAAAATAATGTCTATTAATAGAAGGACACATTAGCAATTAGCTATCTCTGTTACAAGTCCACTAGACAGAGACAAACTATATGTGCATGCATACAACTATGGAAATAACTCTTAGTCCATTAGCAACATGTAGATCCACCTCACCCTTTAGTAAGGGTTTATTTCTTTTGAGATCCTACATATGTGACATCCAAATTTGATATTCGATACCCAAGATGAAGAAGTATATAAATTTATTTATATGGCATTTAGACCTGAGAGATCTCTATCTCCTCCTTCTTCTTCTTCTTTAGTTACTCAAGGTATATGAATTTTTTTTCTAATGTCTAGCCTAGAGACAATGGTGTTAAGATCCTTCCATACCTACTCCTTCTTTAGATTTAAGTCTAAAAGACTTGGAATTTTGGACAACTTTTGAGCTCTTCTTAGATTTGCTTCCCCCTTTTACATTCCCATTTATTTTTTGACCATCAACAAGGAATTTGTCGTATATTTCTCCATATGAGTATCAGCATTCTCAACATTCCAAGTAAATCCAAATATGATTTTATAAAGTTGTTCATGTTGTAGTTAATAAGTAATTGTTTGTAAGATTTTGGAAGTGATTGCAAGATTATGTCAACATCCAACTCTTATTCTGGATGGAAGCCCGATCTCGCTAGGATTTCAACATAGCAAATCAACTTGAGTACATGCGGCCCAAGTGGATCACCTTCAATCATGTCACACTTACACATGGATTTGGAGATATCATACCTCTCTTTTCTTACTTATTCTCGAAACATATTCCTAAGATGAGCATCCATATCTAGAACTCCCATGTTCTCATGTTGCTTTTAAAGCTCATGATTCATGGAGCATAGCTTGAGGAGCTTAATGTCAATATCATCATTAGTATGCTTATGATAGGCTTCATTTTCCATTGTAGGCACATTTGGATCTATTTCTAATGGTTCCTAGTGTTTCTAGGACGTAGAACTTACTCTAATGAGTGAGAATAATACTCAATGTCCTATTCTAGTCATTAAATATGTTCCCATTAAACTTACTTTTCTCAAGGATCGATCTTAATGGGTTTGTTACATAGGTTTTCCATTAGAAATACAAAGAGAATATTTTTACAAGCCAGAAATTTAATTTGATGATACACAATTTATCCTTTAAATAAAAAATATCACTATTTTAATCAAATTAATAGATATCACTGTTAATTTAGGAGGATACAATGAGTAATCTTTTATATAGGAAAGATGCATAATACATTAAGTAATGAGTCAATATTGGTTGACCGCTCACAATTTACCAAATTATGTAGGTAATAAAGTGTGATTTATTGCACAAGAAAATTCATTAGGGATAAATCACTAGAGTTTACCTTAACTAGTGTACAATAATCCCACCTACAAGTAGACATATTTTATCACATTATAGTTCAAGATCAAATCCAAAGGGCAACATTTTTAATAATTATCTGATTTTCTCAAATAAGAGTAACCAATCAGGAACTAGTTTTCATCACAAGATTGAGTTTGATCTAATTAACAAAGGTTGAAAGAATCAAAAGAAAAAGATAAAGATTCTAGTTATCAATGGATGGATACATTATGGTGGAATTAGGTTTCACGAGAAAATTTTGAATCATGTATATTCATTCAGATCCAGACTTGTATGAAGAGATAATTGGACTTATCTAAGTGTCCCTTTAATTATTAGAAACTTGCATGAGCGGATATCTATATAACCTTGATGTATCGATACTTACAAATCATGTGTCCGCTACTCCCAAGACTTCCCGTCATTCTTGTAAGGTCATCAACCAAAGCTAATTGATGTTAGATATTATACTTGAAGTTCTCACGACCTAAAATTATAATAAATCACATACATATAGAGAACAATTCACAAAACATGTGTTAAATGACTAGCAATGAATTAAATGAGTTCATACAAGAATTGGAACAAGAGTAAAATTGCAAGAAATGGGTAGCAAGGCTAGTCCCCCACACTTTAGTGAAAGGACTACTCCCTTGACATGGCATGGTGTGTGACAACATGCAGCTTTCCTTCTCTCTATTCAAGGCATTAACACTTACTTGTGGTTGAAATAGTTGGATGGACAACAACTTGATTAAGAGGTCAATCACCTTGGAGAAGGAGGATAATAGCCCTTGACTTGCAGTAGTTGATTATTGAGCAATCAATCTTAGAGAGGTTGATTACCTAAGGTTGATTTCTGCTAAATTGCTAATGGTTGATCACTTTTATCGACCTAGAGGTTAATCACTTGTGAGGAGAAACAAGGAGGTCAATTATACTCAAGGAAACTAGGTCAATTACCAAGAGGTAGATCACTCTAGAAGTGACCACGTCGATCACCCTAGTAATGAATGGAGTGGCAACACTTCTCCTTTTGGATGCGGAAAGTGTGGGAGATGCTTTTGTGCAGTAGTGTGATGGTTTTTATAGGTTGTGCCACATGAACAATCTAGATCAATTGCTTGGCATCTAAGAAACTAGCATATGTCAATAGATTGATTGTCAATTGGTTGTTGCTCGAGTTGATGGTTGAGCATAGGAGATCGATAGAGAGTGAAGATTTATAGATATTATAGGTTGCTCAAATGTTGGATTTCGATTGATAGAGTTTGATGAATTTGAAGGTTGATTATCTATCTATCGACTTGATGGTCGATTGGTATTGATCAATCAATGGTGTTTGATCACTTAGAAGATCAATTCTTGGAGGTCAATTGTGTAACATACCAAAACCTAGCATATTGATTCTATAAACCCTAATCCCATGAGTAAGATATTAGTATGCTTGATTCTTTAGATTTGACCAAAAAAAGATTCATATGAACTCTAATATAGTTGTTTGTAACTTTAATGAATATAGTTAATGCATGTAACATTAATAACTCAAATGTAACTTGTAACATGTATAGTCTTGAGAACAAATATAACACATTAAGTGGCATTAATTTCTATAATCAACATCACATATCATGATATACATATATTAAACTAGAATCTAAATATGTGCTAACATGTAAGTGAGTTCATAAAATATGTCACATATGTTTACTCTACTAACTAGAATATACACATAATGGCTATTGGTTGATGAAAAATGTTTTGATGCATTTGATAATTTTGTGTAAAAGTGCATCAAAAATCGAACAATAATTGTTAATTAATCTTAGTTAACTCATAAACTCATTAAATATGCTTTACATAAAAAAGTCTAGGTCAAAATCTATGTATTCTTTGATTCTTCCTTTTGTGTTGTTTTGACTTGTTTTACTAACCAGATTTTGTGACTTTGATGCTTTGAGTGTACCTAATGATCTATACTTGTCTCAAAAGAAATATTAGATACACATGAAGGTTATGGTGATTTCATCATCAAAATATTCACAATGTAATCCTCAAGTCAATAGTTTCCTCATTTTAGTCCAATTGATCGTTTGGGATACCTACTCTGCCATTTGACCACTTCTACAAAGTGGTGACCAGTTGATCGATTGACAACCAATTGAAGTTTGATCTGAAACATAAAGTGGACTGATTAGATACAAAATCATCATATACATGATTCAGAATCATTCTAATCATATGTTTCTTTGCAAACTTCAGTTCCTTTATGCATCCTTAAGCTTGTGCCTTTATAGGTTCCACATTAAGATGGTATTGATGTTTATAACCTTACAAGAAAAGAGCGGTATCTAAAAACACATATATGTCCAATTAATGGGAAGAAGTTATGAAAAACTTTAACATGTGAGTGCCCAATGTTACCATGACCATATAATCCTTTTGTCATAGACATCTAGATTGAAACTAAGGTATAGTGTTGTCATATTGTTAATGTTTAGTCTATGTTTCTTGATATAGAATATACCATCTATTGGTATGTATGCCCAAAGAGCCAATCATATCAATATTGTAATGGCATATCTAGTAACAGATTTGATTAATGTTAAAGATAATCTTATGATTTATTCTATTTTGTTTTGTTATGAGATAGTTATGAAACATAATGCATGTCTAAGGAATGATATTATTCAATGACGTATGTCTTCAGGTTGATTACCTGAACAATGAGTTCAAATAGATTTCACGAGTATGTACATTCTTGTTATGTCCCTAGTCAGATGTTATTGTGGAAGGCTGATAGACATAAATGACACATATGACCAGAGTGTGTATTGGCTGATGAGAGAATCTCATTAGTCATGATATGTGATATCAAACCAAACATATCGATATTTGTTAAAGAACAATGTATTGAATAGACCCACCTTGAGAGTGACACATGAAAACTATAATTGGTAGTTAGAATCATCTCTCATAGTGATGGTGGTGATTGTGGTTCTTAGACCTGAAACCACTACACTCATCACATGTCATTTGGTGTACTTTGACATTATCCAAAATGACCTTGAGTAAGGGTTTCCATAAAGGTGGTGTTTGGGTGTGTTATGACACATGGGGATGGTTGTGAGTGATGTAGATGGGATTTGTACCTCCTACATGAGTTTGATGTCCAGGGCACTTGATAAATGAGACTGAGAAAAGAATGTACATGCAGATGTGAATCGATATATGATATTGAGTTCACATATATTTAGAGAATCTTCTCAAGTTCAAGGAACATGGATCCAATGTTGAGAGGATGACAATTCTATGCCTCGAGTTCAATCTGGATATTAGTGACAAAAGAATTACACAATCACTATACCACCAATCACAAAATGTAGGTTGAAGTTGTTCTCAAACTTTCCAAATTACTTGAGTAGTAATGATGTGTTTCTAGATACCGCTCATTTCTTGTGATGTCATAAATTAGCTATGGACATTCACTTCCAATGTAACTTGGAACTTATAGGGTCACACACATAGGATACACTTGGTATAGGAGTTCATTCATGAATATAGTTTAAATTTCATTACTAAAGAGTTAGGTATTTAGTTTAAAACAACATTGGTTGAATATTGACTGATTGGACTCTAAACTGACCGGTTCAAGTGTTGAACTGATCCATTCTAGTGTCAGGTCAATTGAACCCACATAGGTAATCTGGTCCATGAGACGACCGATTCAAGTTGTGAATTGTCCATCTCAGGTCCATGAACCGACTGGTTTAGGTTGTGAACCAAACATTTGGCTGATCAATCTGATTGGATCAAGGATTAATGTTGACATCATATTGTGCATTAATCAAATAATAATTGCCAATACAATTGCAATCGAGAAACATGATGACACAATCAATTCAACGGTTGAACCGATCAACTCACATGCCAACCGATCAATTCACCTCTAAACTGACCATTACGTCATTCATAAGGTTTGAAAATTTGTGTAATTCCATCCCCTTTAACTCCCGCTCAAACTACGAACCCTGACCTTAACCCTCCTATAAATAGAGGAGTGTTGGGCGCTTCTCAAACTCATTAATCAATCTGAAAATTGTTGTCTTCTGAGGTTGTGGTAACTGAGAGAACCTTAACAAGTCCTACCTGTCAAAGGGAGGGATATCAAGGGATAACAATTGCGGGAGAGAAAGTTGCTTCTCGTACATGGACTACAAGGGACAATTCCTTCTTGTGTGTTCTTCTAGAATGACATGAGTTCTTGATGGCCCATGTGGACTACTATAGAGGCAAGGAGGCTGCTACTTGCCTCTAGGAGGACGAGGTCAACTGTTGTTCGTGGTGATCAACCAAGAAGCTTTTGGTGATGTTTTTCGATTGTGACTTGAAGAAAGGCACACACTGCTATGAGGGAATTGTTGTTGGACTTACTCCAGTTACAGGTATGGCCTCACAAACCATCCTTCCCATTACATATTTATTGATGTGGTCAACTATTTTTATGGGAATATGGTAGGTAAAATTTTGTTTCCATAGTCTATTATGTTGCCATATTTTCCTACAATGGTATCAGAGCCACGTCAATTTACTATGCTTTGGGATTTAATCGATTGATAAAATTTTGGGTTTTCATCTTTTATTTAGTATATATTATTTGAATAATTAAAATGATGAATGTGCATATCCAATTAAATACCACAAATGATCCCAACGTGTATATTATATATATATATATATATATATATATATATATATGTATGTATGTATATGAGAGAGACAGATAGACTCAGGCTAGAATACACTCGAGTGTATTCAGAGCAGAATACACTCAAGTAGTTTTTCATGATGCAATATTTATTTTCAAAAATCTAATCCATTTATCTTCATAAAAATCTTGTGAATAGCTCATATACAAAATTTGAGCACATTTGAACATTTATAAGTCACGTTATAATGACTGCAAAAATTATGCATTTCAAATTAGTTTCGTGCGTCGATTTTGTTTCCCTCAAATGAATGACTTAGACTCATCCAAATGGGCTCAAAATTTGTATGTAACCTAATTATAGTATGACAATGAAGATCAATGGTTTACATTTTTGCAAAAAAAATCTTGATATGCAAGCACACTTGATATATATATATATATATATTTATTTATATATATATATATATATATTTATATATATATATATATTTATATTTATATTTATATATATATGACCATTTATTCACTACCCGTGCGGGTAGCTAAGGTTATTACCCGTGAATCTATTGTGTAATAGGGGGGAATATATTTGTAATGAGACAACCAACATTGTAATGAGGTGAACAAAAATGTAATAGAAAGACTCATTTTATAATACTAAGGAAACTGTTGTCATATATATCATTTTTATTATATTTAAAGGGAGAATAAAATTTTCACATTGTATTTACAAAACGAGTCTTTGCATTATAATTTTAACTATCTCATTACAATTAGGTGCCTTTCTATTACAAAACATATCTACCGGAAACAAAAGTTAGTTACATGTGTGGGCAATGAATATACACCCTATATATATATATATATATATATATATTCAGTCGCTGCACGAGTAACTAATTTTTGTTACCTGTGGAATGATTTTGTAATAGGAAGGCACATCATTGTAATGAGACAACCAAAATTATTACTTCAAGGACTCATTTTGTAAATATAGTGTGAAATTTTTATTCTCCCTTTGAATAAGTAAAAATGATATTTATGACAACAATTTATGTAGTATTACAAAAGGAGTATTTGTATTACAATTTTGATCATCTCATTACAATGTTGTTTGTCTCATACAAATATGTGGTACAAAATAGATGCACAAGTAACTAACTTTAGTTACCCACATGGGTAGTGAATAAATGGCATATATATATATATATATATATATATATATATATATATATATATATATATATATATATATACATTCATATATCTACACTCACACACACACACACACACACACACACACACACACACACACACACACACACACATATATATATATATATATATATATATATATATATATATATATATATATATATATATATATATATATATATATATATATATATAGGGGATTCATTCACTACCCGCGCGGGTAGCCTGATTTTTTGCTACCCGCACATCCAAAAGTGTAACTATATGGTACACAAAAGTAACTCTAAGATTAAAAGAGTAACTGTATTGATAAAAAAGTAACAATATGACTAAAAACGTAACTCCGCAGAAAATATACAGTCAGTAAATATATGTATGTATTTTTTGATTTTGGTGGGGCAAATGATATTATTTTTGGTTGAAATTTTTGGGGAGCTAGATAAAATGCTCCTCTACAATTGCAAATTTTTTTTTTAAAGTGATAGGAAGGGTGTGCGGGTATTAAAGATGAGCCCATATATATATATATATATATATATATATATATATATATATATATATATATATATATATATATATATATATATAATTTACATGCGTCATCCTGAAATTGGTTTTGATGATGGATGTGTAGCATGGTAATGGCCAATAACCCTAGTTGTCTGTGCTTTATTAGTTTTGGTTGTTTATTGTTGTTTATATATAGGTTTTCATATGGAGCCTCTATCTTATTCTTCCATATGTAAAAGTAGTATTGTCTCTTTCCTATGCTCCCCTTGAATATAACTCGAGGTTTTCCTATTATAATGTAATATTTTAAATAGCATTATGATATTTATAATTCTTTTGGCGACGAAGAAGACGTTCAACTCTAGATGAACCACCCCTTTCAGAAGACAAGTCAAATTGGCTAGAGGACCCAGGAGGACATACGACAAGAGGAGGTGAACCGATCAGCTGGTGGCTCAACCGAGCATTTGAAGGTGTTCACAAATCGTTTAGACCAGAGGATAGATGACGGATCCAACAACCAACCAACCGACCAGGAGGCCAGAAGATCGGTGGAGGGTTAAATAGATCAATCTGGATCTGTTTGAGCATGTGTATTCAACAATAATAGGATATTGCATGTGATGTAGACCTTAGGTGGTAGTAAATCTTGGTGGCTCCAAGGAACTACAATAGTGTGGCCATAACCATCACTTATGTTTTTAATTATATATTTTTGTTTATGTCATATAGCATGTATATGATTCATACTATAGTATGTGGAGATTGGATATGTATGTATATTTATAAATATAAAATCTCTTAATCAAACATATTAAGTCTAAGATACTTTCCATTAACAACAAACATGAAAATATTGATCAACTAAGTGTGGGCATGCCAAGCGTGGTGCGCTTTCCATCTCGTAGAAGTGTGATTGATAGTTATGTAGGCCTACCAAGTAGGGTTCATCACCATCGTATTGGGTTTTAGGTCAGACTTAACTAAGTAATATTAATGAGATTAAGCACTAAGAAGCATGTAGTTGATTATAATAAAGAGTTTCACATACCATCTATCAAATAATTTCATAATATACAATTAGAAAAAGTTATCTACCTTAATGATTGATTATGAACGTCAGTGTTAGCTGGGTAATAACTCAATCATTTTGGATCTTAGATCACTAAAAGGTTGTATGGTGTAATATTCCAAATTGATATGTGGGGGTTGTCAATTTGAACAAAATAGTGAGAGTGATAATTTTTTAAAGTCCTAATTGAACATAGTCAAAATTAAATTTCAATAAAATCAAATCAAAATCTCTTTGACAAATTGCAAATTTCTCTTGTAGAATAAAATGCCCACCAACAACACATTTTCACTCAATCGGTCCTTGAGAAGGACAAGTTAAATGGGAATAATTTCCACAATTAGTTCAGAAAACTGAGAATTTTTCTCACACAGGAGCACAAGCTCTATGTCCTGGAGACACGAGATCAAGATGAACATGCTTCTTCTGCACTAAAGGTTGTCAGGGATGCTTACAAGAAGCTTACTAAAGATGTTAATGATGCCAAATGCCTACTCCTGTGCTCCATGAATTATGAGTTTCAAAGACATAATGAGAACATGGAAGTTATTGATATGACCCATCGTAAATGTGTTCTATGGTCGGGTGACAAGAGATATATGGTGTGTCCAAGGCGTTGTTCAAATGTAACATGGTAGAAAGAGATCCAGTAGGTCCTCATGTGCTCAAGATTGTTGGGTATGTGGAGAAACTTGCTAGACTATGATTTCCTTTGGGTCATGAGTTCACCACTGATGTGACTCTACAGTCACTGCCAGAGTCATATAGTCAGTTTGTCATGACCTACAACATGAATGACTTTAACAATCCATTCACAGAGTTACTTGGCATGTTGAGAACAACTAAGGCACAAATGAAGAAATACAAGCTCAAGTTTGGTGATATTGATCAACAGATCAAATGGGGAAGTCTAAAGGCATAAGCAAAGCTAAGAAGATATCAATAGCTGGGTAGAAGCCCAAGTCTTTAGAGCACAAGGCAAAGGGAGTGGTGAATAAGGGAGGCAATTGTCACCACTATCACTAGCCTGGACACTAGAAAAGAAATTTCCCCATCTATTTGGAGGAACAAAAGAAGAAAGATGGGATAGAGATCTCCACTTTAGGTATATACATTATGAGATAAATTTAATTAGTTCATCATCTTGAGAATGATATAGGATGTAGATCTCACAGATGTTCAAATATGCAAGATCTAAAAAGAAGTAAGCCTTTACAAAAGGGCAAGGTCAGATTGTTCGTCACAAATGGAGTAGGAGTAGCTCCAACTACAGTTAGAGCTCATAATTTATCTCTGCCCAAGGGGCATGTAATAGAGTTAATGAACTGCTATTTCATATCTGCCAATTATAGAAACATTTTAGTTTATGCATCTTGTATCCACAAGGATGAATATGGAAATCATAAAAAGTATAGCCAATGTTTATTTGAAAAGGATTAAATCTTTTATGGCAGTATCCCAAATATCTTATGATCTTTGTTTGTTGGATCCAAAGATAATTGATTATAGTGTAAATAACAAAAGATTAAAAGTTGATGACTCAAACAATAAATACCTATAGCATTGTCATCAAGAGCACATACATGAGAAATGCATTTCTAGAATCCATAATGATGTTTTTCTAGACTCTTTTGATTTTGAACCAATAGAGGTATGCAAATCTTATCTATTGGGCAATATCACTAAAGCAACTTTCACTATGTGAGAGAGTGAGTATTCTATTAGGGCTTATACATATTGATGTATATAGACCTTTTAGAATAGATTCTAAAGGTAGTTATTAGTACCTCATTATATCTAATAATGATCTTTGTAGACATGGTTATTTGTATTTAATGAAATACAAGTACGAATCTATTGAAGTTTTAAGAAGATAATGAATGAAATAAGTAACAAACTTGATAAAAGTATTAAGAAACTTTGATATGATCAATTTTGAAATACTTTACACCAAGATATTGAGGACCTTTTAGAGACTGTGATAGTGTATCATAATGAACTCTACATGAAACATAATGGTGTATTAGAAAGGAGTCATACCCTAATCAGTCATGGTGTGATTATCAATAAATCTAGCTAATCTTCTGATTTCCTTTTTGGGCACATGCTTTACACTAAAACGATGTACTATCTAAAATGGTTCAAAAGACACCACATGAGATATGGTTTGGGAGGTTTCCTGGAATATCCTTTGTAAATTTTAGGACTAAAACTTATATAAGAAAACAATTTCTTGAAAAGCATTATCTGCAAATCAAATAAATGTTAGTTTTTTTAACATTACCTTTATCTCAATCCAATAACAAAAGTTTTTGTTACTTGGATGCCTGAATTCATTATGAGGAGCTCGGATTCTAAAGGAATCAATGGGAGTAAAGTAGAACTCAAAAAGTTTGAGATCAATAAGAAACAATGAACCTAAAGACATACAGTAGGAACATGAAGAATCACAAATTGTTGTGGAATCTCAAGTTCCTTATGCAACAAAGAAAACCTCATAAATCTAGTAGTACATGCCTTGAACCAGAAAGATTATTATACCTTATGACTCAAAAAGATGGTAAGTTGGTCATAAGATGATGAGTCAATAACCTATCTAGAAGCTAATGAGGGAGCATAATTGAAAATTGGCTTCAGGTCATTGTATCTAAAATGGAGTCCATGTACACCAACAAGGTATGACCTTGGTGGTACCAACTAAAGGGGTAAAACCCATTGTATATAAGTAGGTTTTCAAGAAGAAGACCAGCATGGTCAAACAAGTTCAAGGTTTTGAACATGATGAAATCCCTTTACCAATTGCCATGATTAATCCATTAGGATCATGCTTATCACTGCAGCTTAACCAGACTGTGAGATTTTGTATATGGATATTAAACCCACATTCCTTAATAGGAATACTGCAAAGTATGTGTACGTGACACAACCTGAAGGTTTTATAACTCTATTAATGCAAATAAAATCTATAAGCTACAAAAGTCAATCAATGTGATTGAAGGAAGCATCTCAAAACTAACACCTTCAATTTGAAATGATAGTAAAAGAGTTTTAGTCAAAATGAAGATGAAATATGTGATTACAAAAGATTTAGTGGGAGCATATATATTCCACATAATGATGGGGAATGACATCTTAATACCATGAGTATTAAAACATGGCATGAAAAGTACCTTCTCAGTGAAGGGTTTAGGTGAACCATCCTATGTGATAGGAATTAAGATCTATAGAGATAGATCTATAAAGCTTCTGGCCTATATAAGAGAACATGCATTGGAAAAATGCTAAAAGGATTCATCATAAATGATTCAATGAGAGAAAATATGTCCATGTTAGGTGGGATTAATCTCTAAAGAACCCTGTATTCCAATTATTGTGAAGAATGGGAAAGACAAGAATAAGATGTCATATACATTCACAATTTGATCTATCATGTATGAAAGATAATGTATTGATCCCATTATCTAATATGTAATGGACATGATGATATGATATAAGTCATATTCCAATGAAGGTCATTGGAATGCCATAAAGAACATCCATAAGCACTTAGGATATGTTCCTAGATAATGGAAATAAATAAGAATTGGGTGTAAAGGGCTACAATGATTCAAGTTCCAAAATGACAAAGAAAATTAATGATCGCAATCTAAAATTTGTGTTTCGACATAAGGGAGACGGGGTTTGTTGAGGGGTTACGTAAGATATATACCATCGCTTATAGGTGAATGACCACCGACAATTATTGGTAACCACAAGCAATTCTTAACATGACTTTTATCAAGGATATGTTTACTATTACCAATGATAACAATCAATTGGGGGTGGGAAAAAAATCTTGGGGCACTTGGCATGAAAACCTTTATCATCGGTTCCCTCAGGAAGGAACTATCGATAAAGGTCAATTCATTCCCATAGACCAGATGGAGGGTGCACATCTTTATCTCGTTGTTGTTTTAGAGATAAACCACCAATAAAGGTTTTGTGGAGGAAAATGAAATGCTCCCAAAAAATTTACACGAAATTCCATTTTTGCAAGTGATATATAGTGTTGGTTTCTTGAAGAAGAGACTGATGGAAAAAAGAAAGTGCAGCCCATATTTTCTTAATTACGCAAACCGTGGTAGTTGCTAACCTTGAACTGTTAGTAGAAGTAACACAATCAGTTTATCTTACAAATATAACTAACGTTGTATCCCCATTCTATAGTATTGTTAAAGAGTGGCTCAAGTAGTCAAACACGATGTCTCCTAATAAAGGGACCCATATTCCAATCGCAACTTCTGCCTTGGTTTACCACCCAACCAAACTTTTGAACTCAATAATGGGCATGGGATACAGGTGTAACATCCCTGACCTGGGTTATGTCTTAACCCTAGGAGTTTTTCTTAAAGAAAGTTAATTATATCCTTAATTTTATCTTGTGAAAAGTAATTAAGGCCCAAGAGGAACCTATGTTTCAATTTTGGTCTTGTTTGAATAATGTTGAAGCAATGTTTGCTTATTTTGGACTAAAGTGCAAATTACCCAAGTTAAAGGGTTAACTTCCAAATGTTACATGATTAAATGTTCCTCATGTGTTGAATCATCATGAGAATGGAAATGATGTAGAGGTATGGCTTGTGAAAGCCTGAGTACCAAGAAAGAGTTGTTTAAGCAATGTTTGTGCATGAAAACCTAGTTTTGGTATAATATGCAATTTACTCAAAACCAAGGGTTCAATATGCAAATTACCACTTCAATAAGGTCCCTTATACTTCTTGGCATCATTTATAGAAAATAAAATGAGAGGGGCGTCTCATTTGTATTACTTTGAAGGAGAGAGAATCTTGATATTAAAATAATCAAGATTTATGCATAATTGAAACCCTAATTCAATTTAATGCAAAAATAAATATAATATTTGAAGGGCCATCAACCAAAAGTGAGATGGCTGAATTTTCTCAAGAGTTAACACCCTTGTGCCTTTTCTAACCCACGAAAATATCCAAAGGAAGTGGATAACTCACTCACATTATAATAAGAAAAAGAAATATCCACTCACTTATGGATATTAGTATTATAAGGGTTAAGGTGCTTAATTTTATTTTCTTTAAAACATGGATAATTGAAAGGAATAATAGGCATGGAAGGTAGCCTCGTATGTAAGGAAGGAAAGGGGGCAAGTGGCAAGGAAATGGAGGAGATAATTCCTACTTTCTCTCTCTTAAATGAATTTTCAATAAAATTCATATATATGCTCCTTTATCCATGAGGTGAAGGGGTAATTTCGAATCCAATTTCACTTCTTGCTTGAAAAAACGACCAAGGGAGCTAGGATCAATAGGAGTACGACCCCCAACCTGTTGGTAAGCTTCTTGACCTTCTTTCACCTTGAATCCATGGTGGAAATCGAAAATCAATGCATGATTTCTTCTTATCTCGATCCCCTCTTCAATTCTAACCATTCATTTTCACTCAAAGCTTGAGGATGAGCCTTTGGATAGTGAAAGGAGTTGCATCCACCATTGTTGACGTGAGCTTGAAGATTTGGAGCTCAATTGGAGGCGGGTTTTTATAACTTGAACCCTTACTATTCTTATTGCATTCAATTCCTTATCAATTGTTGATCATTTATTCTTCTTGAAATTCATTTGATCAAATAATTAGAACCACCATGAAAATTAAAGAAAAATATGAAGGATCATAGCTTGATGATGATGACATCATCCTAAGCACACACCTCCAAAAATATCCTAGGCAAATGGTTTCACAAAGGTTGGTCCAATCTTTTTCACCAAACCGTTTGGAGACTAAACGGTTTGCAAACCGTTTGGAGTTTGGAATCCCAAACCATTTAGAAAGGTTGACCATTTGGATGGGTTGACCGTTTGAGGTCAGGACCCTAGTACATGTTGGATAAGTATCTAATGATTCCAATTGATTGAATCAATATATGAACAATCATCCAATTAGAAACCCTAATCAGGTCGAGTGCTGATTTTGCAATTGATTAAGTTAAATCTTTGGGTTGATTAACCCAAACAGTCTCAAGACTGTTTGGAGATCACCCAAATGGTCTCAAGACCGTTTGGAGGTCAATCAAGACCATTTATAGGTCTAGGGTTGAGTATGGTTGAGTAATTGAAGAGTTAGAGATATCAAATCAAAATGCAATCAATAGCTAATTTGATGATGGTTCACTGATTTCAATTGAATTAGTTTCACAATGTTAACCATTGAAGGTTCCTCAATTTCAAACCCCAAGTTAATGGTTTCTTGATTATAAACCTTAGTTCAATTGGGTTCAAAACCCTAATTTATGGTCCAATTGAAGGATGATTCAATAGTTTATTTGATGAATAAATCAAGGAGTCAATTGATAGGTGGTTCTTTGATGGAAACCTTGAATTGATTAAGTGTTGGAAGACCTTTTTGGTCCATTCAGTTTTGAGAGGGTTTGAACCAAATGTTCTTACGACCATTTGAGTCCAAACGGTCTCAAGATCGTTTGGGTCGAAACGGTCCCAAACCGTTTGGAGACCCCAGCTCATTCGGTTTCAACACATTCCTTGCTTAAACGGTTTCAAGGGAAATATGCCCAAACAGTTTCAAAACGTTTGAACTTTGAATCCCAAGACCGTTTAGGGTCTAATTAATCAAAACCATTTGAGGTTCAACATGGTTTATCCTTTTGGATACCTATTGTAATTGAAGATTCAATTGGTCATTTTATTTGGATACCTCATGTAAATAGAGGTCCAATATGATTAAATCTTAAAGAGAATTAAGATGATGATTGATCCATTGATCAAATGATGATTATTAATTTTAGGTACAAAGGTTTAAACCCTAAAGTTCCTAGATGATCATTACTTTTATATTATTTAACACTAAAAGGTTATTAAAGTAATGTCTTAGTACACTATGTCAATCATAGTTGTATGTACTTGATTGAAGGGATGATATAACCTAGTCAAGTTGAGAGGATGATATAGAGGAATTCTTACATGATTATTAATCATGTAGTGATTAGGGTATGACCCTTAGTGAACAGATCATGAAAACCCTATTTGAGAAAGTTAAATGAACCCTAACCCTATTTCAGGGAAATTCTGAGTGAAACCCTAATCTAGGGTAATACTGAAACCCTAATCTAGGGTAATAGTGAAACCCTATTTGAGGGTGATAACTTGAGTAATCCTAATTTAAGGTTATGAAATGTAAAACCCTAAATTAGATGAATAGTAAACCTTAATTATGGGTAATTGATTATGAAACCTAATTGGGATGAATAATAAACTCTGATTGTGGTTTATTGAATGTGAAACCCTAATCTAGGGTAATGTCATGAGAAACCCTAAATTAGAATAATGTTATGTGGAACCCTGATGCAATGATGTAATGTAAGACTCAAATCCAGGATGATGTCATGAAATGATAAATGAAAACCCAGTAATGGTATAATGGCCAATACACTAAAGTAGGGTGTGGCTAATATAATCAAGCAAGATGAGAATGTTTCACCCAAGATGGGTGAAATTGATAAACCATATGAATGGTAATGTTGATACTCAAAGGTGTAAGGGTATAAGGGACAAGATGATGCCTAGATTATTATATACAACTTTATACATGTGTAACAACCCTATACACCTTACAAAGATGAGGACATGAAACTCTTAGGAATGATGTATGCAACACTAAATAATGATTTGGTTAACATCCTAAGAGTTGAAATACCTAAAGTGGTTGATAATGGTTTATTCTATATCAACAATGCCTAACCATTAGATAAGTACATATCATTAAAGATAGTTGGACAATTCTAATGTGTGACCTATGCACTACATGATGAAGGTGATATGTTAGTGGATAAAGTATTAAGAGAGAAATGCCTTAGTACAAGTACAATTGATTAACTTAAGTAAGTTGGAAGTGATGAGAAAAGTGATACATAAAGACATGATAGATATCAAATTTAGCATTTCAGGGTTGATATACCTGGATGCATCTCAATCCAACATACTTGGATAAGAAACACATGAAGTGTGTGTTATGTTGTTGTTACAATAAGATTGTAATGTGTTTGATATACTTTTATAAGTATAGGCTAATATATCTTGTGAATGGGGTTAAGCCAAACTAATGAGTATGATGTAATCATACCATGGCAAGGATGAGAGATGAACGTATACCTTGTATTGATAATACTTAAATGATATATGATGAGAGTAAAAATCATGAGTAAATACTTGTGATATCAATAGATGCTCCTAGAGGAGTGGAGAAATATATTAGGGTTGGATAGATAATATAAACATGAAACCCTAATTATTGTGAAATGGGAAATCCTAACCCTAAATTGGGTAATGGAATGAAAAATCCTATTTGATAGTAAACCCTAATCCTGAAAAAGGAATGGTGGTTTTACTAGTGTATCACATGATGTGATAAGTGACTTTTATGATTGTTATCATGTCTATCAACCATGCAGATATCATGAGATGATGAACATAGCCAGATTTGAGCTATGACAATTATATAATAAAAATGTTGATTGGCCTTGTGTGCCTTAATGTTGTTGTTGCTTAGTAAAAGTAACAAAATGTGCTTGGAATTCATGAGTCACATGAGTAATTTGTTGCTTAGTAAAAGGTTACAAGGCACTTAATAGGCCTTGTGAGCCATGTGAGATGCTTGTATAACAAGTATCATGTATACCTCGGTCTGAGGACCTAGAGGTAATAGTTACCTAACAAGTGGTAACATTGTTCAGTGATGAACTAAGGGTTTAAATACCCAGACTTGATAAGCATGGTAATGATGTGGTTGAGGGATGAGAATTCCTAGTATTAAAATAAGGGACTGAGATCCCAATGTCTTATAAAGACTGAGAAGTAATTGATGATGATAGTACATGTTTCTTTATAGCAATTGTCATAATAATTCCTATTTGAGAACTTGACTGATGCTGAAAGAATATGCTAAATGTACTTAATTAATCAAGTGAAATCATATCATGTAGAGACCTGACCATAGATCCATCATCGTTAGTAATTGGTGATGGTGAAACAGGTTGCTCCGCCTTAAAACCCAAAATGCATATTTTTTAATATGTGGGGGTTGATGGGCAAACATATCCTTACGTCCTAATGGGGGAATTGATGGAAGGTAAACATTAAACCTCTCAATCCTTCATTGTTTGTCCTGGGATGGATGTATCATGAATCTCCCGATGATTGGGATAGATGCAGTACACATCTCCCAATAATATTAATGTCTGGTCGATGGAGGTAAACATGAAATCTCTCGATCGTGAAGAGAGTGCAGCTGACCCTGCTTCTATAGCGAGGTTTCCAATATACCCTGGAAAGCTATGTAGTAGAGACACGAGATGTCCTGCATGTGATCTTGCACTGACCGAGATGTGGGAGGTCTTGGAAGTCGGCTCTTCCATTGACCTTGTATGGTACTGATTTCGACTTCGCAGTGGTCGGTTGGAGTATGAGCGGTATACCTCATCTTCTCAGGGCATAAGTGTGATTGTAAAATGTAATCAGCCGTATAGCATGTTTTCTTAAGGATTGAATATGAAAATTCACTGGCTGAAGTTACATTTCTTTATACATCTCTAGTTGATAGATGTTATTTATATTTCTTTACATTCATTGCAAGTAAATGAATGAATTACAACTCTAACATGGATAGATGCAATGTCCTCCTTAGGAAAGGAGATTACTTTACTTTGTTCTTACAGTGATCCATTTGTTGTTAAATATATAAGATTTTCCCTGCTCAGTTTTATTTTAATAACTGCAATAATAATGTTTTGGCGGAGAGTTATATCTCCCACTGGGGCAATTTTCAATTGTCTCACCCCCGTGGGATCCAACATTTTTAGGTGGACGCGGACAAAAAATAGAAATCCCTACAGCAGAGGAAAGGTAGCAACAATAGGGACAGCAGTGAGATCTCAGGTGGATATATTGTTTGTCAAGTCATATAGATAGTAGTCCTATGTGTCGTATCTGTACTCTCAGGTCCTCAGAGTTAGTAGTTAATGCTTTTGATCATCAATCTGAGATTTTGGCTTGATGCTTTGAGGTTTTTATACTACATGTATACAGTGTTAATAGGGCAGTTAATGTTTGTAATCCTTGAGAAGAGATGGTACAAGACATGTACTTATGAACCAGGTTGTAAATGTATTACATTGGTTCCTGATGCAAGAGTTTTCCTATGTTTGGATCTCTTTGTAAAAAGTTTTAATTTTTAGTGATTTTCAGTAATTCCACTGTTAACAACCACTTCCGCATTAATCTTAATTGATGTTTGGCAACAGACGTTACAATTTAGTGGTATCAGAGCTCTAGGTTCGCTGAGTTTACAGAGACATAGGACTAAGGTAGTAGTGTATGTTCTAGTGTCTTCCAGTGTATCTGATAGTGTCTTCTTCTCATATAGGAGAAGAAGAACTTGATGATGTCTGGATCACACGAAGAGCATGCTACTGAGAGTAGCACTGCTGCACCAAGAAGAGGTACAGGGGATCAGAGAAGAAAAGAACATATACCTGCACATCCCCAGTTTGACCTAGCCATGATAGAGAGCCGAGCTTTCCCTACTCTATTTGAGCAATTTAGGATAGTTATGATGCATATAGTAGATCGTGCATTAGCAATGCAACCTAGACTATCAGCCCCCAATGATGAAGTTTTGAACTCCAATAGGATTCCTGCTCAACATCAGCATGTTGGAGCAATGAATAATGATGAAAGGAATAGGATACAATCTGAAACTAGGATTTTCCATAGGTGTAGGAAGCCTGGACATATCAGAACTAATTGTCCAGAAAAGGAATATAAAGGAAGAATTGAGAAAAGGCCTATCCAAATCCAGGAACAGAGGCCTAGTAGTTACAAAAAGGGAAAGTTTTTGGTATCACCAGTGCAACCAGAATCTAGTACACCAAGGCAATGGTTACCCATAAAGGGTAAAGAACCCTCTAGACCACATCTAGCACCCAGAACTTGTTATCAATGCAGACACGTAGGACATCTGGCAAGAAATTGCTTAACCAGAAATGCTATGGTGAATCAAACCCTGAGGAAGAGTCAGTAGGACTCACATAAGGAGTGGTCTAGTGATAGTACACGAGGATGAAAACAGGTGTTCCAAGCTGGTTCATCTGTATATAATAACAGAAAGCATAGTCGGCAACCAGCAATGGCAAGATTCTATGAAAAGAATCAGCCTAAGACAATGAACAATCCACGAATCATGGCAGGTTAGACAAAATAATGTTATTCCTGTATGTCTTTTTATAGTTTCCTGAGTTAATTGAGAAAGTATTTATCCTTCCTTGATTAGTCCTATGAGGACTTACTTTTTGTACAACAAAATTATATATGTTTCATTATTTTCTTACCTTTATGAAAAAGGATGAGGTATATAAGAGATGCCTGGATACAATTCAGGAATGTTAAATCTTATACTTGTGATAATATGAAGAGGAAGGAATATGATAGTATACAAAGTGCATACTACTTAATCTCAGTATTTATATACCCTGGCCAGGTATACGACTATTGATGATGAAGTGAGTATGGAAACTCTTAGATTGTTATCTTTTTTATTGCTCTGATCAAGTAGTCACTCTGAGACAATCTATTGAGAATCATGAAATTAGAAATAAGGTATGGATAAATGTGACATATTATAACTATAAGAAAGAGAAATCTGAGATAATCTCATATGAGCTTGTATGTATGAGGAAGTAAAAAGTATATTCCTCATAAGATAAAAATGAGAACAAGGGAGGTGATCCTTGTTCAATAAAAGTCGTAAGCATAACAAAGAAAGGAATAATCATATGTGATCATCCTTATAAATTCCTATGCTGAGGGTAAGGAACCTAGGATGAGAAAAGAGTAAATGAATCTTGAATATCTAAAAAATTCAGAAGATAACAAGAGGGATATGATTCCTTGTTTTCTTTCCTCTCTGGGACATGGCAATCAAGTGGGTCTTAGAACACTTGATGTGCATAAGATGAAAATGTTCATGCGATGGATACTTAGAAAAGTATCAGTTTATCTTGGACTTTGGTTCCAAGGTGAAGATACATGTAACAAGTAATGTCCCAAGATGAAAGGAAGATAAATATGTGATGTGTTTTCAACACATGTGATAGATACCAAGGTAAGAGATTCTGGTATCTAAAGAAATACCTGATGATTTATGATTGGCTACCTGGAATGGTCAACCATGAAATCAGTTTAATAGTATGAATATCACATGTTAGGGGTTTATGTTTTGCATAAACATAACAATTGAAGATATATTTAAGATAAGTCCTTAATTGATAAAGTAACCTCTCCTTATGATAAGATAATGTACAACTAATAAGATAGATATTGCAAGTAATAAGGAAAACTAGTATTGTGTTACCAGGAGAAATGGCACAATCAAGGTATCAAAAGGCTTATAGTCCCAAGAGGGTGACAGAACATAATTGTGATCATGAAAGTAAAATGTTGAATTAAATAAAGAGCATGGGAGACTCCTCAGAAATAAGAATCTATCACATGAAACTATAAATTAAGGAAATGTGTTACCTGGCACAGAATTAATTCCACAGTTAATAATAAAAGGGACAGTGGAGTATGTGTCCCATGTGAACCATTCTATGATAAACTTGTGTGGAATAACTTTGTGATGATCAGAGCCTTATGGTGTCTCCATAATGATGAAATTTTATGTAGAGACTAGATAGTATGATGAATGAATACTATTTGTCTTCCTTTATCTGGGATTTCGGGGACGAAATCCTTGTTAGGGGTTTATAATTTTTAACATCCCTGACCTGGGTTATGCCTTAACCATGAGAGTTTTTCTTAAAGAAAGTTAATTATATCCTTAATTTTATCTTGTGAAAAGTAATTAAAGCCCAAGACGAACCTATGTTTCAATTTTGGTCCTGTTTGAATAATGTCGAAGCAATGTTTGCTCATTTTGGACTAAAGTGCAAATTACCCAAGTTGAAGGGTTAACTTGCAAATGTTACATGATTAAATGTTCCTCATGTGTTGAATCATCATGAGAATGGAAATGATGTAGAGGTATGGCTTGTGAAATTCTGAGTACCAAGAAAGAGTTGTTTAAGCAATGTTTGTGCATCAAAACCTAGTTTTGGTATAATATGCAATTTACCCAAAACCAAGGGTTCAATATGCAAATTACCATTTCAATAAGGTCCCATATACTTCTCGTCATCATGTAGAGCAAATAAAATGAGAGGGGCGTCTCATTTCTATTACTTTGAAGGAGAGAGAATCTTGATATTAAAATAATCAATATTTAAGCATAATTGAAACCTTAATTCAATTTAATGCAAAAATAAATAAAATAATTGAAGGGCCTTCAACCAAAAGTGATATGGCTGAATTTGCTCAAGTGTTAACACCCTTGTGCCTTTTCTAAGCCACGAAAATATCCAAAGGAAGTGGATAACTCACTCACATTATAATAAGAAAAAGAAATATCCACTCACTTATGGATATTAGTATTATAAGGGTTAAGGTGCTTAATTTGTTTTTCTTTAAAACATGGATAATTGAGAGGAATAACAGGCAAGGAAGGTACCCTCATATGTAAGGAAAGAAAGGGGGCAAGTGGCAAGGAAATGGAGGAGATAATTCCTACTTTCTCTCTCTTAAATGAATTTTCAATAAAATTCATATATATATGCTCCTTTATCCATGAGGTGAAGGGGTAATTTCGAATCCACTTTCACTTCTTGCTTGCAAAAACGACCAAGGGAGCTAGGAGCAATAGGAGGATGACCCCCAATCTATTAGTAAGCTTCTTGACCTTCTTTCACCTTGAATCCATGGTGGAAATCAAAAATCAATGCATGATTTCTTCTTATCTCGATCCCCTCTTCAATTCTAACCATTCCTTTTCACCCAAAGCTTGAGGACAAGCCTTGGAATAGTGAAAGGTGTTGGCTAAATGAACATCTGTAAATCCCTTTGTTTTGATAATGACAAACATTTCATTCTTTTTGATCTAACGTGCTACTTGAGTGTTGCAGGAATAAGGTGGATGACAAAGCACTAGGGAATCTATATGCTTGAATGATTGTAAATGTCATGAAATGTAATCAATTGTAAACTTGTACAAATATATAATGTATAAGTACTTAGACTTCATGTAAAGCAAGAGTTAGATATTCCCTAGCTAAACACCACATTTAGATAGGTCATCCCCTTCAATAGTGTCACATATGCACACTCATACACACACTTAATGTCTTCACTTGAAACATTGAAACAGGGTCCATCTCGGTCGACAAAATCCTCGACCGAGACACTCTCGGTCGACAATCTTCTCGACCGAGAAAGACCCAAGTAGCCGTTAGACACAGCTGACAAGGTAGTTGGCAGTTGGAGATAAACGTTGCAAAACACTTGATCCAGAGAGTCTGTTGGTCGACAAAACGTCGACTGAGTAGGTGTCTCGGTCGACCATTTCTCGACCGAGATGGTCTCTGACAGCAACTGCAGAATTAATTAAATAGCCGTTGTTAAAGCAACTAACTTATATCTAACGGCTAGTTAAGCACTTAGAAACCCCTAGAAAGTGTCTAGAACGTCCTTAAAGCACTTGTAGGACATTCCTATAAATAGGACATGCCTTAGGACACCTAAACTTACTTGATTCCACACTTGAGCAATCTTTGAGCATACATTTACATTGAGCAATCTGTTTGTGAGCAATTAAGCATATTGGCAACTGGCTACTTCCTCTCCTAGCTCAAATTTCGTGTCCTATAGGCTAGCATCTCCTAATCCACATCCATCACAATTCTATACACATTGGTTAGGAGATCTACACGCTTGATCTAGGCAAATCAAGCCTTGTGCTTCAAAGGATAAGTTGTAATTTCCATTTTCCTTTCTTGTTCACTATTATTGTTTGTACTCTCCTTGCTACTCCTAGGTCGGAGGCTGCGGATTGGAGAGATTGGAAGATCTTCTTGGTGAAGAAGGGGACCTTGAACTACTTCAAGAAGGCTGGTGCAACGGGAGGTTACTTCTAAAGAGGAAGGCTACTTCAAGGGGGAGCTTGGAGTTACTTCAAGAAGGCTACCTCGGGTTGGTGCATCTACTTCAAGTGAAGGCTGTTCAACGGGTGTAAGAAAGTATTGTATTTTGTGTAAATCCTTGTGAAGGTAATAAAATTAATACTTTCAAAATCCCAGTTGGGTAAGCAACCGGGTAGTGGACTGACAACCTTAGTATTTTCTAAGGTTGGAACCACTCTAAACACTTGTCTCCTTCTTCCATTTTCAATTGTAGTTGTTTGAGTTAAATAATTGTTAAAATATTTAAAAACTCTATTCACCCCCCCTCTAGTGTTTTTCAATTGGTATCAGAGCAGGCTTCAAGGAACCCTAACAAGGCCTTGAAGAATGGGTGACGGGGTGCTTAACAACCTTAACCTTGAAGGGACACTTGTTGCTAGACCTCCAGCATTTGATGGAACAAACTACACATATTGGAAGAGAAGGATGCAGTTCTACTTCCAAGGCATCAATTGGGACTTATGGAGGATGTTGTCAACCCCATACGAGCTTCCTCAAACACAATATGCATAGTGGGATGCAAATACGGTAAAGTTGGCTCAAATGAATGCCAAAGCTGTAAGCATTTTATATTGTTCAATTTCAGTAGGAGAATTTAATAGGATATCAAACTGTGACACAACCTATGACATTTGGCATAGACTGTCCATAACTTATGAAGGTACAGTTCAAGTCAAGAATTCTAAGATTAGCATGCTTAAACAAAAGTTTGAACACTTCCGTATGGATCCAAATGAATCTATTAGTGAAATGTTTGCAAAATTCTCTTCTATTGTTAATGGTTTAAATGCTCTAGGAAAAACGGTTCTTGAAGAAGATCAGGTATAAAAAATCCTTCGATCACTTCCTCCTAAATACAAGCCAAAGGTGACAGCCATTGAAGAAGCTAATGACCTCACTCGACTAAAAATGGAGCAACTCATAGGCAATCTAGAAGCTCATGAAGCAACCCTAGAAGAGGAAGAAAGAAGAGAACATGAACTTCATCAAGGAAAGAAGAAGGATGTGGCTCTAAAAGCTTCAAAGATAATCACACCAGAAAGTGAGGAGTCAAGTGAAGAAGAAGGAGAAGAAGCCTTGATTGTCAATGGTAAGAAATATATAAGATTTAAATCTAACAAAATTTCTAGTTCTTCTTCTTCTCCTCCTAGGTGCTTTGAGTGTGGAAACAAAGGACATTTCAAAAATGAATGTCCTAAAGCAAAGAAAGGAAAGAAAAGCTCACACAAGAAGAAGGGAGAAAAAGCCTATAAAGTTGCATGGGACGAGTCAAGTGAAAGTGAAAGCGGAGAAGAAAAGGTAGAATGTCTAATGGCAAGAGAAGATGATGAAGACTCTCAAGAGGTAAGCCTACTTGATCTTCCTAAAGAAGAGTTAATTACTAGTCTACAAGAAACTCTTGATAAATATGTTGATGTCAAGAAGAAACTAAAGAAGGTTATCAAAACAAATGATGAGCTATATGCTAAATTAAATGATCTCTCTTCTGAAAAGAACAACATTGATCTTGAGAATTTATCTTTAAAAACATCTTTAAATGAGTGAACTAAAAAGCTAATTACTCTAGAAACAAACGCTAATCTTCTCTCTCAAGAAAAGACTGAATTGTTAGCTAAACTAAAAGATATTCAGACTCAACAAATTCTGTGTAACCATCTAGACTATGACAATGTTGTAAAAGAAAGAGACTCCCTATTATCTGATTTAGATCAAGCAAGAAAAGATTTACACAAGAAGATGGATGACATTGCTAAGCTACAAAGAAACCTACATGAGTTAAGAAGAAAAGATATCCTTGACAACATTCTAAAAGCCTCCTCTAGTTTCAATGGAAGAAAAGGTTTAGGATATGCTCCAAAGAAAAATCAACCCCAAAGAACTCGGACTATGTTTGTACCTAAGAATACAATTCCTAGAAAGAGAAATGAAGTTGACTCTATTACTTGTCATTTTTGTCTACGTCTTGGACATTATTCATTTTCATGCCCTTATAAGACCAAGGATTCCTACTTAGTTTGGATCCCAAAACCCCAAACTTAGTAGAGTCGAATGCAATTCAGTTGAGATATGATCAAACGCTCAAAATTTGCAATTTATATTGTCTTATTTCAACTTAATAAAAGGTTTCATGCATTATGGTAATTTTCTGAACTGCTGTACTGAAACAGAAACTTAGTCGGTCGAAGTATTGTCGACCGAAAATATAATCGGTCGAACTTTTGTCGACCGACCAGATGCCTGTAACAAATCAAAATCAATAGCAACTATTTCGGTCGAAAATTAGTCAACCGAGCAGAATCTCTGTTTTTCTTAATATGCAATACATCAACCTTCTCGATCGACGATTAGTCGACCGAGAAAGATGTCGGTCGAACAATTATCGACCGACTGAAGTTCTGAATTAGAATTTTTATACAATCTGTACTTAAATGCTTCTAACCATATCGGACCATCACATGGGTACCAAAAACCTACATTTTAATGCAGGATTGGGTGGTCGACTGTGGATGTTCCAAACACATGACCGGAAATAAGGATGCATTTCAAACTTTTGAAGAAAAGAAGAGTGGAACAGTCACTTTTGGAGATAACGGTAAAGGTAAAATCGTTGGAATAGGTAACATTGGTACAAACCTCAAAATAAAGAATGTTCTACTCGTTGATGGTTTGCACCATAACTTAATAAGTGTGAGTCAATTATGTGATAGTGGCTATGATGTTTTATTTAACAAAACCTGCTGCAAATTATTAATAGAAAACACTACAAATGTTGTATATGAAGGAAAAAGAGTTGGAAATCTTTATATTCTTAGACCTAACTCTATGAAATTTGTAGTAGGAAAATGCTTTCTTACAAATGAAAATACTTTACAACTATGGCATAAAAAGCTAGGACATGCTAGTTCACATGTTATCAAAAAGTTAGTGAAATATGATCTTGTTCGTGGTTTGCCTACTTTATCCTTTGATCAAGTTGAAAATTGTGAACCATGTACATTGGAAAACAAACAAAAACCTCTTTTAAACCTAAACATGTACTTAGCACCAGTAGATCTTTAGAATTAATTCATATGGATTTATTTGGACCCATGAGGACACAATCTATTGGTGGCAAAAGATATTGTTTTGTTATTGTTGATGATTATAGTAGATATACATGGGTACATTTTATTGCAACCAAAGATGATACTATTCATATTTTTATAAAATTTTGTTCCATGATTGAAAATCTATTACAAAGCAAAATATGTACCATTAGAAGTGATCATGGTGGAGAATTTGAAAATCATGTATTTGAAGAATTTTGCACATCTCAAGGGTACACTCACAATTTTTCTGCTCCACGCACTCCACAACAAAATGGTATAGTTGAAAGGAAAAATCGATCACCACAAGAAATGGCTAGAACGATGATGCTCGAACATAACACACCCAAAACCTTTTGGGCTGAAGCTGTAAACACCGCATGCTATGTGTTAAATAGAGTAACTGTTCACTCTCATTTGAAGAAAACTCCATATGAAATAATACATTCTAAGAAACCTAGAGTTGACTATTTTCATACCTTTGGATCTACATGCTATATCTTAAATACCAAAGATGATAGAGATAAGTTTGATTCTAAATCCCACAAAGCATTCTTTTTGGGATATTCTACCTCTAGCAAAGCATTTAGAGTCTACAACACTATCTCTAGAAAAGTTGAGGAATCTATTCATGTCTCTTTTCATGAAGAATCCAAATCAGAAAATCTAGAAATAATTGATCTTACTAATCAATTCGAAAACTTAAACATACCCAATGATAGTGAGAAAGATACTACAAACAATAACCAAGCTGAAACACAACCTATACCTAGACTTATTAAGGATCATCCTCAAGAATTAATTATTGGAAATCCAAATGATAAAGTAAAAACTCAGTCTTCCTTTAAGGATGTCGCAAACATGGCTTTTGTTTCTATCATTGAACCTAAGAAGATATCTGAAGCTCTTAAAGATGATTATTGGATAATAGCAATGCAAGAAGAATTAAACCAATTCACAAAAAATGATGTATGGTATTTAGTTCCTAAACCACAAGATAAAACCATCATTGGAACTAAATGGGTTTTTAGGAATAAGCTAAATGAGGCAGGCGAAGTAATAAGGAATAAAGCTCAGTTAGTAGCCCAAGGATATAATCAACAAGAAGGAATAAACTTTGATGAAACGTATGCACCAGTAGCTAGACTTGAAGCTATTAGAATGTTACTAGCTATTACTGCACATAAAAACATCAAACTCTACCAAATGGATGTAAAAAGTGCATTTCTAAACAGAATCATTCAAGAAGAAGTATATGTTTCCCAACCACCCGGTTTTGAAATACCGGAAAAAGGTGACTATGTTTATAAACTTAAGAAAGCACTCTATGGTTTAAAACAAGCACCTAGGAACTGGTATGAAAGGCTCAAGACATATCTTTTTGATAATGGTTTTTCTATTGGAAATTCAGATCCTACTTTATTTTTCAAAACATATACATCTGATTTTCTAGTTGTTCAAATATATGTTGATGACATTATTTTTGGAGCTTCAAATGAATCGTTGTGCACACAATTTAGTGACATTATGCAAAAAGAATTTGAAATGAGCCTCATGGGTGAACTAACTTTCTTTCTTGGTTTCCAAATTAAACAAACGCCTGCCGGGATTTTTATAAGCCAAGAAAAGTATACTAAAGAACTCTTAAAACATTTTGGGATGGATCAGTGCAAACATGCTACTACTCCTATGGCCACTTCTACTAAAATTGATAAGGATGAAAATGGGGAACCTATTGATGATTCCTTATATAGAGCCATGATTGGTAGTTTGCTTTACTTAACTGCTTCTAGACCGGACATCATGTTTTCTGTTGGTCTTTGTGCTCGATTTCAATCACAACCTATGCACTCTCATTTTCAAGCAGTTAAACGAATTCTTTGATACTTAGCCGGCACTACATGTTTTGGTTTATGGTATCCAAAAGGACAATCCTTGGATTTTAAAGCTTATATTGATGCTGATTATGCTGGTTGTCGACTTGATCACAAGAGCACTAGTGGTGGCTGTTTCTTGTTAGGGAGAGCTTTAGTATCTTGGTTTAGCAAGAAACAAAACACGGTTTCCCTTTCTACAACTGAAGCTAAATATATGGCAGCCGGATCTTGTTGTGCTCAAGTGCTTTATATGCAACAAGTATTAAACGATTATGGTTTTATTCTTTCATCTACACCTATCTTTTGTGACAACACAAGCGCTATAAACTTAGCACATAATCCTATTTTACACAGCAGAGCTAAACATATTGAAATCCGTCATCACTTTTTAAGGGATCATATTTCTAAAAATCATGTTTCCCTTCATCATGTTGATACGGAAGATCAATTGGCTGATATTTTTACAAAACCGCTTCCACTAGACCAATTCAACAAAATAAGGAACCAATTGCTTATCGCTTCTTTGGAATATGTTTTCTTTGATATTTGTGCTTCTTAACAATGTCGTTTATTTGCAGCATTTTGGCTTTTAATGGACATCTTTGTCATTGAATTTGTTGGGACATCTAATTAAGGGGGAGTTTTATTTTTAACGAATATTTTTTTTGAAATGACAAAGGGGGAGAAATAAATATAAAACTTAGTAATTGTGCAAAACTTAATCAATGAGTTTCATAAACTCTTGGCTTTACATTGAAAGTTGCTATATTCCCTAAAGAATTGGATTTCATGTTCCATAATTCATGGGGAATAATAAGCACACATTTTATAAACAAGAGAAGAAATTCACAAAGGTAATTTTCAGGTATGAAACTCACATGTTTTATATTTTCTTATTTTATATTTAGGAAATGGTTGTCATCTTCAAAAAGGGCGAGATTGTTGGCTAAATGGACATTTGTAAATCCCTTTGTTTTGATAATGACAAACATTTCATTCTTGTTGATCTAACGTGCTACTTGAGTGTTGCAGGAATAAGGTGGATGACAAAGCACTAGCGAATCTATATGCTTGAATGATTGTAAATGTCATGAAATGTAATCAATTGTAAACTTGTACAAATATATAATGTACAAGTACTTAGACTTCATGTAAATCAAGCGTTGGATCTTCCCTAGCTAAACACCACATTTAGATAGGTCATCCCCTTCAATAGTGTCACATATGCACACTCATACACACACTTAATGTCTTCACTTGAAACATTGAAACAAGGTCCATCTCGGTCGACAAAATCCTCGACCGAGACACTCTCGGTCGACAATCTTCTCGACCGAGAAAGACCCAAGTAGCCGTTAGACACAGCTGACAAGGTAGTTGGCAGTTGGAGATAAACGTTGCAAAACACTTGATCCAGAGAGCCTGTCGGTTGACAAAACGTCGACCGAGTAGGTGTCTCGGTCGACCATTTCTCGACCGAGATGGTCTCTGACAGCAACTGCAGAATTAATTAACTAGTCGTTGTTAAAGCAACTAACTTATATCTAACGGCTAGTTAAGCACTTAGAAACCCCTAGAAAGTGTCTAGAACGTCCTTAAAGCACTTGTAGGACATTCCTATAAATAGGACATGCCTTAGGACACCTAAACTTACTTGATTCCACACTTGAGCAATCTTTGAGCATACATTTACATTGAGCAATCTGTTTGTGAGCAATTAAGCATATTGGCAACTGGCTACTTCCTCTCCTAACTCAAATTTCGTGTCATATAGGCTAGCATCTCCTAATCCACAGCCATCACAATTCTATACACATTGGTTAGGAGATCTACACGCTTGATCTAGGAAAATCAAGCCTTTTGCTTCAAAGGATAAGTTGTAATTTCCATTTTCCTTTCTTGTTCACTATTATTGTTTGTACTCTCCTTGCTACTCCTAGGTTGGAGGCTGCGGATTGGAGAGGTTGGAAGATCTTCTTGGTGAAGAAGGGGGCCTTGAACTACTTCAAGAAGGCTGGTGCAACGGGAGGTTACTTCTAAAGAGGAAGGCTACTTCAAGGGGGAGCTTGGAGTTACTTCAAGAAGGCTACCTCGGGTTGGTGCATCTACTTCAAGTGAAGGCTGTTCAAGGGGTGTAAGAAAGTATTGTATTTTGTGTAAATCCTTGTGAAGGTAATAAAATTAATACTTTCAAAATCCCGGTTGGGTAAGCAACCGGGTAGTGGACTGACAACCTTAGTATTTGCTAAGGTTGGAACCACTCTAAACACTTGTCTCCTTCTTCCATTTTCAATTGTGGTTGTTTGAGTTAAATAATTGTTAAAATATTTAAAAACTCTATTCACCCCCCCTCTAGTGTCTTTCAAAAGGAATTGCATCCACCATTGTTGACGTGAGATTGAAGCTTTGGAGCTCAATTGGAAGCGGGTTTTATAACTTGAACCATTACTATTGTTATTGCATTCAATTCCTTATCAATTGTTGATCATTTGTTCTTCTTGAAATTCATTTGATCAAATCGTTAGAACCACCATGAAAATTACAGAAAAATATGAAGGATCGTATCTTGATGATGATGAAATCATCCTAAGAACAAACCTCCAAAAATATCCTAGGCAAACGGTTTCATAAAGGTTGGTCCAATCTGTTTCACCAAATCGTTTGGAGACTAAACGATTTGCAAATCGTTTGGAGTTTAGAATCCCAAACCATTTAGAAAGGTTGACCATTTGGATGGTTTGACCATTTTAGGTCAGGACCCTAGTACATGTTGGTTAAGGATCTAATGATTCCAATTGATTGAATCAATATATGAACAATCATCCAATTAGAAACCCTAATCGGGTTGAGTGCTGATTTTGCAATTTATTAAGTTAAATCTTTGGGTTGATTAACCCAAACGGTCTCCAGACCGTTTTGGAGATCACCCAAATGGTCTCAAGACCGTTTGGAGGTCAACCAAGACCATTTAGAGGTCTAGGTTTGAGTATGGTTGAGTAATTGAAGAGTTAGAGATATCAAAGCAAAATGCAATCAATAGCTAATTTGATGATGGTTCACTGATTTCAATTGAATTAGTTTCACAATGTTAACCATTGAAGGTTCCTCGATTTCAAAACCCTAGTTAATGGTTTCTTGATTATAAACCTTAGTTCAATTGGGTTCAAAACCCTAATTGATGGTCCAATTGAAGGATGATTCAATAGTTTATTTGATGAATAAATCAAGGAGTCAATTGATAGGTGGTTCTTTGATGGAAACCTTGAATTGGTTAAGTGTTGGAAGACCTTTTCGGTCCATTCGATTTTGAGAGGGTTTGGACCAAACGGTCTTAAGACCGTTTGGGTCGAAACAGTCCTAAACCATTTGGAGACCCAAGCTCATTCGGTTTCAACAAATTCCTTGCTTAAACGGTTTCAAGGGCAATATGCCAAAACGGTTTCAAAATTTTTGAACTCTGAAGGCCAAGACCGTTTAGGGTCTAATTAATCAAAACGGTTTGAGGTTCAACATGGTTAATCCTTTTGGATACCTATTGTAATTGAAGATTCAATTGGTCATTTTATTTGGATACCTCATGTAAATAGAGGTCTAATATGATTAAATATTTTGGAGAATTAAGATGATGATTGATCCATTGATCCAATGATGATTATTAATTTTGGGTACAAAGGTTTAAACCCTAAAGTACCTAGATGATCAGTACTTTTAGATTATTGAACACTAAAAGGTTATTAAAGTAATGTCTTAGTACACTATGTCAATCATAGTTGTATGTACTTGATTGAAGGGATGATATAACCTATTCAAGTTGAGAGGATGATATAGAGGAATTATTACATGATTATTAATCATTTAGTGATTAGGGTTTGATCCTTAGTGAAGAGATCATGAAAACCCTATTTGAGAAAGTTAAATGAACCCTAACCCTATTTCAGGGAAATTCTGAGTGAAACCCTAATCTAGGGTAATAGTGAAACCCTAATTGAGGGTGATGACTTGAGTAATCCTAATTTAAGGTTATGAAATGTAAAACCCTAAATTAGATGAATAGTAAACCCTAATTATGGGTAATTGATTATGAAACCTAATTGGGATGAATAATAAACTCGGATTGTGGGTTATTGAATGTGAAACCCTAATCTAGGGTAATGTCATGAGAAACCCTAAATTAGAATAATGTTATGTGGAGCCCTGATGCAATGATGTAATGTGGGACTCAAATGCAGGGTGATGCCATGTAATGGTAAATGAAAACCCAATAATGGTATAAATTCCAATACACTAAAGTAGGGTATGGCTAATATAATCAAGTAAGATGAGAATGTTTCACCCATGATGGGTGAAATTGATAACCCATATGAATGGTAATGTTGATACTCAAAGGTGTAAGGGCATAAGGAACAAGATGATGCCTAGATTATTATATACAAATTTATACATGTGTAACAACCCTATACACCTTACAAAGATGAGGACATGAAACTCTTAGGAATGATGTATGCAACACTAAATAATGATGTGGTTAACATCCTAAGAGTTGAAATACCTAAAGTGATTGATAATGGTTTATTCTATATCAACAATGCCTAACCATTAGATAAGTCCATATCATTAAAGATAGTTGGACAATTCTAATGTGTGACCTATGCACTACATGATGAAGGTGATAGGTTAGTGGATAAAGTATTAAGAGAGAAATACCTTAATACAAGTACAATTGATTAACTTAAGTAAGTTTTAAGTGATGAGAAAATTGATACATAAAGACATGATAGATATCATATTTAGCATTTCAGGGTTGATATACCTTGATGCATCTCAATCCAACATACTTGGATAAGAAACACATGAAGTGTGTGTTATGTTGTTGTTACAATAAGATTGTAATGTGTTTGATATACTTTGATAAGTATAGGCTAATATATCGTGTGAAAGGGGTTAAGCCAAACTAATGAGTATGATGTAATCATACCATGGTAAGGATGAGAGATGAACTTATACCTTGTATTGACAATACTTAAATGATATTTGATGAGAGTAACAAGCATGAGTAAATACTTGTGATATCAATAGATGCTCCTGGATGAGTGGAAAAATATATTAGGTTTGGATATATAATATAAACATGAAACTCTAATTAATGTGAAATGGGAAATCCTAACCCTAAATTGGGTAATGGAATGGAAAATCCTATTTGATAGTAAACCCTAATCCTGAAAAAGGAATGGTGGTGTTTCTAGTGTATCACATGATGTGATAAGTGACTTTTATGACTGTTATCATGTCTATTAACCATGCAGATATCATGAGATGATGAACATTGCCAGATTTGAGCTATGACAATTATATAATAAAAATTTTGATTGGCCTTGTGTGCCTTAATGTTGTTGTTGCTTAGTAAAAGTAACAAAATGTGCATGGAATTCATGAGTCACATGAGTAAGTTGTTTCCTAGTGAAAGGTGACAAGACACTTAATGGGCCTTGTGATCCATGTGAGATGCTTGTATAACAAGTATCATGTATACCTCTGTCTGAGGACCTAGATGTAATAGTTACCTAACAAGTGGTAACAGTGTTCAGTGATGAACTAAGGGTTTAAATACCCATACTTGATAAGCATGGTAATCATGTGGTTGAGGGATGAGAATTCCCAGTATTAAAATAAGGGACTAAGATCCCAATGTCTTATAAAGACTGAGAAGTAATTGATGATGATAGTACAAGTTTCTTTGTAGCAATTGTCATAATAATTCCTATTTGAGAACTTGATTGATGCTAAAAGAATATGCTAAATGTACTTAATTAATCAAGTGAAATCATATCATGTAGAGCCCTGACCATAGATCCATCATCTTCAGTAATTGGTGATGGTGAAATGGGTTTCTCCGCCGCAAAACCCAAAATGCATATTTTTGAATATGTGGGGGTTGATGGGCGAACATATCCTTACGTCCTAATGGGGGAATTGATGGAAGGTAAACATTAAACCTCTCAATCCTTCATTGTTTGTACCAGGATGGATGTATCACGAATCTCTCTATGATTGGGATAGATGCAGTACACATCTCCCAATAATATTAATGCCTGGTCGATGGAGGTAAACATGAAATCTCTTGATCACGAAGAGAGTGCAGCTGACCCTGCCTCTATAGTGAAGTTGCCAGTATACCCTGGAAAGCTATGTAGCAGAGACACAAGATGTCCTGCATGTGATCTCACACTGACCGAGATGTGGGAGGTCTTGGAAGCCGGCTCTTCCATTGACCTTGTATGGTACCAATTTCGACTTCACAGTGGTCGGTTGGAGTATGAGCAGTATACCTCATCTCCTCAGGGCATAAGTGTGGTTGTAAAATGTAATCAGCCATATAACATGTTTTCTTAAGGATTGAATATAGAAATTCACTGGCTGAAGTTACATTTCTTTATGCATCTCTAGTTGATAGATATTATTTATATTTCTTTACATTCATTGCAAGTAAATGAATGAATTACAACTCTACCATGGGTAGATGCAATGTCCTCCTTAGGAAAGGAGATTACTTTACTTTGTTCTTATAGTGATCCATCTGTTGTTAAATATATAAGATTTTCCCTGCTCAGATTTATTTTAATAACTGCAATAATAATGTTTTGGCGGAGAGTTATATCTCTCACTGGGGCAATTTTCAATTGTCTCACCCCCGTGGGATCCAACATTTTTAGGTGGACACAGACAAAAAATAGAAATCCCTATAGCAGAGGAAAGGCAGCAATAGCAGGGATAGCAATGAGATCTCAGGTGGAGATATTGTCTGTCAAGTCATATAGATAGTAGTCCTATGTGTTGTCTCTGTACTCTCAGTTCCTCAGAGTTAGTAGTTAATGCTTTTGATAATCAAACTAGAATGTTGGCTTGATGCCTCGAGGTTTTTATACTTCTTGTATACAGTGTTAACAGGGTAGTTAATGTTTGTAATCCTCGAGAAGAGATGGTACAAGACATGTACTTATGAACCAGGTTGTAAAGTATTACATTGGTTCCTGATGCAAGAGTTTTCCTATGTTTGGATATCTTTGTAAAAAGTTTTAATTTTTAGTGATTTTCAGTAATTCCACTGTTAACAACTGCTTCCGCATTAATCTTAATCGATATTTGGCAACAGACGTTACAACAGGAGGAGAATGCCTTTCTTAATCCCATACATACATAAGTGCTCAAGAACAGTTTGTCCTAAAAAAGGGACCTAGGTTTGAATCCCAACAGATGCCTTGCTTTACCACCTTCCCAGATGTTCAACCTCCTTCATGGGCATGGGAGAGGAGGAGAGAATGCAATCCCATACATACATATATCACTTTATGATTATTTTAGAATAAATTTACCAGATTCTAAAATATACATACGTATATATATTAATGTATATAACTACTTCTCTCTAACCACCTCAATTTACATACACATTGAACTCTTCCTACCGATAACTAGCTTCTAGATAATTCATTGAGTAGAAGTTGTACCTAAAAACTTATTTAGTAGAGTGTGAGCTACAAGCTTAGTACATGGAGATTTTCCAAGCATACAAGATAGTACAAATCAACTATTTTATTTTATTATGTACATGGAAATATCAAACTAGGACTTGAAAGTTTTAAATGATACAACTAGGTAGGTGTATCAATAATACTACAAGTAAAAAATAAATAGATTATATATTAAATCCCATATTTATTTTATTATGTTTTGAACCTACATGAAGTGTAATACAACATGTGAAAGTATTGTAACAAAGTACAATCTCACTATACATGCCCTAAAGTAGACATGGGACTCTGACACATCTAAACTAGCTCACTGATTTGTAAGGGGCTCTCGATGTCTGGCCATGGAGGCTATATCAGCTAGACAAATAGATTAACTCCTCCTTTAACCTAGGTACTTAGGCGAAGAGTCAAAGGACTAGACTAACTACCCTCGTCAGTAGTTCCACAAGGGTTGTCTCACTAAATAGCAACTATCTAACTAATATGTACTGGGTACCACTGTAATCTTTAATTAAAGTTGGGTACCTAACTATCTTAAGGTGAACTTCATCACTATGCTTAAGCCCCCATACCCTATTTGTATAATTCAAATACCTTATCTTTGTCTTTGCCATTCATATGCACATTTGCTCCTTCCTAGTGCATACTTATGTGATGAATTGTATGGTGTTCATATAATCTAGAGTTTGCTTAAGTCTTTAATTTTATAGGTTATCCATCTAATCTACATTTTGTATCTTAACTATGTATTTAGTAGAGGATTTTGAGGGAAGGGGGCTATACAAAAATAAAATAGGTTCCCAACAAAATTCTTAGCCAATGGATCCGCTATAGCCATAAAATATTGGTATATCAAAGACATAAAAAAAATATAAAATATATCACAACACACACTATTTGACACATCATATGTTGATTTAGATATCACAAGTCTTGATCCTTACCCAAAGTAGTTATCATTGTCACTGCCTTATCGTTGCAACAACACCTAGTCTCATCCTTGGAGAAGTTGCTTGTTCTCAAGCCTGTTCCCAAGGTCCTCTATCTTTACGTCATCAAAGCAGAAAATAAACTCTCTATGCACCACCTTGGTGTCCAGGAGGAATAGGAACTGAGATTTGTTGATGTTCTAGTGCCACTTGCTTTCCTCCTATTGCAGATTGTTGTCCCTATGATGAATTTTTCTCTCTCTATGAGGAATAACTCTTAGACAACTTGATGTCTCAATGTGCGTGTCTCCCTTAGACGTCCACCCGTTTATATGGGAGTCATGGGCTTGATTTTCACAAAAACTAGCCTGATCCTATTCACATATCAAAATATAATCAAACTAGAAAAACTTTGATAGACTTTTTGTTGACCAATTCATTTATCAAATTGACTGGTTGGGATTAGTTGGGTCACCCAATTGACCAAATGGCTTTTCAAGTTGACAAATTTTCCAGTTTAGGTCTCATTTAGTTGACAATTTTGATTCCATGTTGAATAAGTCCATTATTCCTCGTTGTTTCTCGACTTCAATCCAGTTGACCGTCTGGGATATCTGGTCTACTAATTAGGCACATACCAAAATGGTGATTAGTTGATTGATTGGAAATCAATCTACCAATTGATCCAAACCATCTAGTCGACTGATTGGGTAGGCTATCAACATTTTCATGATTCAAAACTATTCTAATCATATGTTTTCTTCTGAACTTCAATTCCCTTATGCATGTAACACTATAGGTTCCACATTCCATTGAAAATGATGCTCAAAACCTCACAAGAAAAGAGCAGTATTATCCACACATCATTGTTATCCAAGTAATTAGAATAAGTTGACATCAACTTTAACTTTTAAGTGACCAATGTTTCCATTACTCTAAGATCCATTTGTAATAGATATCAATATCAAAACCAAGGCATGGAGTTTTCATCCTCTTGACATGTGGTCTTTGTTTCTTAAACTAGAGAAGACTATTGATATTGTGTGAGATCAATATCATATGTTGATTCATTGGAGCACAACCATGAATTTCAGAGTCTCACATATTAAGTGGTCAGGATATCACTCCAATTGAACGATGAACTTCATATACATCACTCCCACATATTCTCAAGTGTCATAGTTCACCCAATCACTACATGTATGAAAACTCTTACTTAGAGTCATGTTGGGTAGTGTTGAAAGTGCACATAATAACATGTGATCATTGTAGTGAATTTAAGTCTAAGGATTATAGTCACTACTTTCATAATGAGATATGATTCAAACTTCCATAATATGGATTCCATGTATCATACTCAAAGTGGGTTTGTCTAGTACTACTTGTTCTATAGTAAGTATTCATATACTTGTATTATCATTAATCATACACACTAGTCTTAATATTATTATTGTCCTATAATATTCATAATAACAAGAATTTATAATCATCATTATAAATGTGCTCTCATGTTTAGGTCCTCAACCCAAACCATGTTTAATTGAGTTAAAACATTTGTAGGGCACTAATACATTTATTCAATATCTCAATATTGGAACAAATATAATAAATGGAACTACCTTTTATTAATAATCATATCATATCTAATGTAACCTATTAGAATAATTACATGACAACTCTTAGGGTATACAATCAACAATCTCCACTTTTGTCAGAGACAATCCCTCATAAATCAAATTCAAAGCAAGCTATCATAACCATCATGCTTATGTTGTCAAAGTGCATTTGTCAAGGGATCAACAACATTATGTTTAGTTGGTACTTTGCAAATCTTTAGGTATCCTCACTATATGGTACTTGTATGGGATGATATATCCATAGTATGTTCTTGGAAAATTGATGTAATCTAGGTTCCTTATCCTATGCAAAGACTCCATTATTGTCAAAGTGAAGCTTAATTACTTCCTAAATGGATAGAACCACCCCAAGTTTATTAATGAAATTCTTATCGATTTCCTTTACCGCATTGGATGTGGAAATATACTTGACTTCTATTGTGTAATCAACCATTGTCATTTCCTTAAAACTCTTCCAACTTAAAACACTATTTAGGTGAAACATGAATCCTAACTACATGTAGTAATCTTTCTTAACAGTTCATAGTCTTGCATTGGTGTAATCATTTACCACTAACTCTAATTTACCATCATACATCAAGAATTTAACCCTTTTTTATTCTCGATTACTTTAGAACATTATGAAAATCTAGTGACTTTCTATGGGATCTGACTGGTACATTCCCAACATACTAAAATCATACGACACATCTGGATATGTAAATAACATTGCATACATGATAGATTCAATTGCAGAGGAATCTACAATCTTATTTATGCATTGTCACTCTTCTAAGGAGATGGAACATTGGGATCTAGAGACTTATTCCATGAGACATGGAAAGTTTCTCTCTTAGAATTTTACATCGTGAACCTCTTCAATACTTTTCAATGTATCTCCTCTAGCGTAGGCTAAGTATACTTATAGATCATATGTACAAATCTTAGTTCCTAGAATTGACGATGCTTTGGCACTCCTTCCTGAAGAAGGTACTTACCAACTAAGTCTTAACCAATTTTAGAGTAGGTATGTCACTTTCCATTAATACTCATCTACCTACAATATGAGAAGTACAACTATGCTCCCACTAAACTTCTTGTAAACAAAAGTTTCATCTACATTTTTGATAGCAACAAACTATTTGACCATCTCATCAAATAAAGATTCTATCTTCTTGATGCTTGCTTCAATCCATAGAATTATCTTTGTAGGTTATAAACTTCATTGGTTTCATTTGGTGGGATAAAACATTTGGGTAGTGGCATATACACATCCTTAAGAAGATTCCCATTAAGGAAAGTAATCTTAATATCCATTTCCAGATCCCATAGTCAACACATTTAACTTGTCTAAAACCTTTTGCAACCAACTATCCTTTATATGTTTGTATGTTACCATGCATGTTAGTCTTCTTATCCTATGGGATTTTACCCTTTAGATGAATCCACCAAGGACATACTTTTTTTACATAAATGGATTCTATCACAGATATCATGGATTCAAGCCATTTAGTAGAATAAACTCCCTTAATAGCCTCATTGTTACCTACATTTCCTGTGATATTGTTGCTCCAATGATTGAGCCATCTCCTCTCCGTTGTGCCATTACTATTGCTTCCTTCTACTACTGCTTCTTTCCACCACCCAAGCTTGCCGCCAAAGATCGACGATGCTGCTCTGCTACTGATTGTCGCCGCCTTCCTCCTCTACTCTATTGTTGATCGTTGCCACCACCAGTGATTATGCTATCACCTCTCTGTCGTTCCATTATTGTTTCTCTCCACCACCAAATCTCATTGCTACTATTGTTGCTCGTCGCCTCCTAATATCACTGCTAAAGCTCATTAGTGTTGCTCTACTACTGATCGTTGTCGCCTTCCTCCTCTGTTCTGTTGCTGATCGCCACCGCCAATTGTTAGCGTTCCTCCTCTTCCTCCTCCTCTATTGTTTTCTCTCCTCCTCAGGATTCATATCCTCTTCCTCCTCATCTGTTGTTTTCTCTCCACCTTATGTTTGTTCTTCTCCTCTTCCTCCTCTACCATTCATTCTTGTTTCATATTGGAAAATGATCATTTTTTATCCCTAAATCAGTAAACTACATTGTAATTGATGCCTTGGACCACTTCTATGCCTTGTTATGTGCTATCATGATTGTAAGTGTTGCAACTCAGTCGTATGTGATTTTTGGATCTAATTTATCATCATGAAATGATTGAACTTTGAAATTAGTAAATCAACTTGTGTTGTGTACCCATTTGAACCAAGATCTATACTAATATGATATATTTTCCTTATAAGAGCTCATGTATGTAGTTTATGCATTTAAAAATGATCAAGTTGACCTAGTTTGAGTTGGGCTTTCTCTAGAAATCTTACATGTATGAACATGCAAAACCTAGTTTATAATTCATGTTATATGATGTAACATGGAAATTTGTGATTAAACCCTAATTTGTGAATTCTTAATCTATAAAGTCTAGTCTAGACTATGTCAATCTGGAAATCCATCTAAGATTTACTCATTAAGAGTAAACCTTGGGAAGTCCCTAGTTTGGGACTATTCTTAAGCACTTCATCTCACTTAGGATGTAAGTATATAATGTGTGTTCAATTTCAATCAACTTCGACAATATTTCCCCTTTGTTCTCTGGGTACATATGTAGGTGGGTATTTGCCCATCTACATCATTGTACTTGGAGAACTGTGGGTAGATGTTGCCCAAATTTATTGAAATCAAACACGCATTATACACTTACTAGTGAGATGAAATTCTCAAGAATGGGATAGGTGTTACACAGTCATGAATCTAAATGCTACTAGATGACTAGGGCTCAATTATTCAAACATATTTTTCCTCAAACTAACTCATCTCCCATCTAATCTTATAGAAATGGATTGATCACAGATCTTGATACCAAATCACTGCACTCCAGAGTTCATTAATGGTCTTGATGAGTTTGTAAGATTTGCATAGGAACATAGAAAACAACCTAAACATAGGTTCTATTGCCCATGTAGGAATTGTAGCAACAACTTGAAAGTTGACATTGTTGACATGATCAAATATTATATCGTGTGTAATGGGATTGTATAGGGCTATACATAATGGTACTAGCATGGAGAAATTTCTAGTATGAGATCAGTAGATTTGGGTAGTGGTAGTTGTATCTAAGAAGAAATGGTCGACGATGTTGATGAGAAAGAACCAATTCTGACAGACATGGCTGATGCAATGCTAGACACTTGTGGGGTAAATGTTACAGACCCACCTCCCATATTTAGAAACATTGTGCATGATGTTGAGAAATCATTATACTTAGATTGTACTAAGTTTACAAAGTTGAGCAATGTGTTGAGATTGTATACTCTGAAGGCTAACAATAGATGGAGTGACAAAAGCTTCACTTCTCTATTGTCTTTGTTGAAAGATATTCTCCTTAAAGGTAACACACTTCTAATCTCAACGTACATGACAAAATATATGTTGTACCCAATGGGAATGGAGGCTAAGAAGATACATGCATGCTTGAATGAATGTGTGTTGTTTCAAAAGGACTATATCGATATGAAAGAATGTCTGAAATGTGAGGTGTCTAGGTAGAAAAGGACGACATCGGTTAAGACCAAAATTGAGTCTCCTGCCAAGGTGATGTGGTATCTTCCTATAATACACCATTTTCAACGCTTGTTTGCTAATGTCATAGATGCACACAATTTATCTTTGCATGTAGAGGTAAATAAAAACAATGATAGTATGCTAGACATGCGTCTGATTCCCCGCAATGGAAGAAGATTGATTTATTGTATCCTAAATTTGGCAAAGAATCTAGGAATTTAAGACTTGGACTTTGTACTGATGAGATGAATCCATATGCCACATTAAGTAGCCAACATAGTACATGGCCTATCATGCTTATTGTATACAATCTTCCTCCATCCTTGTGTATGAAGAATAAGTATGTCATGTTGCCATTGCTGATATCGGGCCCCAAACAACCTAGAAATGATATTGATGTTTACCTTGAACCTCTGATTGATGACCTAAAGAAACTATGGGGATACGGTGTGATGACTTATGATGCTTTGTGCTAAGAGATATTTAATTTACATGGTATGTTGTTTTGCACTATTAATGACATTCCTACTTATGGGAACTTGTCAGGGTACAATGTCAAAGAATCCCAGGCATATCCTATATGTGAAGAAAATATAGATTCTATCAGACTGAAGTATGGTGGGAAGATTGTATATATTGATCATTGACGATTTCTACCAAGGGTGTGTCCTTATCGAAAGTTGCACAAAACATTTAATGGCTCAACTGAGGAACAAAGTGTCCCTAAACCTATGTCAGGGGAGGGTGTTTATGCAAGAGTAAACAACATTTTAAATCATTTTGATAAGAGACCATGTACTACTCTAACAAATGAAATGCCTTTATTCAAAAATAGGTTGATATTATGGGATCTTCCTTATTGGAGTTCTTTGAAATTTCGACATAGTATCGATGTCATGCATGTTGAGAAAAATGTTTGTGATGGCATTATTGGCACTCTGTTGAAAATACTTGGCAAGACTAAATATGGAATCAAATCTAGAATGGACCTACATGATATGGGTACAAGGAAAAAATTAACAAACATAGTTTTCAAAGGTCGCCGCACATATCTACCTCCTACTTGTTACACCTTGTCTACCAAGGAGAAGAGAACCTTTTAGGAGTGCTTGCATAATGTTAAGGTATCATATGGATACTTAGCTAATATCTATAGAATGGTATAAAAGAAGGATCTGAAGTTGATAGGTCAAAAATATCATGAATGTCACACTCTAATGCAGCATATATTGTCTGTGTCTATTCAAACTATCCTTCCTAAGTATGTAAGGTTTGCAATCACTAGACTTTGCTACTTTTTCAACACTCCTATATAGAAAAGTAATTGATTATAATATTCTAGATAAGTTGCAATAAGAAGTGGTCATTACCATGTGTCAACTTAAGCAATAATTCCCCTTCATTATTTGATATTGTGGTACATATAGTTGTCCATTTGACTAGGGAAGTGAAAATGTTGGATCCAATTTTCTTACATTGGATGTATCCTTTTGAGTGGTGCATGAGTGTTTTTAAAGGTGATGTTCAGAACCATTGTCTCTCTAAAGGGAGTATCATTGAGGCCTATATTGCTAGGGAGGTTATGGATTTTTGCAATGAATTTTTTAGTTGCAACAAAACTATTACTAATGTTGTGAACTCTGATGTTTATTGTAGAAAAGGTATTTTGCATGAACAACAGATAAATATCAGTCATGAAAGGTGGGAATAAGCACATTTGTATATTTTACACAACATTTACGATGTGGGTATTTATATCACTGAACACACCAACGAGCTCAAGAGAAGTCCCCAAGCCAGTTCAATGTGGCTTGCTAGAGAGCATAATTGAATGTTTATTAGGTGGTTTGAAAAGGAAGTATTTAATCAACTATATCAAATACCAAATAATGTTAAAGAAACTATCAAATGGCTTGCATATAAGCCAAAGATCTATGTTACATCTTATGAAGGGTTTGACACAAATGGATTTTCGTACTACACAAAATGTCAAGATGATAAAGTGTCATCCAAAATAGTTGGGTCACCCTTCAGGTGTCTTCTTGTATTTTTCTAGTACTAAGGATAAGAGTCCACCTGAAGGAAAGATGTCTTATTACGGTGTCATTGAATACATATGGGAATTTGACTACACAGAGTTTAGAGATCCATTATTTAAGTGTAAATGGGTTGATAACATTAAAGGAGTTGTAGTTGACAAACTTAGTTTCATACAAGTGAATTTTGAGTGGATAGGAGAGAAGGATGAACCCTTCATCATGGCATCACAGGCAAAATAGGTATTTTATATCAATGATCCTGCAAAAGAAAATTGTTTTGTCGTTCTTCATGGGAAAAGATAGTTCATTTCAAATCCTATTGACGAAGAAGAGTACTATGACAAGTATGATAACTTTCGTCCATTTTTTTGTTGGATTACCAAGTGTAAATGTTGAATCTAACACTGATGAGTATACACGTGAAGATCACACAAATGGGATATTAGTTTAAGGTATATTTCTCATATGTAATCTAACTTTTTTTGCATTATATAACATGTTTATTTGTTAATATGTGATCTGATTTCATTATAGTGTTGACTTTTTATATATGATCTGAATTTTTTGTTTACTTTTGATTTTATAGATGGAATCTAACCATGAAAAAAGTTAACACGAGCAAGAGAATGTTGATCATCCTTATCAGGGTGTTGATGGTGTTCAGAATTGAAAATGTAAGGGATTTAGTGGGATAACTGTGATGAAATATGTCACAAATAGGCAAGGAAAGAAGACAGTGGTTGAATTCAATGAAGTAGGCATGCCACTTACTAATGAGTTTGTCAGCCATTGTGGGGTCCTTAGTTGAAGTAAGGTGCCTCTCCTCTATGAAGATTGATGATAAGTGAGTCTGGTCAGTAAAGACCTCATCTGGAAGGAGTTCGAGGTGAGATAAATGCAATTACATTTTATTGTCTTTTTTCAATTCTTTTTTATAACATTTATAAACAATATCGAATGTTGAACCTTTTTAGAGTCGTTATGAACTTAATGAAAAGTTGCATCGCAAGTCTACTATGAATCTTGTCTGGAGAAGACATAGAGATTGGCGAACAATCCTAGAAAAGAAGGAACCCTTGAAATAATGGAACTATATCTTTCAAGATGATTGGAAGGAGTTTGTTTAACAGAGGCAAACAGAAGAGTTCTAGGTAATGAATTAATTAATGTTTTATGATTTCTTAAGATTACTTAACAATATCACTTGTATGAATTAATCAGGCCCTTCATAGAGTTCAAAAAGATAGGTGTGACACGAATGTGCACAACCACCAGTTGGGTTCAGGTGGTTATTGGTACCACTGCCAGTTGAGACAACAATAATAAGAGTAAGAGAAAGAAGAGCAAGGGTAAGAAGAGCAAGGACCTTCTACTTATATTCCTACTACCGAGTCTTCTAGTGCTTCTGGACGGTTGCCTCGCTATATTGAATGGATAGATGCGAGGAAAAATAAAGACAGAGAAATCTATGTCCAAGAGACATAGGAGGTGACTGTAAAAATGGTAAATTTCTTGGTCTATTGATAATGTCCTTGTTGTTTTATCACTGGTGTTAAGTTTTACTGAATAGTTAGTTTTTAAATCAGTTGCAGTTGGTTGCCCAAGCAAAGAAGGGCAAGTGGACACCTCAGGGAACACACAATGAGTTGACGGTTTCTCTAGGAACATAAGAGCATCCAGGACATGTTAGGGGCACTGGAGCTGGTTTTGGGATAAAATATGTTTTTGGCTCATCCTAGTAAAACTGAAAACAGACAAAGAAAGGGGAAGTGTACCTAGAGTACGTGCAGAGATTGGTAGATGCATCCTTGGAGAAACACTTTGCTTCTCAAGAGATGCAAAAACTAGGTTCTATAGCAGTCACAACACCTGTTTATCACCCTGCCATAGAGTGCATTGGGAGCAGCCCTTCAGACCCACAGGTCAAAACTGAGGTAAGATTTCAATTCAATTCATTTTTTTGTGATAGAAGTAATCCCTCAAATCAATATGTATGTTTGTCAAATTTAAAATTTTATGTTTTAGAAAATTGCATCCAATAAAATGTCATCTTGCCGTCGATGAATCAGCAGGCTACATTGTGGCAGATGTCGAGGCTGATATTGCCACTATGGTTCATAGTATTCCCCTTCCTGTTGATCACTATCGTGTGAGAATCATGCGTGTATTTCCTGGAATGAGGGACATACCTCTTCCATACGAGCACCCAGATGGCACCACAGTCGGGGAGCTAGAAGGTAGTTTTACTGGGTGGCCCAAAAGACTCATTATATTTCTTCAGGTATGCTCAATATATTTTGAAATTTATATAAAATAATCAAAAGCTAATATTAGAATATATGCATGCTACCTACAATAGCTAATAATCCCCCTAAGGTTCTGAAGCCTCTGCCCCCTCATTTTATTCCATAGGAGTTGTTCAATTCCTTAGGCCCTAAATGCCAAATGTTGACAAGATGGTTAGACACTATAGACCAAACTGATACCATTGTGATCAGCCTTGGGGAGAACATTGTGATATACAACATGACAATGTTATAGTGTTGATAGATGTCTCTAAGGTATTTAAGTATGATTGGTTGAACACATCAGTCATAGAACTTTGGATACGGTGAGTGTGAATACACTATCATATGTGAAAATTGTTTAATTATTTCCTGCATATAGCCTAAGTATTGATTTATCTATAATATTTTTAGTCATTTGTATTTCATGGCTCATGACCACGAAATAGAAAATTTGGGATTTCTAGTGTCATCATTGATTAGCGATGTACTTAGAGATCTGAGTGGCATCAAAGAATATGTGACTACTGTGATGCAAGAAATTAGCACTTCCAAGAATGTGATCTTATCTCCATTTAACATTAAGTAAGTGTTTGGCTTGTTTTTTATATGTCTTAACCTATCTAATATAATTTTTTTTATTTGCCTTCTATTTCAAAAATAGGAATTGGCAGTTTTTAGTGATTGTTCTCGAGTCTTTGAGTGTGTATTTATTAGTTCCTTCGGGTGAAAAACTGTCAACAAATGAGGGACACTCAATGAAAATGGTGATTCATGTGTAAGTATATTTTTTTGGTGCCCAACATATTTTTCAATGTTTGTACATGGCAGTTTAATAACGCAACATATATGTTAATTTAACTTATAGGGGTGTGAAAGCATTTCGCACTAGAAGAGGGATGGTAGATAAGAAAAAGAAATCAACAACTTGGAGGAGTGTTGATGTATAGTCTTTTCATTTTCCAATTGCATAATATATTATGATCAACTCTACTTAATTACATATTAATGTAAAGTTGTAAATCTACAAGCCCCTATACAAGACAATGGTTGGGCATGCACATATTACGTGACGTTGTGTATGCGGGTGATTGTCAATTATGTAGATTACAAGTCTATATTGAATGTAAGTTATTAGTATTGGATCATATATATTAAACAAGTATTCACATTTTTGATAAATCTAATTAGAAGTCTCATTCTCTCTATAGTCTTTTTTGAATATTAAACCCTATACATTAGAGAAGCTGAATGACCTATGTGAACAGTGGGCAGCCTGCTTCATCGAAAATATGGACTTGAATGAAAAATATGATGGTTGATTGATATTTTTTGCAGTTTGAACTTTGATGTCATAATTTTATATGTATTTCTGAGTGTGAATTGTTGATATGTAAAATACATTTTGAACATAATTAATCTGAGATGGAAGCTTATGTGGATATGTATCTCATGAGTGTGAATGGGATGTTAAGTGTATATATGTGTGTGTAAATTTGAATGTGAAGGCATCATGAAGAGAAATGATGATTTTATGTATGAAGTTGAAGTGTGGATGAGGGTTACATTTGAGATGTGAGTTCATGCATTTGTGTGCTAACTTGAAATGAAAGAAAATGATAGAGTGTAACACCTTTGTGCCTAATTTATATAATTTATCTTTCTCTTGTAGGTGTGTTGGCCTGTTGTTAGGCCGCGATGCTTGCAGAGAGCCTGTTGTTCTTTGGAATTTAGTTCTGAAGAACAACAGAGTCAAGATAGGATAGAAGGCTAGATATTAGGTCTGCAAACCTATTGTAAAAAACATATACCTATTCACATCGGTTATTTATAAAAAACCAACTATATTTGTTTTCCACATTAGTGCTTTCAAGTAATCGTCGGCAAATACCTAAACATTTACTATTCCATCATTGTTAAAACTGACTACATTTGATTTCTACTTGGTGCTTTCAAGTAACCTCCAGGAAATACCTAAATATTTACTGTTCCATCACTGATAAAATAGATATCAAAGTAATTTGGCAGTGGTTGCTTGGTAGTAAACAACAATGAGTAAATGTCACAACAACACTCACTGAGAGTTACATCGTCAGATTATCTCTAACAAAGAGCCAACCTAGAAATGTTTTGTCAGTGGTAAATGCAATAAAAAAAGAAATGTCTAAATTTTAGCGTAGTCCACTTGCTTGTCAGTCTGAAATCGACGATGGATGCCAAAAATGACCGATGTTGTATCCATATTTTGTAGTAGTGCTTGTTGGCTTGTATGTATGAATAGGATTAATAGAGACATTCTCTCCCCCTCTCCCATGCATGTGATAGACCCTCATTAACATGTGGAGGCCCCACACATGAGGAGTATGGTAAAGCAAGTGTGCAACCCATCAGTTCTGGCACAAACCATGCCAGACATAAATCCTAATTTAATTTTCCTCATGAGGATTCGAACATGTGACCTCTTTCAGCATTCACAGTCTAACCACCAGTGAGCTAAACCCTTGCAGGCATGTATGTATGTATGGTATGTATGTGATTAAGAGAGGAATTCTCTCCCCCTCTCACATGCTCGTGACGGAGGCCGAAAGTTCTAGAGGGTGGTAGACCAAGGCGGAAACTAAGATTCAAACTCGGGTCCCTTTGTTAGGGGATACCGTGCTTGACCACTTGAGCCACCCTGTGTCAGCATGTATGTATGTATGTATGTATGTATGTATGTATGTATGTATGTATGTATGTATGTATGTATGTATGTATGTATGTATGTATGTATGTATGTATGTATGTATGTATGTATGTATGTATGTATGTATGTATCTATGTATGTATGATGTATGTATCAGAAATATTTGGTAAATATATTCCCGACCCTCAAAGAGGGACAAAATTACAAGCTACACCCATACGTGTAGGTTACAAAAGAAAAGGTCTAGGTTAGACCCTTACAAAGATTATGAAAGACTAGTACTATTAGTACTTACAAAAATACTAGTTTCGAATCAAGAGCTGAGATACATTATTCAACTTATATCTTTTATAATTCATCTGAAGTTCTTTCTCAATCCAACTAAACACCTCTAGCTCATCTTTAGGTTTTCCTCCATGTTTCCTAGAATTCATTTCGATCTAGATAACATGGATACAAAGAGTAACCGCCCGAAGGATGATCACCTTGTCTTCATTTCTGATGTTGTGCAGGTTCAGAAGACATTCTTGCATACTTGAGGATTTGATTCCACACTTCAGCGCAGCTCTGCCCCAGAGGTATCGCTGCCATTTACATCCTGATGTAAGATGAATAGCAGTTTCCAAGTCTGTATTACAGAGACAGCACTTACCATCCGCGTTAGGACTCCATTTTAGAACCTTTTCCATCGTAGGGAGTAGATTCTTGTGGGCTCTGAAAGCTGTAAAACTCCATCTCGGTTGTATTTACAATTCTAGAGGTTTTTAGCTACCTTATCCTTCTCTTGTTTCTGTCTACAAATGTCCCACATGTTATCATTGGATGTGTTCAGAAACATAGGCCAACGTTCAGTGATTCTCCGCTAATGGGTAGAGAAACCCCATTTGTGGTTTGGTTGACTAAAGTCATTCAAACCATATCTTTTGATCATCCACTTAGCCCACACTAATTCACCTTGCAAGAGGATCTTTGTTCTTTTCATCATATGGAAGTCATCTAGATTTTCCAGCTTCTTCAAGCCAAGACCTCCCTCATCTTCAGGAAATGCAATCCTCTCCCATGAAGCCGGATGGATGGATGAACCCCAAAGGAAGTCACCCATCAGAATCTCCATTCTACGCATTGTAGATTTGGTAACCTCCCCTTGAGCCATCTAATATTGGATAAGCTCCATAGCGCAGCTTTTAATCAAAACAAGTCTGCCCGAGAAAGAAAGCATGGTTCCAGGCCATTTTGTGATCATATCCTTGAGTCTATCAAGGCAAGGATTAAAGTGACGTCATCTGAGATTACCACCTACTAATGGGAACCCCAGATAAGAGGTGGGAAGTGAGCCCAGTTGAACGCCCAAAAGGTCAACAAGTTCTTGCTTTCCAGCTACAGATTTTGAGAAGAAGATACTAGACTTAATGGTATTAAGCTTCATGCCTGATTCATTGCCAAAATCCTCAAGAATAGATTTCAGATTCACAAGACTTCTGTTCATAGCTTCACAGAAGATCAGGACATCGTCTGAGAAAAGAAGATGGGACATCACAGGAGTATTCCTAATTGTGTATGTACGAATCTTCTTCAAGCTGACAACATTGTCAATTTTCTTAGTGAGCCCTTCCATGGCAATGGTAAACAGCAGAGGAGACAGTGGGTCTCCCTGACGTAATCCATTTGCATTTTTAAAGAACCCTTCAGAAGCACCGTTGATAAGCACGGAGAAAGACGGAGTCGAAACACATTGTTGCACCAATTGTATCCACTTTGTACTAAACCCTAGCACCTCCAAGAATTTCCATAGATAGGACCATCGAACAGAGTCGTAAGCTTTTGTAATGTCTAATTTAACACATGCAGAAGGAGAACTCCTTGCTACATTATAGTTAAGGGTAAATTCAGCCGCCAACAAAGCACAATCATGGATGCTTCTTCCTTTGATAAAAGCCCCTTGGTTGGGGGAAATTATCTTAGGCATGATAGAAGACAAAAAGATTGTAATAATCTTCGTGATTATCTTGTAAAGCATAGAACAACAGGCTATTGGCCTGAAATCCGCAGGTGATGAGATGATTTCCTTCTTCAGAATTAAAGCAAGAAACACATGGTTAATCTGCCTAACCATGCTTCCACCATTATAGAACCATTGCACAGCCTGCAAAAGATCATTTTTGACAATTGTCCAGTTCTCACGATAGAAAAATCCATTAAAACCATCTGGTCCAGGGCTTTTGGATGCACCAATGGACCAGACATCCTGTTTAACTTCATCTATATCTGGAATCTTGCAAAGCATGTCATTATCTTCATCAGTGACCAACTTAGACCACCCAGAATTGTCGAAATCCATAGAGCATTGTTCCTGGTTGTAGAGTTGTTCAAAGAAACTAGTAGTTTCATCTGCAATAGCTTCTTCATCTGTGAGAAAGACTCCATCACTATTGTATATCTCAGCAATTGTGTGAAGTGCATCTCTCCTCTTAACAGTTGACTGGTAGAGACGGGTGTTCCGATCTCCATTGGAAATCCAGTCCATTCTACTACGCTGCCAGAAGTACAATTCCTCAGCTTTCTCAAGAGTTTTGATACGATCATATGTATACTTTTCAGCTTCAATCAGTTGATCATCCAACGGAGTCTTCCTCAAAGCAGTGGTGATGTCATCCATCTCAGAGTGTTCTTTTCGGAGCAGATTTTGCAGATTAACATGTTTCCTTGCCCATATTTTTAGCTCCTTTTTCAGATTCTTTAATTTTTGGTTGAAACTGAAAAGTGGGTTGCCGTCCACCTTCTTGTTCCATACTTCCTGAATAAGTTCATTGAAATCAGTCCAATTTTTCCAATAGTTTAAGAATCGAAAGGGTCTAGACTTGCTTCGAATCTCTCTAAGACCTACATTGATTGTAGAGTGATCAGAGAACTTGGATGTTAAAATTTTAGCCTTTGAACCAGGGAACTTTGTCAACCAGTCTTTGTTTACTAGATCTCTATCTAGTTTGCAGGAGATATGCTTGGACTTAGCCAGCTTGTTGCTCCAAGTGAAAATTTCACCACCAACCATAGGTAGTTCAATGAGTCCAGCATTGTCAATGGCACAGTTGAAGGTGCTCAGTACTTGAATAGGAACATCCCTTCCCCCTGCCTTTTCTTCTCATTTACGGATATTATTGAAATCTCCAATTGTGATCCAAGGTTCATGGATTTGGTTGGAAATATCAGTAAGTTTACTCCAGAGATCAGTGCGTTGTTGCATAAGATTTCTCGCATAGATTGTCGTAACAACAATGTAGAGACCTCCTTTATTGCAAGCTTTCGCAGTGATTTGTTGATCGTCTTCATCAATAACAGTAAGATCTCAGGATCTCGGATCCCAGCCTAACACAATTCTGCCGCGTTATCATCATATTGATGATTATAGTAGAATTTCCAGCTATTTGGGAATAGCTTCTTCATAGATTCCTTCATGGATTGTTTAATTTTTGTCTCAAACAGAATCTCAATTGATGCTTGTACCTTCCTAATTGCTTCCCTCACATCCTTCTTCTTTCGTGGCTTCCCAGAACCACGGATGTTCGCCATGAAGAAAGTCATTAATTAACTTGCCCAGAAGATCAAGTCTTTCGTGACTCGTTTCCTCCAGCATCTGCACTTCGTGCATCATTGTTCTTCGATTTCCCCTTCCCTTTCTGAGTTTGTCTTCCTTGACTAGTTGGGTGCTTATTAGGATACGCTGTACTCGCGCACTCCATCACCTCCTCTGTTCTGATAGGTACCTTCTCAGTTGGAGACGGCACCTCCTTACTAGGGTTTTTCTCCTAGTTATCAGGAACCTCAACAGTAGTCTCTGGTATCATCTCCTCTTCTTCTTCGTCGACATTGACAACCTTCTCGGTTTCTTTCTCAGCAGAACTCGCACCCTTCTCCTTGACGGGTGCTTCTTCAGAGGTCGTCTCCTTAGATTTATTCTTCTTTCTCTCAACCTTCTTCCAGACATGTTCCTGTGTCTTCTCCTTTATCGGTTCCTCAACCCTAGGTTTGAGTGGGCAATCTTTATCTCCATGACCGAAGCTTCTACAGTCACTGCATCTGTCCGGTATGTGTTCGTAATTGATGTCCATAGGCATAGCCTCCCTCTTGGGCATGTTAACCCAGATCTGCTTGGGTGGTTCCTCTTCTGCCTCAATCTCGACAAGAGCCTGAGCTTCACCAAGAGACTCTTGAGAGAGCGATCTGAGATCTATACGAAGTAGTTTCCCCAATCCGCTGACTACAATACTGACTGCTTTCTCTGACCAGTTTCGACCCAGACTAGGCATGGTAATCCAAATCGGGAACGTGCTGAACTGGTCTTTCTTCAGATCATCTCCAACCTTGAAGTCTTTGATGACCACCAATTGCTTGTCAAATTATCGCGGCCCCATGTTAACGGTCGTCTGTTTATCTTCCTCATTGTTGAAGCGCAATAGGAAAAACTTGTTTGGCTTAGAGTAGAGATCAAAACCTCCTTTTGGTTTCCAAATCCTCTTGATCCAGGCTAATAGATGATAATAGTATGGCCTCTTCCCCATGACATACACCACTGTGGTATGCGCCCAGTTCTTTTCCATCCTTACATACGTTTCTTCATCAATGGTAACAAATCGTTTCCCATCAACGATCTCCGCTCCAGCATAGTCATGTTGTTTGTAGGATTCCACGCTGCCAAGGACCTGCGACCAGGCCTTCTTAGGGGGTGGATCCATGGGAATTCGAGGAGGGGAAGGTCCCCTCCTTCAACCTTTCGATCGCCATGGTTGCACCGCTTATCTCCAGAGCACAAACCCTAGGGTTGTCGCAAGCCACTCGTATGTTATGTATGTATGTATGTATGTATGTATGTATGTATGTATGTATGTATGTATGTATGTATGTATGTATGTATGTATGTATGTATGTATGTATGTATGTATGTATGGGATTAAGAGAGAGATTTCTACCCCCTTCTCCCATGCCCATGGCAGAGGCGGAACACCCAAGAGGGTGGTAAATCAAGGTGGCAACTGGGAATCGAACCCGAGTCCCTTTGTTAGGGGACACCGTGCTTGACCACTTGAGCCACTCCTTGTCGGCAAGTATGTATGTATGTATGGGATTAAGAGAGAAAGATTTCTCCCCCCTCTCCCATAACCCGTGGCGGAGGCTGGATGCCTCGGAGGGTGATAAATCAAGAGATGCTTCTCCGTGTGATTTTGAACCCGGGTCCCTTCATTGGGGACCAATGGAATTTGCCAACCAGGCTATTCAGTATGTATGTGTGTATATATGGGATTAAAATAGAAAGATTTATCCCCCCCAGCCCATAACCCGTGGAGGAGGCCGGACACCCTGTATGTATATATGTATGTATGTATCGGAATCAGATAAATATATTCTGACTCCCCCTACAACTGTAGGAGGTCTAGAGTTACATATAGCCCCATGCTCGCTATACACCACGTGTATGTATGTATGTATGTATGTATGTATCGGAATCAGGTAAATATATTCCGATGTCCCCCCTACAAATATAGAGGGGTCAAGATTTACATATAGCCCTATGCTCGCTATACAATGAAGTCGTGAGCAACTCACACAACTAGCTAAGACATAATCTCTTTTTTACATTTTTACAAATTTTTGTAGCGATATTATTCTCATTACTAGCTAATCCTCCATGCTTTTGTGCATTCCTTTCATTCCAAACATGGAAGCATAGGGCAGTATATAAGAGTAAGTTCTTCTCCCCATTGGCGCATCTTTTAATCATCCTTCTGGCATCTTCATTCAGCTCAATGTTAAGTTGAAACTCTTTGCACACTTTCTCCCATAGTTTCTTCGTGAAGTCACAGCCACCAAAAAAATGGTTATTGGTTTCCTCCTTTTCCTTACATAGAAGACAAGTAGTAGAAATGTTGTTGTTCCACTCATGTACCTTATCAAGTGTAGCAAGCGCTCCATATAGAATTTTTTAGACACACGTGGACCATTTGGGGATATGTTTACCTGTCCAAATCAAGGCCATAGTCATGTCTTTATCAGCCGTACTCCTTGTGATCTCCCACAGATCTATTTTGGGGTTTTTCAAGTGCCATTCCCCGATTTGATTTTGACATAACATGTGCTTGATTTGTGGCCATAAATTTCTCATCATGTGAATGGTGCGTGAAATGCCTTCACGAGTACGTGGCTGGAAATCCAGTCCTTGCGGATATCTTTCCCTCATCCATCTACCCCAAACGGAGCCTTCTGTATGGTATAAGATGATTCTCTTTAGTGTCCCCCATCTAGCAATATCTCTTGGAGTTTTCAACTGTAGACCGCCTTCATCTATTGGAAAAGCCAGTCTTGCATAGTGCATGGGGTGGAACTCTCCTACCCAGATAAAGTTTGAGATCTTCATTTCCATTCTATCAAGCATTGCACCCGGAATTTCTCCTTGTTGTACCAGAAGATAAGAAGTCCCTCAATGGCTTATCTAATAAGGGTAGCTCTCCCTGCCATGGATGTTCTCTTGGTGGGCCATCTTGCAATCATCTCATCCAATCTATCTATGCATTCAGCAAAATCTTTTACCTATAAATTGCCACCTGCAAACGGGAAGCCTAGATACTTGGTTGGAAATTTGCCAATTTCCACCCCCAAAGCATCTTGTAATCTGCTCTCCATGTGGTGACAGTTTTTTGAGAGGTAGAGTTGTGTTTTATTTGCATTAACCCGCAGCCCCGTCTGTTCCCCGAAATCATCAAGAAAGATTTTCCGCTTCTCTAACCTGTCCACTTTAGCTTCAATAAATAGCAGTACATCATCAGCAAAGATAAGGTGGCTCATAACTTTCATGCCATGGACTGTTTAGGCTTTGATCATTTTCTTGTATTCGAATTTCTTCAACCTCCTGGTAAAGTATTCCATGATTATAGTAAACAGCAGGGGAGAAAGAGGATCACCTTGCCGCAAACCATTGCTTCCTTTAAAGATACCCGCCGAAGACCCATTGACAAGCACCAAGAAACTAGTTGTCCCCACACATTGCTGCAGCCATTGTATCCATTTCTCAGAGAAGCACATCTGTTGCATGATCCACCATAGTTTTTCCCATCTTACACTGTCATAGGCTTTGGAAATATCAAGTTTTAAACAGGCCTTTCTACTCCCTCTCATCACATTGTAATCAGATAAGAACTCGTCAGCAAGAACAACACAATCACTAATATTCCTGCCAGAAATAAAGGCTCCTTGGTTTTTAGAAATAAGTAAAGGAAGGACCATCTTCAACCTTGCAGCCAGGATTTTTGCTATAATTTTATATTGGATAGAGCAGCAAGCAATAGGTCTAAAGTCAGTGAGTGACGCCGTAATTTTCTTTTTTGGAATGAGGACCGAGAAAGCATGGTTAACCTGCCTAACCATATTACCTCCATCGAGAAACCATCTCACATACTTGATAAGGTCTTCTTTTATTGTGTCCCAAGCCGCTCTATAGAAGAAAACATTGAATCCGTCTGACCCGGGGGATTTATTGCAGCCGATGCTCCACAGTGCACCTTTAACTTCTTGTTCAGTGACCTCCCTTGTGAGTATATTGTTGTGGGTGCTATATAGTTTGTACTTCCAGTCTATTGTTTCCTCCTCTTCCTTTCTTTCAAACTTTTTATTATAAAGCTCACTATAGAACTGAACGTCTTGATCCTCAATGTCTTCTTGCCTGTTAATCACTTGCCCATCTTTGTCAATCAGCTCACATATAACATTGGAGGCCTCTCTTTTCCTCACCGCCATGTGATAGAGTTTGGTGTTTCTATCGCCGTCTTCCAACCATTTCTCCCTGCTTCTTTGCCAGTAGAATTTCTCTTCAGCCTTCTTAAGGTCATCAAGCATCATTTTTAGCTCCCTCTCTTTTTTAATTAATTCTCCATTGAGTGGGTCAGCCATGAGGAGTTTCCTTACTTCATTGTATTCCTTCTTCGTTGACAAGATCAAATTGGGAATATTCACCTTCTCCTTTGCCCACTTTTTTAGTGTTGTTTTCAGCAATGATAACTTTTTTGCAAAGACAAACATAGGATTCCCATGTATATGTGTGTTCCATACCTCCTTGAGAATATTGTCATATCCATCCCACTCAGTCCAGAAGTTGAGGAATCTGAAGGGTCTTCTTTTTTGTTTCTTCTCGAAGAGCTGCACATGAAGAGGAGCATGGTCACTTAGTTCAGATCCACATGCCTTCACCTGTACATTTGGGAACATTTTTAACCATTCTTCATTAACTAGTGCTCTGTCCAGCTTGCTAGCTATTCTGTCCTCTGGGTTTTGTTCATTATTCCACATAAAAAGATCGCCACCTGTCATAGGTAATTTCACTAGGTCCGCTTTATCAATAGCTATATTAAAAGCCTCAATCACAGCCCTTAGAGCCAGTCTACCTCCAACCTTCTCGCCTTGTAATCTGACATTGTTGAAGTCACCTACCACCAACCACGGTGTCGTCATATGTGTGGACATCAGTGCTAAGTCATGCCAAAGTTCCTTTCTTCTCTTTGCATCATTATGAGTGTAAACGGCTGTCATACACATGTGCAAACCTGCTGTGTTCATGCAATCAAGAGTAATATGCTGATCGGACATCATCTTTACGGCCATTTGCCATGCATTGGGCTTCCATGCCACGCACACCCGAGCCAGCTCAGAATATTGAATATTAGAAACATGTTCCCACCCTTGTGGAAACAGATAGCCAATGCTTGCTTTATTATTCTCTTTTATCTTAGTTTCAACCAAGGCTGCAATAGAGAATCCCATAGAACCAATCCACTCCCGAATTTCTTTCTTTTTGTTCTTGTCGCACCCCCCTTTAATATTCCATAGAAGAATGGACATATTAAGGGTTCTTATTTGCCCGAGTTCGCCTGGGCTGCTCCTTCTTTTTATTGCCTTCCTTTTTCTTTTTCGGTGCCACCTGTTCAGGTTCCTCCACATCAGACTCACTCAAAGCTTCGAATCTGTTTGTAGACTCAAGTATGGCTCCTACCCCTTGTGTCTTTGGAATCCCGCTCATACCTCCTCTCCTGGACGCAGGTGTAAACTCACCTTCCTCCCTCTGATTTGTCAAACTTGGCATTCCGTCCACTGGTTCTTGCATAGATGGCGTTGTTGGTTCCTCTGTTATCTTAGCAGATTCACCTTCTCCACTAACAGTTGCTTCAGCCTTCCCATCCTCTCGTGGGGGGTCATGTTGTGTGCCTTTGCTCACGTTCTCATTCCTCCCATCATTAGCATGTGGTTGGCTCACGTCGGCCTTCTTCTTTTTCTCAATCCAGACAGGCTTCTTAGCAGCGTTAGCTTTGGCCTTCTCACCATCGTCCTCCTTCCCTCCTTCCCGATTAGCCTCGCACTGTTGTGTGCTATGGCCAAACGCACGGCATGTGCAACAGCTAACTGGAATGTGATAATACTCTATGGTCACCGGAATAGGCTCCCTTCCCTTCACGTTCAGCCATACTCGTGAAGGTTTTCCTCCTTCCACTTCCAATTCAACCAGCACTCTTGGGTCATCACCCTCAATGGACTTTTCGTCAATATGGAGGACGCGGCCTGCCCCAGCAGCAATCGTTCTGACAGTGATCTTCATCCATGATCGGCTGAAGGACTTCAAGGTGATCCAGGTCGGAACGGTGGTGAAAGAGTCCTTCTTTAACTCGTCTCCATGGTTGTAATGCTTGGCAATGACGAGTTGATGGTCAAACCATCGCGGCCCCATCGCCAGAGCATCTCTTTTGTCAGCCGCCGTAGAGAAACGGACCAGAAAGATCCCTCCTTTCCACGACAATAATTTGAACGAGCCTTTTGGCCTCCATGTTTGTCTGATCCAGGCCAGAAGATGGTGGTAGAAGGGTCGCTTGCCCAGTGTATAGACCATTACCGTATGCTCCCATACGTTCGCGAGCTGCTCAAACTCGGACTCCTCCAGATCGACGTGGATTTCGCCTCCTTCGATCCTCGGCTTCGGGAACGCAATCTCCTTCTCCTTGCTCGAGGGTTGCTTGAGCACCTGGTTCCAGGCTATGCCCTGAACCGCAGGCACTCCCATCTATCCCGGCTCCGTCGGATTCTTTCCTTCGGTCGTTGCCGCCCGTTCATTGCCCTGGTGTGTCGCCTCTTTCCCAACTGCGCCGGCTTGCTGTTGTTGGGTTCGGTATGGTGTGGATGAGGTATCAGGTGGGGTGGATGTGCGATGGTGGACGCCTCCGGTCGGAGCAACCAGAGACGTGGACGCCATGCCCACGGGTTCTGTCAATCTTTGTATGTATGTATATGTATGTATGTATGTATGTATGTATGTATGTATGTATGTATGTATGTATGTATGTATCAAAATTAGGTAAGTATATTATGACTTCCTCCTAAAAACAATATGAGGTCAAGAGTTACATGTAGACCCAATGTCATACAACTCAAAAAATAGAGGTACAACTCACTCTTCTAGTTAATGTGAAATTTATGTGTAACACGTTTATAAATAGTTACAGCAATACTCATAGCATTTGTAGCAACAACTTGGTGTCTCCTGGCATTCTGTTCCTCCCAGATATGGTAGCATAGAGTAGCAAACAAAAGCTTCTTCCTATCACCATTCCCGCACTTTTTCAACACCCTTCTTGGATAGCCCTCCAGCTGTAGTTGTACCTTGAAATCCTTGCACAACCTTACCCAAATCTCCCTTGTGAATTTGCATTCACACACCAGATGACTATAAAAAATTTCAGCATCATTACATAGAAAGAAAAATGTGGCTACATCATAGTTCCTTCCCTTTATCTAGTCAAGAGTAGCAAGAACACTATATAGAATTTTATATACGCATATACTCCATTTCAACATGTACACCCCAGTCCAAATCTACTCCACATGCATGTCCTTTGCATCCCTTGATCGCATCACCTCCCATAAGCATGTCTTTGGATCTTTAAGTCTCCATCTCCCCATATCATGGGCCTCAAATGAGTGTCTAACATGCTGCCATGTTTCTGTCATGACGTTGATAGTGTGTGAGTATCCTTCCCTTGTCCTTGGCTTAAAATCCAATCCTCTTAGGTATCTCTCCCTCATCCATTTCACCCAACTAAGGTGCCTTCTTGATAAATGATTATTCTCTGCATTGTCTCTCACCCAGCTATTTCTTTAGGTGCTTTTAGATTCAATCCTCCTTCATCTTTTAGGAGTGCTACTTTTGCATATCTCATAGAATGATGTCCACTTGCCCACAAATAATTTTCTATCTTCATCTCCATTCTATCCAGGACCAAACTGGGAATCTCCCCTTATTGCACCCAGAAGAATAAGAAGTCCTTCAATATCAGCCTTTATCACTATTGCTCATCCCACCATGGATGTCTTCTGTGTCGGCCACCTATTCACCATCTCCTCCACCTTGTCAATGCAGTTGACAAAAGTCCTTGACCTATAGATTATGTCTAGCTAAGGGAAAACCAAGGTATTTTGTTGGGAGGTTCTCCTTCTCCACACCCATTGCATCTACTAACCTATCTTCTATCTAGTAGCCATTCTTGGATAAGAAGATATGTGTTTTTCTTGTATTCACACATAGCCCCATTTGCTCCTTGAACTTCCCTAGAATATTTTTAAGGTTTTCTAGAAAGTGCTTCTTAGCTTCAATAAAAACTAACACAACATCTACAAAAATTAAATGTCTCATCACCTTTGTATCGTGTACTATGTTGGGCTTGATCTCCTTTTTTGCCTCAGCTTGTTGCATCTTTTATGTGAAGTACTCCATAATCATAAAGACAAGAGGCGATAGGGGGTCTCCTTGGCGCAACCATTACCTCCTCTAAACATACATGTAGATGTGCTAATAACCAGAATAGAAAAGCTTGTAGTATGAACACACTACTTTATCCAGAAAATTCATTGCTCATTGAACCCGATTTGTTCCATTATCCATCACAAATTCTCCCATCTAACATTGTCATAGGATTTGGAAACATCCAGTTTTAAGCAAGCTTTTCTACTTCCTTTCATGACATTGTAGTCAGATAAAAATCCCTCTTCCAGTAGTGCACAATCACTAATGCTTCTTCCTATTACAAAAGCTCCTTGGTTTGCAGAGATGAGATAGGGAAGTATCATCTTTAGTCTAGTAGTTAGAATCTTAGCAATAATTTTATATTGTACCGAGCGACATGCAATAGGTCTAAAATCAGCAAGAGAGGAAGTAGCCTTCTTCTTAGGATTTGATACCAGAAAAGAATGATTAACTTGTCTCACCATGTTGCCTCCTTCAAGAAACTAGCTAACATATGAAACCAAGTCCTCCTTGATGATATCCCATGTCTTCTTATAGAAAAAACAATTGAAACTACCTGACCCTAGAGACTTATTGCTACCAATACTCTATATTACATCCCTGACCTCTTGTTCATTGGTTCTTCTAGTAAGAATATTAATATGTGTGCTTGTAAGCCTGAACTTCCACTCCATCTCCTCCTCCTCAATGTCTTTCTCAAACTTTTTGTTGAATAATGATCTGTAGAAGTTAATGGCCTGCTCTTCTAGATCCTCATATATGCTGACCACTTTCCCTTCAGCATCAATCAATTTAGAAATAATACTATCAGCCTCCCTTCTATCAATAGAAGTGTCATAGAGTTTAGTGTTCCTATCACCGCCATCCATCCACTTTTCCCTGCTCCTTTTCTAGTAGAATTTTTCCTCTGCTTTCTTTAGGTCCTCTAGCATTTTTTTCAACTCCATGTCCCTCTCTATCAACTCAGGATTAAGGGGTAAGACACCTATTTTTCCCTAATCTCCTTACATTCACCTTATATTTCTTTAATCAGATTCGGAATATTCACTTCTTTGCTAAAAAGCTAGCAAGCACTAAGATTGCACTTAAGATGAGGGGCCAAAGAAGATGTATGTATGTATGTATGTATGTATGTATGTATGTATGTATGTATGGGATTAAAAGAGGCATCCTCTCCCCCTCTCCCATGTCTGTGGCGAAGGCCGAATGCCCAGGAGGGTGATTAATCAAGGTGGCAACTGGGATTCGAACCCGGGTACCTTTCTTAGGGGACATCGTGCTGGACCACTTGAGTCACTCTTTTTTGGCATTTGTATGTATGTATGTATGTATGTATGGGATTAAGAGAGAAAGATTACCCCCTCTCCCACGCCCGTGGCAGAGGCCGAACGCCTAAGAGGGTGGTATGTATGTATGCATGTATGTATGTATGGGATTAAGAGAGGCATTCTCTACCCCTCTCCCATGCCCTTGATGGAGGTCAAATGTCTAAGATGGTGGTAATGTATGTATGTATCAGAGTTTGATAAATTTTATTCTGAAACCCCAAAAAGTTTGGGACAAATTACAAAGTAGCCCTTTTGATTGCTACTTTACAAAAATAATCATTCTAGCAATGAGCTATCTAAACATTGAGTCTATGATTGTAAACTTTAAAACTTTTCCCCCCAATATTCACAATATTCCCTTTCTTATCAGTGTGCTTCCTCGTGTTCCTTTCTTTTCAAGTGTAGAAGTAGATAGCAGATATGACTGCCAGTAGTTTTCTTCTTTGCTTGTTGGGGTTTTCTCCCAGGAGGGTGATCATCTCTGTCATGTTTCTCAGCTAAATGATGGTAAAGCAGAGCTTGGTGCAGGTCCAACTCTAAAGTTCATTGATGAACTGGTATTTCTAAAAGAGGTGATCGTGTGACTCAGTAGCATCACCTCATAATAAGCATGTGGTATTGGTGCCTAGATACCATCTTGCCACCTCATCGAGAGTGGGGAACATTTTATAGTGTGATTGATAAAGGTAGAGACTCCATTTACAAACCTCATACTCATTCCTTATGTGTTTGGAGCAGCAGTTGTGTGTGTCACCTCGAGGTATGATGAGGTCACATGGATTGGTTCTTGGAGTTTTGAGCTGCCATTTACCTAGTACAGTTGTGGTGAAGGCATGTTTTATATTCTTCCATATGGTTGTCATCCTATTGATGACTCTCAAGTATCCCTCTCTTGTTTGTGGATCGAAATCAAATCCTTTTGGGTAGCCACTTCTCATCCATTTTTCCCAAGTAGATTCATCATCTAGGATGTTGATGATTCTTCTAGTCGTTTCCCAGTTAGGTATATCCATGGGAGATTTCAAGCCTACTCCTCCTTCAGTCTTGGAAAGTGTGAGTTTTGAGTATTTCATTGCAAGAGTACATCCCACCTAGATGAAATTTGACAATGTCATTTCCATTTGATCAAGTACAGCTGTGGGGATTCCTCCTTGCTAGGTCTACAACATTAGTAGGCCTTCTATTGTAGATTTGGTGAGTGTAATCGAGCCTGCCATGGATGTCTTTATGAGAGGCCATCTGTTGATCATATCTTCCAGTTTTGTCAGTGCATTTGGTGAAATATTTCACTTGAGGCTTGCTACGTGTGAGAGGAAATCCAAGATACTTTGTTAGTAGAGAGTTGATTTCCATTTGAAGTGCTTCTGTGATCTCCTCCTTGATGCCCTCACAGTTTGAAGAGACAAATACTTGTGTTTTAGACTTGTTGATGTGGAGTTCAGTTTGTTCTCCAAATCTATGAAGGAGCTCTTTGATGTTTTGAACGTACTTTGTTTTGCCTTCGATGAATGCAAGAACAACTTCTGTGAAGATTAAATGATTCATGACCCGAGTCCCATGGACGGTGTAGGATCTGATCTCCTTATTATCCTCTGCTCTCTTCATAAGTTGTGAATAGTAATCCATTACTATGGTGAAAAGTAGAGGACAGAGAGGGTCTCCCTACCTAAGGCCATTAGACCCTTAGAAGATGTTGTTTGGAGTACCATTGACCAGTACCGAATAGCTTACTGTACTAACACATTATTGCATAAGCGAGACCCATTTGTTGGAGAATCCCATTTCTGCCATTATCCACCAAATTTTGCTCCATCTAACACTGTCAAACACCTTGGAGACAGCGGGCTTCATGAAAATATTCTTATAGCCCCTCTTGACACTAAAATCAAGCATGAATTCGCTTGCAAATAATGGTCAATCTGAAATGTTTCTGCCTGAGATGAAGGCTCCTTATGAATCTGAGATGAGTAAGGGAAGCACCATTTTGAGCCTATCAGAAACAATTTTCACCAGTATCTTATAATGGACATTGCAATAAGCGATGGGTTTGGAGTCGGCCAAAGTAGCTATTGTTTTCTTCTTTGGAATGAGGGTGAGAAAGGCATGGATAACTTGTCTGAGTATGCTACCTCCCCTCAGCACCTAGCTGATGCTATAGAGTAAGTTTTCTTTGATTAGGTCCCAAGCATCTCTAAAGAATAGTGTGTTAAACCCGTCTAGACATGGGGATTTATCGATCCCAATGCTCCATAGTGCACCCTTGAGTTCTTCAGTATTGGTATCCCTACATAATATATTATTGTGAGAGCTCGTGAGTTTGTACCTCCAATTGAGATCTTCTTCCTGAGGATGGATGTCCGCATCTGGTGCTTGTTGTATGGGACTTGTATAAAGTAGTCGCTTCATTTTCAAGTTCTTCCTAGATATTCACGATCACCCCTTCCCCATCTACTAGCTCTGCAATGGTGTTTTGGGCTTCCCTATTCCTTATAGCATTGTGATAGAGTCTTGTGTTGCATTCTCCATCTGCAATCCAGGCTTGACAGTTGTGCTGCCATGTATAGCTTTCCTCAGCATTTTTAAGGTCTTCTAGTTGCACCTTTAGTTTTGTCTCCTCCTCTATTATTTGATGGTTAAGTGGATCATGTAGAAGAGCGTCCTTGGTTTTCCCCAGCTCTTGTTTATTTTCTTTTAGAAGTTCTAGGAGGTTGACATGCTCCCTGGACCAAGTTTTCCATTTCTATTTCACCCTCCTTAGCTTTTTGGTGAAGATGAACATTGGGTTTTCCTTTATATCTTTAGACTAGGCTTCTTGGATGATGTATTTATACATGTCCCATTTTATCCAGAAATTTTTAAATCTAAATGGTTTGGCCTTCCTTTTCTTTTCTTGTAGTTGCATCATCAGAGGAGCATGGTTGCTAATGTCAGCACCTATCACTTTGATGTTAGCATTGGGAAAGTGTTATAGCCAATGGTTTTTCACCAGTGCTCTATCGAGTTTAGTGGCAATGCATTTCCTTGGTTTCCCTTCATTATTCTAGGTGTATAAGATGTCTCCGTTCATTGGCAGCTCACAGAGATCAGCTATATTGATCGTATGGTTGAAGGATTTTATTGCAACATCAGATGTTATGCGGCCTCCTCTTTTTTTCTCTTGTAACCTCACATTTTTTAAATCCCCCGTAAGTAGCCAAGGCTCTAAGATAGATTGTGAGAGTTCTTTTATGTCTTTCCGTAGATCCTTCCTTTGGGTGTGAAGATTGTAAGCATAAATGGCAGTTAACCAAATCTTCAAACCTCCTTTATTGTAGTAGGTGGCAGTGATCATTTATTCAATTTTCTTCTAGAAGCTCACCTCCCAGACATTTGGGTTCCATCCCATACATATTCTTCCCAATTCTACTTCTTCATGATTGGAGACATTAGTCTAGCCTTTTGGAAAGATCGAAGAATTGCAGGCTTTATTGCATCCTTTAATTTTAGTTTCTATGATAGCTTCTATAGAGACATTACTATGCCTTATCCATTCATGAATCTCCTTTCTTTTGGATGGGTTACAGATACCCTTCACATTACAGACTAGGATGGACATGATTAGTTTCTTTTTGTGTTCCTAGTATGCTTTTGAGGCTCCTTCTCCTTATCTTTCCCTTTCTTATGAGTTGTTGTTGGTGAAGATTGTTTGGTTTTTCCCCTCCAAGAGATCTTCTATTTCATTGTCTATGTTTAGGGCTTCGAATGGATTGGATGTTGTGGAAGTTGTGAACATCCCTTCCTCCAGTTCTCTGATCATCTTTGGATCTTCTTGTGTAGTGACTTTTTTTTCAAAAGCTTTAGGCTGCCATACCTTTTTTGGGATTTGGAAGTCATCATCCTGAGAGGGTGCAACTTCCTTTGGCTTCAGTGGACATTCATCACTGCCATGTCCAGAAACACAGCAGTCCTCACATTTCTTTGGTATGTGCTCATAAATAATCTTGAAAGGGTGTTCTCCCTTTCGTGGGATGTTCGTCCATACAGTGTTGGGATGTTCTTCTTCAGCTTCCAATTGGATGAAAACACATGCTTCATCTGTGCCCGGACCTTCCATTGGTCTGGTCTCAATGTGGAGTATTGTTGCTACTTCGGCCACCACAGTGCCTACCGCCTTCTTCATCCATGATTTTCCATTTGAGGGAATACTAATCCAGGCAAGGATGGTTGCTAGGTCATCCTTTGTCAGGGTATTGCCATATTTGTAGTCTTTGGTGATGACCAGGTGATTATCAAACCAGCATGGTCCTCCATTGAGGCAAGCTGGTTTGTCTACATTGTTTCCAAACCCTTTCGATCCATTCCATGAGATGAGGATAGAAGGGTCTCTTTCCCATTATGTAGATGGATGCAGAGAACTTGCAGATGTCCTTCATTCTGTTGTATTCCTCCGCCTCTAGGATCACGATCACTTGGCCATCTATCTTGGAGGCTTTGGGAAACTTCATTTGGGCACTCTCCTTCTCCTGGGTAGGCATCATCTTCATGATGTGCGACCAGGGCTTCTTCTATCTATCACTGTCCTTGATGCCTTTCTCCACGTTGGTGGATCCGCTTGGGATGGATGGTGGGGTAGTGTTAGGGTTGCTGGTGGAAGTAGAGGGTGGGGTGGGCGAGGCCCGGATGGGGGATGCCATGGCTACCGGTCCTTTTCAGGATCGCCAGAGGAATTCTAAGAGGAGGAGGGGGTGGGTGTTATGTATGTATGTAGGTATGTATGTATGTATGTAGGTATGTATGCATGTATGTATGTATGCATATAGTTATGTGTGTATGTATGTATGTATGTATCAGAATTAGGTAAATATATTCTGACTTCCTCCTAAAATATAGGAGGTCAAAAGTTGCATGTAGGCCCAATACCATACACCACAAAATAGAGCAACAACTCACACATTTAACTAATGTGCAACTTACGTTTAACACATTTTAGAAATTTTCACACCAACACTCATTGCATGTGCAGCAACATCTTGATGTCTTTTGGCATTCCGTTCTTCCCAAATATGGTAGCATAGAGCAGCAAATAATAACTTTTTCTTGTCATCATTCCCACACTTTGTCAGCATCCTTCTTTGATCACCCGTTAGCTAGAATTGTACTTTGAAATCCTTGCACAACATATCCCACACCTCCCTTGTGAATATGCATTCACCCATAAGGTGGTTGTGATATTCTTCAACACCTTTGCATATCTAGCACAAAGAAGATACATCATAGTTCCACCCATTTATTCTGTCAAGAGTAGCAAGATCACTATGGAGAATTTTGCATATGCACATGCTCCATTTCAGCACATACACTGTTACAACCCGTTCCTAGCTTTGTTGGTAATCCTAGAGTTTTAAGATAATATTAATGCTTGGCATACTTTTTTTTAGAAAAATTCTATGTTTTGCTTTGTCTTAACTTTGGTAACCTTAAATACTTGTTTGTACAACTCATAATCATGACGTAAGCATACTACAAAGATCTGAGTTGGAGCTAATATAGCATTAAACCATACATGTATGGAAGAAGAGAGTAAATGACATTGAAGGAAAAAATTAATAAATGATTTTTAATTTTATAATATTATAAAATAATATTTTAAAATTGTAGAGAATTTAATTATGAATCCAAAAAAAAAAGAATGAACCAAATTGGAGTTAAAATGAGAGAGTCATGCCCTTTTTAGTAAACATATATAGAGCACCGTGACCGCGGTCAGCATCGCGACTGACGTTGTGTCGACACCACGACTGACGTTGTGTCGACACCGTGACTGACGTTGTGTCGACACCGCGACTGACGTTGTGTCAACACCGTGACCCACGACGCTACATCCACACCACAACCCGCGATGCTGAGTCGACACTGTGACCGTAGTCTACAGCGTGACACGCGACGCTGTGTCGACACCACGACCGATGCTATGTCGACACCGCGACCGCGGTCTACACCGCGACCCGCGACATTGCATCAATACCACGATCGCGGTCTACACTGTGACCCATGACATTGCATCAATACCGCGACCGCGACACTGCGTCAACACCGCGATCAATGCCGCCCAGCATAGTCAATCGTAAAACGATCATATCTCGAGCAATACTTATCCATTTTCAATGAAACAAAGTGTGTTGGAACTGTGATTCAATCCTCTATCATCCCAGACATGTTTCTATATGAGAGAGCGACATAGAGGGCAGTTTTTGAGGTGATTTTTGGGGGAGAACGTGAAGGATGATGGAAATCCAATAGGGTTGCTATATATTTAACTTGGTAAGTAGTTTTAGCTGTCGATTCTTCCTCCTCCTTGTTTCCCATTACTCGGAATCCTTAATTCAACGAATTTGAGGTTTGTTTTAACCTCTGATCTTCATTTTCTACCTACAGCAGACTTCATTTAGGGTTGAAAGAAAGAAGAAACTATGGATTTTGTGAGAGTTTTGATATGGATTTGAGATCTTCAGAGATGTGCTACGTTTTTAAGGTGTTTTCACACCTTAGGATGAGTAGGTACTTCATTTAAATAGTAGATTGCACAAAAATGAGTTAAATTGTCTATAATCTTCAATTACTTTGTACGCGTGTACAAAATGTAAATGGTCTTTTGATCTGGATTTTGCAAGTTGATATGAAATGCATGATTTATCTATTGTGATGAATTTCAGATGTTGAAATCATATTTGAAATGGGTACAATCCATCTAAATGATAATTCTTAAAGTATTTGTAGAGCTATAAAATTAAACTAAAATTTAGGGTTTTTGGCTATGACTGAATTTGTTGTATAATTGAATAAAGAACTTTACCTAATTTGAATCTCCTTGGTTACTCATGATTGTTTTATTTGTATGTGTATTACATATATGTCAGATAACATCTTAGATTTCATTCGATGATATCAATGTTTGCTTGATATATCAGTAAGGAGGGTGAAACCCTAAATGAATGGAAAGTTGAAGGTTTGCAATTAGACATCTTGATTCAATGTCATTCATGATGTTATGATGTATTCAATCCTGATGTGAGTTATGTGATAAGTGAATGAGGTAAATGAAACCCTAATGATAGGTTATTCAGTGAAACAAGTATTGTGATATCAATGTTTCTCGGTTTGAGATGTGGTGATGCTTAACAGTTCAGTTGTAGTAAATGTTATCAGATGGTTTATGAAATGAACGGTTTACAAAGATGAACTAAGATATGTTGATGTGATGATTGAATTGTAAATTTAAAGAGTGAATTAGACATGCAGATGCCCTAAACACTATAGAATCCTCACAGGATGAGGCTTGTGATGTGAGAAGGAAACGACTTCCTGACTGGAGGTAGTCCAAATTGAGGTAAGCCAGAGTGCACTAGTAGGGTGTGGGGGTCCTAACTAGTAGGGCAGACTCCTTATAGTTGTGTGGTACCCAACACCAACTGGGGATGTTGGTGGTACCTGTATAACATGTTGAGTGATCAGTGGTCAGTAGGTCCACTGATGCACAATAAGCCTGAGGGCTTTAACTCGCCGCCTGAGTACCTAGGTTGAGAGGTGGAGTCTGAGATATCTGGCCACTTCCATTAACCGTAAAGAGGCAGACGTGCTGAGGCCCACTACAGACGTGGTCTTACTTAAGAGATAGGCTTAGGAACTCGAGTATGCTTCTAAGCCTTGTACAGTGAGATCGTATCTTGCTGCAATTCTTTCACATGTTGTGGTACACCTCATGTACGTTCATGGTATAATAAGAAGCGTGTGTAGTTATCAAATTATTCTTTTTATGTTTCTAAGTTATTAGTTCTCTTTATAATCAATCAAGCATGTTCATATATTGATTCACTCTTGTAGATGTCTAGAGAATTATGCCATATTTATGATTGTCAATGATTAGACTCTTTCAAGATTACTATTTTTATAATTGATATTAGTTTCTCAAAAGTATATCTATAATTACATAAGTGCTTTAAACTATTTCTTTGAAGTACTCATTCACTGAGTGAGAAGGCTCACCCCTCTACTCACAATATTTTAGGGAAATCATGTGGACGTGAAGAAGGTCTATGCATTAGAGTAGATCTACCACAAGAGTTAAGTATGAGATCAGTTAAGTTAAGTCGGTCCCTGTCACTCTAGGTCCTTGTATGGATGTGAGAGAGTTGGAAATGATGTTTTGTATCTTTGTTTCCTTGATAACAGAGAATGTATTTGATTATCATGTCATATGTACATGGAAGTGTGAGAAATAGAATAAATGTATGGATGTGTATCATTAATGCTGAGATCATATTAGGGTAATCAAAGTTTAATTCTCTCATAAAGTTTGTTTATGTGATTGAATGCAAGAAAAAAAAAGAGTTTGAAATAATGGAAAAAAAGTAAGGGAATGAACTTTGTATTAAGTATAATCCTCAAACTCATGCGGTCCACATCTCATGATTAGTGATAATTGTGGGATGCGGGTGTGACATACACACCAGTCCAAATATGTTGCTCATGCATGTCTTTTGCTTCCCTTGAGCATGTCACCTCCCATAAGCATGTCTTTGGATCTCTAAGACTCCATTTCCCCATATCGTATCCCATGAATAGGTGTTTAACATGATGCCATCTTCTGTCATAACATTAATAGTGAGTGAGTATCCTTCCCTTATCTTTGGCTTGAAGCCCAGTCCCCTTGGATATCTCTCCCTCATCCATTTCCCCCAGTTGAGAAACCTTCCTGATAAATGATTATTCTCCATATTGTCCCCCACTTTTTTATGTCTTTTGGAGCTTTTGAATTCAACCATCCTTCATCTTTTAGAAATGCCACTCTTTCATATCTCATAGCATGATGCACACTTTCATACATGAAATTTTCCATCTTCATCTCCATTCTATCTAGAATAGACCGGGGATCTCCCCTTGTTGCACCCAAAAAATGAGAAGACATTATACAGCAGTCTTTATCAGTATTGCTCTTCCTGCCATGGATGTCTTTTATGTTGGCCATTTGTTAATCATTTCCTTCATTCCATCCATGCATTTAGTAAAGTCTTAGACTTGTAGGTTACCTCCAACTAAATGAAAACTAAGTTATTTTGTTGGGAACTTTCTCCTTTCCATGCCCATTGCATCTACCAACCTGTCTCCTATATGGTAGCAGATTTTTGATAGAAAAATATGTGTCTTGTTTGGATTCACACAAAGACATGTCTTCTCTCTGAACTTCTCTAGAAAATTTTTAAGATTTTCTAGAGAATGTTTCTTGGCTTCAACAAACATTAACACATCATCTGTAAAAAAACAAATGGGTCAACACCTTCATGCCATGGACGGTGTAGGGCTTGATCTCCTTTATGATTTCAGGTTGCTACATCTTCTGTGTAAAGTACTCCATAACAATCACAGAGAGGAAAGGTGAAAAAGAGACTCCTTGGCGCAAACCATTACCTCCTCTAAACATACCTACAGATGTGCCATTAACCAGGATAGAAAAGCTAGTAGTGCCAACACATTGCTTCATCTAGCAGATCCGTTGATCATTGAACCCCATTTGTTTCGTAATCCACCACAACTTCTCCCATCTGACACTATCGTAGGCTTGGGAAATATCAAGCTTTAAGAAAGCTTTCCTACTTCCTATCATTACATTGTAGTCTAGTATGAATTCTCCTGCCAGCAGTGCATAGTCACTAATACTTCTATAGGACACAAAGGATCCTTGATTTGCATAAATGAGATAGGGGAGTGCCATCTTCAATATAGTAGCCATAATCTTAGCAATGATTTTATATTGTATCGAGCAGCATGCAATAGGTCTGAAATCAGTAAGAAAGGAAGTAACCTTCATCTTAGGAATGAGTACCAAAAAATAATGATTAACCTATCTCACCATATTTCCTCCTTCTAGGAACCAGCTAACATGTGCAACCAAATCTTCCATGATGATATCACATGTCTTCTTGTAGAAAAAAAAACATTGAAACCATCTGACCCTGAAGACTTGCAGTTTTCGATGCTCCATATTGCTTCCTTGACTTCTTGTTCATTGGTTCTTCTTTTAAGAATATTATTATGTGTTCTTATAAGTATGAACCTCCATTCTAACTCCTCCTCCTCTATGTTATTTTTGAAACTCTTATTGTATAATGACATATAGAAGTTTATGGCCTGCTCCTCTAGATCCTCATGTTTGTTGACCACTCTCCCTTCAGCATCAACTAACTCAAAAATAATATTATCAGTCTCTCTTCTTTTAACAGTGGTATGGTAGAGTTTAATGTTTCTGTCTCCATCCTCCATCCATTTTCCCTGCTCCTTTCCCAATAGAATTTTTCCTCTGCCTTCTTCAGATCCTCAAGCATCCTTTTCAGTTCTCTATCCTACTCTATCAGTACATGATTAAGAGGGTCAGCCCCCAATATTTTCCTGACCTCCTTGCATTCTTCTTTTGTTTTCTTAATCAGATTTGGAATGTTGACTCCAACCTTGACCCATCTATTGAGTGTAGTCTTGGTTCTTTCCAGCTTTTTTGAAAACACATACATCGGCTTTCTTGTCACCTATGTGCTCCAACCTTCTTTTATGACATATTCAAAATATTTCCATTCAGCCCAGTAATTTAGGAATCTGAAAGGTTTTCTCATTTGTTTCTTTTTTGGTATTTGAACTGAGATAGGTGTGTGATCACTTAGCTCAGATCCACCTGCCTTCACCATACATTAGGAAGGATTCGAAGCCATTCATCATTCACTAAAGCTCTATCCACTTTACTTTCCATCATGTTCGTTGACCCCCTCTCATTGTTCCATGTAAAGATATCACTGCCCACCATTGGTAGTTCAAAAAGACCAGCTTTATCAATAGCTTGGTTGAAAGCATATATCTCCTCATTCAATGCTAATCATTTTCCCATCTTTTCAGCCTACAAATGAACAGTATTCAAGTCCTCAATCACCAACCATGGTAGATGTAACGACCCCGCCTTCCGGTAACCCCCAACTAAGGGAGACCCGAAGGTCAGAGCCGTTAATCAAATAACAGGATCAAAGGTTCAACATATAATCAACAATAATTATGAAATTCTACTAACTAACTGGATTTGGGTACAAAATTAAACTTTAATTACCTTGAAAGAAATGTGGGACATCTATCTATCCAGAGCTTGAATGTACTCTATCTAATCCTCCTTGCATTTTACTTCTCATTTTCACAACGTGACGATTTACTGTTTGTTCTTTTAGGGTTTGTACCTAAAACACCGATAAACAAATACGCGGTCAGCAAAAAGCTAGTATGTGGGGGATTACAAAAGTTGTGCAACTATATTAACAATATAAACAACCAATCATCATTTAACATTCAAATTATGTTTTAAGCAATACTACTCAATCCTTTCCTATCCCCTTCCTATTTACTGTCCCTACAGTGGACATTGATACTACCTCTCTCACATGGTAGATCCTTATTAAACCCTGCATAATCCTACCCAATAGGTAGACCATTATCTAGGGTTGAGTCGTATGGCCCTACCCTTGGTAGTCCAATTCCTGACTCAAAGTGACTTGATGGACCTACCTCATTGGTAGCCATATACTAAGTCATCCAATGACCTGATGGCCTACCCCATTGGTAGCCATGTACTAGGTCAACCCATTAGGTTACAGAGGAGACTAGGATCTGAGCTAGTAGGCATATCTCTTATGTGATAGTCATATTCACTTTAGAATTTGCATGAATTAAAACATCCAACAGTTTAGTTCAAGTCGCGATGAAAACATCGACAGAATCCCGAAAAACTAATTCAGGTAGTCATAAGTGTAACCACATACATGAATCGTAGGTTTGGAGACAGAATTTATGTAGAGAGAGAAAGTCCAAATAAGCAAGCAAGGTGCACAGAAATCCTGAAATAAACATTCCAATTTCCTTGTATCAATATTCATCCAATTTTATTTTATTCCTTAGGATTGTTATTCCAATTTTAGGGTTTCTCGAGAATTAGGGTTTCATTACCTTTTTACAAATTTTATTTCACTTTTATCAAAATATACATCAAACCCTAATTCCTTGTCTTATTTTCCACAAAAACCCTAACTTTCGGATTTCTCTATCTTTTCTTTTCTTTTTCTCTAATTTAGGGTTTCTTAACATATTAATCCACATATGGAGTTAAAACCCTAAACTTTGTAATTCTATCATCAAAAATAGGTTAAAAACTATCTTAATCATTAATCAGGTTAAACTTGTTCGAATTAACCTAATTGCAAGACTAAATATATCTTTTATCAATAATTAGGGTTTCTAATCACAAATTAATCCCTTTTCTATTCAAAATATACATTTTTGCAAAAAGAGATATATTTAGGCTTTCAAACCATTTTTAATAAATTCCTCATATTTTTGTGATCATTTTTCATGTATTGACTTTTTACATCCGAGTTTTCTATTACCAGATATGATTTTACCAAGATAGTTCCTTTTTATCGAATTATTAGCTAATTCAGAAAACTGAGAGTCGTTCGATCTATAGTCCGGTGAACCAGCGGCATCCCACGGCTCAGGGATCGGGCGCCATCCTTGCAAACAAAAGAAGTAAAAGACTGACTTGCCCTCACCTAGTCTGAAGGCACTGTGGGGCAGTTTGTTAAAACGCCGCGGAGTCTTTTTCTTCCTCGCGCCTCTGTACAGCAACCCACGACGGTCAACCTTGGGGTTGACTTCGGGCTCCGGTCACCATTTTCTCACCCCGACGGTCCAGGGAGCTCCGCCTCCCTTCTTTGGACTCGAAGACGCCTTCAATCACTTGTCGATGACACACCAAGGCTGCCCCCCACTCGCCGGACTCCGGCGACGTATGCTACTGAAACAAGGATGCAAGTCGAGGTATACGGAGCAAGTGAGGGCACTAGGTCATTCCTCGCAGCAACCCGCAGTGATTGGGATAGGCAAACTAGGTGTGGGTGCCCTTGTGCACCCTCCCCTATATATAGGGTCGAGGCAAGCTTGTGTGATTTGGGCGTTTCCCAAAATCTCGATCAAACCTAGTCGAATCGGGGACCTTTCCCTGCGGTTTCGTCTCCCAAGTCCAAAGGGACTAGAAATAACTTTGCACATCCACTGGATTGCAAGAAATCTGGGATGGAAAATCCTCCTGCAACCAGCAGAGTCCCAAATCGCGTGGAACTTAGATGATGAGCGTCCATCGTTGGATAAGAATCCAACAGACCTCATCCCTCACGTTCAAACAAAGAAATATCTATTTCTTTTTAATTCAGAATTAATTCCCAAATTGATGATGACTTGCAAAATCGATTTCTCCCAAACCATAACTCCTTTATAGCTCAAATTTTAAGGGAAAGTTTCTTTTATATTTCCTAGATTTGTACGAAATTTGGGAAACAACTTGCAATGGATGAGAAGGTTTCCTTCTCTCCCAAGTTACTCATCAAATTATTCAAAATTAATTTATATTCCTCTTTCCTTTGTAATTATCTTGTTATTTTGGGTCCCTTGGACCTCAAGAAAACCCAAAGGCACGGATTCCCATATTGGGGAATATGGGTTTGCCTTTATCTTCTTTTAATTGTCAATTTCTCATATTTCTCTTTTATTAATCTATTTCTTTTCCTTTTTAATTCTCTCTTCTTTTCAATTGGGCTTAATGGCCAGCAAAGCCCATAATCAATCAAACAAGGACATTTCACACAAAATCCAAAACAAGTAAAAGGATTTCATTTATCCATTAAAAGAGAAATACACTTTATATTTTGAAGAAATTGAGGTTATAACATCCTCCCCTCCTTATAGGAATTTTGCCCTCAAAATTCAAACAATCAAACAAACAATTCAGGGTATGTTTTCTCCATGTCTTCCTTTAGCTCCCATGTGGCCTCGTCCTCTCCATGGTGCTTCCAAAGAACCTTTACCATCTCTATATTCTTGCATCTGAGCTCTTTCACCTTGGTATATAGAATCCGCAAAGGTGACTCAGGATAAGTCATCTTCCCTTGAAGCTCAATAGGTTCAATGCTCAGCACATGGCTTGGATCTTGCACATATCGCTTCAGGTTAGACACGTGAAACACATCATGCATCATGCTATACTGAGGGGGTAACGCCAAACGGTATGCCGTTTCACCAATCCGTTCCAATACCTCAAACGGACCCACGTATCGGGGACTCAACTTTCCTCTGTTCTTGGCTATAGCTCAGAGCGGTCGGATTTTCAAAAACACATGATCTCCCACAGTGAAATGCACGTCAGTCTACTTTGCATCAGCATACGACTTCTGTTGATCCTGGGCTCTCTTCAGCCTTTGCTTGATCAAAGCCACTTTATCAGCATACACTTGGAGCTCATCTGACCTCAACAGGGTCCTTTCACCCACATCATCCCAGTGAAGTGGGGACCGACACAGTCTTCCGTACAAAGCTTCATACGGAGACATCCCGATACTGGCTTGGTATTTGTTGTTGTAGGCGAACTCTGCTAATGGTAAGTATTGCTCCCATGAGCCACCCCAATCAAGCACACAAGCTCTCAACAGATCTTCTAAAGTCTGGATCGTCCTTTCTGACTGACCATCTGTTTGGGGGTGATAAGATGTACTAAAATTTAACCTTGTACCAAGTTCGTCTTGAACTTGCTTCCACAACTTGGAAGTAAACTTGGGATCTCTATCAGAAATGATTGATCCTGGTACGCCATGCAAACGCACTATCTCTCTAATGTATAGCTCATCTAGGTCTGACACCTTAGCTGTGGTCTTCCAGGCAAGGAAGTGTGGTGACTAGGTAAGACGATCCACCACGACCCATATCGCATCATGACCTCTCTTGGTCCGGAGTAGACCCACCACAAAATCCATGGTGATCTGCTCCCATTTCCACTCTGGAATCTCTATTGACTGTAAAAGTTTGTCGGGTCGCTGGTGTTCAGCCTTCACCATCTGGCACGTAAGACAACTGGCCACCCATGACGCAGTGTCTTTCTTCATTCCTGGCCACCAGAAAAACCACTGTAGGTCCTTGTACATCTTAGTAGTTCCGGGGTGCACTGTGTATTTGGATCCATGGGCCTCTTGCAGAATACGCTCCTTTATTGGTGAATCCGGAGGAACCCAAATGCGATTCTCAAACTTGATTCCCCCGTCCCCTTCCACAGATAGACGAGTATGTGGCGTCATCATCAAACCTTTCATCTTATCAAGCTCTTCACTGGTCAACTGTACTGCTATGATCTCACTCAACAACTCAGACTGTATCTGGATATTAGCCAACCGAACTCGGTCCTCTAGTATATGTGGAGTCCATTCCACAAGTTCCTCCAAACTTTTCCACTGACTGGATAGAACAGCTGCACACTTAAGCTGCTTCCGACTCAAAGCATCAGCTACGACATTCGCCTTACTAGGATGGTAGGCGATGGTGAAGTCGTAATCCTTCATGTACTCTATCCATCATCATTGTCGTAGGTTCAGGTCTCTCTGTGTCAGCAGGTACTTCAAGCTCTTATGGTCGGTGAAGATCTCGAAGGTAGCACCGTATAGGTAGTGCCGCCATATCTTCAAGGCATGGATGATAGAAGCTAACTCCAGGTCATGTGTCAGGTAATTCACCTCATTTGGCTTGAGCTGTCGGGAAGCATATGCAACCACATGCCGATCTTGTTCCAACACACAGCCAAGTCCCATCTTGGAAGCATAAGTGAATATCATGAAACCCTCATTGCCAGAAGGCAGCGTCAGCATAGGTGCGGTAGTCAACTTCTCCTTCAATTCCTAGAATCAAGCTTCACATACTTCAGACCACACAAACTTCACATCTTTTCGGGTCAACATGGTTAGCGGTAGAGCAGTCTTGGAGAAATCCTTGATGAAGTGACGGTAGTATCCGGCCAACCCCAAGAAGCTACGAATCTCGGAGGGGTTCTTTGGTGCCGGCCAGTCTCGAACTGCCGATACTTTGGCTGGATCTACGGCGATCGTTCCTCTTGAGATGATGTGTCCAAGAAACATGACTCGATCCAACCAAAACTCACATTTTGAGAACTTTCTGAAAAACTTATGCTTTCTCAGGATATCAAGGACTCTACCCAGGTGGTCACGGTGTTGGGATAGGTCATCAGAGTACTCCAAAACTTCATCTATGAACACTATCACAAAAGAGTCGAGGAAAGGTTGGAACACATTGTTCATGAGGTTCATAAAGACACTAGGTGCATTGGATAATCCAAACGGCATGACCACAAACTCATAGTGGCCATAACTGGTTTTGAAAGCTGTTTTGGGTATATCCTCACTCCACACTCTCACCTGGTGGTATCTGGACCTTAAATCGATCTTGGAAAAGACTCGAGCTGATTTGAGTTGGTTAAACAGGTCATCTATTCTGGGCAAAGGATACTTGTTCTTATTGGTTTCCTGATTGATCCTCCGATAATCGATACACATCCGAAGTGACCCATCCTTCTTTTTCACAAAGAGGACCGGTGCTCCCCAAGGTGATGTACTATGTCAGATAAAACCTTTATCCAACAACTCCTGCAATTGGGTTTTCAACTCAAGCAACTCTGTTGGGGCCATTCTATAGGGTGCCTTAGATATAGGGTTAGTATCAGGAGCTAACTCAATCGAGAAGTCTACCTCCCTCTCAGGGGGAATTCCTGGTAGATCATCCGGAAACACATCTGCATACTCCCGAACCACCTCTATATCCTCTATGGATTTCCCCTTAACCTCGGGTGTGGTAACTATGGCTAGGTAGGCTCGACAACCCTTGGATAGCATCCGTTCAGATTTCATAGCGGACACATACAGGCTGGTTGTCGCATCTTTCCTTCCTCGAATGGTGAAGTGTGGATAGCCGGTTTTCCTAATGAGAATCTTCTCCTCTCTATAGTCAATTTGGGCTCTATAGGTGGAAAGCCAATCCATACTGATGATCACATCAAAATAATTCATATCGAGAAGGATAAAGTCAGTGGGAAGCTCATGGTTCAGATACTTTACTGGCAAGACTGGGGTTTTTAAAAGAGAGGTATAGATACGACCACTCGGGGTTGTGACATACAAAACATAACCCAAATCCTTGATATCCAAACCAAGCATAGTTTCCAGATTTCTTGAAATAAAAGTATTAGTAGAACTAGAATCAAAGAGTGCTTTTACATTTTGTCCCATGACTTCTAGCAAGCCTACATAGTTATACTATATCAGAAAGCTATTACATGGTCTACTAAACAAAAGGAAAAACTCTATGGGTTATTACCCTCAATCAACTTATTAGCATTCGCCTGAGCTTCATAAAAATGTGGGTTCAAACAATAATTACAAGTACAAATATAAGCAAACATCTTTATCTTGCATGTAAGAATATAAACTTATTTTCATATTCTAACCCTTATCTGGTCTATTACCTCAGGTGTAATCACTATCCCTCCAGGGCTCGTGTGCATTACCCTTAAGATCAGTCTAACCCAGGGTTCAGAATATTGTTATTTAGTTTACATGATACTCATAAGAACTGTATAGTTTGCAAGAACTAAATAAACAAGCAAGCAGTTTATTTGTCATTCAATCTCATCGAGAAACATCGGAAACCTCAGAGCTCGATACATGTATTCATAAAGGTAACCATGTACCTTATGCCATCATAGAAACCATGCAGAACATCTTATGTACTTTAGGAATGCAATCCAAACATCCAATCAACCAAGCACATAATCAACAAGTATCTGAAACAATTGTAATGACCCCGTCTCCCGGTAATCCCCACTTAAGGGAGACCAAGAGAGCAGAGTTGTTATCTAATAACCCGGATCAAAGGTTCGACAAATAATCAATAACAATTAATAAACATTACCAAATAAACTAAAAATGGTATAAAATAAAACTTTTCTTACCTTGGAAAAACTGGGATTTCTAAACTTCTATCCATGGAGAAGCTAATATAACTAATCCTCCTGTGCACGTTGTTTTTTTCATTTAATTCCACGTATGCCACTTTACTATTTGTTCTTTTCATTTGTACCTAAAATGCGGACAAACAAAACGTCGGTCAGCAAGAAGATGGTATGTGGGGGAAACAATAATCATGCAACTATAATGACAAAGTAATCAGCCAATTATCATTTAACAGCCAAGATTACAATTTAAACCATACTACTCAATCCTTTCCTATCCCCTATCTATGTGTTGTCCCTGCAGCAGACTAAGATACTACCTCTCTCTAGGTAGATCCTTATTAGACCCCGCATGATCCTACCTAACAGGTAGATCAATATCTAGGGTTGAGTCGCATGGCACTACCCATAGGTAGTCCAATCTCTAACTCAGTGTGACTTGATGGACCTACCCCATTGGTAGCCATTTACTAAGTCATTCAATGACCTGATGGGCCTACCCCATTGGTAGACATTTACTAGGTCAACCCATTAAGCTACAGAGGGGACTAGGATCTGATCTAGTAGGCATATTTCTTATGTGATAGTCATATTCACATTATACTTTGCATGAATTAAATACATCCAACAGTTTAATTCAAGCCACTATGGAAACATCGATAAAATCCCGGAAAACTAATTCGGGTAGTCATAAGTGTAACCACATACATGTTCATGTAGATTCAGGTGCAGGAATAATCCAAACAATAATGAGCAAGCAAGCATTCAATAAGATCCTGAAACAATTATACAATTTCCTTTTATTACTCATGTCATTAAGATCTATTAAATCTAGCTCACTCCTTAGGGTTTCTAGTCCACTTTTAGGGTTTCCCTTCATCTTTTACTATTTTAAACCCTAATTTAACGCAATTGATTACAAACCCTAATTATCTCAACATCTAATCCTCAATTTCGGATTAAAGGCATAATTATTCATTAATTAAGCCCCTTAAACCTCTTTTACATTCAAGCTACTATTTTATCCTTTTAATCCATGACAAGATCATTATACGCATTTATCATCAATTCATAGTTCATTATGGTCCAAAACACATATGAACTCGATTTCCCATTAATTCCACCTTTTATTCATGAAAAAACCCTAATTACTACATTTAGGGTATTTATAAACAAATTAGGAACTTTAATGCTCGAAATAGATTATAACCATGAAAACTCAGTTATGTACATGAAATCAAACAATTAAAGCCATTAGTAGTCCTAATTACCACCAGTAGGGTTTAAAGGCCCATTAAAACATATTCATGTACATGAACTTTCAATTAAACTAATTACGTGCAAAATTCATATTTTCGATCTTAATGTACCTCTTTATGATTAACAGGTAAATATCAACTTTAATCATCAATTAAACCCCATTAATCACATTAATCTTTCCCAATTAGGGCTTCTTTAATCATCATTACATTAAAGTTAATAACTTCCATTACTTTTCGAATTGCAATCAGAATCAAGCTTCAATATTATTTTTATTAGATTCCCCTCGTTTTTCTGAGAAATTTTCATATTTTATGCATACTCATCTGAGCTACGATTAGGGAGATATGAATTTTGTAAAATTACCTTCTTTGGGCCAATCCAGGAGCGAGACGTCGGCCTCCCCATGCAATACGTTGCTGTTTGAAAACATAACCGTATTACCAATATGCCCTTGGCTTAAAAGTTGGTTCTTTGGCACGCGAAGGGGCAGATTCATCCAATTCCAACTCCGTCTTCAACCTTACGTAGCTCGACCTGCTGCCGCCCATGGCGCAGCTTTATCTCCCTCGTCTGGACCCCGACGGCCACCGGAGTGGCTTCCCCTGCCTCCGTTCTGCCTTTGCGCACACGAGAGTGTTGCTGGGTCACGGCCAAGTCGGCTGGTTTTGACCTGCACAGACCTGCAACCCATGGCCGGAGTTGCAGCTGTGCGGCCACTACTGCGCCTAGGCTAGCGCACGGCTGTGATGACATAGCTCCTTCCTTGTACCACGGATCGTCGAGCTATTATTGCAACTCCCTTTAGCCGCCTCGTGAATGCCTATTCTCGCTGTTTCTCTTAGTTAGGGTGTTTGGGCAGGTGCACAGTTGGAGATGAGAGAAAGACAAGGTAACTCGAGGCTAATGGGCTTGTACCTTTTATAGGGGTAGATAGGAACCCCCAGAATTCTTGCCCACGAAGCAAACAAGTCTTTTTCCAATAGGAAGTTGATTTCTTCTCTAAGAAGCAACTTCCTCTCTCTACTAATTATCTCTTAGACATTCCTTATCTCTTGGATAATTATAAATACGAAAATCACTTCTTTTATTTTCTTTATACTTCCCTTTTAAATCTATTAGCACGAAATCCTCATTTCTTAAAGTAAATAATCTCTCTTTTCCATAATAACAAAAGTCATTTAATGATTTATCACATTATTCTCTTATTTTGTTTTATTTGCCTTTTCTCTTTCTTGTTCTTCCTTGGGACTCCTTGGAACCCAAGGAACTCTAATGTTTCGAAATTATTTTTATTGGATACTTATTATCCTTCTAGATGCATCTTTATGCAATATTTCACATTATCTTGTTTATTTCTCATTAAAATATCTCTTTTAGAGGATTTCTCTTTATTTCTCTTTTATTTTCCTCATTGGAATTCCTTTTATCATTAGCAACCTCATGGATACGAAATTTCACCAAGAAATCTCATTTATGCCTCTTTCCACTCATTTCTAACATTTTAACATTATTTTCAATTTCTTTCTCACTACAGAAATACTTCATTAATCTTTTCTTTTCTTATTGCTTTTCTTTGCAACTTTGGACTCCTTGGGACACAAGGAACCTATGAGGCACGAAATCCATCCTTGGATTACATTCTTTTGCCTTCTAGAGATTTCCACATCTCTCTTTTCTCAAAAACTCAATTATTCATTTGAATTTCCTTGTTATTGGGCCCAATAGCCAATAAAGCCCACAACAAAACATCAAGGCTATTGTAAACGAAAATCATTTATTAAAAACAAAATATATCATTATTTGTTCCAATATCTTTAATATGAGAAATTACATTTCTCACCAAAAGAACCCAAAACTGGGGTTGTAACATCCTTCCCCACTTATAAGAATTTTGCCCTCAAAATTCCATCAAGCAAGCAAAAAAATAGGATAAGCCTTTCATATGTCCATCATGGCTCCTATGTGGCCCTACCCTTTCCATGGTGCTTCCCAAGAACCTTTATCATCACATGTTCTTCCATCTGAGTTCTTTCTTACCTTGGTATATTATACCATCATAGGTGACTCGGGACATTTCAGCTTCTCATAAAGTTGAATAGGTTCAGGGCTCAACACATGGCTTGGGTACCTCACATAGTGCTCTAGATCGGACTCATGTAACACATTATACACCATGTTATCCTGAGGGGTAAGGCTAAACACAACCATTTCCACCAATCCATTTCAAATGGACCCATATATCGGGGACTCAGCTTTCTCAGTTGTAGCATAGAGTGGTCGGATTTGCACATTATATTCCCCCACTGTGATTTGCATGTCAGCCTGCTTTACATCAGCTCATGACTCATGTCACCCTTGGGCTCTCTCTCAGCCATTGCATGATCAAGAGACTTCATCTGCACCCACTGTGGTTCTTTTATGACCTTCATGAGGCCTCCTTCACCAACATCATCATAATGAAGTGGCGACCGACACACCCTCCTTATAGAACTTCTTGCATCCTGATAAAGCCTATGGTGGTTAACATCTCATCTTAAGAATTGTCTCCATGTATCACCCTGAATAAGCACACTTGCTCTCATCAGACCCTCTAGTCTGGATCAAACTAACCATAGTTAGGTGTGATAAACTATAATAACATCGAGTTCTTCATGTACCTACTTTCACCTTATGGAAGTGAACCTTGGTCATACCCAAGAACTTTTGAACTTGCATCATGGTGTAGCTGAACCATCCTTCTCTCTTAAGTAGTTCAACTGAATCTGTTCCGTGACAGTACTCTTCCTTTCTCATGTCATCTAGGTAATGCGATCTACCATAACCCATATTGCACCTCGAGCCTCCTTGGTCTAGGGGAGACTTACCATAACATCCATAGTAATGAACTCCCATTCTCTCTCAGGGACTCTCTATACTTTATATCCATGCACTGGGTTACTGGTGTTCGTCCTTCACCTCTTGTCTTGCATGGCCACATGCAACATGTATCAGGCATCCAAAGCTCTACCATCACTTACTATCTTTGTAGTTTCATGGTGTATGGTGATCATGATTTTCTGTATGTCATGATTCCTCAAGGTCGATACCTCAGAAACCCTAAGTCACTCTCATCATGGTTTCATCACTTTTCTTTCCAAAGAATAACATTTGAGGTTCTACAACCATCCTTTCATTGCATCAAAGACTAGGCCGGCTATCCAACCAACCACTAATCTTGTTCAACAGATTTCGTTATATCTGAGTGTTAGCCAAACTTATCTCAACTTAAGGTTAGCCTAACAACCTCAACTTCTTCTACCTTCCAGCTAAACTAGGCAGCTATACCACTCCTTATCCTTAGGTGTTAGGTAATGTCGAAGACATACACCTCTATACATTATACTTATCATCTCATCTCAAACTCTAAGTTTGTCTTTATTAAAAACTCTAAGCTCATCCTCATGGCGATCAAACTCAACCTTGGTTAACTTGCAAATTTCCACATAGCTCCAGATAAAACATCCTCATAATCTGATTACACTACTTCTCTGAGTGTTTGTAAACCATCCATGTATCATTCACTTCACCAAGGTATGTTATCCTTTCTGTAGCAACGTCTCAACTCACACCATCTTTATCCTTGGTGTATGGCATATGTACTGTCCTATCTCTCACTCCCATAACAAGAGGAAATAAGCATTTGGCTGCAGTCCAAATACAGAGTTCTTCCTATTCCAAGAGTAGAGATGGTACATCCCACCTTGCCAGTACACCTTTAAATCTGAGTTGAAATATGCCACACATGTCTCTATATCACAAACACCTCAATATCAAAGTTATTTCCATGGAAAGCTGGTCTCAAACCTACTTGGGTCCACACACAATCCTTTGTCATCTCCTCTAGGTCTATAGGGTGACGACACTTTTAGGGTCATCCCTCTTCCCTCATGCATCCAGAGAGTGCCCTACTCATCTGCCCTTTGGGTCCCATGAGTTCATGAAGGTGATCAAACTCCTAACCCATGGCCCTCAGACAATGATAGTTGTTACCTCCCGACCCTATGGTCATGTGCAACTAGGGAATTAGGCAACTCCTTCTTCCATCGGTCTTATCCCTACCTGACCCTAGGATAGACTTAGGATTCCATTATAGTACATATCCAACTTAGAACCTTACCCAAGCCTTCATCATCTGCATTCACGACTTGACTTTCATCCCTTCATAGGGGTCATGGCAACCTGCCTACCTTGGTCAGGCCCCATACCGATTACCTCCATGGTAACACATCCACATGCACTTTAGAGATGGCTATATATGGGTCTACAGGTTCATTCTCTTGCCATGTACTTTTCACTTAGCTTCTCAAGATCCTATGAACCTCTTTAGGTTATCTAAAAACCAACAAAACTGGTATACACCCTACCAAAGGGTCCCTCTCCCAGGATGGGAGGAAACTACAACTTTTGACAACAAGGTCACAACTGTCCTTAGGGTTTACATTCACATGAGCATGCCTAACCCGACAACTACTGTAACATCCCTGACCTGGGTTATAGTTAACCCTAGGTGTTTTGCCTAAATAATTAATTAAATCCTTGTGATTAATTTAGGGCATGTAATTAAGTTGCTCAGAAACATATATTTCATATTTTGCTCCTTTTTATATAAAATTGTAGCATTGTTTTGTTATACGGGGACCTATGTGCAATTTACCCAGATAGAAGGTTTAACTTGCAATTTGCACATGTTGAGATGTTCCTCTGTAGTTGAGACATCATAATAATGATTATGGTAAAGTTTGAGGGATTTCCCAAGCTTGAGCACCAAGGTACAGCTGTGGAAGCAATCCCTGTGCTTGAAAACCCTAAATTGGAGTAACGTGCAATTTACCCAATTTGAGGGGTTCAACTTGTAATTTACATCATCAAAAGTATTTATTAATACTCTTGTCATCATTTAGAGAATAAATGATGAAGAGGTCACTTTAATTGAACAATCATATAATGAAAAACACCTTTGTGATTGAATAATCAAGGTGTATGTACAATAGCCTTTTATGTGTATGCTTAAGTTATAGGTTGATCTTCTTTGCCTTCATTTCTTGACCTTAGAAGAAGGTTTGTCCTTAGAATTAATATGAAGGGACGAGCATAGAAGGATGGAGGGACTTAGTTGAAAATATGGAGAACTTATGAGCTTATGTTGAAAATCTCACCCCAAGTATATATACTCTCCACTTCACTTAGCAAGGAAACCCTCTCTTCGTTCCTTTCACTGTTCTATTCACCCAAACCGACTAAAGAGGAGCTGTGGAGCTCATGAGGACGACCAAAGAGGACAAGGTAGGTTTGAATCCTCCCTTTTGCTTAAGTGCATGGTTAGAACTCGAATTCAAGGTCAAATTGATGGCTAGCTCACATAGCTCTACCTTTCTAGCCATCTCTTCTCGACTTTCCTTGGAAGGATCACCTTGGCCGACCTGTGGAAACTCAAGGACGCCATTAAAATCTTGGAGCTCGAAAGCTTGGAGCTCAAGGAGCAAGCTTTAGGCGGGTTTTATAACTCTAAACCTATGCTTTGTTATATACATCTCGTTTATGCTTTTAGATGATAGTTCTTCTTCTTCTCTACCTTCCTTTGCTACCTTGCAAGAAAATCCGTGAGAAATCCTTGCTGTTCTTGAGCTAGGAGATGAAGACGTTATTTCCAAAGTTAATCCACTACTTTTCACTTTACTAAACGGTCTCCACAAATTGCTCTCTCGGTTTGCAAAACCGTGTAGTGAGCAAACGGTCTCAGGACCGTGTAAGGGAAAACGGTCTTCAAGACCGTTTAGCCGCATTGACCGAGCATGGACCGTATACGATTTCTGTTCATAATTATGTAGGCTAATCACCCACAAAATTTGAGATGATAACTCCAAAGGAATCGTGAGATATGGCCTTTTTAATCAACAGCTTTAATTGAATTTACTCCTGATTTCCAATCTGTTGAAATCGCCCTTTTTGGGCAAACGGTCTCAAGACCATGTAAGAACGTTGACCAAGCATTGACTGTATGATATTACTGTTCAAAATAATTTTGATTAACAACTCACCAAATTTTATGGACTAATTCCAAACGAGCTAAGAGTTGAAGGATGATTACTAGGGCAAACCCTAATTGAAATCAGTACTGAAATCTCAATGATTTGATTAAGTGTTTTTGGGTTGATTAACCTAAACGGTCTCAAGACCGTTTGGGGATCAATCAAACGGTCTCAAGACCGTGTGGGGAATCACCCAAGACCGAGTGGAGGTCTGGGGTCAAGTATAGTTGACCAATTGAAAGAACAAAGATACCAAATTACATTGCAATTAAGTATTGATATGATAATCAACTCAATAGATCCAACCTTGAAGAATTTACACTAGAATACAAAAGTTGGATGGGCAAACGGTCTCAAGACCGTTTGGAACTCATCCAAACGGTCTCAAGACCGTGTGGTGACAACCCAAGACCGTTTGGAGGTCTAGGGTTAAGGTAATTTGATCAATTGAGGGCCAAATTGCAATAGGTTATTGAATTAATCAAAATACTGATTTGAGACTCAATCAAGGTTCAACTCCTATCAAATCACATTACATTTTGATGAAATCTTGGGCAAACGGTCTCAAGACCGTGTGGAGTTCATCCACACGATCTCAAGACCGTTTGGGCCAAGTTTGGGCCCAATTGGAGCTCAATTGAAGGGTTCAACCTTGTGTTGATTCACATTGTTGAGTGTTGATGGTTGAACGTTGATGGACCTTAATTGAACCAACTTCAACCCTAATTGGATAACAATTGAGGGTCAATTGAGTGACCAATTGGTTAAGCATAACCCTAATTAACTCAATCTATAAGTGATTACCATGGCTTTGACCATTTGGAGGCTTCAACATTGATAATCATAAACGATTGAAATCATTGAACCATGTTGGAGGTCCAAACGGTTTGAGACCAAGTGGACCAAACGGTCTCAAGACCGTTTGAGGCCTCACGGTCTCAAGACCGTTTGAGACCTCACGGTCTCAAGACCGTTTGAGGTCACACGGTCTCAAGACCGTGTGAGGCCTCACGGTCTCAAGACCGTTTGGGGCCAAACGGTCTCAAGACCGTTCGGACTCAAACGATCTCAAGATCGAGAGACACCAAACGGTCTCAAACCGTGTAAGCCCTCTCGGTCTTGAAGTCAAACTTGTTAAACGGTCTACACCCTCACACGGTTTGGGCAAACAACCTTGAAGGTCACACGGTCTTGGAGTCAACCCTAGCAAACGGTCAACTCATCCAAACGGTCTCAAACCGTTTGGAGGTTGAAGGTTGAAACCGTTTGAGGTTTTCAAAGGTTGATTTCACTTAATCAATTGAAGGTGTAAATGGATCAATGATTCTCTAATCTAAACCCTAATGATAACCTAGGATATTAAGGGATTAAGTGACTAATGAATTGAACCATGATGGTGATCAATGGGGTGAATTACCAAAATACCTTGATGGGTTCAATTGAGTAATACCTTGTTCAAATCAAACCCTAATCACATGATAGTGATGTTTTGGCTTATGTTAGCCCATGAGGACTTAACCCAACCTGATCTAGAATGGTGTTATCACCATCTACTAGTATAAGGAGAGAGAAAGTATCTTAAGAGAGAGAAAGTACCTTAAGAGAGAGAAAGTACCCTTTTAGGGTGGAAACTCAAGTAAAGAACCTTCAATACACATGAATGTGCATGATTAGGGTATGATCCACCTATATGAGATCATGGAAACCCTAATTATGATATATGATGAATCTTAAGCTAATTTGAGAGCATCAATGATGATGTTCCTCATACATGATGATGTTATGAGTTCAACTCACCATATGATGTGAATAGTAAACCCTAATTCAAGGGTAATGACATGTGATGTGAATAGTAAACCCTAATTCAAGGGTAATGACATGTGATGTGAATAGTAAACCCTAATTCAAAGGTGATAACATGTTATATGAGTATTAAACTCTATTTGATAAGAATCAAAGAACTTAGCTCTTATGACAAGAGTGGAAAGTATAATCATTGTTTTGAATTACGTTTATTAGTTGAATTAACCATGCAGGTTCTGATATGGAGGTGATCATATCCAGGTATGGATGATGATACTATATTCATTAAAGGCATATTGATAGCTTTATGAATAAGTAAAGTATCTTGATGCCTTGTTAGTGGAATTCTATGATAGTAATGGGCTGTGAGAGCCATGAATACCATCAAGGTCATGCTTTAGAGATGACTTGTGATGAGTATAATGAGAAATGATGATTGATGTGAGTTAGGCTTGTTACATTTAGTATTCTCCTTTTATAGCTGTTATGCTACTGTTATTGTTTGAAGAACAATGTGTGATGTTAAATGAATATTGAATGTACCTAACTAATCAAGTATAATGTAGAGCCCTGATCATAAACCCATCATTGTCAGAGATCAAATGATGGTGAAATAGGTTTTCCTACGGGAACTCCTGGATCACATATTGTTGAGTATGTGGGGTACATGGATGTGTAGAACCTTACATCCTAGTGTAGGAATTTGATGTAGATGTATAATCCGTCAATCCTTCACTACAATCCCATACCGTATCAGTAGTAGGTCAACATGAAACCTCCTGATGATGAAGAAAATATAGATATCCATATCAGTGGAGATAAACATGAAATCTCATGATGACGAAGAGAGTACAGAACACCACTGTAACTATAAAATAGCGAAGGACCAGTTTACCCTGGTGAGCTATAATAGTAGAGACACAAGATGTCCTACAAGTGATCCTCTTACTGACTGAGGAAGGTGAAGGTCATGAGAATCCGGCTCTCTTAATGACCTATGTATGATACTGATGTGACTTCTTAGCGATCAGTTGGAGTATGAGTGGTATGCCTCATCTCCACATGGCATAATATTGTTTGTAAAACATAATCAACCGTGTAGTATACCTGTTAGAGATAACTACGAGTTAGTTGATTGATGATACACTGTAATAGTGCTTATATTCTTCATGTCTCATAAATGTTGAGCTCTTATTTATAGCTGCAACTGCTATTGAATACTTTGAAAGCTTTACTGCTTAAGATATTCTTTGATGTTATAATAAAGCTTCTGGCGGAGAGTTATAACTCTCGCTGGGACAATTATGTAAAATTGTCTCACCCCGTAGACTTCAACTTTTAGGTGGACGTCGAAGACGGAGGAACCGGTCTACAGGTGACCAGTCCCAACAGCAGCAGCAGCACCAGGAGCAGCAATAAATCTCAGGTGGAGATTTAGCCTGCCATGTGGTGTAGTTAGAGTCAGTCCTATGTGTCCTCTGTACTCTCAGGTCTTGGAGTCTTTTGTTATGAGTTCTTGAGATTTTGTATCTTGATGTATATAATTACTCAAGAAGTAATTATCATGAGATGTAAACAGTTTATCTCTTGTTATGAAAGAAGCTTTAAAGGATTCAAGCTCTTATCTCGAAAAGTTTTAATTTCCCGTGATTTTTGTCTTCCGCTGTTTATCGAATCGCTTCCGCTAAGTTTAAATCGTGATTATATCGTGGTTTGGAGATCAGAGCCCACAATTAGTGGTATCAGAGCTCTAGGTCAGTTGAGTCTACAGAGGCATAGGGCTTAGGATGTCGAGTCTATCTTTAGTACTCTTTCCCTATCTAATAGAATCTTCTGCTCCTCAGGAGAAGAAGATATATAAGGATGGCAGAGCCACATGATGAGTACGTGGTAGAGAGTAGTGCTAGTGCACCTCGAGGTGGTGCAAGGGTTCCAGAAATAGAACAACCTGCACCTGAGTCACCAAGAGAGCCACCCCAGTTAGACCCAGTTGACATGGGTAACCCAGTAGTACAGACAATGTTCGGGAAGTTCATGACTACCATGACACACATAACCGACAGGATGCCCATGCTTGCACTGAGGGCACCTGTCCAGCCTGAAGCACAAGGTATCGGTAAGATGTTCGAACGACTTCGTCGTGTCGGAGCTACCGAGTACTTTGGGACTGCTGACCCCGCAGATGCTGATCTGTGGTTAACAGAGTTGGAGAAGGCTTTCAGGATTCTTATTATCCCAGAGGCTGAGAAGGTTAGACATGCTGTCTATCTTCTCAAAGGCATTGCTGGTCACTGGTGGAACATGGAAGAGCAGAAGAGACCTGGAATAGAGTTCTCGTGGGAAGAGTTTTGTCGGGAATTTATCAATAGATATTTTCCAAAGACCTTCCTAGATGAGAAGATCTCTCAGTTTGAGAGATTGAGGCAAGGCATGATGAACATTAGCGAGTATGAAGCTAAGTTCATGGAATTGCTGCGGTTCTGTCCGCACATGGCTGCCACAGATGAGGAAAGAATCAGGAGATTCGAGAACGGTTTGAATGCTGATATGTCAACCCATGTGTCTGCCTTAGAAAACCGAGAGAGATTCTCTACCTTCGTTGAGTCAGTCCGAAGGATAGAGAGATCTGTGGTTGAGAAGAGGCAAACCCAGAAAAGATATCCACAGTTCCAGGGTTCTTCATCTAGGGATTTCAAGAAACCTAGATTCTCTACACCTAACCCTCCACCACCCAGATCGAGTTCTCAAACTCAATGGTCACCAAGCAGAGGTAGAGGACGGAGTCAACCGCTTCAAGGGACTCACAGTTCTGCATCAATGTCAGTTACTGGACCACCCCGACCACAACAACAGGAGAGGAGATGCTACAAATGTGGTAAGATGGGACACTTGATGAAGGATTGTCGTTCTAGGCCTGTCAGTGTGACACAGCCTCCGAGACAGAATCAACAAGGATTTCAGAGAATGCAATCTCAAGGAGCAGCTCGAGGACGTGGATAAGCGTCTCAAGCTGGATCATCAGCACCACCTCAACACCAGGTGACAGCGAGGTTCTATGCTATGAACCCACCAGATGCAGTGGTCAATCCACAGGTAGTGGCAGGTCAGATGGAACTTTTATATCCTGCTATGTCTACATCCTGTGTTGTATCTGTTCTGATTGACCCGGGTGCTACGCACTCTTTCATCACTCATAGAGTGATTCGTAACTGCAATGTGACTGTTAGTCATAGGGCAGATAGTTTGTTGTTGGAGACTCCGTTGAGTGGGTCTCCCATTTTGCAGGAGGTATGCTCTCCCTACATCCTCTTCTTTTCTGACCATCACATTCAAGTGGATCTTATACCGCTTGATATGCAAGGATTTGATATAATCCTCGGGATGGATACCTTAGAGAGGTATAGAGTTGTCTTGGATTGTGAATCCAAGTTGGCTGTGTTTGCTGATGAAAGTAACACATGGATCTTTCAAGGTGAAAGAAAGATTCTGCCCACCTGTCTTGTGTCAGCTATGGTTGCTGATAAGCTGTTGAGGCAAGGATGTTATGCATTCTTGGCCCATGTGGTAGATGTTACCAAGGAAAGTTCCAATCCTGCTGAAGTTCCCATAGTTAGGGAATTCGAGGATATGTTTCCTAAAGAACTTCCTGGTATACCACCACCTCGGGAGGTTGATTTTGAAATCAATCTGATTCCAGATACAAAACCCATAGCCCAGACTCCGTATAGGATGGCGCCTGCCGAGATGGCAGAACTCAAGAAACAGCTTCAAGAGTTACTTGAGAAGGGTTTTATCCGACCGAGCACTTCACCTTGGGGTGCTCCGGTCTTGTTTGTTAAAAAGAAAGATGGGTCAATGCGGTTGTGCATCGACTACAGACAACTCAATAAAGTAACAATAAAGAATAAGTACCCTCTGTCGAGGATTGATGATCTCTTTGATCAGTTGCGTGGTGCAACCGTCTTTTCCAAGATAGACTTGAGGTCTGGATATCATCAACTCCGTATTAAGGATAGTGACATATCCAAGTCTGCCTTTAGGACAAGGTATGGTCACTATGAGTTCACGGTTATGTCGTTTGGACTAACCAATGCACCAGCTACATTTATGGAACTCATGAATAGAGTTTTCCGACCATTCCTTGATCAGTGTGTTGTCATCTTCATAGATGACATTTTGATCTATAGTAGGGATGCTCAGCAGCATGAGCAGCATCTTCGCCAAGCTTTGACCTTGCTAAGAGAACACAAGCTGTATGCTAAGTTTAGCAAGTGTGAGTTCTGGCTGCCGGAGGTATCTTTTCTAGGACACGTGATATCTGCCTCGGGAATTCGTGTTGACCCTACAAAGGTAGAATATGTTCTACAGTGGGAACAACCGAAGACACCGACGGAGATTCGAAGTTTCTTGGGGTTAGCTGTCTACTATAGAAGGTTCATTAAGAAATTTAGTTCTATAGCCTTACCTTTGACCAAGTTGACCCGGAAAGATGTTTCTTTTTCTTGGAGTGATAAGTGTCAACAGTCTTTCCAGTTGTTGAAGGAGAGGTTGACAAGTGCACCTGTGCTTGTACTACCTGAACAAGGAAAAGGATATGTAGTTTTCTGTGATGCTTCCAAGAACGGACTAGGATGTGTGTTGATGCAGGATAAACAAGTGATTTCTTTTGCTTCCCGACAGCTTAAGAAACACGAAGAGAATTACCCAACACACGATCTGGAGTTAGCTGCTGTGGTTCATGCCTTGAAGATCTGGAGACATTATCTCTACGGAGAAACATTCCAGATTTTCACAGACCACAAGAACCTTAAGTATATCTTCTCTCAGCACGAGCTTAACATGAGGCAACGTCGTTGGATGGAGTTAATCAAGGACTACGATTGTACAATTGATTACCATCCGGGCAAGGCCAATGTTGTTGCAGATGCCTTGAGTAGGAAATTAGCAACATCAACCATGAATAGAGTACAACTAAACTCTTTAGTATGCTCTAGGAGAGATATGCTTATCTCTTTAAGGCAGGACAATGTACATTTGAAGGTGTCATTGTTAGCCGGGTTGTTGGCTGAGATGCATATTAAACCTACCGTAAGAGAGCAGATTAAGGAAGCACAGCAAGGTGATGATGCAGTTCAGCAGATTAGATCTGAGTACGGAAATGAGAAGCGAGATGGTTTCCCTAACTCAGATGACCAAGTATCCTATTATAATGGAAGGATGATAGTGCCGGATGTGGATAACTTGAGGAAGTTAGTCCTGGAAGAAGCTCATTCTTCCATGTATGCTATGCATCCAGGGAGCACCAAGATGTATCGGAATTTGAAAGATCTATATTGGTGGCCTAGAATGAAGAAGGATGTTGCAGAGTTTGTTCTGAGGTGTCCTGTGTGTCAGCAAGTTAAAGCTGAACACCAGAATCATGCAGGAATAATGCAACCTTTACCCATACCACAGTGGAAGTGGGACTATGTGACCATGGACTTTGTTGTTGGCCTACCCAGGACAAGCAAAGGACATGATTCCATTTGGGTAGTTGTTGATAGGTTGACAAAGACAGCGCATTTCTTACCTGTCAAAACAACCTATTCTGCTGAAAGGTTATCACAGTTGTATGTATAAGAGATAGTGCGGTTGCATGGAGTTCCTATCACAATAGTTTCTGACAGAGGTCCTCAGTTTACAAGTCGTTTTTGGGAACAGTTACACAGAGCCTTAGGCACCAAGCTAAGGTTTAGTACGGCCTTTCATCCGCAGACTGATGGACAGTCGGAAAGAACTATACAATCCTTAGAAGACATGTTGAGAGCATGTGTTCTCCAGTTTACCGAAAATTGGGATCTACACCTAAGCTTGATAGAGTTTGCCTATAACAATAGCTATCAACATAGTATTGATATGGCACCTTATGAAGCCTTGTATGGTAGACGTTGTAGATCGCCTTTGTGCTGGTATGAGACTGGTGAGCATCAGTTGTTAGGTCCTGATCTTGTGCAGCAGACCACAGAGAAGATTAAGGTAATACAACAACAGATTAAGACTGCACAGGATAGGCAGAAATCTTATGCTGACAAGCGTCGTAGACCCTTAGAATTCCAGGTTGGAGACAGAGTGTATCTCAAGGTCTCGCCTTGGAAAGGAGTCCTTCGTTTTGGAAGGAAAGGGAAGTTAGCTCCTAGATTTATGGGGCCTTATCCAATCATTGAACGGATTGGAAAAGTAGCCTATAAACTAGAGCTTCCACCAGAGTTACAGAGGTTACATCATGTGTTTCACATTTCTATGCTGAAGAAATGTCACCCAGACACTGAGTCAATTCTACAACCTATGGAGGTAGAATTGAATGAAGATGTATCTTATGAGGAGGGACCAGTGTCAATCCTTGATAACAGAATTAAAAAGTTAAAGAAGAAATATATAAGTCTTGTGAAAGTCCTCTGGAATCACCGTGGTGTTGAAGAAGCCACTTGGGAACTAGAGGATGATATGAGAAGGAAGTATCCTGCCCTTTTCTCTTAATATGTCTTATCGATTTCGGGAACGAAATCCTGGTAAGGGGTGGATAATTTGTAACATCCCTGACCTGGGTTATAGTTAACCCTAGGTGTTTTTCCTAAATATGTAATTAAATCCTTGTGATTAATTTAGGGCATGTAATTAAGTTTCTTAGAAACAAATATTTCAGATTTTGCTCCTTTTTATATAAAATTGTAGCATTGTTTTGTTATACGGGGACCTATGTGCAATTTACCCAGATAGAAGGTTTAACTTGCAATTTGCACATGTTGAGATGTTCCTCTCATGTTGAGACATCATAAGAATGATTATGGTGAAGTTTGAGGGATTTCCCAAGCTTGAGCACCAAGGTACAGCTGTGGAAGCAATCCCTGTGCTTGAAAACCCTAAATTGGAGTAAAGTGCAATTTACCCAATTTGAGGGGCGCAACTTGTAATTTACACCATCAAAAGTATTTATTAAGACTCTTGTCATCATTTAGAGAAGAAATGATGAAGAGGTCACTTTAATTGAACAATCATATAATGAAAAACACCTTTGTGATTGAATAATCAAGGTGTATGTACAATAGCCTTTTATGTGTATGCTTAAGTTATAGGTTGATCTTCTTTGCCTTCATTTCTTGACCTTAGAAGAAGTTTTGTCCTTAGAATTAATATGAAGGGACGAGCATAGAAGGATGGAGGGACTTAGTTGAAAATATGGAGAACTTATGAGCTTATGTTGAAAATCTCACCCCAAGTATATATACTCTCCACTTCACTTAGCAAGGAAACCCTCTCTTCATTCCTTTCACTGTTCTATTCACCCAAACCGACTAAAGAGGATCTGTGGAGCTCAGGAGGACGACCAAAGAGGACAAGGTAGGTTTGAATCCTCCCTTTTTCTTAAGTGCATGGTTAGAACTCAAATTCAAGGTCAAATTGATGGCTAGCTCACATAGCTCTACCTTTCTAGCCATCTCTTCTCGACTTTCCTTGGAAGGATCACCTTGGCCGACCTGTGGAAACTCAAGGACGCCATTAAAATCTTGGAGCTCGAAAGCTTGGAGCTCAAGGAGCAAGCTTTAGGCGGGTTTTATAACTCTAAACCTATGCTTTGTTATATACATATCATTTATGCTTTTAGATGATAGTTCTTCTTCTTCTCTACCTTCCTTTGCTACCTTGCAAGAAAATCCATGAGAAATCCTTGCTGTTCTTGAGCTAGGAGATGAAGACGTTATTTCCAAAGTTAATCCACTACTTTTCACTTTACTAAACGGTCTCCACAAATTGCTCTCTCGGTTTGCAAAACCGTGTAGTGAGCAAACGGTCTCAGGACCGTGTAAGGGAAAACGGTCTTCAAGACCGTTTATCCGCATTGACCGAGCGTGGACCATATAATATTTCTGTTCATAATTATGTAGGCTAATCACCCACAACATTTGAGATGATAACTCCAAAGGAATCGTGAGATATGGCCTTTTTAATCAACAACTTTAATTGAATTTACTCCTGATTTCCAATCTGTTGAAATCGCCCTTTTTGGGAAAACGGTCTCAAGACCGTGTAAGAACGTTGACCAAGTGTTGACCGTATGAGATTACTGTTCAAAATAATGTTGATTAACAACTCACAAAATTTGATGGACTAATTCCAAACGAGCTAAGAGTTGAAGGATGATTACTAGGGCAAACCCTAATTGAAATCATTACTGAAATCTCAATGATTTGATTAAGTGTTTTTGGGTTGATTAACCTAAACGGTCTCAAAACCATTTGGGGATCAATCAAACAGTCTCAAGACCGTGTAGGGAATCACCCAAGACCGAGTGGAGGTCTGGGGTCAAGTATAGTTGACCAATTGAAAGAACAAAGATACCAAATTACGTTGCAATTAAGTATTGATATGATAATCAACTCAATAGATCCAACCTTGAAGAATTTACACTAGAATACAAAAGTTGGATGGGCAAACGGTCTCAAGACCGTTTGGAACTCATCCAAACGGTCTCAAGACCGTGTGGTGACAACCCAAGACCGTTTGGAGGTCTAGGGTTAAGGTAATTTGATCAATTGAGGGCCAAATTGCAATAGGTTATTGAATTAATCAAAATACTGATTTGAGACTCAATCAAGGTTCAACTCCTATCAAATCACATTACATTTTGATGAAATCTTGGGCAAACGGTCTCAAGACCGTGTGGAGTTCATCCACACGATCTCAAGACCGTTTGGGCCAAGTTTGGGCCCAATTGGAGCTCAATTGAAGGGTTCAACCTTGTGTTGATTCACATTGTTGAGTGTTGATGGTTGAACGTTGATGGACCTTAATTGAACCAACTTCAACCCTAATTGGATAACAATTGAGGGTCAATTGAGTGACCAATTGGTTAAGCATAACCCTAATTAACTCAATCTATAAGTGATTACCATGGATTTGACCATTTGGAGGCTTCAACATTGATAATCATAAACGATTGAAATCATTGAACCATGTTGGAGGTCCAAACGGTTTGAGACCAAGTGGACCAAACGGTCTCAAGACCGTTTGAGGCCTCACAGTCTTAAGACCGTTTGAGAACTCACGGTCTCAAGACCATTTGAGGTCACACGGTATCAAGACCGTGTGAGGCCTCACGGTCTTAAGACTGTTTGGGGCCAAACGGTCTCAAGACCGTTCGGACTCAAACGATCTCAAGATTGAGAGACACCAAACGGTCTCAAACCGTGTAAGCCCTCTCGGTCTTGAAGTCAAACTTGTTAAACGGTCTACACCCTCACACGGTTTGGGCAAACAACCTTGAAGGTCACACGGTCTTGGAGTCAACCCTAGCAAACGGTCAACTCATCCAAACGGTCTCAAACCGTTTGGAGGTTGAAGGTTGAAACCGTTTGAGGTTTTCAAAGGTTGATTTCACTTAATCAATTGAAGGTGTAAATGGATCAATGATGCTCTAATCTAAACCCTAATGATAACCTAGGATATTAAGGGATTAAGTGACTAATGAATTGAACCATGATGGTGATCAATGGGGTGAATTACCAAAATACCTTGATGGGTTCAATTGAGTAATACCTTGTTCAAATCAAACCCTAATCACATGATAGTGATGTTTTGGCTTATGTTAGCCCATGAGGACTTAACCCAACCTGATCTAGAATGGTGTTATCACCATCTACTAGTATAAGGAGAGAGAAAGTATCTTAAGAGAGAGAAAGTACCTTAAGAGAGAGAAAGTACCCTTTTAGGGTGGAAACTCAAGTAAAGAACCTTCAATACACATGAATGTGCATGATTAGGGTATGATCCACCTATATGAGATCATGGAAACCCTAATTATGATATATGATGAATCTTAAGCTAATTTGAGAGCATCAATGATGATGTTCCTCATACATGATGATGTTATGAGTTCAACTCACCATATGATGTGAATAGTAAACCCTAATTCAAGGGTAATGACATGTGATGTGAATAGTAAACCCTAATTCAAGGGTAATGACATGTGATGTGAATAGTAAACCCTAATTCAAGGTGATAACATGTTATATGAGTATTAAACTCTATTTGATAAGAATCAAAGAACTTAGCTCTTATGACAAGAGTGGAAAGTATAATCATTGTTTTGAATTACGTTTATTAGTTGAATTAACCATGTAGGTTCTGATATGGAGGTGATCATATCCAGGTATGGATGATGATACTATATTCATTAAAGGCATATTGATAGCTTTATGAATAAGTAAAGTATCTTGATGCCTTGTCAGTGGCATTCTATGATAGTAATGGGCTGTGAGAGCCATGAATACCATCAAGGTCATGCTTTAGAGATGACTTGTGATGAGTATAATGAGAAATGATGATTGATGTGAGTTAGGCTTGTTACATTTAGTATTCTCCTTTTATAGCTGTTATGCTACTGTTATTGTTTGAAGAACAATGTGTGATGTTAAATGAATACTGAATGTACCTAACTAATCAAGTATAATGTAGAGCCCTGATCGTAGACCCATCATTGTCAGAGATCAAATGATGGTGAAATAGGTTTTCCTACGGGAACTCCTGGATCACATACTGTTGAGTATGTGGGGTACATGGATGTGTAGAACCTTACATCCTAGTGTAGGAATTTGATGTAGATGTATAATCTGTCAATCCTTCACTACAATCCCATACCGTATCAGTAGTAGGTAAACATGAAACCTCTTGATGACGAAGAAAATATAGATATCCGTATCAGTGGAGATAAACATGAAATCTCCTGATGACGAAGAGAGTACAGAATGCCACTGTAACTCTAAAATAGCGAAGGACCAGTTTACCCTGGTGAGCTATAATAGTAGAGACACAAGATGTCCTACAAGTGATCCTCTTACTGACTGAGGAAGGTGAAGGTCATGAGAATCTGGCTCTCTTAATGACATATGTATGATACTGATGTGACTTCTTAGTGATCAGTTGGAGTATGAGTGGTATGCCTCATCTCCACAGGGCGTAATATTGTTTGTAAAACATAATCAACCGCGTAGTATACCTGTTAGAGATAACTACGAGTTAGTTGATTGATGATACACTGTAATAGTGCTTATATTCTTCATGTCTCATAAATGTTGAGCTCTTGTTTATAGCTGCAACTGCTATTGAATACTTTGAAAGCTTTACTGCTTAAGATATTCTTTGATGTTATAATAAAGCTTCTGGCGGAGAGTTATAACTCTCGCTGGGACAATTATGTAAAATTGTCTCACCCCGTAGACTTCAACTTTTAGGTGGACATCGAAGACGGAGGAACCGGTCTACAGGTGACCAGTCCCAGCAGCAGCAGCAGCACCAGGAGCAGCAATAAATCTCAGGTGGAGATTTAGCCTGCCATGTGGTGTAGTTAGAGTCAGTCCTATGTGTCCTCTGTACTCTCAGGTCTTGGAGTCTTTGGTTATGAGTTCTTTAGATTTTGTATCTTGATGTATATAATTACTCAAGAAGTAATTATCATGAGATGTAAATAGTTTATCTCTTGTTATGAAAGAAGCTTTTAAGGATTCAAACTCTTGTCTCGAAAAGTTTTAATTTCCCGTGATTTTTGTCTTCCGCTGTTTATCGAATCGCTTCCGCTAAGTTTAAATCGTGATTATATCGTGGTTTGGAGATCAGAGCCCACAACTACTAAGGCACAAGTAGACCACCTATTAAACCATGCTAGGTCATACTTATTCTCATCCTCAACATTAGATCAACTTAGATGTGAGGGGTTCATCAAACATACCCTTAACTTATGGGGTTTCCTTTACCTCTACACATTAAGAGTACCATGCTCGAAACTATAGAGACTTAAATATCACCATGAGAATTGGATACATTGCTTCCCCTCTTAGGCTTAGGAACCCTATGTTCACCTTTGGGTATCCAACTGCATGCTCAATCTCATAACCATGAATCAATCATGTCCAAGGTATGTCATGCACTTCCTTGTCATTCTTCTATTTGAGTACATCTCCGAGTCGAGTCCTCCTCAAGGACAAACAACAAGGTACAAGGCCTTACAAACTATTACTAAACCCTTTTCTGGGTCTAAGGCACTCTTTGTTTCATTACAACAGGTAAACTCCTATACCATAGGCACACAAGTACCAGAAACATCATCCTCTCTTTAGGGTTGGTTCCTCTAAAGGCAACAAAGATATCATCAGCCTCCAGAGGTCAAGCATAAGGAAACCACTATCATCCAATTAGGTCACATCATCCTCGACTCCCCACTGTGCCTCACATCTCGGGGTTTTAGGCTTCCAACCTCCATGCTGGGGTCATGCTTTCACTCTCCAGAGCTAACTCCACATCCAGCCTTCCTACTAGAGGTCCTTTCTCCATGAAGGCTCAAGCTCACAAGCATACCCCTACGTGGGTGAAGCCTATGCTCAACTCATGTTTGGCTCAAGATTATCATTAGCCCTTTATGCTCATCACATAAGCCATCCTTCATGTATACTAGCCAGGGTTTCAACCTACTGCCATCCAATGACGTACTCTGGGTGCAAGCTATACCCTACCTGCATACGCCCATAGGGTTTCTATAGGTTCTCCTCTAACCTCATCCATGAAGGAGCTACCCTTCGCTCTATCATGCACGACCCTCTCCAGGGTTGGGTCGCCCAAGGTACTAGGTCATCTAACCTCTTTTGGAAACCCAAAGGCATGTCCAACCAAACACTCGGTCAACCATGACATCTAACTCATCATGTCATCTTCCTCTCTAACCTTCACTTAGGGTTAGGGTTAACATCATCCTCAGAGGATGTGCTAGGTCTCTACTTTTTAATGGAGATTTCTACCTCCAAGACTAACTTTCTCTACTCATCCTCCCGACAAGGAGGTCTATCCTCAGGTCTCTCCTGAGGGCAATGACCACTTGTGTCATATGACCTAAGCATGTATCTATTCTTTTACACTTACTCTATTAAGCTTATGTCCATGACATCTTATTTACATGCTTTTTATTAATTTGGTGGAGGATTCCTTAATCCTTATCAACCTTACCCATACCTCAAGAGGGTGAGGAGAAGAGAGAGGAAACCCTAATCCTTAAGGTCCTTATCAGAATTGGAGTTGAGAAGGGATGGACAAGATGAGAGAGTCCTAAAGGTATCTTATTTCGAATCATACCCTAAGACTTTGGCCAGGCTATCACACGGATCTGGGAGTCCTCGTATTCCGACTAGCGGTGCGGAGGAAAATATTTCCAGCCCCTAGTCGAGATCCTTTTCTATACACCTCTGTCTTTTGGATAATCCTCTAATAACTCCCTTGGGTTCTACAGAATTTGTAAAATTTAATAATTATTAAAGATTAATTGAGGAACCTATGCTCTGATACCGATTGTAACGACCCCGTCTCTCGGTAACCCCCACTTAAGGGAGACCAAGAGAGAAGAGCCGTTATCTAATAACCTGGATCAAAGGTTCGACAAATAATCAATAACAATTAATAAACTTTACCAACTAAACTGAAAATGGTATAAAATAAAACTTTTCTTACCTTGGAAAAACTGGGATTTCTAAACTTCTATTCATGGAGAAGCTAATCTAACTAATCCTCCTGTGCACGTTATTTTTTTTATTTAATTCCATGTATGCCACTTTACTATTTGTTCTTTTCATTTGTACCTAAAATGCCGACAAACAAAACGTCGGTCAGCAAGAAGCTGGTATGTGGGGGAAACAATAATCATGCAACTATAATGACAAAGTAATCAGCCAATTATCATTTAACATCCAAGATTACAATTTAAACCATACTACTCAATCCTTTCCTATCCCCTATCTCTATGTTGTCCCTACAGTGGACTAAGATATTACCTCTCTCTAGGTAGATCCTTATTAGACCCCACATGATCCTACCTAACAGGTAGATCAATATCTAGGGTTGAGTAGCATGGCACTACCCATAGGTAGTCCAATCTCTAACTCAGTGTGACTTGATGGACCTACCCCATTGGTAGCCATTTACTAAGTCATTCAATGACCTGATGGGCCTACCCCATTGGTAGCCATTTACTAGGTCAACCCATTAAGCTACATAGGGGACTAGGATCTGAGCTAGTAGGCATATTTCTTATGTGATAGTCATATTCACATTATACTTTGCATGAATTAAATACATCCAACAGTATAATTCAAGCCACGATGGAAACTTCGATAAAATCTCGGAAAACTAATTTGGATAGTCATAAGCGTAACCACATACATGTTCATGTAGATTCAGGTGCAGGAATAATCCAAACAATAATGAACAAGCAAGCATTCAATAAGATCCTTAAACAATTATATAATTTCCTTTTATTACTCATGTCATTAAGATCTATTAAATCTAGCTCGCTCCTTAGGGTTTCTAGTCCACTTTTAGGGTTTCCATTTCAACTAGGGTTTCCCTTCATCTTTTACTATTTTAAACCCTAATTTAATGCAATTGATTACAAACCCTAATTATCTCAACATCTAATCCTTAGTTTCGGATTAAAGGCATAATTATTCATTAATTAAGCCCCTTAAACCTCTTTTACATTCAAGCTACTATTTTATCCTTTTAACCCTTGACAAGATCATTATACGCATTTATCATCAATTCATAGTTCATTATGGTCCAAAACACATATGAACTCGATTTCCGATTAATTCCACCTTTTATTCATGAAAAAACCCTAATTACTACATTTAGGGTATTTATCCACAAATTAGGAACTTTAATGCTCAAAATAGATTATAACCATGAAAACTCAGTTCTATACATGAAATCAAACAATTAAAGCCATTAGTAGTCCTAATTACCATCATTAGGGTTTCAAGGCCCATTAAAACATATTCATGTACATGAACTTTCAATTAAACTAATTACGTGCAAAATTCATATTTTTCGATCTTAATGTACCTCTTTATGATTAACATGTTAATATCAACTTTAATCATCAATTAAACCCCACTAATCACATTAATCATTCCCAATTAGGGCTTCTTTAATCATCATTACATTAAAGTTAATAACTTCCATTACTTTTCAAATTGCAATCATAATCAAGCTTCAATTTTATTGTTATTAGATTCCCTTCATTTTTCTGAGCAAGTTTCATATTTTATGCATACTCATCCGAGCTACTATTAGGGAGATATGAATTTTGTAAAATTACCTTCTTTGGGCCAATCCAAGAGCACCACGTCGGCCTCCCCATGCAATATGTTGCTGTTTGAAAACATAACTGTATTACCAATATGCCCTTGGCTTAAAAGTTGGTTCTTTGGCATGCGAAGGGGCAGATTCGTCCAATTCCAACTCCGTCTTCAACCTTACGCAGCTCGACCTGCTGTCGCCCATGGCGCGGCTTTATCTCCCTCGTCTGGACCCCGGCGGCCACCGGAGTGGCTTCCCCTACCTCTGTTCTACCTTTGCGCACACGAGAGTGTTGATGGGTCGCGGCCAAGTCGGATGGTTTTGACCTGCACAGACCTACAACCCATGGCCGGAGTTGCAGCTGTGCGGCCACTACTGCGCCTAGGCTAGCGCACGACTGTGATGACATAGCTCCTTCCTTGTACCACGGATCGTCGAGCTATCATTGCAACTCCCTTTAGTCACCTCGTGAATGCCTATTCTCACTGTTTATCTTAGTTAGGGTTTTTGGGCAGGTGCACGGTTGGAGATGAGAGAAAGATAAGGTAACTCTGAAAACCTCTAGAGGGGGGGGGTGAATAGAGTTTTATAGAGATTTTAAAATAATTTAAACTCAAACAACCAAAGTAAAGATTGAGAAGAGGAACACAGGTGTTTAGAGTGGTTCCACCTTAGCAAATACTAAGGAGTCAGTCCACTACCCGGTTGCTTACCCAACCGGGATTTTGAAAGTACTAAATTTTATTACCTCTCAAGGATGTTACATAAAATTTACAATACTTTCTAAACACCCTTTGGACAGCCTTCACCCTGAAGTAGTCTTGCCAACCTCGAAGCAGCCTTCCTGAAGTAACTTCAAGCTCCCCCTTGAAGTAGCCTTCCTCCTGAAGTAGCTTCCCGTCAAGACAGCCTTCCGAAGTAGTCCAAAGTCCTCCTCTTCACACGAAGAGCTTCAACCTCTCCAATCCGCAGCCTCCTACCTGGAGTAGCAAGGAGAGTACAAGTAATACAAAGGAACGAGAAAGGAATAAAAGAAAATACAACTTATCCTTGTAGCTCAAGGCTTGATTTCCCTAGATCAAGCGTTTGGATTTTCCTAGCCAATATGATGGACTTGTGATTGCTAGGGTTAGGAAAATCTAGCCTATAGGACGAGCTTGAGCAAAGGAGAAAATGGCCAATTGATCACACAGCTCAGTTCACACAGATTGCACAAGAGGGCTCAAGTATTTTCTCAAGTATATCAAGTGTAAGAAGTGTGTATTTGTGTCCTATGGCTTGTCCTATTTATAGGAATGGCCTAAGTATGCTTAAGGACATTCTAGACAACTTCTAGGGGGGTCCTAGTGCTTAACTAGCCGTTAGGAATAAGTTAGGTGCATTAGCAACGGCTAATTAATTAATTCTGCAGTTGCTGTCAGAGACCATCTCGGTCGAGGACTTGTCGACCGAGATGTCCAGTCGGTCGAGGATTTGTCGACCGACAGGCTCTCTAGATTAACGTTTATTTGCAACTGTTAACTGCTGTGTCTAACGGCTATTTTTGGTCAATCTCGGTCGAGAGGTTTGTCGACCGAGAGTGTCTCGGTCGAGGAGTGTGGTCGACCGAGATTGACTCTGTTTTCAATCTTTCAATTAAGATACTAAGTGTGTGCATAAGTGTGCATTATGTGATCCTATTGAATGGATGACTAAGGTGTTTAGCTAGGGAAAATCCAATGCTTGATTTACATGCGATTCTAAGTACTTGTACATTATAATTCTGTACAAGTTTTTACAATGATTACATTTGCATGAAAATATAAATACTTCACGTTGGATTTCCCTTATAGTTGTGCCATCCTGCACACTCAAGTAGCTCGTTAGATAAATAAGAATGAAATGTTTGTCATAATCAAAACAAAGGGATTTTATAGATGTCCATTTAGCCAACAATCTCCCCCTTTTTGAAGATGACAAACATTTCCAAAATATGAATAAAGGAAATATAAAACATATAAATGCCATACCTTTAGATTGCCATTTGGAACTTTTCCTCTTATTTATAAAATGTGTGCTTAGTATCCCCAGTGAATTATGGAACATGAAATCCAGTTCATTTGGGAATATAGCAACTTTCAATGTAAAGCCAAGAGTATATTTATGAAACTCATTGATTGAGTTTGTCATAAGTATTAAGTTATAGTTTTATATATCTCTCCCCCTTTGTCATCTCAAAAAGATAACCGTTTTATTTAAAAACTCCCCCTTAATTGGATATCCCATCAAAAATGAACGAAAAAAGATGTCCATTGAATAGCCAAAATGTAAAGCAATGAGGTGTCTAGCCAAGAGGCAACAATTTGCAAATTACCAATTGAAACGTTCATATCAATATTGATACAAATCATAAAAGCATAAGTAGTCGTTTTTAAGAACCGCAGATATCAAAGAAAACATCCTCCAACGTAGTAATAAGTAGTTGCTTCCTAATGTTGTTGAATTGATCTAATGGAAGCGGTTTTGTAAAGATATCAGCTAATTGATTTTCTGTATCAACATGATGAAGGGAAACATGATTCTTTGAGATGTGATCCCTTAAGAAGTGATGACGGATTTCAATATGTTTGGCCCGGCTGTGTAGAATATGATTGTGTGCTAAGTTTATGGCGCTTGTGTTGTCACAAAAAATAGGTGTAGATGAAAGATGAAAACCATAATCGCTTAAAACCTGTTGCATATAGAGCACTTGAGCACAACAAGACCCAGCTGCCATATATTCAGCTTCGGTGGTGGATAGGGCAACCGTGTTTTGTTTCTTGCTAAACCAAGATACTAAGGCTCTACCTAATAAGAAACATCCACCACTAGTACTTTTTCGATCAAGTCGACAACCGGCATAATCCGCATCAGTATATGCTTTAAAATCCAATGATTGTCCTTTTGGATACCATAAACCAAAACAAGTAGTGCCGGCTAGATATCTAAGGATTCGTTTAACCGCAAGAAAATGAGATTGCATAGGCTGGGATTGAAATCGAGCACAAAGACCAACGGAAAACATAATGTCCGGTCGGGAAGCGGTTAAATATAGCAAACTACCAATCATGGCTCTATATAAGGAATCATCAATAGGTTCCCCATTTTCATCCTTATCAATTTTAATAGAAGTAGCCATAGGAGTAGTAGCATGTTTGCATTGATCCATCCCAAAGCGTTTTAACAGTTCTTTAGTGTATTTTTCTTGGCTTATAAAAATTCCGGCAGGTGTTTGCTTAATTTGAAAACCAAGAAAGAATGTTAGTTCACCCATAAGGCTCATTTCAAATTCTTTTTGCATAATGTCACTAAATTGTGTGCATAATGATTCATTTGAGGCACCAAAAATAATGTCATCAACATATATTTGTACAACTAAGAAATCAGATGCATATGTTTTGAAAAATAGAGTAGAATCTGAATTTCCAATAGAGAAACCATTATCAAAAAGATATGTCTTGAGCCGTTCATACCAAGTCCTAGGGGCTTGTTTTAGACCATAAAGTGCCTTTTTAAGTTTATAAACATGATCGTCCTTTTCTGGGATTTCGAAGCCAGGTGGTTGAGCAACATAAACTTCTTCTTGTATGATACCATTTAGAAATGCACTTTTGACATCCATTTGATATAACTGAATGTTTTTATGGGCAGCAATAGCTAATAACATCCTAATAGCTTCAAGTCGAGCTACGGGTGCATATGTTTCATCAAAGTCAATTCCTTCTTGTTGATTATATCCTTGTGCAACTAACCGTGCTTTATTCCGTATGACTTCTCCTGCCTCATTAAGTTTGTTCCTAAAAACCCATTTAGTGCCTATGATAGTTTTATCTTGTGGTTTAGGAACTAAATCCCATACATCATTTTTAGTGAATTGATTTAATTCCTCTTGCATGGCTATTATCCAGTAATCATCCTTAAGAGCTTCGGATATTTTCTTAGGTTCAATGATAGAGACAAAAGCCATGTTTGCAACATCTTGGAAAGAGGACCTAGTTTTGACTTTATCATTTGGATCTCCAATAATTAGCTCTTGGGGATGATCCTTGATCAGCCTAGGTGTAGGTTGTGATTCGACCGGAGGATCGGATGTGGGAGTTTTCTCATTATCATTTGGAATGGTTATAGTTTCAAATTGATTTGTGAGATCAATGATATCTAAATTTGTAGATTTTGATTCCTCATGAAAAGAAACATGAATGGATTCCTCAACTTTTCTAGAGATAGTGTTATATACCCTAAACGCTTTGCTAGAAGTAGAATATCCCAAGAAGAATGCTTTTTGTGATTTAGAATCAAACTTGTCTCTATCATCCTTGGTGTTTAAAATATAACATGTAGAGCCAAAAGTATGAAAGTAGTCAACTCTAGGTTTCTTAGAGTGTATTATTTCATATGGAGTTTTCTTCAAGTGAGAGTGAACCGTGACTCTATTTAGCACATAACAAGCTGTGTTTACAGCTTCAGCCCAAAAGGTTTTAGGTGTGTTGTGTTCAAGCATCATGGTCCTAGCCATTTCTTGTAGAGATCGATTTTTCCGTTCCACAATACCATTTTGTTGTGGGGTACGTGGAGCAGAGAAATTGTGAGTATATCCCTGAGATGTACAAAAAGTTTCAAAAGTATGATTTTCAAATTCGCCACCGTGATCACTTCTAATGGTACATATTTTATGTTGTAAAAGATTTTCAATTTTAGAACAAAATTGCATAAAGACATGAATAGTGTCATCTTTTGTTGCAATAAAATGTACCCATGTAAATCTACTATAATCATCAACAATAACAAAACAGTATCGTTTACCACCAATAGATTGTGTTCTCATTGGTCCAAATAAATCCATATGAATTAATTCTAAGGATCTACTGGTGCTAAGTACATGTTTTGATTTAAAAGATGTTTTGGTTTGCTTTCCCATTGTACAAGGTTCACAATTTGCAACTTGATCAAAAGACAAAACAGGTAATCCACGAACAAGATCATATTTTACTAACTTTTTAATAGCATGTGAACTAGCAAGACCAAGCTTTTTATGCCATAGTTGTAAGGTGTTTTCATTTGCAAGTAAGCATTTACCTACTACTGATTTCATAGAGTTTGGTTTAAGGATATAAAGATTTCCAACTCTATTTCCTTCATAAACAACAGTTGTAGTATTTTCTATCAATAACTTGCAGCAGGTTTTGTTAAATAACACATCATAACCGCTATCACATAGTTGACTTACACTTATTAAGTTATGATGCAATCCATCAACTAGTAGAACATTTTTGATTTCAAGATTTGTTCCAACATTACCTATTCCAACGATTTTGCCCTTACCATTGTCTCCAAAGGTGACCGTCCCACTTTTCTTTTCTTCAAAAGTTGAAAATGCATCCTTGTTTCCGGTCATATGTTTGGAGCAACCACTGTCAACGACCCATTCCTGCATTAGAATATAGATTTTGGTACCCATGTGATGGTCCGATAAGGTTAGAAACTTTTTAATTTGCTGATGTGTATAAAAGTTCTGATACAGGAAACCAGTCGGTCGACGATTGTTCGACCGATATAATTCTCGGTCGACAATTTATCGATCGAGGAGGTTACTGTATCACAATCAAAAAGAACAGAAAAAATTTTCGGTTGACCAGTGTTCGACCGAAATGAGTACTGGAAGATTTTCGATTTGTTAAAGACATCCAGTCGGTCGACACTACTTCGACCGACCCAGAGCTCGGTCGACAGTACTTCGACCGACGAAGTTTCTGTTTTAGTACAGCAATGCAGAAAAATAATACCAATAAGCATAGCATCGTTTGTTGAGATAGGACAATATAAATTGCACAAATTAAGTATTTTGTCATATCTCAACTACATTCCATTCTTCTAGGTTTGAGGTCTTGGGGTCCAAACTAAGTTGGACTTCTTAGTCTTATAGGGGCATGAAAAACAGTAATGACCAAGACGTAAACAGAAATGACAAGTAATAGAATCAACTTCGTTTCTTTTTCTAGTCATTGTGTTTTTGGGTACAAACATAGTTTGGGTCTTTTTGGTTTGGTTTCTCTTTGGAACATATCCCAAACCTTTTCTTCCATTGAAGGTAGTACCACTTCTTAATATGTTATCAAGAATATCTTTTCTTCTTAACTCATGAAGTTCTTGTTGCAACTGAGCAATGTTATTCATTTTCTTATGTATATCTTTTCTTGCCTGGTCTAAATCAGAAAGCAATGAATCCTTTTCTTTTACAATAATGTCATAGTCCGAATGATTGCACAAGATAGGTTGAGTTTGAAAAGCTTGTAGTTTAGCTAACAAATCAGTCTTTTCTTTTGATAGAAGATCAACATTAGTTTCCAAAGTAAGTAGCTTTCTAGTGCAATCATCTAAAGATGTTTTTAAAGATACATTTTCAAGATCAATGTTATTCTTTTCGGAAGAAAGTTCATCTATTTTGGCAATGAGCTCATTGTTTGATTTTATAGTCCTTTTTAGTTTCTTCTTGGCATCAACATATTTATCATGAGTTTCTTGTAAGCTAGCTACTAACTCTTCTTTAGGAAGATCAACTAGGCTTACCTCTTGAGATTCTTCATCTTCTCTTGCCATTAGACATTCTATCTTGTCTTCTCCGCTTTCACTTTCACTCGTTTCATCCCATGCTGCTTTATAAGCTTTTTCTTTCTTCTTATGTGAGCTTTTCTTTCCCTTCTTAGCTTTGGGACATTCATTTTTGAAATGTCCTTTCTTTCCACATTCGAAGCACCTGGGAGTGGAAGAAGAACTAGAAATTTTATTAGATTTAAACCTTCTATATTTCTTACCATTGACTATCAATGCTTCTTCTCCTTCTTCTTCACTAGATTCCTCACTTTCTTGTGAGAGAGCTTTTGATGCTTTGAGAGCCACGTCTTTCTTTGGCCCACGTTGATGTTCATGTTCTCTTCTCTCTTCCTCTTCTAGGTCTGCCTCATGAGCTTCTAAGTTTCCGATGAGCTGTTCCATTTTGAGGCGAGTGAGGTCGTTTGCTTCTGCAATAGCTGTCACCTTTGGTTTGTACTTTGGAGGAAGAGATCGAAGTATTTTTGATACCTGATCTTCCTCAAGAACAGGTTTCCCTAAAGCACTCAAACCATTGACAATAGTAGAAAATTTTGAATACATTTCACTAATAGTTTCGTTTGGATCCATACGAAAATGTTCAAATTTGGTTTTAAGCAAACTAACTTTAGAGTTTTTAACTTGAACCGTACCCTCATATGTTATAGATAATCTATGCCAAATGTCATATGCGGTATCACAGTTTGATACTCTATTAAATTCACCTACTGAAATGGAACAATATAAAATGCTTACCGCCTTTGCATTCATTTGTGCCATTTTTACCGTATTAGCGTCCCATACTTCGAACTCGTCTTGTGGAAGTGTGTATGGTGTAGATACCATTCTCCAAAGATCCCAATTGATTCCTTGGAAGTAAAATTGCATTCTTCTCTTCCAGTATTGATAGTTTGTCCCGTCAAATGCCGGAGGTCGAGCAACGAGCGTTCCTTCAATGTTGAGGTTGTTGAGCACTCCATCCCCCATCTTTTCTTCAAGACTTTGTTAGGGCTCCTTGAAGCCTGCTCTGATACCAATTGAAAACCTCTAGAGGGGGGGTGAATAGAGTTTTATAGAGATTTTAAAATAATTTAAACTCAAACAACCAAAGTAAAGATTGAGAAGAGGAACACAGGTGTTTAGAGTGGTTCCACCTTAGCAAATACTAAGGAGTCAGTCCACTACCCGGTTGCTTACCCAACCGGGATTTTGAAAGTACTAAATTTTATTACCTCTCAAGGATGTTACATAAAATTTACAATACTTTCTAAACACCCTTTGGACAGCCTTCACCCTGAAGTAGTCTTGCCAACCTCGAAGCAGCCTTCCTGAAGTAACTTCAAGCTCCCCCTTGAAGTAGCCTTCCTCCTGAAGTAGCTTCCCGTCAAGACAGCCTTCCGAAGTAGTCCAAAGTCCTCCTCTTCACACGAAGAGCTTCAACCTCTCCAATCCGCAGCCTCCTACCTGGAGTAGCAAGGAGAGTACAAGTAATACAAAGGAACGAGAAAGGAATAAAAGAAAATACAACTTATCCTTGTAGCTCAAGGCTTGATTTCCCTAGATCAAGCGTTTGGATTTTCCTAGCCAATATGATGGACTTGTGATTGCTAGGGTTAGGAAAATCTAGCCTATAGGACGAGCTTGAGCAAAGGAGAAAATGGCCAATTGATCACACAGCTCAGTTCACACAGATTGCACAAGAGGGCTCAAGTATTTTCTCAAGTATATCAAGTGTAAGAAGTGTGTATTTGTGTCCTATGGCTTGTCCTATTTATAGGAATGGCCTAAGTATGCTTAAGGACATTCTAGACAACTTCTAGGGGGTTCCTAGTGCTTAACTAGCCGTTAGGAATAAGTTAGGTGCATTAGCAACGGCTAATTAATTAATTCTGCAGTTGCTGTCAGAGACCATCTCGGTCGAGGACTTGTCGACCGAGATGTCCAGTCGGTCGAGGATTTGTCGACCGACAGGCTCTCTGGATTAACGTTTATTTGCAACTGTTAACTGCTGTGTCTAACGGCTATTTTTGGTCAATCTCGGTCGAGAGGTTTGTCGACCGAGAGTGTCTCGGTCGAGGAGTGTGGTCGACCGAGATTGACTCTGTTTTCAATCTTTCAATTAAGATACTAAGTGTGTGCATAAGTGTGCATTATGTGATCCTATTGAATGGATGACTAAGGTGTTTAGCTAGGGAAAATCCAATGCTTGATTTACATGCGATTCTAAGTACTTGTACATTATAATTCTGTACAAGTTTTTACAATGATTACATTTGCATGAAAATATAAATACTTCACGTTGGATTTCCCTTATAGTTGTGCCATCCTGCACACTCAAGTAGCTCGTTAGATAAATAAGAATGAAATGTTTGTCATAATCAAAACAAAGGGATTTTATAGATGTCCATTTAGCCAACAAACTCAAGGCTAAGGGTCTTGTTCCTTTTATAGGGGTAGATAGGAACCCCCAGAATGCTTGCCCATGAAGCAAACAAGTCTTTTTCCAATAGGAAGTTGATTTCTTCTCTAAGAAGCAAGTTCCTCTCTCTACTAATTATCTCTTAGACATTCCTTATCTCTTGGATAATTATAAATACGAAAATCACTTCTTTTATTTTCATTATACTTCCCTTTTAAATCGATTAGCACGAAATCCTCTTTTCTTAAAGTAAATAATCTCTCTTTTCTATAATAACAGAAGTTATTTTCATATTTATAATTATCCAAGAGATAATTAGTAGAGAGTGGAAGTTGTTTCTTAGAGAATATTGGATGAATATTGATACAAGGAAATTGGAATGTTTATTTCAGGACTTCTCTGATTTTTCTTTTCTTTTTCTCTAATTTAGGGTTTCTTAACATATTAATCCACATATGGAGTTAAAACCCTAAACTTTGTAATTCTATCATCAAAAATAGGTTAAAAACTATCTTAATCATTAATCAGGTTAAACTTGTTCGAATTAACCTAATTGCAAGACTAAATATATCTTTTATCAATAATTAGGGTTTCTAATCACAAATTAATCCTTTTTCTATTTAAAATATACATTTTTGCAAAAAGTGATAGATTTAGGCTTTCAAACCATTTTTAATAAATTCCTCATATTTTTGTGATCATTTTTCATGTATTGACTTTTTGCATCTGAGTTTTCTATTACCTGATACGATTTTACCAAAATAAATCCTTTTTATCGAATTATTAGCTAATTCAGAAAACCGAGAGTCGTTCGATCTATAGTCCTGTGAACCAGTGGCATCCCACGGCTCAGTTATCGCGCACCATCCTTGCAAACAAAAGAAGTAAAAGACTGACTTGCCCTCACCTGGTCTGAAGGCACTGCGGGGTAGTTTAGTAAAACGCCGCGGAGTCTTCTTCTTCCCCGCACCTCTGTACAGCAACCCACGACGGTCAACCTTGGGGTTGACTTTGGACTCCGGTCACCCTTTGCTCACGTCGACGGTCCAGGGAGCTCCGCCTCCCTTCTTCGGACTCGAAGACGCCTTCAATCGCTCACCGACGACACACCAAGGTCACCCCCCACTCGCCGGACTCCGGTGACGTATGCTACTGAAACAGGGATGCAAGTCGAGGTATTCGGAGCAATTGAGGGCACTAGGTCGTTCCTCGTAGCAACCCGCAGCGATTGGGATAGGCAAACTAGGTGTTGGTGCCCTTGTGCACCCTCCCCTATATATAGGGTCGAGGCAAGCTTGTGTGATTTGGGCGTTTCCCAAAATCTCGATCAAACCTAGTCGAATCGGGGACCTTCCCCTGCGGTTTCGTCTCCCAAGTCCAAAGGGACTGGAAATAACTTTGCACATCCACTGGATTGCAAGAAATTTGGGATGGAAAATCCTCCTGCAACCAGCAGAGTCCCAAATCACGTGGAACTTATATGATGAGCGTCCATCGTTGGATTAGAATCCAACAGACCTCATCCCTCACGTTCAAACAAAGAAATATCTATTTCTTTTTAATTCAGAATTAATTCCCAAATTGATGATGACTTGCAAAATCGATTTCTCCCAAACCATAACTCCTTTATAGCTCAAATTTTAAGGGAAAGTTTCTTTTAATATTTCCTAGATTTATATGAAATTTGGGAAACAACTTGCAATGTATGAGAAGGTTTCCTTCTCTCCCAAGTTACTCATCAAATTATTCAAACTTAATTTATATTCCTCTTTCCTTTGTAATTATCGTGTTATTTTGGGTCCCTTGGACCTCAAGAAAACCCAAAGGAATAGATTCCCATATTGGGGAATATGGGTTTGCCTTTATCTTCTTTTAATTGTCAATTTCTCATATTTCTCTTTTATTAATCTATTTCTTTTCCTTTTTAATTCTCTCTTCTTTTCAATTGGGCTTAATGGCCAGCAAAGCCCACAATCAATCAAACAAGGCCATTTCACACGCAATCCAAAACAAGGAAAAGGATTTCATTTATCCATTAAAAGAGAAATACACTTTATATTTTGAAGAAAATGAGGTTATAATAGTAGAGTTACCTGTTTGTTTAGAGAGACCAAATCCTTCCACAAATCTAGTCTAGCATTGGCATCATTATGACCATATACAGTTGTCACCTAGATGTGTAAGCCTCCATTATTGTTGCAATAAACTGTAACTTGTTAGTCTGACATCTGTATCACTAACACCTTCCATGGACTCGGCTTCCATGTCATGCAGACTCTGGCTACCTTAGCATATTTAATGTTAGATACCTGCTCCCATCCCTATGAAAATAAATATTTGATATTATCTTTATTTTGCACCTTTATTTTTGTTTCTACCAAAGCAACCAATGAGTGCCCACTAGCAGCAATCCATTCTCAGATTTCCTTCTTCTTGTTCCTATTGCGCCCACCCTTAATATTTCATAAGAGCATGGACATAAGAGTATGCATGTATGTATGTATGTATGTATGTATGTATGTATGTATGTATGTATGTATGAGTCATCAAGGAGACTTTCTCTCCCCGACCCCTCATTGACATGTGGAGGCCTGACATAGGAGGAGTAAGTTAAACTAAGTGTGCAACCCATTAGTTCCGGCGCAAACCATTTCAGACATAAATACCAATTTTATTCGTCCCAGTGAGGATTCAAACCTGAGACCTCTGCATGTGTTCACGGTCCGATCACTAGTGATCTACACCCTTGTAGGCATGTATGTATGGGATTAAGAGAGAAAGATTTCTCCCCCCCCCTCTCCCATAACCCGTGGCGGAGGCCGGACGCCTGGGAGGGTGATAAATCAAGAGATGCTTCTCAGTGTGGTTTCGAACCCGGGTCCCTTCATTGGGGACCAGCAGAATTCACCAACCGGGCTATTCCCTTGTCGGCTGCAGGCATGTATGTATGCATGTATGTATGTATGTATGTATGTATGTATGTATGTATGTATATATGTTTATATGTATGTATGTATGTATGTATGAATGTATGTATGTATGTATGTATGTATGTATGTATCAGAATCAGGTAAATATGTTCTGACTTCCATCTAAAATTATCGAGGGTCAAGAGTTACATATAGCCCAGTGCCATACATTAAAAAGAGTAAAAACTCATACTCCTACCTAATGTGCAACTTGTGTTTGACACATTTACAAATTTTTACATAAATTGTAGTTGGATTTTTGGCTGAGCCTCTGTGTCTCTGTGCATTCCTTTCCTCCCATATGTGGTAGCATATAACATCAAACAAGATCCTCTTTCTTTCACTTTTTCCACAACTAGACAACATTCTTCATGGATCTTCCTTAAACTGCATGTTTAGGCTGAATTTTCCACATATAATCTCCCATACCTCCCTTGTAAACATGCAGCAACCAAACAAGTTCATATGAGATTCATCCTCCTCTTTACATAGTAGACAAATAGCAGCAACATCTTGATACCATTCATGTATTTTATCTAGTGTAGCCAAAGCGTTGTGCAGAATTTTATAGACGCACATGCTCCACTTTGGAATTTGAATGCCAGGCCATACCTGCTCCATCTGCCTATCCATTGTTGTTGTGGAACATGTTACTTCCCACAGATTGATCTTTGTATCTTTAAGTTTCCATCCTCCCACCTCATGTGGATCAAACAAATGTCTAACATGTTGCAACATTTTTGTCATAGCATTAATGGTGGATGAATATCCTTCTCTTGTCTTCGGTATGAAGTCCAATCCTCTAGGATATCTTTCTCTCATCCATTTTCCCCAAGTAGAAGTCCAGTCCTCTAGGATATCTTCAGCCACTTCTCATTTACTAGAATTTTCTCAAGCTTTCTTACAATTCTATCCTCTGGCTTTTTCTCATTGTTCCAAGTGAACAAGTCCCCACCAACCATGGGCAATTCAAAAAGTCCAGCCTGATCAATGGTATAATTGAAAGCATTAATCACTACATTCATTTTCAGTCTTCCACATGTCTTCTCAGCTTGCAGTCGGACATTATTGAAGCCACCAATCACCAAGAATAGATAATATATCTATCAAGATAAATTTATCAATTCATGTCATAAACTCTTTCTCCTATTTGCATCATTATGAGAGTAGACGGTTGTCAACCACATATGTAATCCACCTGCATTCCTGCACTCCATTTTAATATGTTGATCTAACATCTGTATCACAGTAACCTATCATGCATTTGGTTTCCATGCAACACAAACTCTGGCAACTCAGAATGCTCTAGATTAGACATATGCTCCCATCCTTGAGGAAATAAGTATCTATTGTTGTTACTATTTTGCCTCCTTATTTTTGTTTCCACTAAAACTACCAAGGAATGCCCACTAGTAGCAATCCACTCCCATATCTCCTTCTTTTTGTACCTATAACACCCACCTTTAATATTCCATAGAAGCATGGACATATTAAAGGTTCTTGTTTTCCTTGGTACGCCTGCCTAGCTCCTTCCTCTGGTCCGTCTTTTTCACCTCCCTTCCCTTCTGTTCTTTTGTTGCTCCATCCTCCTTGTCAAAGTTAGAAAGAGCTTCAAAGATGTTTGTTGTGTCTAGGATGGTGCTCACCCCCACATTCTTAGGAATACTAGATCTCTTGGGTCCTTTATTTTTAGAAGTATAGATGAATTCTCATTCTTCCCTTGTAGTTCCTCCTGGGTTATTAAGATCCATATTTGACGTGCCACTGTCATCTACAGAATCAAGTCCAACATTAGTGTCAGGAGTGTTGGCTAAATTGGAAATTATTATAATCCCTTTGTTTTGATGATGACAAACATTTCATTCTTGTGGATCTAACATGCTACTTGAGTGTTGCAGGAATTAGGTGGATGACAAACCCTTGGAAGATCTATATGCTCAAAATGTCTTAATTTCATGATTGTAATCAAATGTAAAAATGTGTACAAGTACTTAGATATCATGTAAATCAAGTGTTTAGATCTTCCCTAACCAATCACAACACTTAGATAGGTCATCCCCTACAATTGTGTCACAACTGCACACTGATACACACACTTCGTACATAGTTTAAAACATTGAAACATAGTCATTTTCAGTCGACAAACTTCTCGACCGAGACACTCTCGGTCGACAATCTCCTCGACTGAGAATGACCCAAGTAGTCGTTAGACACAACAGACAAGGTAGTTGGGAGTTGGGATCGAACGTTATACATATTTGCTCCAGACTGTCTCCCAGTCGACAAAATTATCGACCAAGACCAACTTGATGAACCCTCCAATTCGCTTAAATTAAAAGGCAAATTTTTCTGATTTTAAAAAAAATGTAACGGCAATTTTTTGATCGACTGTTGGACGATCGAGTGGAGCGTCTGCAAAATTGATCTTTTCGGTCCTCATTCGACGAATTTTTGACCGAGCAGGGTCCTGTTTTGCTATAAATAGAGCCCAAAACAGCCCCATTCTTCATAAACTCAGATTCTCACTTCTCTAGCTCTTCTCTAGTGCCTTCTTGTGTGAATTTTTAGCTCTTCTCTCCCTCAATCTTGTCTTGCTTCTTCTCCACTTCAAAACATCAAGATGTCTTCCTCATCATCACATGGAAAGAAGCAGGTTGCAGCTAGGAAGGGAAGGATGGTCTCCCCGACACTGGCGATCATCAACGACATTCCATTCAATGACGTAGCTGCCGAAGATCACTACCTCAGGCTGTCCTCAAAGACTCCTCTTCTCGACGGTCGGTGGACGTCATGGACTTCATGAACATTGTTGATCTTGAAGAACTCTTTGAGGTGCAACATCTTTTTGAATTCATAAAACCATCCTTCCATTCCTACTACTCCCAAGCCGTCAATGAATTCTATGCCAATCTAGTCACACATCCTGACCATGATAATTCCTTCTCTTCTATGGTTAGTGGGTATGGATTTCACTTTTCCGAGGAGGATGTTCTTACTATACTCAACATTAATGTAGATGAATATAAGGAGTTTATTGATCTCACCACTGGTAATCCTCTCAATAAGCTATCCCAAGATAACACTACCACTAGTTTGAGTGATGTCAAGAGAGCCATTTTTCTATCCAATACAACCTGCCATGAAGAAAGGGGTACCTGTTATGCCATCAATTTAAAACACAAAGCTAGGATAGTCAATCTAATTATTTCCACAAATATCTATCCTAGAGCAAACAAATCCGAAGTACCCACCTTTCGCATGTATCTTATTTATGTCATCCTAAATAGTATACCTATCGATTTTATTTGTCTTATTCTTAAGAACATGGTTGAGTTTTCTAGCAATCCATTCTATGTTGATTTTGTTTGCCAAATTACGCAACATTGTCTTAAGAAAAGCATTGAGGACTTAGACTTCAAATATGATAGGAAACTCCAAAAGATCACTGGCAATACAGTCGAGAAGATGGGATTGACTTTGGACACAAGAGGGCTAGGACTGAAGGGGAGCCATCCACCAAAGATACACCTCCACCACCTCCTCCTTCTAGCCTACCTTATGATCCTATCACAAATACATTAACATACATTGCCGATTCTCAATATCATTTAAGTAGGCAATTAGACTACAATCATCATGCCATGTCTTACTTGAATCAGAGGATGCAAACTCTTTCTCCTGATACACCTGATGCATATCCTTATTCACTTAATCCCGGCATGCTCTACCCTTACAACCCATCCTACAACTACACTCAAATCCCATCACAACCATCTCATGACCTCAGCCACACTCAATTTTCCCCAATCCAACTCCAAGACATTGCTGCCCACTTTCGATTCGATCGTGTTCCCACCTTCTTGGAGGCTTATGCTTTGACCAAGACAGGTGCTTTGGAGTGGTAGACGTTGGTCAAATACTATGGAGTTGAGCCCTTTCTTGGGAAAGACCCAAAAATTGATGTAATTCTTCAGTCTTTTCAGTGAGATCATGAGATTTATGGCTATCTTTGTAATGTTTGTAATGGCTATTTCTTTTTGTTATAAGCTAGTATGTCATATGGGTCATCTTATGAGTTGTATGAGCACTGAGTTATGATGAATAAAAAGTGTTTTCTATGGATTCAATTGGATATATCCTTGATAAATAAGAATATTAAGGGGGGGTCACAAAAACCATCTTGACTATAAGGAGGAGCTTACAAAACTTTGTAAACATCATAAAGAAAATTTGAGGCTAGTTATGACATTAGTATCTTTAAAGTAATTTTGGAGCCTACTACATGTATGAATATTATGGAATTCTCTAAACAAATCTGGGCTTAACATCCTGTGTATTTGGTTAGAGATACATTCATGTACTCTAAGATTAAAGGATTCTCATATCATTTCAAGGCTTAACATCCTTTGCAAATGATTGAGAAATAAATTGTGGCTAAATTTGACAATAAGTGGTTTGCATCCCTTGTTTTTAAAACTGAATATCTTATTAAGGGGGAGCATCTAATTATCAAATTAAGGGGGAGTAATAAAAGTCATACTTAATGACTATCTTGGTTATCTTTTTGAAGTGACAAAGGGGGAGAAATAATATAAAATCAAAAATATAAAATGAGTTTCATAATCATTCGGCCAGCACACACTTGCAAACAAGAGAATGACTACAAAAGGTAAACTTCAGTTATGAAACTCATATGATTTACATTTCCTTATTTTATATTTTGGAAATGTTTGTCATCTTCAAAAAGGGGGAGATTGTTGGCCAAATTGGATATTATTATAATCCCTTTGTTTTGATGATGACAAACATTTCATTCTTGTGGATCTAATGTGCTACTTGAGTGTTGCAGGAATTAGGTGGATGACAAACCCTTGGAAGATCTATATGCTCAAAATGTCTTAATTTCATGATTGTAATCAAATGTAAAAACTTGTACAAGTATATAATGTACAAGTACTTATATATCATGTAAATCAAGCGTTTAGATCTTCCCTAACCAATCACAACACTTAGATAGGGCATCCCCTACAATAGTGTCACAACTGCACACTGATACACACACTTAGTACATAGCTTAAAACATTGAAACAGAGTCATTCTCGGTCGACAAACTTCTCGATCGAGACACTCTCGGTCGACAATCTCCTCGACCGAGAATGACCCAAGTAGCCATTAGACACAGCAGATAAGGTAGTTGGGAGTTGGGATTGAATGTTATACACACTTTCTCCAGACTGTCCCTCGGTCGACAAAGACCTCGACCGAATGGGCTCTCGGTCGACAAGTCCTCGACCGAGACTGTCTCTGTCTGCACTTTTCAGGATTAATTAACTAGTCGTTGCTAAAGAAATTAGTGGATACCTAATGGCTATTTAAGCACTAAGAACACCCTAAAAGTGTCTAGAACGTCCTTAAGCACTCATAGGCCATTCCTATAAATAGTACATGCCTTAGGACACCCAATACACACTTGTGCAATACTTGAGCATACTACTTGCAATTGGCAATCATTTCTTGTGAGAAATTGAGCAACTCTAGCATTTGCAAATCCTTCCCATTGCTACAATTTCATGTCCTATAGGCTAGCATCTCCTACCCACAACACTTACACTTTCATATACATTGGTTAGGAGATCAAAACGCTTGATATAGGAAATCAAGCCTTGTGCTACAACGGTAATTGTAATTTCCATTTTCCTTCTTGTTCTTTCTTATTGCTTGTACTCTCCTTGCTACTCCTAGGTTTGGAGGCTACGAATTGGAGAGGGTTTATCTTCTCAGGTGGAGAAGGAGGACTTTAGACTACTTCAAGAAGGCTGTCTCAACGGGAAGCTACTTCAAGAGGAAGGCTACTTCAAGGGGGAGCTTGAAGTTACTTCAAGGAAGGCTGCTTCGAGGTTGGTGAGACTACTTCAAGGTGAAGGTTGTCCAAAGGGTGGTGAAAGTATTTGTAATTTTATGTAACATCCTTGTGAGGTAATAAAATTTAACTACTTTCAAAATCCCAATTGGAAACAATTGGGTAGTGGACTGACTCCTTTAGTTTTTGCTAAAGGTGGAACCACTCTAAACACCTTGCCTCCTTCTTATGATCTCAATTGTGGTTGCTTGAGTTGAATTATTGTTAAAACTTTTATAAAACCCTATTCACCCCCCTCTAGTGGTTCATTCTTAGGAATACTAGATCTCTTGGGTCCTTTCTTTTTAGAAGTATAGATGAATTCTCATTCTTCCCTTGTAGTTCCTCCTAGGTTATTCAGATCCATATTTGATGTGCCACTGTCATCTACGGAATCAAGTCCAACATTAGTGTCAGGAGTTGCTTGCATGTCTACCTCTGTGTGTGCCTCTTCATCTGTCCTTATTGTTCCACTAGAAGGCCTAGTGTCTGGCACAACACTAGGGCCTTTCTCCTTCCATACATGCGTAGGCACCTATGTCTTCTTCTCTACCTTGTTCTATGTCTTCTCTTTTTTTCATGTCTCGCATTGCTAGTTGAAATGCTCGAAAGCACAACAATGGCTACACTTCGTCAGTGGCCCGCCATAGGAGATATCCATCGGGATTGGATAACAACCTCAGACATTTAGCCAAACTCTCTCCAGTGCTTTAGTCTCCACTTTCAATTTGACCAGGACTTGTGCCTCATCTGTCTCCAATGAGTGATTATTAATTTACAACACCTTCCCCATGCCACCAGCAATAGTCCCCACCGCTCACTGAGTCCAGGTGCCACCAATTAACTTCAGGGTGATCTAGTGGGGATTTTGGCAAAGAGATCACGTCGAAGTTCATCTCCATGTCGGCAATCCTTCGTCACCATAAGCTGTGTGTTGAACCAATGAGGTCCCAAGTTGAGGACCTCTCTCTTGTCTTCAGTGTTGCTGAATCAGATTAGAAAGATATCATTTCCCCTTGACAGAACCTCAAATGAGCCCTTTGGTCTCCATGTCCTCTGTATCCATGCTTGGAAGTGTGGGTAGTAGGGTCTCTTACCTAGGGCATAGGCCATGATGGTGAACTCCCATATGTTGTGCATCCAATCAAACTCCTCCATGTCTAGGTCAATGTGAAATTGTCCATCAGAGCGCCTCAGCTCCAAGAAACACTCCATGGTGTCGCGTTGGGTAGGCTACTTCAGTATCTGACACCAGTCCTTCTTGGCAATGTGTCCATCCCTACCTGTCGATGACGCTACGTCAACACTGTAGGGAGACGAATTGTTTCCACTCGACGCTCCTCCATTAGCATTGTGTCCATCCTTTCCCATCTCTGATGTTGTGTCGACTCTATAGGGAGACTCCTCGTTGTTGCCTGACGCTCCTCTATTAGCACTATCTCCATCATTTCCCATCAATGACACTGCATCGACTCTACATGTAGATGCCATGTTGTTGCCCAACGACCCACACGTTGACGATGTTGCGTCGACTCTACAGGTAGACACCGCATTGCTACCTGACGCCCCACCCATTGATGACACAACGTCAACGCAGTAGGGAAACAACTTGTTGCTGCCTGACGCTCCCCCGCTAGGGCTAGGGCTGCTAGCATCACTGGTTGCTCCTCCAGCTTCTTATGCTTTCAGTGGCGTAGAGATGTTGGGTGGGGTTGCGTTAGTGTTGCATTGGTGGACGACAACGCCTGGAGTGTCTGCTGTTGTGGGTGCCATTCCCGACGCCCTAATCACCCAAACGATCACCCAGAGAGAGTACTAGGGGTTGTGCTCTTTTTTTTGTTCTTTTATATATGTATGTATGTATGTATGTATGTATGTATGTATGTATGTATGTATGTATGGGATTTAGAGAGAAATATTTCCCCCTCCCATGCTCGTGGTGTATGTCAAACACTCGGAAGGGTATTAAATCAAGGTGGCATATTGGATTCAATGTATGTATGTATGTATGTATGTATGGGATTAAGAGAGAAAGATTTCTCCCACCCTCTCCCATAACCTTAGACAGAGGCCAGACACCCAGGAGGGTGATAAATCAAGTGATGCTTCTCTATGTGGTTTCGAACCCGGGTCCCTTCAATGGGGACCAGTAGAATTCGCCAACCAGGCTATTCCCTTGTAAGTAGTATGTATGTATGTATGTATGTATGTATGTATGTATTGTTGGGTTTTAGGGGAGGCAGAAAAGGCAATGGAAACAAAAAAAAATTCTCCTTCCCAAACCCAGAACAAGGAAACGCGTCAACGTCTATATAATAGGAAATGATGGTTTGTGGAATCATACCTTGTCCCGAGGCTTGCTCGGCGACAATACCTCACGGCTTGCGTGGTCTTCACCTCCAGCCTTGGACAGTGTCTGTGCAGCTCCTGGTCGCACCGGGACTGACGACTCCTGGTCTCACCGGGACTGTCAGGATTGACAGCTGTCCTCTGAGCGGTAGAAATCTCCCGCCTCTGAAGTAGTCCACATGGACCACCTGGAACTCCAATCTCCTTGTCTCACAAGGAATTGGAAGGAGTCGCACCCTCCTGTCAGTGTACTAGTCACTGACACACTCTCTTGCCACCAGTCGCTTTCTGCAGTTGTCTTTCCCTTGTTGTGCCTCCCTTATCGGGTAGCACTTGCTCGGGCTCTCTCGGTTACCAAAACCAGAGAGAACGACAACTTTACAGAGCAACTGGTTGCACTGAGTTGTACTTTGAGAAGCCCCCAGTACCCCTATATATATAGGAGGGTCATGGGACAGGGTTCTCTATCCCGGGCAATGTGGTACTAAAGCAGGAGTAGAAGGGTTCGACATTTTTCCACAAAAAACAACCAACTGTGTAACCTGAACCGATCGTTTCATTTCTGAAACGGTCAGTTGGGGACCTGAGCCAGTCGGTTGACACCTCAACTGATCAGTTGGGACCCATCAAACGGTCAGTTCACTTCTGAACCGGTCGGTTCGTGGTCCTGGTCAGTTCCCGATTGACTTTTCCTCTTTTGTTTCTAATTGGTACCAAATACCAATCCTTGTTCCAATCAAATTGGGCAAGTGAAACAAAAGGAAATTTCTCACCAATCCTACTTTCCCAACTTGCTCGGTTGCATCCATTGAACCGATCATTTCAACACTTGAAGCAATCGTTTCACCCTGTCCATGAGCCGATCGACTCACCACCTGAGCCGATCGGTTCACCAAGCTGAGCCGATCGGTTCATCACATGAGCCGATCGGTTGGAAGTGCAGATTGTGTAGAAATAATCAATTGCAGTTTCACTCAATCTGATACTCTAATCAATCAGTCCAACACCTTGAACATTATGATACTGAGCTATCAATTGATTGAGTGTTTAATTGAACTACTAAACTCCTTTAGTAATAAATCTAAACATTATTTGAGGACAAAACTCGTCTTCCAGGTTAAATCCTATGTGTGTGACCCTGCAGGTCCATTTCACGTTGGCAGTGAAAGTCCATAACACTTATGACTTCACAAGCAAAGAGCGGTGCCTAGTCACACATCAGTGCTACCCAAGTGAAATAGAAAGTTGGAGAACAACTTTCAATCCTACAATCCATGAATGGTGTTACAGTGAATGTATAATTCCTTTTTCACTGATATCCCGAATGAACTCGAGGCATGGAATAGTCATCCTGTCAACATTCATTAACTTTCTTGATCTCAGAGTAGATTGGAAGAGATATGTATGACATCAATATCACATACTGATTCACACATGCATGCACGCCTTTCTCAATCCTACTCATCAAGTGGCCATGGATATCAAACTCCCTCAGGAGGGACAAATCCCATATCTATCACTCACCCCTCAAAAGCCCCATGTGTCAAAGCCACCGAATCATCACCTTTATAACAACCCATGTTTTAGGATTGTGTTTGATGATGTCAAAGTGTGCCCAACGACATGTGTTAAGTGTAGTAATTTTAGGTCAAAGAATCACACTCACCACCATCACTGTGAGTATTGACTGTGACTACCATGTCATGGTTCCATGTGTCAAACTCACGGTGGGTCTGTCAGGTACACTTGTTCTCTAACAAGTACCTATGTGTTTGGTTTGATATCTCTATATCATGACTAATGAGATTCTTTCATCAACCAACACCACAATCTAGTCTTGTGTATCATTGCTGTCTATCTACCTTCCACAATGACATCCGACTAGGGACATAACAAGAATGTACAAACTCTTAGCATCCGTATGATCTCATCGTTAAGGTCCTTAACCTAAAAGCATACGTCATTGAGTATTGTCATTCTCTAGACATTCAATCTATTCTATCACTATCTCATATGACTGAACCAGAAAGAATTGGAAGCTTGCCTTTGATGTTTATCAAATCAATCTTAATGTATCCCACCAATCATCTCATGATTTGCGCTCAAGGCATACATACCAACAGACTCCCACTTGCACTGCGAGCCAATCACCCTTGAATCATATTCATAGTGATCTTCAAACATGTCCCACATGTTACTCTGCTCTAGTGTGATCATAGTGAGTAATGGCAACACCTTACCAAAGTCAGTATAAAGTGCATGTCTCTCATCTCTTCACTGTACGTCACATGTATGAGATGGAGTTACTGTAATATGCGATCTAGTATTCCTTTTCTAACCTTTAGCCACATTGCATGATCAAGGATTCCATACTTGTCATCAATGAGCAGAATATCTATAAGTTCATCTCATGAACTTCCAGATCCATATAATATCCATTGTTGTTCTCTAACGCATAGATACTCGGCATTTCCTTTTAAATGATTTTATTGGAACACTTCCAATTATCAACAAACTTTCACTTATATATATATCCTATATATATATTTTGCGATTAATTTTTCTATCCTTTCGGAAGTTCGCATCAATGTAACTCTTTACATTGAACTCTTCCTTATCTCCATAGAACTAGTACTTCTCAAGTACTTATCAAGTTCTCATGGTATTCCAGTAACCCTTATTGGAAGTAGATAGACATCCACTCGTCATGTCTCACATACGCGTTATCAGGATGAGCACATCATATTGCCATGTCCTACATACAAGATGATGAATGCATTTTTGTTCTTGCCATGTCGATACATGCAAGATAATGGGATGATTACATACATGATAGACCCATATCTATTCTTATTGTTCCCATTCTTTATAAGAATTGGACACTTGGCCTTGGGATACTAACTCCATGTAATCATGGACAAGTTTTCTCCCACTGAATCTATGCATACTGAACCCTTCAGTATATATTGCCAATGTATGCTTTCTCTTTTCAGGTCAAGAGGTTTTCGAGAACTATCTCTATAGATCTCTATTCCTATCACATAGGAAACATCTCTTTCTTCCTTAAAGATAATTTCCACTTTGGATTTCCATTCTAGAACATTTCCATTTCACATCAACATGTGGAATGTGAATACACTCCCACTAAATAACATATCCCTTCTTTATCTTTGACATATCATTCAAACTCTTTGACTATATCATCAAAGTAAAGATCCAATTCTGAGTTGTTTGTGCTCAATCAATCACATTGATTAGTCCATTGTAACTTATAGACTTCATTTGCATTAGTGGATTCATAAACCTTATAGGTTGTGTCACGTATACATCCTTATTTTATTCCTCATAGGAATGTGGTTTTAGTATCCATATGCTAAATGTCTTAGTTATTAAGTTGCAATCAACAAGCATCATCCTTCTCAAAATGTTATCCATGTGTCTTAACACTTAAGATTCATTTGCACTTATGGATTTCATCCAATGGGTGCTACCATCAAGGTCATACCTTATGGTTCACATGGATGTTATTTAGGATGTAATGGTCATAAACCATAACTCAAAATTCGGTTCCTCATATTCATCTAGATAGTTGACTCATGACATGAACAACTCATCACATAGATAATTGAGGTGTAAGGATATAAGAATTCACAACCCTTGTGATTCTTAATTTCTTTTATTAGTGTGGGGTATTCATTTATTTAAGAAGAATTCTGTTATTTTATAATCATTCTCTAACTCCTTAGAGTATGATTCCTTCTTGATTTAGACATCACCATGCCTTAATCATGAGTTCGCTATGATACACTATCATAATCACTCATAAGGATCTCAAACATTTGGTCCAAGTATTTCATTCATTGATCTCATCAAGAATTAACACTTTACCAAATTTGTACTTCATCTATGATAATCTTGAACACTTCAAGATATTCATATTGGTATTTCTCTAAACACCATTTGAAGTATTAGCATTTGTTCCAATAGGTATGTAAATACATCACATGTATTATACCTAATAGGATAATCATTCTCCCACTACCATTAGTGAAGATTGATTAATCATGTTCAAGATATTCATGTCTCTTACTGGTTCTCTAACCAAAAGAGTCTAGACTTATCCATCATATGGAAACTAGATATGAATTTCTCATGATTTATGCTAATTTGATTGTTTGAGTTATCTATAACTTTTAGGTATCATTTTATCTTATGCATATCAAATACCACAAGATAAACAAGGCATTGCCACAAAGATCATATTGAAACATCTCTTTATTAAATGTCTTCATTGTCATACAATATGCAAAAATAAAGTGTTTCTATCTATTGGCAAATATGAAATAGCAGTTCATAACTGTATTACATGCCTTTTAGGATGAAAATAAACTAAAGTACTCCTATCTATGGCGGCAACACTTGCCCCAATTATTGAGTGCTTTACACTTTACATCTTGGTATCATATACCTCAAAAGTGTTACAAGTTTACTTTCATGACACCTTTAAGTGGAGACATCAGTTTCCTCCTTCTTCTTTTGTTCTTCCAGATAGAGAGGATAATTCCTTTTCTAATGTCCTGGCTTTTGACAATGGTGGCAATTGCCTTTCTTGGTCACGCCTCCCTTGGCCTTGAGAGCTGAAGACGACTTGGGCTCCTAGCTAGCATCAGAACCTTTCTTAGCTTTGCCCTTGCCCTTGCGCTTGGACTTGCCTTTCTTGCTCATGATCACCATCATAGACGTAGGCTTGTCCTTCTTCATCTGTATCTTGACTGTCCTCAACATGCCCAACAACTCTGACAGTGGCCTATCAAAGTTTTTCATGTTGTAGTTCATCACAAACTGACTGTAGGATTTTGGCAACGATTGTAGTATCAGGTCAGTAGCCAACTCTTGGCTCAGTGGAAATCCCAGTGTTGTCAGGTTCTCCACATACCCAATCATCTTGAGTGTGTGAGGACCAACTGGATCTCCTTCTGTCATGACGCACTTGAACAGTGCCCTTGAGACATCGTATCTCTCTTGCCGTGCTTGATCTTCATACATGTTTCTGAGATGCTGAATCATCTCAATGACACCCATGTTCTCATGTTGTCTCTGCAACTCGTGGTTCATAGAGCACAACATCAAGCACTTTGCATCAATGGCATCATCAGAATGCTTCTTGTAAGAATCCCTTTCTGTCTTTGGTGCATTTGGAGTAGGTTCCTCTGGAATTGGAGTATCCAGGACATAGAGCTTTTGCTCTTGAGTGAGAACAATTCTCAATGTCCTATACCAGTCGTGGAAGTTTGTCCCATTCAGCTTGTCCTTGTCAAGGACCGATCACAAAGAAAAGTGATTGTTGTTTGTTGCCATTTGTACTACAAAAGGAAATATGCAATTTTAGTCCAAAAACTCATTTTTGACTTATTTGATTGATTTGAAAATTTGACGATATAATTAGGCCTTTAATTAATTATCGCTCCCACTATTTTACTTCAAATTGATATCCCTCGCCATCAATTCGGAAGATTGCAGCGTACAACCTTCTAGTGGGCAAGATCCTAAAATCCTCTAAGTCATGGACCAGCTTGGGCTGTCACCCACAACTTAGATCTCTCAGGTAGGCAACTCTTGCCAATTGCATCATATGCAACTCTTGATAAGATTTCATATGCAACTCCTTGCCATGATCATCTCCATGCCTCAAGGTTCTAGATCCTATCTAGGTCACCTTGTTAAGTCTGACCCAAAGCCAACATGATGAATATGCACCCTGCTTGGGCAGACCCACATATCCATCCTTCACACTTCCACAAGATAGACGGTGCACCATGCTTGGGCGTGCCCACACTTGGTCGATCAAGCTTTTCACGTGTGTCGCATTTGGAAGGCATCTAAAACTTAATATTTAATGAGGGATTTGGTTTTATATACATATACATATCCAATCACCACAATACATAGTATGTATCATATACATGCTATATCCCACAGAAAACAGGCAAAATGATAAAAGTGATGATTATGGACATCCTAATGTGATTCCTCGAGCCAAGAGGAATCACGGTCATCTAGGTCTACATCACATGCAACCTATACAAGATGAACTTTGTGCCTTGCCTTTCTGGGTTTGATCAACTCATCACATGACAGATCGGCTCGCCATCAGGCCGGTCGGCTGGGTGCCACCAGCCGATCGGTTGGCTCCTCCAACCGATCGGTTCGCCTGGTCCTCATGCATCTCATCATGGCCACCACCTACTCATCTTGTTCCTCGAACTGGTCATCAACTGATCGGCTCACTCCTTGAACCGATCGTCTCGAATGTCAACCGATCGGTTCACACCTTGAACCGATCGTCTCAGCTGTCGTCAGGATGTCCTCCATTCTTTGACATAACAGGAAATAAAATTCTATCCTATTTTACATTGTAAAAGAAAAACCTCGAGTTACATTCGAGGGGAGCAAAGGTAGGAAAGAAATCTCGAATTATTTCGAGTTACATCAGGAATAAGATAAAGAAGATCGGTGCGCAGACCGAGATGCAAGCAACCACATACAACCATACACATATAGGGTTTATTGGCCATAACCACGCTATACATCCACCACAAAACTCATTTAAGGGTGACGCGTACCGAGTGCATTCATAATACATATCATATATGTAAATTGGGATTTGTGGATTTAGGATTGGACATGCATAAAGCCAATTTTATTCGCATCGTATGCAATAAATAAAGGCGATAAACCAAAAATGATCATATCGATAATCCTAAAGTATAGAGCAGTTGATGTGGCTCTAATACCACTGTTGGGTTTTAGGGGAGGCAGAGAAGGTAGCAGAAACAAAAAAAATTCTCCTCCTCAAACCCAGAACAAGGAAACGCGTCAACGTCTATACAATAGGAAAGGATGGTTTGTGGAATCATACCTTGTCCCGAGGCTTGCTCGGAGACAATACCTCACGGCTTGCGTGGTCTTCACCTCCAGTCTTGGACGGTGTCTGTGCATCTCCTGGTCGCACTGGGAGTGACGACTCCTGGTCTCACTGGGACTGTCGGGATTGACAGTTGTCCTTCGAGCGGCAGAAATTTCCCACCTCTGAAGTAGTCCACACGGACCACCTGGAACTCCAATCTCCTTGTCTCACAAGGAATTGGAAGGAGTCGCACCCTCGTGTCAGTGTACTAGTCACTGACACACTCTCTTGCCACCAGTCGCTTTCTACAGTTGTCTTTCCCTTGTTGTGACTCCCTTATCGGGTAGCACTTGCTCGGGCTCTCTCGGTTACCAAAACTAGAGAGAACGACAACTTTACAGAGCAACTGGTTGCACTAAGTTGTACTTTGAGAAGCCCCCAATACCCCTATATATAGGAGGGTCATTGGACAGGGTTCTCTATCCCGAGCAATGTGGGACTAAAGCAGGAGTAGAAGGGTTCGACATTTTTCCACAAAAAACAACCAACTGCGTAACATGAACCGATCGTTTCATTTCTGAAACGGTCAGTTGGGGACCTGAGTCAGTCGGTTGACACCTCAACCGATTGGTTGGGACCCATCAAATTGTCGGTTCACTTCTAAACCGGTCGGTTCGTGGTCCTAGTCAGTTCCCGATTGACTTTTCCTCTTTTGTTTCTAATTGGTACCAAATACCAATCCTTGTTCCAATCAAATTGGGCAAGTGAAACAAAAGGAAATTTCTCACCAATCCTACTTTCCCAACTTGCTCGGTTGCATCCGTTGAACCGATCATTTCAACACTTGAAGCAATCATTTCACCCTATCCATGAGCCGATCGACTCACCACCTGAGCCGATCGGTTCACCAAGCTGAGTCGATCGATTCATCACATGAGCCGATCAGCTGGGAGTGCAGATTGTGCAGAAACAGTCAATTGTAGTTTCAATCAATCTGATACTCTAATCAATCAGTCCAACACCTTGAACATTATGATACTGAGCTATCATATGATTGAGTGTTTAATTGAACTACTAAACTCCTTTAGTAATCAATCTAAACATTATTTTTGGACAAAACTCATCTTCCAGGTTAAATTCTATGTGTGTGACCCTACAGGTCCATTTCACATTGGCAGTGAAAGTCCATAACACTTATGACTTCACAAGCAAAGAGCGGTGCCTAGTCACACATCAGTGCTACCCAAGTGAAATAGAAAGTTGGATAACAACTTTCAATCCTACAATCCGTGAATGGTGTTACAGTGAATGTATAATTCCTTTGTCACTGATATCCCGAATGAACTCGAGGCATGGAACAATCATCCTGTCAACATTCATTCACTTTCTTGATCTCAGAGTAGATTGGAAGAGATATGTATGACATCAATATCACATACTGATTCACACATGCGTGCACGCCTTTCTCAATCCTACTCATCAAGTGGCCATGGATATCAAATTCCCTCAGGAGGGATAAATCCCATATATATCACTCACCCCTCAAAAGCTCCATGTGTCAAAGCCACCCAATCATCACCTTTATAACAACCCATGTTTCAGGACTGCATTTGATGATGTCAAAGTGTGCCCAACGACATGTGTTGAGTGTAGTGATTTCAGGTCAAAGAATCACACTCACCACCATCACTGTGAGTATTGAATGTGACTACCATGTCATGGTTCCATGTGTCAAACTCATGGTGGGTCTATCCGGTACACTTGTTCTCTAACAAGTACCTATGTGTTTGGTTTGATATCTCTATATAATGACTAATGAGATTCTGTCATCAACCAACACCACAATCTAGTCTTGTGTATCATTGTTGTCTATCTACCTTCCACAATGACATCTGACTAGGGACATAAAAAGAATGTACAAACTCTTAGCATCTGTATGATCTCATCATTCATGTCCTCAACCTAAAAGCATACGTCATTGAGTATTGTCATTCTCTAGACATTCAATCTGTTCTATCACTATCTCATATGACTAAACCAGAAAGAATTGGAAGCTTTCCTTTGATGTTTATCAAATCAATCTTAATGTATCCCACCAATCATCTCATGATTTTCTCTCAAGGCATACATACCAACATGTATGTATGTATATATGTATGTATGTATCGGAATCAGGTAAATATATTCTGACTTCCCCCTACCAAATAGTAGGGGGTCAAGAGTTACATATAGCTCCTATGCTCGCTACACACCATGCATGTGAGCAACTCACCCTTCTAGCTACTCCGTAGTTTCATTTTTAACATTTTTACATATTTTTGCAGCAATGGTACTCACACTTCTAGCTACTCCTCCATGCTTGCGTGTGTTTCTTTCAGCCCATATGTGGAAGAACAAGGCAGCCAGCATGAGCATCTTCTTCTCTCTATTACCGCATCGCTTGACCATTTTCCTGGTATCTTCAATCAGCTCAATATGTAGGTGGGACTCTTTGCAGACGTTATCCCACACATCCTTAGTGAATGTGCAGCTACCAAATAGGTGGTCATGGGACTCCTCCCTCTCCTTACACAGAAAACAAGTAGAAGATATATTGTTGTTCCATTTTTGTATTTTGTCCAGAGTTGCTAGCACCCCATGTAAGATCTTGAAAACACACACAGACCATTTGGGAACATAATTTCCACCCCATAAATGTCCCATGACTCTATCTTTTTCAGCCTTTGATCTTGTGATTTCCCATAGATCAGCCTTTTGATTAATCATGTGCCAGTCACCATCATGATACATAGAGAATAGATGTCTCACCTACGGCCAAAGACTCCTCATCGTCTCGATAGTACGTGTCAATCCCTCTCGAGTTCTTGGCTAGAAGTCCAATCCCTGTGGGTATCTTTCTCTCATCCACCTTCCCCATGTGGAGCCTCGTGATTGGTACTGAATGATTCTCTTTAGCATCCCCCATCTAGCAATGTCCCGTGGAGTTTTCAGTTGTAACCCACCTTCTTCCTTAGGCAGAGCAAGCCTAGAATAGCACATTGGATGAAAATCACTCGCCCAAATGAAGTTAGCAATCTTCATCTCCATTCTATCAAGCACTGCGCCTGAGATCTCACCTTGTTGCACCCAGAAAATGAGAAGACCCTCAATGGCTGCTCTAATAAGCGTTGTCCTTCCCACCATAGAAGTCTTTTGGGTAGGCCACCATGCTATCCTCTCATCCACTTTGTCAATGCATTCAACAAAATCTTTGACTTATAAGTTGCCACCTGCAAGTGGAAATCCCAAATATTTGGTTGGGAACTTACCCAACTCCACGCCCATGGCTTCATGCAGCCTATTGGCCATCTGAAGATAGTTCTTTGAGAGAAAGAGATGAGTTTTATTTGCGTTAATATGCAGCCCCGTCTGTTCCCCGAAATCACTAAGAAACTTTTTCAATTCAAGAAGTGTATCCACTTTTGCCTCCATAAATAGAAGAACATCATCAGCAAAAATGAGGTGGCTCATTACCTTCATTCCATGTACATTATATGCTTTGATCAATTTCCTATTTTCCTCTGCCTTGAGCTTCCTTGTAAATTATTCAATGACTAGAGTAAAGAGAAGTGGCGAGAGAGGATCACCTTGCCGTAGACCGTTGTTTCCTTTGAACATACCGGCTGAAGTACCATTAATCAACACAGAGAAACTCGTGGTGCCAACACATTGTTTCATCCAGTCTATCCACATTTGGAAAAACCCCATCTGTTGCATAATCCACCATAGCTTGTCCCAGCTAACACTATCATAAGCCTTGGACGCGTCCAATTTTAGGCAAGCTTTCCGGCTTCCCCTCATCACATTATAGTCAGGTAAGAATTCATCAGTAAGAAAGGCGCAGTCACTAATACTCCTTCCAGTAACAAAAGCTCCTTGGTTTTTAGAAATAAGGAAAGGGAGGACCATCTTCAGTCTAGTAGCCAGAATCTTTGCAATGATCTTATATTGGACAGAACAACAAGCAATAGGGCAAAAATCAGCTAGAGAAGTAGTAATCTTCTTCATTGGAATGAGGATCAGAAAAGCATGATTGACTTGTCTTACCATGTTACCTCCCTCTAGGAACCATCTAACAAATTTTAGAAGATCATATTTGATTGTCTCCCAAGCAGATCTGTAGAAGAAGGCATTGAAACCATCTGACCCGGGTGATTTGTTGCAGCCTATACTCCATAGGGCGTCTTTAACTTCTTGTTCGGTAACCGCCCTTGTAAGAATGTTATTGTGAGTGCTAGCCAGCTTGAATTTCTAGTCTAAGTCTACCTCCTCCTCCACCTTGTATGTATGTATGTATGTATGTATGTATGTATGTATGTATGATTGTATGATTGTATGTATGTATGGGATTGAAAGAGAAAGATTCCCCCTCTCCCATGCCTGTGGCAGAGGCCGAATGACTGGGAGGGTGGTAAATCAAGGGGGAAACTAGGATTCAAAGTATGTATGCATCAGAATTAGGTAAATATATTATGACTTCCTCCTAAAAATATAGGAGGTCAAGAGTTACATGTAGGCCCAACGTCATACATCCCAAGACACAGTTTACAACTCACTCAACTAACTACTATGCAGCTTACATCTAACACATTTATAGATTTTTACAGCAATAGACGCAGCATTTGCAACAACATCTCGATGTTTTCTGGCATTTCTTTTCTCCCATACATGATAGCATAGAGAAGTGAATACGAGCTTCTTCCTATCATCATTTCCACATTTTATCAACATCCTTTTGGATCTCCCACAAGCTGAATTTGTAACTTGAATTCCTTGCACAACGCAACCCATATCTCTCTTGTGAACTTACATTCAACCACCAGATGATTATGAGATTCTTCAGTGGCTTTACACAACAAGCATTCCATGGAAACATTATAATTCCATCCTTTTATCTAATCAAGAGTGGCTAGAAAACTATGCTGAATTGTGTATACACAAATATATACCTATCCAGAGCTTCTCTCCATATTTATCCTTCGCATTTCTTGAGTGTGTCACCTCCCATAGGAAAGTCTTTGGATTTTTGAGTCTCCATATACCCATGTATGTATGTATGTATGTATGTATGTATGTATGTATGTATGTATGTATGTATGTATGTATGTATGTATGTATGGGATTAAGAGAGAAAGATTTCTCCCTCCCTCTCCCATGCCCGTGGAGGAGGTCAAACACTCAGGTGGGTGATAAATTAAGGTGGCAACTGGGATTCAAACTTGGCTCCCTTTGTTAGGGGACATCGTGCTTGACCACTGGAGCCACTCCTTGTCGGCGTATGTATGTATGTATGTATGTATGGGATTAATAGAGAAAGATTTCTGCCCCCTCTCCCATGCCCATGCCAGAGGCTGAACATCTGGGAGAGTGGTAAATCAAGGCAGCAATTGGGATTCAAACCCGGGTCCTTTTGTTAGGGGACACCGTGTTTGATGACTTGAGCTACTCCTTGTCAACATGTATGTATGTATGTATGGGATTAAGAGAGAAAGATCCTCCCTCTCCCATGCCCATGGAAGAGGCCGAACGCCCGGGAGGGTGGTGTATATATATATATATATATATATATATATATATATATATATATATATATATATATATATATATATATATATATATATATATATAGTGTGTGTGTGTGTGTGTGTTTTATATGAAGTCCATATATCGATATATGTTTATCGCCAAGATTATGTAATAATTATAGCAGACTCGTAGTATTTTAAAAAACAAAATTCAAGGATGGTTTCCAATAAATTGATTAAAGAGAAAGGTTTCTTCAATCACACCTTGATGAGATTCGACCATGGTTATTGGGTTTAGGTCATGCTAGGTTTCTTATTTTATGTCTTGTGGTTCCTGCAAGCATTTTTGAGGTGATAAGGCTTGCTACATGCATAGTAGATGAGCTATCTCTCAATATCAGTGTTCTTCTTTTGATCATGTTGCTTGAATTTTTCAAAAGATTGTTTAGATTTAGGGTGTGAACTTGTTAGATTTCTATATATATAAATATATATATATGTTATATGAAGTTCATATATCGACATATGATTATTACCAAGATGGTGTAATAATCATAGAAGACTCGTGGTATTTTAAGAAAAGAAAATTTCAAGGTTGGTTTCCAATAAAGTGATTAAAGAGAAAGGTTTCTTTAATCACACCTTGATGAGATTTGACCCTGGTTATTGGGTTTAGGTCATGCTAGGTTGCTTATTTTATGTCTTGTGGTTCCTGCATGAATTTGTGAGGTGACAAGGCTTGCTACATGCGTAGTAGATGGGTTGGATCTCAATATCAGTGTTCTTCTTTTGATCATGTTTCTCGATTTCGAAAGATTTTTTTGATTTAGGGTGCGAACTTGTTATATTTCTTCTTAGTTTTCACATTGCGAACAATATTGAAAGAAGGTTGTTTTTTTTGTCTACCTTCTAGTGAATATCTTCAGTTTGGAAGGTTGTAACAAGAATATACATAGTCATCTTCCCTTTTGTGACTATAAATAATGTGCATATGACTTCCAGGATGGAAGAAAGTTCTCTATGAGAGCTATGACTTGCATCATAAATGCATTTCAAATACATTAGCTATGAACTCATATATAAGGTTTGACTACAAAATATTTGGGAGGAAACAAACTTTGTATCCACCATTTATAATCAAGTCATTGCATGAAAGTACATTTTTCCATCCATTTATCTTGCATATTGAATTTATCATAAAAACCTCACCATTGCCAAAAAAAATGGATCGATTGTGGTACATGTCATACAGCTCATTGTATAAGGTGGAGAATGTCCTACCATAAATAAGATATTCAGTTTCTTCGGACAATTTAGTAGGACTTTCAGGATAAGATGGGTCATTATATCTATAATAAGGTAAAATATGGCACTAGGAACATAAATGAACAAAAATTATCTATATTTCGGTAGAGTTATGGTATAAACTAGTCCTGAGGATGTGGTGAAAACTACATCTTTTTGTTAACATGTACAGAAATGCATACCAACAAACTTTTAATGCATAAGGGACTCAAAGTTCTTCATACGCATAAGGCTTCTAAGATCCATATGGAATATGTATCAAAAAGATAACAAATAAGAACATAATGTCTTTTTATCTTTCCAGATGTTGAAAATATTAGTAAAAAGTTATTGGTTTAGATAATTTTGTTGTTCTAAACTTGTAAGTAGCAGAAATATGACACCTGATCAAAATGATAGGGAAACATAGTGAATTATTTTTTATGTGAGGTGAAAGCACGTCTAAAGATTGATGTTGTGTAAAAGATTAACAACTTGTAAATACAAATTCATCACAAAATGCATATTTTTTTAGAGCAAAAGGATCAATTCATTACTTGTTAGCCATATGGCATCTACAATTGGGGAGAAAGATACAAACAGAACATACAAACATCAAGTTCAGTAACCCTAGGGCACTACAACTCATATTGAAATGAGAGAGAGACATTTCTGCATTGATTCTTCTTCTGAGGCTGTCTTAAGAAGCTTTTCCTGAAGAATTCCTTCAACCTGAGCGTTAAGTAGTGGTAGAGGGGCTGGAACAAGACGGTATTCTTCTCGTATATCAACTCAAACGAAGCCATACAACTGAGCAATGAGATCAATCCAGAGCAAAGATGAGATAACCTTACTAAGGTTGAATTACCAGGGGAAACCCCAGAAAAACCACCGCCTTCACAGAGGAAGGAGTAACAATCCTTATTCAAATGAAGAAACAATGTCGATATACGGCGGAACAAGGCAGATAGCCTGCCAGAAAATAGCACCCAAGCGAGAAACCTGCAAGGCAGAAACAGAGGAGGGAAACTTGCCTCCTCTGGAACCCCTACGGGGACACCCCCACCAGCCACCTGCCTCAGCCTCAAGGTATATCTGAGCAAGACTCTGCTAGGAGAAGAGCACCACCACCTTCTACAAGCAACACGCCGAAGAGAAGACCCGATCACAACCAGGTCGCACGGCCACCGCCCAGGGGGGAGAGATGAGGAGCTCGGAGAGGCACCTGTAAAAGGAAACTGGAAGAAGAGGCAAGTCGAGGAGGAGGCCCGGGGGGAGAAGGTGACGGCCTAGCAGGACGCCTGACCCCCTCCCCCAAGCCTGAGCCCTGCATGCTGGGGGGAGCCCTAGCTCGCCGTCGTGATCGCCAGACGGGAGATAAGTGAGAGCATTCATTCCTCCCGCGTTGATATAAAAGATGAAATATACAGGAGGAAGGATACATAATATGAAGAGAAAACTTAAGCCCTACACATAACACTTACTTATGATCAGCATACATTTCATCAGGGGTGGATCAAAAATTTTGATGAGGGGGGACAAATATAGAGAATGAGGAAAATCAAACTGTTATATCAAAAGAAATGATGAAAATTACATAAAATATGTCACTACATACTATATCAGTTCGCTTTTGTAATTCTTCTAAATATGGAGTTTCATCAATTAATTCTGATGATAAGTTATAATATGATGTAATATTATCATACATGTTAATAGTCCAGTGCAATGTTTTTCCTACAAAACATGAACCTAAAGATATTTGTCAGAGTTACATAGACTACTGATGGATTTTAAGAAAGAACATATTCTGCTAGATCTAGTTTTTTGTATATTAATGGCATGGCATATATCTCCATCAAGACTGTTGGCATGGCTTCATTTGTAGTGAAATTATCTTTCTCAACACAATATTATGACTATTGTCGATGATGAAAGGATTATATGTCAAGACAACCCTTCTATGAATGATGAAGGGGTTGCAGTTTTGAATCTATACTATATTAAAAATAGTGAGTTTGTGTAACCAACTATAAAAAGGGCTCAAGCCAATCAAAATACATCATTTCAAACTATTATGCTTGATGCAACCCTATTTTAGGGCTTCATCTTGTGTCTTTTCTATCTCAATCACATCTAAACATAGTAGAATGCAAGTTAATTCCCTCAATATGCATATTACAATCTAACGCACTTATGGACGTTCTTTGCATGTTTTTCAGATACTTGGACCATGTCTTGGATAGATGAGAAAGAAGGAAGGACTTCTAGGATTTCTCCACCCATGAAGGGGTCTAAAGAAGACCCCAAAGCTCCCTCAACCTACCCCTAGAGGCCAAGGTTCAAGCTCAAGCAAAGAAGTCCATGGATCATGAAGTTTTGAGTTCAAAGTACTACTGAAGACCCCAGCACGGCCGTAGTGCCAAGGAATAGTCAAGCTCACCAATGCAAAAGCTACATAGTCAATCTTCATTTTGTCAATCTATAGCAACACTGCCAAAATAGTTGTGCTACCCAGGACACTCATGCTGAGAAGTCCCAAAAATACTCATTCCAGCAAGCATGACTATGCTACCAAGGATCAGAATAGGCGTGTTGACTAGAACTACCTCCACTTCACCTCACCCACCACAGTCATTCTACCCAGCGCGGCCATTCTACCTAGCCCCAACACAGCCGTTCTACCAGCCTACATTTCACCACTTTCACTCTAACATTTTTCATTTCTCAACACGGTTGTTCCCTCCCACCATAGTCATTCCTACCATTACCCACCGCAACCTTTCTGCCTAGAACGGTCGTGCTGCCACCCTAAACCTAGATTTTTCTGCATTGATTTTCCAATTATACCCCTACTTGCCCTAGTGCTTCCACAACCAACTTTATGTACATGGTTGGAAGCCACAACACTAGGTTATCGACCTTAACACCCTCCTAGCTACTCTAGAGCATTCATTGCTATCTCCCTTGCATTCAAAACCTCTACCCACCATTTCCACTCCATTTCCACCATACAAACCTGATTTCTTGGTTTTCCACCATAATCCCCTACATTTCCATGCTCTTAATCCACCTTGGAGGAGGGAGGTCATACTATAGAATCTAGGAGGTAAAAGAGAAGAATGTTCCCTGAGATCCATGGAGTCCTACCTCTTTCTTCTCCTTTCTTTGTTCTTTTATATGATCATGTGTAGCTAAGCCCCTAGTGGTGGGTTGTTTGGGTTTTAAATGTTACTTTGATAGCATGTTGGGGGGGGATAACTTGTTAATGAACATATTTCCATTCAATGATGATTGTCTCTTACTTCTCTCTCATTTCCCATTATCTTTCTTGTGGTTTGTGATTTTAAACATGGATTGCTTATTTTTTATGCTTGATGACACCTAGCTTCTAGGGGAAAATGGAATGTATGTGGCTATCTTAGGAATTTCTCCTAGGTCCAAATAGTGGATCCCTAGATACCATCCTTTGTTCCCACATGCAACTCCCTTCTCCTACAAGTAGGTGTGAGATCTAAGTAGCTAGTGTATGTGTGATTAGTGCAATTGCCTAGAGTTTTCTAAAGGCTACATGGCAAGTAACATGAGGTGAAACACCCTCATATCTACTCCCATTCCTACCCTTGGCTCACAATTGCACTAATACCACTTACCCTAGAAACCTAGACTCTCCAAGTCCTATTAGAATTACACCTAGCCCTAGTTCTTCAACTAGTAGTATAGGGTATATTCCAATATCTCTTGGCTTGTTATTTTATTTGACAATCTAGATTGAAAATATGAGAATTGCATGATATGTTGACCTCCCCGTCTAATATCAAAGTTTCATTCCCAATGGCCCAACTACCCATCTTATTGCTTAAAACCTACCTTATCTTCTTAGCTGGTTAATGCTAGTTTAATTAATTACCTTTGTTACTTCTTAGATAATTGCTTAGTTCTTGGTAGTTAGATCTTGCTTAAGTAGTTAGGGATCTTTTGAGCTTGCATGTGTTAATTTAGTTAGTTAGTGATAACTTAGGTTATCTCTTGCTCTTGTGTTTAACTTGCCTCTTAGTTGTTAATTTGAATTTCTAGTCTAGTGTAGTTAGTTGTACTCCTTTACTCTAGCTTAGTTACTTGTTTAACCTAGTTTCTTAGTCTTAACTTGCATAGGATAATCTAGGTTTTTACTAATCTAGCTTCTTTCTTGTTTATAATTGTTTGTAATCTTAGCATAATCAACCAAAACCAACCTTTAAACCCTAAAACCCTACACTCTACTTTAGGACCATAGCTCACATTAACTTAGCTCTAGCACCCCCTCTCTTCCTGTGGATCGACCCCCTTTGAGATTAAGAGAGAAAGATTCCCCCCTCTCCCACGCCCGTGGCAGAGGCTGAATGCCCGGGAGGGTGTTAAATCAACGCGGCAACTAGGATTAAAACTCAGGACCCTTTGTTAGAGGACATCGTGTTTGACCACTTGAACCATTCCTTGTCGGTCGACCTCCTTTGCTTGCCTCTCACCTATACTACAATATGACCCCGTGCGCTTGTGGGAGCATATTTTAGTATTCTGAGTGAACCTTGTTTGGGGCCTTATAAATTCAAAAGATCGTGCATGCATGGAAAATCAACTAGTGTTATCCTTATTTCTCTTTTTTTCTGAGAATTTTTCTTCACTTTTTATTGAGTTTTTTTTGTTGTAAAATCACAAAATGTGGATTGAGTGGTTAGTTACTTATTTTCCACTAAAAGTATTAATTTCCACTGGAAGTAATCACAAATCATCGACAAGTCAAAACCTATCACATTCCTCTAAACTAATGGTTGAACATGAGATGAAACACATACTCAAGTTATTACCAACAACTGACTTATAAAAATATCTTTTGCTCCTATTCATTGTCCGGATTGAGCGGGCATTTTCAAACCCTCATAGAATATATGTCAAAGAACGTGGGTAGATATAGTAACTGATCACACTCTGGAACCCTCAAAAATGTTGGATAGTCACATCATTAGGCATTTGTAGATCTAGGTTTTATTTGCTATGTATGTTCTTGCCTTAGTATTTACTCAATATGTTCTGACTCAACTATTGTGATGCATATGGGATTTTAGATTTCCTTCTAGGACACATGGGATCGATCGTTTTTGAAGACCTGATATGAAATCAATGGAGGCACTGAAATTTGATTCTAGATGCTTTATGCATGTCTTTACCCCTGCTTTTCATTCGATTTTGCGGGATGAAATCTCATGTATTTGCCCAATATCCTGAATATGGTAAGTGTGTCTCTATTGTTCTAGATTCCTAATTTTTCTTATTTTTCTTGCTAGCACCTGACAGTATTGCACACAAAGTCATCCCTATCAATCTTCAAAACTTGTTGTGTTGCACTATATCCCTCCTTACTTAATAAATCATGAGGTCTCTGTTATGTGTTCATAGAAATAGTGCACAATTATCTATGATTGTCATTTTAGTTGAAAGCTTTTTATCTTCACAATTACACATGACACCCTCATGTTTCACAGGAAAAGGTAAAAATATGGTTATGGTGGAGTTTCTACTTTTTCATTTAAAAGCAGAAGATGTTTAACTAAATGTGTATTGCATGTAAATCATAAGCAGATTCTAATGCACTTATGATGGCCTCTCGTGAAGGATAAGCTCTCAGTTTCCAAAATAGCTTTTGGGTGTTGTTTGTTGACATACAGAATATATAACAAGCTAAGTGAAATAGACAACTAATTCTAAAAATGACTAGCAATTTTTTTGTTATCTAGATTAGAAATAGCTTGGTGTAACCTAATACTTGAACGATCTAGAGGGGGGTGAATAGAGCCTTTTGATATTTTAAAATAATTAAACAATTAAACCAAGAAGTAGGAGGAAACAAGGAAGACACAAGGATGTAGAGTGGTTCCTACCTTTGAAATCAAAGGTAGTCAATCCACTACTCGATTGTTTCTAATGGGGATTTTGAAAGCAATTTATTTTATTACCTCACAAGGATGTTACATAAAATACAATTACTTTCCTTCTACACCCTTGAAGTAGCCTTCACTTGAAATAGCCTCAACCTCCTTGAAACATCCTTCTGAAGTAACTCCAAGTCCTCGAAGCAGCCTTCACCACCTTGAAGTAGCTCTGCCACCTTTAAGTAGCCTTCTCCACCAAGAAGTAGCTCCAAGAACCTCTTTTCAAAAACCTCCAACCTAGGAGTAGTCAAGGAGAACAAAATATAATAAAAGAGAACAAGATTGGAGGAAAGGAAATACTTAACCAATTGAGTACAGTGCCTTGATCCTATATCAAGCATTAGACCTCTCAAACCACTAAGGATGGACGTTGCTATAAGGTGGCTAAGAGGCTATAGCTATAGTACACAAAATTTGATCTCAAGGAAATAAGATGGCAAGAGTAAACTTTGCTTGTTGCTCACTAGAGTTGATTCTCAAGTGTAGTTGTGTGTATTGGATGTCCTAAGGCCTATCCTATTTATAGGTATGAGTTGTAAAGTCTTAGGGACGTTTTAGAGGGTTTCTAGAGTATTCTTAGTTCTCAACTCACCATTAGGTGTCCACTAATCGCATTGCAATGGCTAATTGTTTCGTGTTGAAAAGTGTAATCCAGAAACTATCTCAGTCGAGAAGTTTGTCGATCGAGGTGTGTCTTGGTTGAGCATTTCTTCGATCAAGGAAGGGTTTGGAGTAAATGTGTTGCAACATTCATTTCCAACTTCCAACTACCAATTACTCTCAGTCTAATGGCTGTGGAACCTGCTCGAAGGTCTATCTCAGTCGAGAATGTTGTTGACTGAGGGTTGTTCTAGGGTTACATGAGTAGGTCAATAATTAGTGTGTGTGACTTAGATTGAGGTGGTTCTCAGTCAAGAATTTTGTCAACTGAGGGTGTCTTAGTCGAGAAGTTTCTCGACCGAGAATGTCCTTGTTTCAATATGTTGAATCATCTACTAAGTGTGTGTATCAATGTATAATTGTGATTCTATCTTAGGGGAGGATCTATCTAAGTGTTGTAAGTGGATAGGGAATATCTAACGCTTGATTTACATGATATCTATGTACTAGTACATTATATACTTGTACAAGTTTTTACATTGAGTACAATCATGAAAATAAAAGCAATTTAAGCATATTGATCTTCCACTTTGTATTCATCTTCAACTATCTACTGCCTTATTTGTTTTATCCCTAAAATACTCAAATAGAAAGTTAGATCCACAAGAATGAAATGTTTTTCATCATCAAAACAAAGGGTTTAATAATGTCCAATTTAGCCAACAATCTCCCCCTTTTTGAAGATGACAAACATTTCTAAAATATAAATCAAAGGAATTTAAATAGCATGAGTTTCATACATGAGATTTACCTTATGTAGACATTTTCTTATTTATTCATGAAGTGTGTGCTAATTATTCCTAAAAAGGTATGGAACATAGTATCCATCTCTTTAAGTAATATTGCATCAATTAATGCAAAGCCAAGAGAGTATGAAACTCGTTTAATTCGAGTTATATTTTTTTTTAATTTATAATACTTCTCCCCCTTTGTCATTTCAAAAAGATAACCAAACATTATTTATTATTACTCCCCCTAAATTGGATGCTCCCCCTCAACATGATACTCACTTGAAAAACAAAGGTATATAATAAATGTCCAATGCAAGCCACAATATAAGGATTTATTATCATGACCAATAGAACAACAAGCTCAAATACATTGATAAGATATTTCACTAAAAAGTGATTACAACCAACTCATTACATAATGCCACCTCGCTGAAAAGAACTCAAAATAACATCAACTTCTGGATCTTTCCCAAGGAATGGAGTAGCACCATAATATTTGACAAGTGTCTACCAATCCAGTGCACTTGTCCTGGTGAGAGCATAAGCTTCCAAGAAAGTAGTTGCTCGATCAAAGTGAAAATGGGTAGCAATGTCTTGAAGTTGCATAAGTTAAATTGGGTGTGGGAAAGATCATGTGAAGGTGGAGATGGAACTTGGGTGTAGTTGATGGATGGATTAAAAGGGTATAGAGTTCCAGGATAGAGTGAATAAGGATAGGTGTCTAGAACATTTGGAGAGAGATCTTACATTCTTTGGTTTAGGTAAGTCATGGAATGATGGTTATAATCCATTTTTCGCCCTAGATGATAGGTGGCCCCATTGAGATATGTAATATTATTGGCTAGGTTGTCAAAGGATTGGCTAGGAGGAGTAGGAGGTGGAGGAATTTCTTGAGTGGATGGCTCCCCTTCGGTCCTAGCCTTGTTATGCCCAAATTCGATTCCCATTTTTTCTACTGTGTTTTTGGTAATTTTTTGAGGCTTCCTATCACTCTTAAATCCTAGATCCTCCATGTTTTTCTTTAAACAATGTTGGGTGATCTGGCATACAAAATCAGCATAAGGAGGGTTGCTAGTAAATTCAACCATGTTTCTATGGATGAGGCGAATGAAGTTTGTGGGGATGCTTTTGAGTATGCCATAAATTAGGTACATCCTAAAGGTTGGTACTTTAGATTTATTAGCTCTAGGATAGATATTAGTAGAAACAATTAAGTTCACTATCCTAGATTCAGGAGTTAGGTTGATTGCATAATATGTGCCCCTTTCTTCATGGCATGAGGTGTTTGGAAGGAAGATGGCCCTCTCAATATCACTTAAGCTAATTATGGTGTCATCTTAGGATAGTTTAGACAAGGGATTGCCAGTGGTTAAATCAATAAACCCCCTATACTCCTCTACATTGATGTCAAGCATTTTGAGAATATCCTCCTCAAAAAAATGAAATTCAATCCCATCAACAATAGAATAGAAAGAGAGGGAGTGGTTGGGGTTTTTGGCTAGGTTTGCATAGAACTCATTCACAGATTGGGTAGAGTAGAAGCGAAAGGATGGAGTAAGAAATTCAGAGAGATGTTGCACCTCAAATAATTCATCAAGATCAACAATGGTGATGAAGTCGTTGATGTCCACCGGCCGTCGAGGAAGAGCAGTCTTCGAGTTCAGCTACACGTAGCAGTCTCTAGCAGCAACGTCATTGAAGGGGATGCCATTGATGATTGTCAGAGAAGGAGAGACTGCCCTTCCCTTCCTCATCGCGACTTGCTTCTTTCCACATGAAGAAGATGAGACCATCTTGAGAATATGAAGGTGGAAGAGGAGCTAAGGAATATGTTGGATGAATGCAGCTTAAAATTCACACCAAGAATCACTAGAGAGGAACTAGAGAAGAGAGAAAGTGAATGTGTGAAGAGAATGAACATTTTGGGCTCTATTTAATGTAAAATAGGCACTTTCTCGATCGATGAATTCATCGATCGAGAGCCCAACAGCTCACTACAGGCACGCTCCTCTCACAACGGTCAGTCAAGATTTTGAAAAAATAGCCATTGTGCCTCTCTCTTCTTCTCTTTTTGAAAATTGCATCTTAGATCAGTTGAATGGGGGGGTCCACCAACTGGCTCTTAGTCGAACTTTTTTTTGACCGAGACCATTTTTCAGTCCATAATACACATAATAGACTAAGTGAGTTTTGGTCGAGGAGTCCAACCGAGTGATTTTCGGTCAAAAAATTCATCGACTGAGCCAGTTCTCGGTCAAAAATTTGGTGGACCGACTGGACTGCTGTGAGTGGTTGTTGTGAAGAATTTTTGAGCTTGTTTAAGTAGTAGTTATGGTAATATAATATTGAGACTTATCAAATGATTTTATATATATAGGAATTGATAGTTTTCATGAGTTGGGAGCACATATATCAAAGAAGACATCTTCTAGGGGAGTAATGAGTAACTTCTTTGTACTATATTGAAATTGGTTAAATGGAAGCAGTTTTGTAAAAATGTTAGCCAATTATTCTTCAATGTCAACATGATGAAGGGATATATGATTTTTAGAAATGTGATCCCTTAAGAAATGGTGTCAGATTTCAATATGCTTAGCACAACTATGTAAAACAGGATTATGGGACAAATTTATAGCACTAGTATTATCACATAAAATTAGCGTAGATGAGAATGTAAAACCATAATCATTTAAAACTTTTTGCATATAAAGTACTTGAGAACAACAGGAACCAACCACCACATATTCATATTCAGTGGTAGAAAGGGCAAATGTATTTTATTTCTTACTAAACCACGATACTAAGGCTTGTCCTAATAACAAACAACCACCACTTGTACTTTTATGATCAAGTCGATAACCAGCATAGTCGGCATCAATATAAGTTTTTAAATCTACGATTGACCTTTAGGATACCATAATCTATAGTTGGTAGTGCCAGTGAGATATCTTAAGATTCGTTTAGGCTCACGACAAGGCTTTCTGCAGGCAGCAACAAATGGAGAACACTAATGAGCTTATCAGCTGGACACCACCAAAATAAGGGGTAATCAAGTTCAATGTAGATGCGGCGGTGAAGAACATGATCGCTTGTTGTGCGCTCGTAGGAAGAGACGACAGGGGCCGGTGGGTCGGAGGCACGGTGAGGCATCTACACACATCGGACGCGGCAGAAGCAGAACTGGAAGGGATTTTGCACACAGTAGAGGTGGCGACGGATAACAATCTTCCCAGGGTGTCTATTGAATCAGACTCGCTAATTGTATTCAAGATAACTAACGGAGAAGACGACTGTTACGACCCCATCTGAGCTTAATTGGTAAACTAGGGTTTACCTAGATAATTGCAAAGATTAATTGGAATAATCATTCTTGAAATCTAATTAATGACGATAACACAATTAGGATGTTTTAACTATGATAAGAAGTTTAAGTGTTTGTTTGCCTTGAGAATTAGGGTTTGATAAGCATAGACCCTAATCGGCCCAAAATAGGGTTTTAATGACATATGAATACAGAATTTGATGAGTAGAATGTCTCACTAAATGATTTTTAGTATTTTATGTGTAACTCTGATTTACTTCAAATTTGGAACGACCGATCAACTTGTTGTTTGATTTCCTGTAAAAGAAACTCGGCCGAATCACATACAACTCGGCCGATCAGAACACTGCTCGATTTCCTATAAAAGAAACTCGGCCGAATCACACCCAATTCGGCCGATCAAAATGCTGTTCCTGCAACTTGACAGAAGAATGGCTTCTTCACGCACAGAATTGAAATTGGTTCAATTAAAAGCTAGGTCTTAAGATAAGACTATGGATTCTAATTCAATCCTCAAAACCGAACTCCGTTCTGGTCTTACCTTGCTCTTTCGCGCGCCAATCGAACCCCGATTCAGACCTGATCGGTCTTGCTGCAAATCGAATAGTAACCTGCACATTTACATGTTGGAAAGGAGAGCTAGCTGAGCCTAATCGTGGCTATTAGCTGCGGATCCAAGCTTGAACCTCAAGGCTGAGCTTGATGCCGCCTTTTCCTAGGTGTTTCTCACTCCCAAAGCAGCTCTTGGCCGGCGCCCTGCAGCTTGGTTGCAGCTCTGCAAGTCGGCGCCCAAGTAGGTGGTTGGGGGGCGCAGGTAGGGCAAGGAAAGGGAGGAAGAGAAAGGAAAGAAGAAGGGGAAGATAGCACCCTAGCTGTCGGAGGCGAGGAGCTCAAGAGCTCCCGAGAAAATCGCCCCATGGATCGCCGTCCGCCACCTGCAGCAGGTCGAGCGCCGCTTAGCGGCAGTTCTAATCTAGCTGTTAGTAAGTTAGCGTCATAAGTGTGGCAGATAGGAGATGTTTTGATGTTAGCTTTGGGGATTTGAGTATTTGGATATCCTGGCCCGATATCTGAGTACTTGGATCAACCAGTACAAGCTACTCTGTCTATTCTCTCACGTATACCCTGGCCAGGTATACAGTGGAAGAATGGGCTAGAGAGGAACCCTAGAAATGTTAGGGTTAGAAAACGAGAAAAGAAACAAGAATTAAGAGAATAAATGTAAAAGGAGATAGAACTTACATTTCATAATGTTGTTTTTGTTGGAAATGTATAGAAATGCTCTTATATGTTTGAATTGAAATATTCAATACTTTGAAATGTGGGTCTTTAATATCTGTTGTACACTATGCAATTGTAGCATTAATTGATTTCATTCTTTGTAACAAGTAGACTAGAATTGACCTTTGAATGAGCTTTTGTTTCTATAGTTTTGCCCGCTGATTCGAGTGAAATTGACATCAGCAGGCCTGTTTAGGATTTCAGTCTGTACGCCATTTGGTCAAGTTATATGTGATTCGGTCGAATTTTCTTAGCAGGAATCGAACAGCTGGTTGATCGGTCGAGTTTGCAAGCGGATCGGTCGAGTTTGCAAGCGGATCGGTCGAGTTTGCAAGCGGATCGGTCGAGTTGTGCACTGATCGGTCAAGTTTCCGACCAATCGGTCGAGTTTCTGAGCTGTGAGTGGCAGTTCAGAAAGAATGTAATCCTTTGTAGTTCTTGGCTTCAGGACTTCAGGTTTGGCCTGGTCCGGTTGGCAGGATGCGTTACTAGGATCTAATGAATCCTATTATTAGCATAATAAGAATAGAATTGGAATAATTAGACCCACATCAGAGTAAGAATGTACATACAGTAAGATGTTGAAACATATGGGCGAGATCAGAACAACTAAGAATTAGTTGAAACTGATATCTGAGGTTCAATTTTGGGGCCTCATATGAGAAACCCTTAATTGGGAATAAAGGAACATGATATGAAGTTCATAATCAGTTTATTGATTAATATTATATGAACTATACATATGAAATATAGAAAAGATATGTGAAATGTATGTATGGTTCAAGATAGCAAGAATCAATCATGAAGAATGAATCATATAATAGAGTATAATTCTTTTATGAACTCTAAAGCAAAGGCTAAGTAGAGAATAGGGTTGAGCATTCAATAGGTCCATAGAAGTAAAGAGTCTTCAAAAGAGTAAAAGTGAAGAGGATCGTATGAACATGTAATTCATAAGACTAGAACAACAAACTAGTTTCTAAGCAAAGAACATAGGTGTAGTTTAACGAATGAATAAGTCATACAAAGGTAGACTGTATTCAGGAGAGAAAACTTGATTGAAAGAGAAACTATGTTTGACCCATGCATGATCCACTTGATTTAAAAATGAAGAATATGTAATGTATTCAACATGAGGAAAAACTAATAGAGGGACTATTAATTTAGAACGTTAACTTCGCAATAGTATAAAGATAAAGGAGGAAATATGTGCAACATGGTCATAAGAGAAAAAAATTTAGAATTAAAGATGACGGGTTAAAGAGTAGTATATGGTAAGAGGACTATGAAACGTAAGAAAGGGTTTGAAATATGATGGAAAAGTTATAAATAAAGAGGTTGTGAGATTCAAGCAAGTGCTAATTAATCAAATATCTCTGTTGATAACTAAGTAAATCTACATATGAGAATGTATTAAGGGAATGTTTGAATACAAGTATTCCAAGTCTTAAAATCATCTTCTCTTTCATATATTCCTTAATGAGAGTAAGGTGGGAATGAAATGATAAGAGAAAATGAATCATATACGGTGCATAACTACCTTGGTGGGGTCATCTAGTGAATGTAATAGTGACATACTATATGATGAAGTGTGATAAGAAATAAAATTCTTGTGTGATAGCAAGAATGATGAATAAGCTATTCCTATCTTAAATACTTCAATGTTAATGATGTTTATTGTATATAATCATATGAAAAGGATAGGTAGTAAAAAGTAAAGAAGTAATGAATGAGTAGAGAGATATGGGAAAACACTAGCTTTGTGTAATATGTGAATTTGTTTTTACATGTATGATTTTTTGAAGGCATATTAAGGTATGAAAGTTGGTTCTATGTATGATTTCAGTGTATTTGTGTAAGCTATATGTTAATTAAAGGCGTATGATAGTTGTAGTAATTCATACCTGATATGCATCTTACTATTGTGTATTTGTGATATGGTGATACGGTTTGGATGATGTCAGAACACATGGAGAGATACCCTGAACAAGGTAGTCATACTTATTCACTCATATTAATAGAAAGGGATGATAATCAGATTGTCTGGACAAGCAACCCTAATGAGGTGTAGCTTGTTTTACCTAGCTCTAATATAACTGAGTGATGGTAATTGAGTATGATTAATTCTTGAATGACTGATACAATTGTGGATTACATTATTACTATGGTTGAAACCCTAAAATTATATAATACGATGGTTACACTTTGAATTGTGTGTGGGCCCATAACCCACAGGTCCCAGGATCGAAACAGGATAGTATGGAATGAGGTGGTAATGCTTCACCTCATGCATCCATGACCCAATGGGGATGCCAAGAGTAGTATTGTGCAATTGATTGTTGAATCTAGCCTTTTAATTCAAGACTGTTTTGCTATTTGAATAGCACTTTATTAAAGTTTAAAACAGCATGGTGAACTCGCTTTTGTCACTTAAAGGTGATACAGAACAATAGAACTTTCTGAGCCGCATAAGTTGAGATAGTTGTATCAGAGTATCAGAGTTGCACAGCGAAAGCGTGATGGTTTATCTTTGCATTCTATGTTTGACTGTGGCATAAAGAATTTGCTTGATATCATTGAGAACTATTTGAAATATGTTGTGATGTAGTAAAGAATTAAAAGATCTAATGTTCAAAACTACATTCAGGTATGAAATACAAGAATATAATGACATGGAAGGCTTTAGAAGCTTAGAATAACATTGAATGTATCTTTCTTGTAGGTTTATGTTTCGAGGACGAAACATTCTAAGGGGGGAAGAGTTGTTACGACCCCATCTGAGCTTAATTGGTAAACTAGGGTTTACCTAGACAATTGCAAAGATTAATTGGAATAATCATTCTTGAAATCTAATTAATGACGATAAAACAATTAGGATGTTTTAACTATGATAAGAAGTTTAAGTGTTCGTTTGCCTTGAGAATTAGGGTTTGAGAAGCATAGACCCTAATCGGCCCAAAATAGGGTTTTAATGACATATGAATACAGAATTTGATAAGTAGAATGTCTCACTAAATGATTTTTAGTATTTTATGTGTAACTCTTATTTACTTCAAATTTGGATATGATTTGTATTTATAAAATTTGAACAACATTAGAAAATATCATAATTTTTGAAGAATGTTCTGACCTGTTTATCGGTCGAGTTTCAAATTCGACCGATCATATTTCCAGATTTATATAGCAGTGTGGTAATTGAATTTTATCTTTTTATTGGTATATCCAATTGATCTCAAATTTTAAATTTGATTTAAAAACTCAGTTTTAGACACTCTGTTAAATTGGCATAATTTTTGGATGACTTTTGATCTCTACAGTGAGGGTGTCGGTCGAGTTCTGTGCAGGGCAAACTCGACCGAATCTGCTGCAGACTGCAATATAGCAGTGCACTGTTCTATTTTTAATTATTTATTGGTAACTCAAACTGATCTCAAATTTTAACTGAAGCTTTATAAATCAATTATAAACAACGTGCTAAATTCCCATAATTTTTGGAGAAGGTTTGATCTCTGAAATAAACGAATTACAGTAACTTTGTATAACTGAATATTCAGCCAATATAATTAAAGTTGAGTGTTGGGTCAATATGCAATTGACCCAAGCAGCTCAAATTGACTTATATGATCGACCACACACACACACAGCTCTCATTCTTCGTCATCCATCCCATAGAAACGAAAATCTAGAGAGAGAGGGAGAATTAGGGCTTGAGTGGAGAAAGAGGAGGAATTGCTGACCTAGGGTTTTGCGGTCCGAGGAATGGTGAAATCAAGTAAGTTTGGATCCTTTGCATAGACTTTTATGGTGAATCTTCTCTCTTATGTCAAGATTCCGTCCATGCTCTTATTTGATCCAAGATGATGTCGAAATTCCCTCTTTTCTCACCCTTTCTTCATAATCCCTCATTTTCAAGGTTTCCTAGTTGAATGGAAGAAGAATTGGAAGATTTGCTAGGGATTTGATATGAGTTCGAGATCCCCTGAGTTGAGCTGCATTTTTGAGGTGTTTTCACACCTTGGGGTGAGTGGGTTCTTCCTTTAAACAGTATAATGCACGAAATTTGATTATAGCATCTAAATCCCTAATTGCTTGGTATGTGATTCTAAACCCTGAAATGTCCGTTTAATTTAAGTTGTTGCAATTTGATATGATATGGATTCCTTCTCTGTTTGAATGACACCTTGATGGTAGATTCATATCAGAAACGTATACAACACATCCTAGAAAGAATGCTTTTCAGATTTATACCATATGATGTAATTAGGGTTTAATCTAATTGAGATATCTCTAGAGTTTCAACCTTATTGAAAAGGACTAGTAAACTTATAAGTGGTTAGGATGTACCTCATGGATTACCTTATTTGAATTTTATCCTTGGTGCATGATATCTCAGTGAATAGCATGGAAACTTAAATTTAGTTCAATTTCCATGGTTTCATACATATATCGATTGTATATGATTTGTTGAAAATAATCTTTATTTAGTGAATGTTTATATCCTATGAAATCCTTATGAGAGCCATGTGACAAGTGAATGAGGTAAATGAAAAGGTGAATGAGGAAAATGCAACACTAAGAGTAGGGTGTTGGCATGTGATGAATGAATAAGGCAAATGAAACCCTAAGGATAGGGTGTTCAATGAATCATGTTATGGTAATATGAAAGGTCTCGATATGAGATGTGGTGATACTTAACTGTTGAATTGTATGTTTCTAGTGCATTTAACTTTATATGCTTGTTCTCTCTGAGTTGGTATCTACATACTGCAGGGCTTCTTATATTTCAATACATATCTCGTAAATTGCAGGTGATGAGATATGACATGCCCTAGGAAGGGATGTTACTGAGTCATGTTGAAGATGACAAATGATATATATGTGTTTTCAAGTGATACCCAGAATGTGAAATAAGTATGAAATGTGTTTTTTCTGTTTAATTGTTTATATGTTAATCAGTTAATAGACTTAGGTGCCCTAACACCGTAGAACCCCTTTGAGAGGTCTGCACCAGGGGGGTGAAACTCGTGTTGCAACATTAACCGTGCGGAGTCATGGTGGCACAAGGACAGAGAGGCAGTGTTCAACAATAATCCGTGCGGAGTCACGGTGGCACTGGAGAAAATAGGGATTATTGCAACAAGATCCGTGCGGAGTCATGGAGGTAACCCCGTGAGACTCTCCGCCTGTGTACTCAGGTTAGAGGAGGAGTCTAGAGCACTCAGAGTAGTGCATTGAGGCCGGAGAGCCTATGAGTCAGGCCGGAGAGCCTGGGGTCCTGTGGCAGAATAGGGCTGGCGTCAGACTTAGCATTTCCCGGGTGTGTCGCTAAGTCTTGTACGGTGGGATCATAGTTCGCTATGGATCTTTATATGCAGAGTACACTGCATATGATTAGGGCATAAGTTAAAATATGATCATATAAGTTCACAGAGTTCCTTATAAATGAAAGAGTTAAGGAAGACTAGAGCATAGTCTTCTAGTAGTTATTCTTTGGATGCAATATTTACATTCTTGTTATTTCAATTATATTGTTTTAGAACTGCTCAGTGTAGTATTTATTGTTGTTAAATTTCATATCGTTTACTCAAAGTTATATCTGTAATCACATTAGTGCCTTAGACTGTTTCTTTGAAGTACTCATTCACTGAGCGAGTAGGCTCACCCCTCTACTCAAACATTTTTAGGGTTAACCGCGTGGACTTGAAGATGATCAGAGCGTCAGAGTAGATCTGCCACAGGAGTCAAGTACGAGATTAGTTGAGTTAGTCGGTCCTTGTCACTCTAGGTCCTCAGTAAGAGTTAAGAGAGAGAGTTGTAATTACGATGTGTAATATTGTTCCTCTTTTGATATGTATGCTAATTAGCAAGCTTTATGTGCATAAGGTGTGAGAGACATCATGAATGTTTATACATGTATCTTTACTATTAAAGTCTGATTAGTAAAAAGAAATGTTCAGATTCCTTTGTTAAGATGTTATGTGGTTCAATGCGGGCAAACAAGAGTTTTAAAGAAAAGAAAAAAGTTAAGGGCATTCTTTGTGTTACATATAAGTCCTATCTTATGCCCTAATCTCATGATTTGAGGAAATTGTGAGATCGGGGTGTAACAACGACACTTACACTAGATATGCCAAGTTGGCAAGCCACATAAAGCGGATGTGGAGGCCAGGTTGGACTATAACGCACATAAGTAGAAAAGGCAATAGGTTGCTGATGAGTTGGCCAAGTCAAACAATCAAAACCATGTGGCATACATTGAGTATGTCTCACCCCCAACGGGGTGCTTTAGTTTAATTGCTAGTGACTATAATGGTAGTAGTACTACCATATTTACTAATTCTTGTTTAATTAGTGATTGTAAGCTTTCGTTTGATAATGCTCATAAGAGGAGGGTGGGATTTAAAAAAAATCTTTTTGCATTATGTCACTAAATTTTTTGCATGAAGAATCATTTGAGGCACCGAATATGATATCATCAACATATATTTGAACAACAAGGAAATCTGATTTGAATGTTTTAAAGAACAAAGTAGAGTCTAAATTTAGAATTGAGAAACCATTATCAAATCGATAGTTTTTAAGTCTTTCATACCAGTTTTGTGGTTCTTGCTTAAGTCCATAAAGTGTTTTCTTAAGTTTGTATACATGATCAATTTTGTCAGGATTTTGAAATCTAGGTGGTTGGACAACATATACTTCTTCTTCTATGATCCCATTTAGAAAAGCACTTTTTACATCCATTTGGAATAGTTTGATGTCTTTGTGAGCATCTATAGCTAATAGCATTCTAATAGCTTCAAGTCTAGCTACGGGTGCATAAGTTTCATCAAAATCTATTCCTTCCTATTAGTTATACCCTTGAGCCACTAGTCTAGCTTTGTTTCAAACTACCTCCCCGGCTTCATTAAGTTTATTTCAAAAAACCCACTTAGTTCCAATGATGGTTTTTTTTGTGGTTTAGGAACTAAGTCCCATACATTGTTTTAGCGAATTGATTAAGTTCTTCTTGCATAGCCATTATCCAATATTCATCTTTTAGTGCTTCATTTACCTTTTTAGGTTCAATAATTGATATGAATGTTGTATTTGCAACATCTCTAAATGATGATCGGGTTTTTACTTTATCAAAAGGATTTCCAATGATTACATCTTGAGGATGATCTTTGTTTAGTCTAGGCATATGTTGTTTTGGCTCATTTTGTTGATCAATTTCAAAATTTTGATATTCTTTTGTAGACATAGTTAGGTCATCAATTTGATGAGTAATGTCATTTATATTTTCATTTTTAGTTTCTTCATTTTGAGTTGTTATCTCATGAAAGGTGATATGAATTGATTATTCAACTTTTCTAGAGATGGTATTGTAGATTCTAAAATCTTTTCTAGAAGTTGAATATCTTAAGAAGAATTCTTTATGTGATTTGGGATCAAATTTGTCTCTATCATCTTTGTGTTTAGGATATAACATGGTGTCTAAAGGTATGAAAATAATCAACTCTCGGTTTTTTGTTGAAGATTAGTTCATATGGGAGTTTCTTAAGATGAGAATGTATGGTTACTCAATTTAATACATAACATGATGTATTTACCGCTTTAGACCAAAATGTTATAGGTGTATTATGTTCAAGTAACATTGTTCTAGCCATTTCTTGTAAAGATCGATTTTTTCTTTCTACTATGCCATTTTGTTGTGGAGTGTGTGGGGCTAAAAAACTTTGAGTGTATCCTTGAGATGTACAAAATTCTTCAAAGATGTGATTTTCAAATTCCCCACCATGATCACTCCTAATTGTACATATTTTATTTTGTAGTTGATTTTCGATCTTAGAACAAAATTGGATAAAAATTCTAATTGTATCATCTTTATTTGAAAGAAAATGAACCCATGTATATCTACTATAATCATCTACAATGACAAAGCAATGTCTTTTTCCACCAAGAGATTGTGTTCTCATATGACCAAACAAATCCATATGAATAAGTTCCAATGATCTAGTAGTCCTAAGCAATGTATTAGATTTGAAAGGAGCTTTATTTTGCTTGCCTAGAGTACATGGTTCACACTCTTCATGTTTATCAAAATATATTTTAGGTAAGCCACGTACAAGATCATATTTAATTAACTTTTTGATAACATGTGAGCTTGCATGACCTAATTTTCTATGCCATAGTTGTAAAGATTCATCTTTTGCAAGAAGACATTTTCCAATAACAGCTCGCATAGAATTAGGTCTGATTATGTATAGATTTCCTATTATCTTTCCTTCATAAACAACATTATTAGTGTTTTTAATTAGTAGTTTACAACAAGTTTTATGGAATAGGACATCATAGCCACTATCACATAATTGAATAACACTGATTAAATTGTGATGCAAACTATGAACAAGTAAAACATTTTTTATTTGAAGATTTGTACCAATATTACCTATTCCAACAAATTTTCTTTTAGCATTATCTCCAAATGTGACTGTTCCACTTTTCTTTTCTTTAAATGTTTGGAAACCTTCTTTATTTCCTGTCATATGCTTGGAGCAACCACTATCAACCACACACTCCTGCAAGAGAAATAGGTTTTGGTACCCATGTGATGGTCCTTTTGGTTGGGAGCAATTTAGATTACATTATTTTGAAAAGATTTAGTAGATCTTGAGCAACAAACTATATATAATTACATGATTATTATCTAAATATTTGAATCTGAATAGAACTATTCTCAGTCGACAATTTTCTCAATTGAGAGTGGTTTTGATCGAGGTTTTTGTCAGTCGGATGATTTTCAAAAAATGCAGGCTTAAGACAGATACTTTCTTGGTCGACTATTTTCTCGACCGAAGAGTGTCTCGGTTGAATATTTTCTCGACCGAGAATGTTTCTACTTGTTTTCAGCAATTTTATTAATTTTAGTTTGAGCATTGATTACTTCAATTATGCAAGGCAATGATGAGTTTATTTGAGATAAGACATTTATGAATGTCAAAGTTAAGTTTTAGGTCAAATCTCAACTAATCATCTTCAAGTTTCCTAAGTTTGGGGTCTTGGAACCCAAACTAAGTCAACATCTTTTTTCTTATAGGGGCATGAAAATGAGTAATGTCCCAGATGTAGCAATAGTGACAACATATGGAATCAATTTCATATCTCATCTTATCAATGTGATTATGAGTTGAGTTGTTCTTGGGTGCGTATATCACTTTGGTCTTGGGTACTTGCGTTTTTCTAGATTTGGATTTTTGATGAGATTTGTCTTTGGGTACATAACCTAAACCTCTTCTTCCAATTTGACCAGAAGAATTGTTCTAAATTTTTATCAAGAATGTGTTTTTCTTTAAGTTACTGATTTTTTTTGTAATTTTGCAATTTCATCCATTTTCTTTTTAATATTTAATTTTGCTTGATCTAGATTAGAAGATAAACTATCTCTTTCTTTGAAAATAACATCATACTTTGAATGAGTGCATAAAATAGGTTGAGTTTGAAGATCATTTATTTTAGCCAGCAATTCAACCTTTTCTTCACAAAGAAAATTATAGTTTGTTTCTACAGCAAGCACTTGATGTTATACTCATTAATCGAATATTTTAGGGTATTTCTTTCAGATATGAGACTTTCATTTTCAGAAGAGAGAGTATATAGTTTAGCATGCAAATCATCATTTGTCTTTGCAAGCTTCTTTAATTTCTTCTTGCAATCAATGTATTTGTCATGTAATTCTTGAAGACTAGTAACTAAATCTTCTTTATATGGTTCAAGAAGTTTTACCTCATTTGAATCTTCATTCTCATCTTCCTTGGCCATAAGACATTCTACATTTTCTTCTCCAATTTCGATATCATCACTTGACTCATCCCAAGTAGCTTTGTAGGCTTTATCTCCCTTATCTTTCTTCTCAGATGATGATTTCTTTCCTTTCTTTACTTTAGGACACTCATTTTTCACATGTCTCTTTTTGCTGCATTCAAAGCACCTAAGAGAAGAAGAGGAAGAAACACTAGAGTTTTTGTTAGATTTATACCTCCTATATTTCTTACCATTTACAATGAGTGCATCTTCTTCATCATCTTCTTCACTTGGTTCATCACTTTCTTGAGTGATGACCTTTGATTGGACCTTTGTTGTAGCTTTTAGGGCCATGTCCTTCTTTCTTCCTTTTTGAAGTTCAAGCTCCAATCTTTCTTCTTCCTCTAGGGTGACCTCATGGGTCTCTAGGTTGCCAATGAGTTGCTACATCCTTAATCTGGTGAGATCATTGGCTTCTTCAATGGCTGTCACATTTGGCTTGTACTTTGGAGGCAAAGACCTAAGAATTTTGGGGACTTGATCTTCTTCACTTATAGATTTTCCTAATGCACTTAAACCATTAATGATAGTAGAAAATCTTGCATACATATCACTTAATAATGCATATTCATCTTAGTTTTACTCGTCATTTCTGACCCAATTTTGCACTGAAAGCTCTTATATGCCCCCTGAATGTGCTCATATACAGTTTTCCTCAGTTTCAAATGATTACTTAGAGTTTTGATCAAATCCATTCATCTTCATTACATGATTAAGCATGGCACTATGTGCACAAGTGTAGGAGGTGGTGGTCCTACTAACCGACTAGCGGGCCCAAGAAACTTTTGATCATTTAGACCCTTTTTTGATGTCCAGTTCCTTCATCAGAAAGCATCCTCATCCGTCAGAGGATTCATCAACGCAGGCCCATCGACCCATAGAAATAGCGCCTCCCCCCCCTTCGTGGGGTGGGTTTAATCCATGAGGGTCGTGAGCACGGCATATAGCTTCGACCGCGGAATACAACTTCGACCATGACATGCCCACACGACCTCGATCATGGCCAAGGGGACAAAGCCACGACTGATACACCCAGTGCGATTGAGGCAAGACACCTCGACTGTGATTGGGTCTAGTGTCCCCACCGCGACTGAGGCCCAAGGTAGCTCAACCACCCACACGACCTCGATCGAGGAATGTGAAACTCACCTCGACCGCGACTGCAGCCAGTACCTTGACCGCGGAGTTAAGTCGGTGTTGGCCTCGGCTACAGAGTTAAGTCGGTGGTCTACACCTATAAATAGACGACTTCCCCATCCATTTGAGGGATCTCTTCCGCTCCACGATGTCGAGAGGTTGTCGCTCTGTGCCCAGACAAACAAGATGATCATCTGCTGTCAAGACTACCTATGTGGTGTCCTTGCTACTCCACCATCTCCACTCCATCAAGATCTACTTCCCAGACACGAAAGTGGTGGGATTTCAGATCTATATAACCTTCATCCATCAACCATCTATCGCTCCATCTGCTGCGAGCAAGAGCATGAGAAGAGAAGGAAGAAGGAGAGAGAATATCACCCTCATCTTCCTTGGTGTTCCTGCCCTCCTCATCCAGATCTTCCCTACCATCGTGTAGAAGATTGTTTCTCCATTGAGTCATGACCATCTTCTTCACCATGACCATGGCAGAATCTTCCCTCTCTCTTATTTCTTTTATTCATATCATGAGGAATGAGTAGTCCATTTCGCTGGGGTGCGGAGACTAGCCCTGCTACCCATGCTTACATGTCCATTTTATAACATTCCATGGCTTGTATATAACTTTCTATTTCATTATTTTTTTTGTCAGTAACTTTCTATTTCATTGTTAATCGTTTAATGCATGCTTTGTGGATTGATCACCTGCCTTGCATGATCTATTATATTCCTTTGTTGTGAGTACTTCAATACTTAGGATTTGAATATCAATTAACATGGTTGATGCCCAGACGAGAACTTCCAAAGGGATATCTTCGGAGTAGTAAGTGTGAGACCCGTGGGTAATAAGACATCGAGCCCATGGAGATTCTTACGCAAACTCTATTTCCTAACGGATATTTTGCTACTCCATTTGGATAGTTGTATCCTGCCTAGATGTGTTTTGGATATGTTTGCATGTGTAGTGGTGGTGAAACCTGATTCCACCCTAGTGATTCCCATCATTAATCTAAACTTAGTTTTAATCCTACTCTTTTACTTTCCTTGTAATTAGTTTAACTAAACCCAAATCAATTCTTGTTATAAATATTAGTCTTAGTTGATCCAGATTCGACTAGCAAGATTCTTAAAAACATTGTCCCTTGGGATTCAGTCCTTAACTATACAGTGATAAGATCCGTCCGCTTGCGGGTGGTACTATTGCACAAGGTTTTGGTAAAAACTTAGGGATTTCAGCCCGAAGTGAGTTTGATAGTGCAGTAAAAAGCCACACGTCAATCACTAATGGATTCATTTGGTTGCATGCAAAACTGTTCAAATTTTTGTTTAAGCATACCAATTTTAGAATTTTTAACTTTAATGATTCCTCCATGTGTAATGGAGAGTCTATGCCATATATCATAAGCAGTTTCACATGAAGATATTCTATTGAATTCACTTATAGAAATAGAGCAATATAGTATGCTTACCGCCTTAGCATTTAGTTCATCTTGTTTTACAGTGTTTGGATCCCACATAGCATACTCAGTTTGGGGAAGCTCATAATGTGTAGACACCATCCTCCATAGATCCCATCTAATTCCTTGGAAGTAGAATTGCATTCTTTTCTTCTAGTAGTTTTAGTTGCCCCCATCAAATGGTGGTGGTCGAGACACATGGGTTCCCTCTAAGTTAAGGTTGTTGAGTAGGCCATTCCCCATCCTTCAAGACCTGTTAAGGCTCATTAAAGACCTGCTCTAATACCAATTGAAAGATCTAAAGGGGAGTGAATAGAGCTTTTTGATATTTTAAAATAATTAAACAATTAAACCAAGAAGTAGGAGGAAACAAAGAAGACACAAGTATGTAGAATGGTTCCTACCTTTAAAATCAAAGGTATTCAGTCCACTACCCGATTGTTTTCGACTAGTATTTTGAAAGCAATTTATTTAATTACCTCATGAGGATGTTACATAAAATACAATTACTTTCCTTCTACACCCTTAAAGTAGCCTTCACCTGAAGTAGCCTCAACCTCCTTGAAGCAGCCTTCTGAAGTAACTCCAAGTCCTCGGAGCAGCCTTCACCACCTTTAAGTAGCTCCACCACCTTGAAAAGGCCTTCTCCACCAAGAAGTAGCTCCAAGAACCTCCTTTCAACAGCCTCCAACCTAGGAGTAGTCAAGGAGAACAAAATATAATAAAAGAGATCAAGATTGGAGGAAACGAAAAACTTAACCAATTGAGTACAGTTCCTTGATCCTATATCAAGTGTTAGACCTCTCAAACAACTAAGGATGGACGTTTCTATAAGGTGGCTAAGAGGTTATAGCTATAGGACACAAAATTTGAGCTCAAGGAAAGATGGCAAGAGTAAACTTTGCTTCTTGCTCACTAGAGTTGATTCTCAAGTGTGGTTGTGTGTATTGGGTGTCCTAAGGCCTCTCCTATTTATAGGGTTGAGTTTCAAGGGCTTAGGGACATTCTAGAAGGTTTATAGAGTGTTCTTAGTCCTCAACTCGTTGTTAGGTGTCCACTAATTGTATTGCAATGGCTAATTGTTTCGTGCTGAAAAGTGCAATCCAGAAACTATCTCGGTCGAGAAGTTTGTCGACCAAAGTGTGTCTCGGACGAGCATTTCTTCGACCGAGGGAGGGTTTGGAGTAAATTTGTTGCAACTTTCATTTCCAACTTACAACTACCACCTACTCTCAATCTAACAGCTATGGAACCTACTCGAAGGTCTATCTCAGTCGAGAATGTTGTCGACCGAGGGCTGTTCTAGGGTTACATGAGCAGGTCAATAATCATTTCTTGTGACTTAGACTGAGGTGGTTCTCGATCGAGAATTTTGTCGACCGAGAGTGTCTCGGTCGAGAAGTTTGTCGACTGAGAATGTCCATGTTTCAATATGTTGAATCATCTACTAAGTGTGTGTATCAATGTATAATTATGATTCTATCTTAGGGGAGGATCTATCTAAGTGTTGTGAGTGGATAGGGAATATCTTACGCTTGATATACATGATATCTATACACTTGTACATTATATACTTGTACAAGTTTTTACATTGAGTACAATTATAAAAATAAAAGCAGTTTAATCATATTGATCTTCCAATTTGTATTGATCTTGAACTATCCACTGCCTTATTTGTTTTATCCCTGAAATACTCAAATAGCAAGTTATATCCGCAAGAATGAAATGTTTTTCATCATCAAAACAAAGGGTTTAATAATGTCTAATTTAGCCAACAATACTAAATATGTTCAATTAGATACTATCTAATATGTAGTTAGTGTTTTTCTTCATATAATGCCCACTACTTAGATTGTGATTTGCAAAGTTTTGCATCTCCTTATTTCTTTCTCACATCTCGTGATTTTCCAATGTTGATATTTTTCTTTCTGTTAACCTTGTATATCAATTTTCTCTTACTACCTCCCAACCTTCCAATGAATGATATTAATTCTTTTTCATTCAAAAATTTTCCCTCACAAAGTCAAATTCATTCTGACATATTTTCTATAACTGGATGTGTCTGATTATGTCCTCTACTTGACGTTTGTATTGTAAAAAAAGTGACGACTATGTTAAAGTGAATGTACATCCATTAACTATAACTCTACTCCTATCCTCTCTCCTATTGTTTTCTCATTGAAACAAATTTCTACTAGTAAAATATTCAAATGACTATCTACACTTCCTCATCCATATAAAATAGAAAACTACGCATCATTCAAACAATAAAATATAAGTGCATAAGTATTTTGATCAAATGGGTATCTCATAGAACCTATTCTTATGTAATTCTGACCCAAAGGAGAGAGGAAGGTGCAACAAATCCACTCTCTCCAAGGAGCGACGTTAAGTTCTCTCTTCTTTATGCCACTTTAAATATATCAATACTTATATGCTATTTCTATAAGAGTGAATTTGTTCATAGATTAGAGTATGTCACTTTGTATTTTGTCAAAGATTCTATCCGATTAAATACAACATTTGAATATATTTCTCTCTGACGTTGCATCTCCAATAAAGCATTACATGAGTTAAACTAATACTAAATATGTCGTTGAATAAGATACCAACAAATATGTAATCAGTATTCTTATCAAAAATTGTGCATTCACTTGGATTGTATAATTTTGAAAGAGTTACAGTCCTCCTTATTTCTCTGTCATCTCATATTCTCTATGTCAATTTCTCTTACTACCTCCCACCTTTCCAAGTGTGGAATCCTACTAATTCTTTCACATTTAATTTTCTCTCGCTTAAGTCACATTAATTCAGCATTTTATCATAAGTGAATGTGTCGATTTAATTACACCCCCTATTTCTCTTGGTTTGTCTCTTGGATCTTATTTTAAGTAATTTGACAACGTTTAAGATTGAAACATGTATTCACTAACTATAGATTTCCCTTTCTTCAAAAAAAAAACTATAGATTTCCCACCCTTTCTCCGTTCGGTAAGTTATAGGAACATTTCCAGTTGAATCAACTTCCTACTAATAAATATTTTTAAACAACTTATTGTACGGGTTCATCCAAGTAAATAGAAATCTACACATCACGCTAACAACAAAATAGAATTGCACTTGTAATCTGACCATTAGGTTTCATAACTCACTATTTTATGTAATTCTTATCAAAAGGAAAGAGGAAAGTTGTCATTCGTTCATCTCTTATTGTCGACTCTTCCATATACTCAATTACCTCTAGCAACCGTTCAGGTTCCATCAACCAGTGGCATGGCATTCTCTCTTTTCTCTTCCACCCTATCAATATGTATATCTATATATACTACTTCTATAAGAGAAAATTGGTTAAACAGATTAGAAAAATACTACTTCCTCATTTCTCAAAAGTTCTAGTCAATTAAAAATCTAACGTTGGAATATACTTCTCTTTGTTTAACATTTTTAATTAAACATTCCTCACATTTATGAGAAAGTAAAAATGGAATTCTCTCTTACCCGGTCACCTTCCTTCCCATTACTTCCACGTCAGCATATAGGCAAACCTTTTTCCGTCGCTATCATTCCCCTTGCTCACATTGATTTTACATATTACGGTCAAACAACCTCATGGAAAAAAAATTATTATCGAGAGAACCGCCCCCATAGAAGCGCCACTTTGTGACCCCCCAGACAGCGTAAAACTCTCGGGTTCCGAGTTGGCCGGTATGCACGACGGGTATCATTTTGGAAGCGGCCGTTCAGGTTCCATCAACCAGTGGCATGGCATTCTCTCTTTTCTCTTCCACCCTATCAATATGTATATCTATATATACTACTTCTATAAGAGAGAATTGGTTAAACAGATTAGAAAAATACTACTTCCTCATTTCTCAAAAGTTCTAGTCAATTAAAAATCTAACGTTGGAATATACTTCTCTTTGTTTAACATTTTTTATTAAACATTCCTCACATTTATGAGAAAATAAAAATGGAATTCTCTCTTACCCGGTCACCTTCCTTCCCATTACTTCCACGTCAGCATATAGGCAAACCTTTTTCCGTCGCTATCATTCCCCTTGCTCACATTGATTTTACATATTACGGTCAAACAACCTCATGGAAGAAAAAAAAATTTATCGAGAGAACCATCCCCGTAGAAGTGCCACTTTGTGACCCCCCAGACAGCGTAAAACTCTCGGGTTCCGAGTTGGCCGGTATGCACGACAGGTACCATTTTGGAAGCGGCCTCTAGGTATCGAACTCGGGTCCCTTCATGAGGGGACACCATGACAAACCACCTGAACCACTCATCTCCGGCCATGGAACAAAATGTTAGGAGAGTATACACATGCTTAAAATTTGTCTAGGTCATGCTTGCCATAAAAGTGTATATATTTTTATATGGGAGAAGTTTATAAAGAAATGAGTTTTACCATTTTACTTTTTTTCAAATTGGTTGACTGAAGCGATAAACTCTAAATCATACATTGAGGTACTTTCATATATATTATTCAGATTTTTAATTATTTTTACAATATTAAAGGCGTATAATAAATAGCTAGCAAAGGATATTGCAGAAGAGTCAGAGGGCATTCGTGAGCAAGAGAAGAAGCAACAAGGGCAGGAGTGGTTGGTCACCTAAGAGAGACATAAATTCGAACCATACATATAAGTATTTTTTAAGTTACTATCCTCCCAATGTCTGGCCTTCACCACATATTGTGGGACAAGTGGAGAGAAATCTCTCTCTTAATCCCATGACTACAATAAATAACCCAGTGAATACTTCAAAGTCAAATTATCTTATATGTAAGTAAAATATAAAACTAAATAAATATTATAACATTTTATTATTTATATTTCCTACTAAAATCAAGCCATTACTAAAAATAAACTGATTTTGTTCGTTACGTGCATGGCACGTGTATGCTTACTAGTTAAATCAAAAGGATAACTTTTATGTTATGTACCTTTGTGTTGCCGGAGATAGCTACCGAGTAGAAGCCACAATTCTCAATAGGTAAATAGAACATTGATTGCTGGCGAAGGCATCTCTGCGGCTTTGGAGGCTCTAGTTCTGGTATTGTGGTACCGATGAATGTGGCTACCATCACAGGCAACATCCTCAGTCGCAGAGGCAAGGTGTTTTCAAACTGCAGTCTCCAGTGCAAGATTGGGAGTTATGAACAAAAAATGTTCTCTCTCCTCTCTTTTTTTAGACGTCTCTCTTTCTTTTTATCTATACTTTCCTCCTCTCTCTTTTTTTCCTATTTAAATTTTTCTCCTATTTCGATTGCATGTTAAAAGTATGTACATGATTTTATTTGCAAAAGTAGAGATATGTTACTGGCAAAAGTGGGCTGATAACCCACTTTCTCATAATCGGGTGGACGATCATCACGTGGAGGAGCGATTGTGCGTAAAGTTTTTCTTTTTCGAAAAGGTCCTAATGTGGATAATAATTTATATAAAATATATGTTCTCTATTTCCGCCTATATTTTACTCAAAGAAAAAAAGGTAGCATTTGAAGAGACATGCATATCCGTGGAGAGTTCGTATTTTGGGAACAAATGAGAGTTAATGCTACATATCGACATGTTGCAGCTTCAACTACATAGCCTTCTACTACATACCTATGCTATGATGCAAACAATTGCTGACATCAGATTTCCCACAGTTCACAGTAAAGAAGTCTGATGCGATGCTTATAGCAACGTGAACACAGATGGAAAGCGCCATGTGTAAACTAGATGCTATCAGGTACGCAACCTTCACGATCTCATGGCATAATATGGTGGTCGGAACATTGAAATCTCAAAAATACTTTGCCATTGGTTGCGTAGTTATGGGCTACTGGGGCTGAAGCCCCTTCCCCTCTCCCCCCAAAATAACGTCAAATACATATCTTCTTGTATTCAAGAAGATGTAACATTACATACAAAATCATGGTTTCGTTTTAGACAAAGAAAGTGTGTTGTTTGGATTCCAATTTCAACGACAATATTTTTTTTACTCAGCCTCCCATGTTGTAAAATCAAACTATATTTACATATACATTGATTTTAGCACCCCCCCCCTCCTTAATATAAATTTCTAGATCTGCCACAGTTTGCCATAATATTTCAACTGCCTTACTAGCACACAACTTGTACATGATAATACATTAATTTCACAAATTATCATATAAATGTAATCAAGATTTCAGTCACAACCATCATGAGGTCGTTACGGAAACGGCCTTGTTAGCCCACAACTTATATATTAACAATAAAGCAAGCTGAAAATCCTCTCCAAGCCCTGAAATCGTCTAGAATATTACATGCAATTGCCTAATAAATGGCACCTTCAACAATCAACTGCAGTGTTGGCCTGTCCTAGAAAAGTAACAAAGATGAGGTTATATAGCAGATCGCCCTTTCGTAGTCGCGTCGCACCATCGCCTGTATTCTCCTCTCGTGTGTCAAACATGTTAAACTAATTGTCACGCGCTGCATCAAAGATTGACGAGATTCAACAGAATATTCAGAAACACTTAAAAGATACCCCACTCCCAAAATACAAACGCCCGCTGTCTCACTCACATAGAAGATACTGCTCCTGAGGAGCTTATCGATAGAAACAGAGACATTGCACATTAAATTATGGCGCTACACCATTATCATCTTCCAGAAAAGGTGATAAGCCCACGGGTTGAGATACCGGTGGGCGTTGGTTATTAACGTGTTTGTATGTCAGTTATGGAGTGATAAGCGATCGAGCGTGTAGTCAGGTCCTACAAGGATGCAAATAAACTAAAAGCATGAAACACGTTGATAGCCATCTTTCACCAACAATTGCAAAAGTTTTTTTTAGATACTTTTTCATGTACTCTCCTAGAGGGACCCCATTGCAACCGCAGATACAAGGTTTTTATGTTGTTGCTTCTTCCTTATTCAAGTGTACTAGCGGGTTTTAAACCCCCGACATGCTCTACAACGAGATGCAGGCTTTACCGCTGAGTCAAGCGGTTAAGTGCACAATTGTAAAAGTTTGCAGATCTACCAGAGATAAATCCATCCACAGCTTTTAAAAAGAATCTCCTAAAACGGTCTAAATCTTATGTACCAATCCTCTGTCCCCGTCCCTATCCAGTAACATCTGATCCCTTGAAATGTGGGGCTCATGACGAAGTGTAAGGTTAGGATGTGTTAGCCATATTGTCTCGGACATAAAAGACGTGAAACGCTCCTAAAAAACATAACTTGTTGATGCGGACAGGTCGTTCATCATACTAGTATATGTCATCTTTTATTTGCAATAATTGCCATATTTGGATTTTCATTACATTTATTTCATATTAGGAACTACATGTAATAGTTGGGGGGTTATTTGTAACTTCTCTACTAATTGGTTTATTTTCTATTTAACTAGAGGAAATAAGTCTTTTAGGACTTTTCACGATCATTTAAATGTACTAATATCTAGAGTTATTGTACAGTTGTTAAAATTGATATATAAGATTGCAAGACGTTTGCATCAATTGGTATCAACAGGATGAGATCTAAACCCTTGGGCTATACAATAAGAAATAATAACTCATAAAAAAGGAGATTTAAAGAACAAACTAACCCAAAAAGGAGATTTTGTATATTTATCCTTGTCATCAGAGTATATCAAGTGTGGAAACAATCTAGTCAATGATCCATCTGGTTTTCCTAAAATCAAGTCAACCGAGACGCAATCAATGCAAATGCATCGGTACGCTTTGAAAAGAACAGATATTGAACAATTAAAAACATTTATAGCAAAATATAGTACTTGGAAGGCCTTATTTTCAAAATTTATAACAAGCAATTTTCCAAAACAACATTTATCCGACAAGATGTTTATTTTGAACAATTCGCATAATGGGAACTCGTAAGCATGCTTATATATTTTATGTAGTTCCATCACCCCAACGAGATGGGGGAGGTCACTAGGCTCCTTCTATCCATATGGTGTAGGAGTTCAATTGACATATATGAGTTCGAGATTATTCGACATGTACAAGTTCCCCCCTCCAAATGAGGAGGTCATGACTTGTACTCAATATCAACAAGTATTACTGGCAGTCATAAATGGGCAACATCTTTATGTTTTTAAGTTTGTTTCAAAATTTGGTATAGGAAACGGAAGACTATTCAGTAGGAAACAGTAGCTCAAACAAATGCATAGCTAATATTTCCAAGAGGTACATACAAATATCATTCAATACTACTAGTCTATTCAAGGAGGAATTAATATAGAAGCGTACCTTTCACCGAAGATATTAGAGTACAGATCTCAACATGTAATAGATCAACCCTTGGAGTCAGATCCTAAATCAACAATATTGGATCAAGGGTCAAGATCATGATGTTTAAAAGATCATGTTTCAATGTCTAAGATTAGGGTTACTTATTCATATTAACCTTAGGGTTAGGTCATCCACTTATGATCAACAATATTTCAAGATGTCTAACTTTATTCAAGTGTCAAGTATATTTTTTAGTGTGAATGACCTACCTAGATGACACCAGCCTGACCTGAGGGAAGTCGCCCAAATCCTAGAATGACGGTTCGACCCCGTCCTTGGCCTCGGGGAGAGAAATGAGTGCTTTGACATGGCCTAGCTCGGGATTGAGTCTCAAAGTCATGTTCCAGAAAGTTTCAGAGTGCGGAAGGGAAACGAAACTAGCTATTTATATGAAAGGGATTCTACTGATACAAGAACTCTGGCTTCAGACTATTTTTTTCTTGACCCCAATTCAAGTAATTCCTTTTGGATATCATTTTTTTTATCCAATCTAAGTACTTTTAGAGACATATGTGTTAACCCTAATTTTATGATCATTATTCAAGGCATCGAGATGGTCGCAGTTGCTTGGTGTCGCGACCAGGATGTTGATGAGGAAGACCTCGGTTGTGGTTGTGGAGAAGGTGATGTCGCGACCGCGGTGGTGAAGTGTAGTACCACGATCGAAGGAGGCAGCAGTGAGGGTTGGCGTTGCTATTACGGGTGCGGTTGAAGTGACTGTCGACCGCAGGTGGAAGGTGAGGGGGATCGCAGTGTAGCAGAGCACAGAGGAGGATCACAGTTATAACCAGGAGGGGTCGCGGTCTGTGCTGGGGTGAGGAGATGGAGGTGTAGATCATGGGCTGCTGGTTGTGAGGGAGGACCACGATCACAGTAGGGAGATAGGTGTTGACCACAGTGTCAAGCAAGAGCCCGCGGAGCCTCTGACTTGGAACAGCAAAAAGGGCCTTGATTAAAGCATGGGATGCAGTTCTCATAGTCCTGCACAGATATGTAAGGTTTAATTAAAACCATGGATAAACCAAACACAAATAAGGATAATCCAATCAAGCTAAGTAAAGATGTATATGAGGAGATTTAGGCAATAAAAGTGAATGACCGGAGCAAAACTGGGCCAAGGATGGCGATTGCAACCTTGATGAATATGCATTCATTGGCATATTGTTGAATATGCGGGATGCAAGTTGATGTATCTCCTTGTATCCTTAACTCACAGGGTTAGCTGCAGGCTATACCCTGAAAATTAGGATTGTCTTCGGGTCATACCCTAATAAGAGTGTGGTTGTAGGCTGTGACTCAATATACAATCAGGGTTGATTGCAGACCATACCCTGACACAATTAGGATTGATTACGAGTCATACCCTGATTAGGGAATAGATACGGTATGTATTTCTCTAGCGGTGAGCCTATATACCTAGGCTAGCTAAATAGCAGTTTGACTTGTAATGTCAATGCAGGTGCACTCGTACTAACCGAGGGGGTGAGGTCATGGATCCAGCTCTTCCATGGACCTTGTGTGGAACTGATGCTACCTAATTTAGGTCGGTTGGAGCATGAGTGGTATACCTCATCTCCTCAGGGCATAAGATTGATTGTTGAAATATGATCAACTATGTAGCATATTTGCTTAAGATCGAATATGGAAATATTAAATGAGACTGCAATTGCCCCTGTATGTTATAGCTGATAAATGTTATACATGTTCTTTGTATTCCTTCTAAAAGTGATTAGATGATATATTATTCAATCACTGATATCTGAACTACTTAAATGGTGAGATTGCTCTATTCTACATATAACAAGTAATTATACCTGCTTAATTCAATAAAGGTTTCTCATGCTCTCTTTCATGAAGATTTATCTGTAATAATAATATTGTTGACAGAGAGTTATATCTCCCGTTGGGACTTTTATCTCACCCCGTAGGTTCAACAATTTTTTAGGTGGACGTGCACGAGGAGGTAGAGATCGTGTAGTAGAGAGTGAGCAGCAATAGCAAGGACAACAGTAGTAGGACAGGTTGAGTGTGTTTTTAGGTTTCTTATAGATATAGAGTCCTATATGTCGTCCTTGTACTCTCAGGTCCTTAGGAGATAATGTGTAAATAGTTTTCTAATCGATCTGAGATTTTGGCTTGAATGTCTCCATGTATAATGTTTCTTTTGTATATGTTTTGGTAAAGAAATTGATATCTCATATCCTTGCGATGTGATGGAACGATGTATGTATGAAATAAACCATGATATATATATATATGGTCTTGGTTCTTTCTATAAAGAGTTTCTTGGTAGTGGATTGCTTGGTAAAAAGGTTCTAATTTTTAGTGATTTTCGGTAATCCACTGCTAATGATTATTTCTACTAGTTTTATGTGATGTCATTGTTGGTTTGATAGAGGGTGTCATAATTTTTGGTATCAGAGCCTTAGGTTTGATGAGTCTACATGGACATAGGATTAAGGTCATTGAGTCTATTCTACTATCCTTCAGTTTTTCTTATAGTGACTTCTGCTTATATAGAAGAAGTAAAGCTTAAAGATGTATGGAGAATACAAGGAACATGTTGTTGAGAGAAATGTTGTTGCACCAGGAGGAGGTTCAAGGGATCAGGAAAGAGAAGAACAAGCACCTAAGAATCCCTAGTTGGATTAGACTATGCTGGAGAACCCTACTTTTCATGCTCTCTTTAGGTACTTCATGCCAATGGTAATGCATATGGCAGACAAGATACCAGCACTACCATCTAGTGCACCAGTCCCCAATGTAGAAGCTTCGAGTTCTGGTAAGACTTTCAAGCGGCTACACCGTGTAGGATCTATAGAATATTCTAGATTGATTGCCCCGGTATATGGAGATCTATGGCTTTCTGAGTTAAATAAATCCTTCAAGATCCTTAATATCTTGTATACTGGCAAAGTTAGGCATGTTGTGTACCTATTGAAGGGAAGTGCTGGCCATTGGTGGCCATTGAAGTAGAGAAAAGGCCTAAAGTTGAGGTCAAATAAGAGGAATTCTGACACGAGTTCGTCAGTAGAAACTTTCCTCAAACGTACCTAGATGAGAAAATCTCACAGTCTGAATGGATTAGGCAAGGTCCTATGAAGATCAATGAGTATGAAGCTATGTTCATGGAGCTTCTACAATTCTATCCACACATGGCTACTACAGATCAGGAGAGGATTCGGCATTTTGAGAAGGGTCTGAACGCTGAGTTATCTACTTCTACGGCTGCTTTGGAGAATAGGGAGAGATTTTCTATGTTTGTGAAATAGGTTAGGAAAATAGAAAGGTCAATAACCAAGAAACATGAGGCCAACTTTAGGAAAGGACCTTCTTAGTTCCAAGGACAAAGGTACGGAAGTTATAAGAAATAAAGGTTTTCCGTGTCGTCAACATCATAGAGGTTCACTGCTCAGACGCAGTGGATGTCAAGTGAATGTAGAGGTCATATTTTTTTGCTTATTGGAGCCCAGAGTGCAGTATCAATGTCAGTGACAGGGTCATCTAGGCCACAGCAAGAGACCAGAGCCTGCAACAAGTGTGGGTAGATAGCACTTGTGATGAAGGATTATCCTGTAAGAGGTACTAAGGTAACCTAACCAACGAGGAAGAGTTAGAAAGGCTCTCAGATACAACATTTTAGTAGTGGTGTAGGAGGATAGGGGAATGGATAGGTGTCTCAAGTAGGTTCATCTGCACAAGGTAACAGAGGACAAGGTCGGCAGCAGGCAATGGTGAGATTATATGCTATGAGTCAGCCAGAGGCAGTTGTCAACCTGTGAGTTGTGACATGTCAGATGGAGTTATTTCATCCTGATATGTCTTCATCTTGCTTCATATATGTTTTGTTTAACCCGAGTGTTATGCACTCCTTTATCACTGGTGAAGTGTTCCATGACTGTCTTTTGCTCGTTAGTCATAGAATGGGTAACTTGTTGTTAGAAACTCCATTAGTTGGTTCTATAGTGTTGCAAGAGGTATGTTCCCCCTGTGTTCTTTCTTTCTCGGAACACACCATTCAAGTGGATCTTATACCACTTGAGATGCATGGATTTGATGTAATCCTCGGGATGGACACCTTGAAAAAGTATAAGGTAGTCTTATATTGTGGTTCTAAGCAATCTATGTTCACATGTGGTGATGAGACATGGATCTTTCAAGGATATAGGAAGATTCTTCCAACATGTTTAGTATTAGCAATGGTAGTCGAGAGACTATTGTGACATGGGTGTGAAGCATTCTTAGCACATGTGGTGGATACCAAGGTAGAAAGTCCTAGTATTCTAGAAGTGTCATTTGTCAGGGAATTAAAGGATGTGTTTCCTGGGGAATTTCCTGATATCCCTCCACCTCGAGAGATTGGTTTTGAGATCATTCTAGTTCCTGGTACGCAACCGATAGCTCAAACACCTTATAGGATGGCTCCAGCTAAGATGGCAGAATTAAAGAAACAGTTACAAGAGTTACTCGATAAAGGTTTTATCTGGCTCAGTACATCACCATGGGGTGCTCCGGTACTTTTTGTAAAGAAGAAGGATGGGTCTATGAGGTTATGTATAGACTTTAGACAATTAAACAAGGTGACAATAAAGAACAAGTATCCTCTATCAAGGATAGATGATTTGTTTGACCAGTTGCATGACACAACAGTGTTCTCTAAGATAGATATGAGGTCACCATATCATCAATTATGGATTAAGGAGGATGACATACCCAAATAAGCTTTTAGGACAAGGTATGGTCATTATGAGTTCATAGTTATGTCATCTGGACTAACTAATGCACCAGAAGCATTCATGGATTTAATGAATATAGTGTTCTGACCATTCCTTGATCAAATTATAGTGGTATTTATATATGACATTTTAATATACATTCGAGATAGCCAACAACATGAACTAAAAAGGAATTTGTGTCTTTTCTAGGACATATCATATCTTCTAAAGGTATTTGTGTCAATCCTAAAAAGTTAAAGTCTATTCTAGAATGGGAACAGCCCAAAACACCAACAGAGATCTGCAGTTTCCCAGGTTTGGCAGGTTACTACAGGAGGTTCATCAAAGACTTCAGCTCTGTAGCATTACCCCTAACTAGGTTAATCATGAAGGATGTTCCTTTTGTCTGGAATGACAAGTGTCAACATTCTTCCCAGTTGTTGAAGGAAAATTTGACCAGTACATCAGAGTTAGTTTTATTAGAGCAAGGGAAAGGATACATTGTCTTTTGTGATGCCTCAAAGAATGGTTTGGGATGTGTGTTGATGTAGGATAAATGAGTGATTTCTTTTGCCTCTCGATAGTTTAAGAAACATGAGGAGAATTATTTAACACATGATATGGAGTTGGTTGTTGTGATTCATGCTTTGAAAATCTAGAGACATTATCTATCTAGGAAAAGTGTAAGATTTTTATAGACCATGAGAATCTGAAGTACATCTTTTTGCAACAAGAGTTGAACATGAGACAGCATCACTGGATGGAACTAATCAAAGACTATGATTGCACAATTGATTATCATCCAGGAAAGACTAATGTGGTGTCAGATGTACTAAGCATAAAATCTTCATCTTCCTTCACAGATAAAGTACAATTGAATTATTTGGTGTGTTATAAGTGGGACATGCTAGTCTCCTTATGATAGATGAACATATACATATAGCTGGAAGTGTCTTTGATAGTGCATGAATGTTCAATTATGTAATAATAATTGTTGATATGGTTGTTTATGTTGTTACACCTACATGTGTATATTTTGCTTCCCCCAGGTACTCAGTGTAGAGATATAATGACTAGATTTTTGTTTGACGTCATTTTAGGTTAAACGGAAGATGTGGACATCCAGAGAAGATGACACAAAAAGAAAAGATGATTAAATTCTACTAGAGGATTTATAGATATATTTATTTTATATTTTAGCATTAGTTTCCCTTTCCATGTAACTCTCTAAAGGATATTCTATCTTCATATTGTTATCAAACTCCTTTCCATTCAGTGAAATTTCTAATTATTATTGGTTACTTGATAAACATTGATCCTGGAATTATTGATTATAATTTTCTCTGTGTTCTCTCTCTCTCTAGAATACGAGCTCTACCTTCTCTCTAACCCTCGCTAGGGTTTCTCCTCCTGGGGGAGGGGCGCCGCTCCACTGGGCGAGCCCTCCCCCTAACCCTCTCTATCTCGATCTCCCTTCTCTACCCCCTCTGGCTTCCCTACTTACCCTGTTGGCCTTTCCGGTGGGCGGTCATTCGCCCTGCGGGCTTGGGCGTGTCCTTGGTGGCTCTGTGCCCCGGGTCTGTCCACTCGTTGGTGGTTCCTCCGGCTATGGGTGCCTCTCCATTCTGACCATCTCAGCGCCTTCCCTCTCTGGTTGGGCGAGGTGCTTGCCTTCCCTGTGGCTGGCCCAGTGGCTTCCTTGGTGGTCGGGTCTGGGCCCTTGGTGGCGTTGCCTTCCAGCCCGGCGAGTGCTCCTACTCCGGGTTGTTCCTGTGGTGGTGCTCACCCCGGAGGTGTTGTGGTCCTCCGTCGGCAGGTGGTCTTCATTGAGGCCCTTGCGCCCTGATCTTCGGGAATTTTTGGGTCCCCTGCTCTTCTTGGTGGCCCCAACCCTCCTCTCGGCCATGGTTGGTTGTCTGGGCCTTTCGTGTTTCTGGACGGTGGTCTGGGTTCCCCTGGTGGTCCTGTCGGCGGCTTGTTCCTGGTGATTCGTGGCTCCTCGGTGCTGCGGTCTCAGCCTCTCCGTCGATAGGCCTGCTTCATCGACCCCCTACCCCTTTGGTCATGGGTACGAGCTGGCGGATGGGCTCTGTTTTCTTCTTGAGGGCAGTCCACTCGTTTGGGCTTTCCTGCTGATGTGTGGCTTTGTGCGATCTGGGTTAAGGGGGGCTCCCTTCTCTTTCTCCTAGATCTCCATTGCTGGGTGAAGGAACACCCCCGTGGTGTTTTTTGATATGTCTCTGCTAGATAGTAGAGTGTGATTGCCTGGCTTCGCTTCCAATGGTAGAATCTCTGGCTCCTCCTTCCTTCCATTAATTTCAGGGAACGATTGTATTGTTATGTGTGAGGGAGGCTTGGTGGGCAGATGTTTGGCTGTGGTTGTCTGTTGTCCTTGGTTGTCTGCACGATAGTTGTCTGGCAGGGTGTAGGCTGCTTTAGTAGCTGATGGTTCACCCTTCGGGTTCCCCTGGGGTGCTGTTGTGCTGCTGTGCAAATAGCAACATTCGACTCTCAGTCTCTGGTTCCTGCATAAAGAAATCCAGGTCATCTTGGTGGTTTCATTTTCTCGCCAGAAACTCGTAGACATGGATGATAGCAGAGAGGTTCTTTCTATATTGCTCCTGAGTTTCACAGGTTGCTGAAGTGATGTTTCGGCTGCCCATGCTGCCACAATTTCAGAGTATGAGTCTATTGCCAGTGTTGGCATGTGTAGTTTGGATTGTCATTCCAATTTCTCTGTTATCTCTTGAGTTGGTATTGCGGGTGCATTTTCTTCTTTTATCTAGGTAGATGGCTACTGCGTAGCTAGTTTTGTTTGTTTTTCTGGTGTTTGGATGTCTTCATCCAGGGCTGTAATGGGGGCGCAAACTCTTTTGTACCCAATGTTTTCGGTAATATAGTAACATGCTTTTGGACCGACCAAAAAAAAAACATTGATCCTGGAATTATGATAGCAGCCATTGCCTTCTCAGTTTGTCTTAACTGGGGATAAAAGGGTGAGGGTGTTGTTACATTTGGTATTATAGTTAGGATTTACCATTTAACATTTAATAAATAACAACTCATGAGAATTATGGGGAGACCAAGAGAATTATTAGGCCATTTTCTAGGGAAATGGTGTCTAGAAGGGATCACAACCCGGGGCTGGAAAAACTTTCTTCTGCATCACTAGTCGGCTTATGACGACTCTCGGGCCTCCATGAATCCTTCCTGGTTAAAGTTGGAAGATTTTTCCTGAAATAAAATACCTCTAGGTATTCTTCTCATATTTTTAATCAATCTCTTCTATACCCTCTGCTTCCTTCAGGAAAACCTAGGGACTCAATAGTTTCTTCCTTTTACCCTTCTAAGAAATTAGGTTATGATTATTACAGTTAAGGCATCCTATGCTAAATCACAATTAATGCATGTAGCCAAAATGTAATAGACATAATTTATGACGTTTAAAGTACCCTAAACCATAATTTGAGAATAATTTATTTTGTGAAAGGGTATGGCCCGAACCAAGACCACTGTCATTATAGATGACATACCCCAAGACAACTAGGATAAGAAGATCTCTTGTATGAATATGGTTTCCTTAGAGAAGAGGAGGAGATCCATGGAAGGAGAGTCTTCCAAGAAGCGGAAGAAGACGAAGTAGGTCTCCACCTAGAAAGCTCTCGAACATGATGCCATCCCCTTTGAAATATCAAACCTAGGAGATGGTCCATACCCTAAAGGTGAACCCATGTCAGAAGATGAATCCAATACTAAGGATGACCCTGGCCATGCCGGTGTCCCTAGCTCTATACTTGTGGTCGGGAAAGTGATAATCCAGACCCCCAAGATGCTCTGGCTAGAATAGCAGAAGAATCTCACTACAGCCATTACTGCCTTAACCCTTACAGATATCACTAGAGTCGAGAATGGTGAATCCCAACCTATCCACCCTCATCTCAGAGCCACCATCCTTGACTTCCTCAAGTTGGAAATAGAGAATTTATGGGGATAAAACAAGATAGAAGTCATCAACAAGGCATATGCCTGGGTCCTGGCAGTGGAGAATGGCTTTTGCATCCTGGAAGTGCAACCCAACAAGAAGGTCCTCTTCACCGCTGACCTCCCCAAAGGAGTAGAAAAGTTTTGGTTGGAAAACTATATTGTCGACTGATATCTGACTGTGGAACTTATGGCATGGGTAAATTTATGCACCATCTTCACTGCAAGGTTTTCCCCATCTCTATAAAGAAGGAAAAGGAGAAGAAGTTCATGATCCTCTACCAGGGAAACATGTTGTTATGACTCGTTTTAAAGTTAACCAGTAAGTATCATGATTAGTGCATAATTAAGGTGATTTAGGTTCAGTTAAATGCCGAGATGCAATTAGTTATTTGATCAAGTGATACAGTCAAATTAGCATGATTATTCGCTTTGAGATTGTAGGGGATTCCGTGCTTGGCATTTTTCAAAAGAAATCGCCTTAAACGGACATTCAAGGCGGGAGTTATGGCATTTATAAGAATTCTGGACCTAAGATGTAATTTTTCCAAATCCGGGTTATAAACCCTTTCCTTTTTCTTTTATTTCCTATTCTCGCTTATCTCTTCTTCTTCCCGATGGAACAGGGCTGCGTAGCGGCGCCCAGGCGTAGGTTGACCGACCTGCGATTGAGGTCGAGAGGGCGACCGTTTTGGCACCTGTTGGCTTCGATTCAGTATGCCTACACCCCCGCCATCTTTCCTTTCTTCTCCTTCTTCCTTTATTTCTTCTCTAGCTCATCCAACAGCAGCTTCAGCCACCCATCAAGGGCGCCGACCCATAGTTGCAGCAGCAGCTTCATCCGCCAAGGAAGAAGAAGGTCGCGGCGTGACCTAGAGCTTGAGAGAGAGAGCTATGCCAACCTCCTTTGTCCTTCCTCTACTTTCCCTCCCCAACTTCACCTCAGCTACGCCCTAGGACGGCGCCCCTAGCAGGGCTGTGGCTAGTAGAAAGCCATGGCCGATGGCCAGCTACTGCGGCTGGCCAAGGGCCCTCTTGGGTGCACAAAGCTGCAAGGGGAGCTTGCCATGGAGCTCGGTCATGGATCCAGAGCAAAATCCGTAGCCCTAGCCACGACCAGCAAACCATCCGAGCTCCTCCTTCAACCTGTATGTGAGAGGAACGGTTGCTTGCAGCAGTAGGTTCGAACCAAGACCATTCTGAGCAAAGAAAAACATCAAATCAACCACTTTGAGTTCGTCCTTGAGATCCAAACCGGATTCCGCTGCTTCCTGTCCCCAATCAGCAAACCAGGGTGCTTAATTCCAACCTGTACGTGTGAGCATGGTACTGTTACTGTAGATTCAAATTGGGGCTATTTGGAGGTTGAAGACAACCCCTGGATGCAATTTCAATCAAACCCGGACATCCTAAACCACTGTGAGTGGCAGTTCATTCAGAAATCATTATTTAACTCAATTTAAGTGCTTAATTGCTTCAGTATCAGTTGGTATAACTCCTAACCAGTGTAGCACATACAATAGAGTATGATAAATTCATTGGAACTTGAAATACGTAATATGATTGATGAAAATGATAGAATTTCCTGTATTACAACTGCAATGTATACGTTGAGCATAAAATGGATGTTTAGCATCGAAACTGGATAAGTTGATACTGAGTCATGTTTAAAGATGACAAATGATGTATATGTGTTTTCAAGTGATGCTCAGAATGTGAAATAAGTATGAAATGTGATATTCCTGTTTAAGTGTTTATATGTTAATTAGTTAACAGACTTAGGTGCCCCAACACCGTAGAACCCCATTGTGCGGTCTGTACCTTTGGGGTGAAACGACCTACCTAGCGTGTGTCTAGATGATCGGTGACACGTGTTCAACAATAATATGTGCGTGTGTCACGGTGGCACGAGGTCAGAGAGGCAGTGTTCAACAATAATCCGTGTGTGTGTCACGGTGGCACTGGAGTAAATAGGGGTTATTTAACAATAATCCGTGCGTGTGTCACAGTGGTAACCCAGACCCTCTGAATGTGCACTACAGGTTGCGGGAGGAGTCCATAGCACTCAGAGTTAGTGCAGTGAGGACCTTGTGAGCCTGAGAGTCCTGTGCAGACCAGGACGAGAAGTCAGACTTAGCATTTCCTGGGTGTGTCGCTAAGTCTTATACGGTGGGATCGTAGTTCGCTACAGATCTTCATATGCAGAGTGCACTGCATATGTTTGGGGCATAATAATAACTAAAATGTAATCATATAGGATCACAGTAAATTTAATATGTTAAGAGATTTGAACTTCTGTGCCAATTCTCTATAACTGTTTATTTGTTTAAAATATATGTTGTTGCATAGAAATGTGATTATTATCTATAAATCTGCTATGTCATTAGAACTTCCCTGCTTAGTACTGCACTTATGCTTTATTTCAATTTTATATATCTGATGAGTTGTTTAGTGATAGCTAAATGAAATGCTATTCACTGAGCGAGTAGGCTCACTCCTCTACTCAAACATTTTCAGGTCAACAACAGCATCAAGAATCTGAAGGATCTTTCCATCCTAGTTTTTGACAGTAGAAGTTATATGTAGTTAGTTTAGTTAGAGGTCTCTTAGTCCTTTCCCCTCGGTCCTTGGGACATGGTGTGGGTGAGAGAGAGTGTGTATGTGGAATGTGTATAAAGATGTAAATTAACTGTTATGTTTACTTTCTGTTAAACAATGTTACATGTTGTAAACTCTGTTTATGTTCTCTAGCCAGTTTAATTGAAATGCTTCCGCAATAGTTTATTATGTTTTAGTTTACAGCAATAATCCGGATATCATTACGAGGTTTTAAAAAGAAAAAGTTCTCAGTGATTTGTTTATGTGATAATCCCTCCGTCGCGCCCTAATCTCATGATTAGTGGGTAATGTGAGATCGGGGTGTGACATCTTGGTATCAGAGCATAGGTTGAGTACATGGTTACTCTAAGTCAAGGTCAGGGGACGACAAGAGACCAATAGGATTAGGACTTAAGTGTCTTGCTTCTAACTGCAATTTTCTAACAGGAAGTATTCGGTTATACTATTGCAGATGGCAGGAAGAGGATGTGGTCACGAGAACCAAGTATAGAGCTTAGGTTGAGTCGTTAAGAATCATTAGGGTCAAAAGATAAAGTTATAAGTGAGGAAAATAAGAAGTGATGTGTCTTTAGCTCTGGAAAGTCTGAGTATTTAGGTACCCTGGCCAGGTATCTAAGTACTTAGATTGACCAGTATCAAGCTACTCTGTCTATTCTTCTCTGGATGTCCTGGCCAGGTATGCAGAGGAAGGATGGGCTAGAGAGAAACCCTAGAAATCTTAGGGTTAAGAAATCGGAAAATAATACAAGAGTAAGATATTAAACATAGGATACGATACAACTCTTGCTTTATATTGCTTATTTGATTGGAAATCACTAGAAATGCTCTTATATGTATGGATTTAGATTTTCAGTTTGTAGAATAAATATGATTCTTTTATATTGTTGTGTGTCATGAAGTGATTTATTTATTGTTTATATTCTTTGTGTTAAGTATACTAGAAGTTATATTTAAATGAGTTTGCCCTAAGTGGATATTCTTTCCACATGTTTGAGATTAATAGGAGTTGGTTAATCCTAAGTAGCTCTTGGCTTCAGGACTATAGGTTCGGCCTGGTCCGGCTAGCAGGATGCGTTACTGAGATCTAATGACTCCTATTAACAGTATAATAAGAATAGACTCTGGATAATTTATACTCGCATCATAGTAAGAATGTACATACACTAAGATGTTGAGATATAAGGGAAAGATTAGAACAACTAAGAATCAGTTGAAACCTTATATGGGCAATCCTTAATTGGAAATAAAGGAACACGACGTAAGGTTCAGATTAAGTTTAATGATTAGTATTATATGATTTCTAAATATGAGAATATGGAAAAGATATGAGAATAGTATGTAAGGGATAAGATAGTAAGAATCAACCATGGAATTGATCAGGTAATAGAGTAAAATAATTTTTATGTACTTCAAAGCAAAGGGAAAATAGAAGAAAAGAGTTAAGTATATAATAAGTACATAGAAATAAAGAGTCTTATGTAAATCATAAGACCAGGACAAGGAACTTAGTTGGATCAAAAGAAATGTTAAAAATGACGACTTTGATTAAGGAACGAGATTTACATGACATAATTGAGAGTATGGAATGCATATCTTTATTTTAAAGTTTAATACATTCATACATACTACCTTTGGATTCTGAGTCTCTATAAACTAACTAATTAGTTCCTAAAATAAAGAACAAATATGTAATTTAGAAAATGAATGAAACACATATGATGTATAGCTACCATGGTAGAGACGTATAAGTGAATGAAGTAATGGCACACAATACGATGATGAAACCCTAGCAGGGTAAATTGAGAATGTAACTTATCTGGATGTTCAAGTAAGAGGAAGGAAATTCCAGTGATAAGATAAGGAAGACTTGAGTAAAACTTATGAGATCTAAAGTTTGATTTTCAAACTAAGGAAGCAAAGTCACATCACAATAATGCTATGTTACTGATAAGGACCAAACCCTAGAATGTTTAGAGTTGAAGTAGTTCAAGGGATGTCGCTAGTGATTTGACTTTGAATACTAGCATCTCTATAAAACAAAATCATGAGATTTGCACTATGAAAAGTAAACTAGTATTGATAGTAACCCAGGGTTTAAAGGTAGTTAATCTGAAAGGTAGATAAACAATATGAAAATGATTCAGAGAAAAGAGTAAGATACAAATTTGAAATGTAACAAATGTGTTTGAAACAAAAGGAGAAATACAATATAAGTGAAGTGCGATATGAAATAAATTCTTACAGTAATAATAAGAATGAGGAATAATCTATTCTTACCTTGTGTGTTTCAATTTTTGGGATGTTTATTCTATAGGATCAAAATGAGAAGGATAAGTAACAAGAGGTAAGTAGCATAGAATGAGGAGAATTACTCATCACATGATCAGGAGTTAGTTGTTGTAGTTCATGCTTTTATGACACAGTGTCACTATCTTTATGATGTGACGATAGATTATCACATTGGAAAGGTAAATGTGGTGGTTGATGCTCTGAGCAGAAAGTCAAGTTCAACAGCTAATGTATTTTTCATGGCATGTTTCAATAGAGACCTGTTAGTAGAAATGTGAAAGTTGAACTTAGACTTAGGGGTGACAAAACAGAGCGGTTTGATTGCACAGATGCAAGTCAAACCTACTTTTTAAGATTAGATCAAGGAACTTTAGCAGAGTGACAGTGGGTTGCAGCAGATCGTGCATGACATGATAGGGGGAAAAGATCAGAGTTCAGGTTTTTAGATGATGGTGTGTTGTATTAGCATGATATGTTGTGTACCTCGAGATAGTGATTTGAAAGATCAAATTCTTGAGGAGGCACATGCATCGATGTATGCTATGCATCCAGGTAACACTAAGATGTACATGAATCTCAAGGAGTTATACTGGTGGTCAGGTGTGAAAAAGGATGTAGCTGAGTACGTGGTTAGAAGTAGTGTGTGCCAGTAGGTTAAGGCTGAACACCAGAAACCTACAGCTACCTTGTAATCTTTTTCTATGCCTAAATGGAAATGGGAACATATCACAATGGATTTTTGTGGTAGGGTTACCCAGGACACCTAGAGGTTATGACTCAATATGAATGATTGTGGATAGACTAATTTAGTCTGCTCGCTTTCTTCATATTAAGTCAACCTTTGATGTCTCGAAACTTGACTAAGATATACATGGATGAAATAGTTAGGTTGCCTGGTAATCCAGTTTCAATCATATCATATTGAGATCCTAAGTTCACATCCAGGTTGTGGAAACAGTTGCATCGTACTTTGGGCACAAAGTTAAGATTTAGTACAACCTTTTCACCCACAGACGGATGGTCAGTCTAAGAGAACCATTCAGACTCTTGAGGACATGCTGAGAGCATGTGTTTTGCATTTCAGTGGAAGTTGGGAAGAACATTTAAGCCTTATAGAGTTTGCATACAACAATAGTCACCATTCCAGTCTTGGTTTGGCCCCGTATGAAGCTCTGTATGGTAGAAAGTGTAGATTGGACCAGTGAATTTACATAGTTCATCGAAACCCAAATTGCTTAGTGTGAATGTTGAGTTTAGAAATACACGACTGATAATGGTACGGTTTGGGTATAAACCCAGACAATACAGATTTTGTAAATCATCAGGTGCATGATTTCAAGAAAGTACGATAGCATTAAAATATGCAAATAAACCTAGTTGCATGCTTCCTGTTATGTTAATGTGTGTGACTTAACATTTACATGAATTGGCACATTTCTTTGAGATATTACTAGAAATTCTCAAGTATTATTAATTATTTGTGTTATGATACGTAAGCAACTCTTAATTGAGTTATGTGATGCACAAACTAGGATTTGGGTTAATGTGCACCTTCTTTGAGAAATTTCAGATAATTGATAAATATTACAGATGATTTCTTATATGTGAAGTAAATTACTCTTATTGGTGTAATAAGATGTTCAATTGCATGAATTTAGTATGTATGTGCCAAAATTGATATGAGTTTGGGATATTTATGAATTTTAAATCTGCCTGCATGCATGATATAAGGATTACTCAGTAATTACAATGATTTTGAATATACTGCTCTGCCAGTTCTAGAATGATACCATATTGTGATTTGAACTGCAATCAAATAGATGAGATAACTGAAACCCTAAGGATAGGGTGTTGCCATGTGACTAGTGAATGAGGTAACCCCTAAGGATAGGGTGTTTCTATATGATAAGTGAATGACGTAACTGAAACCCTAAGGATAGGGTGTACAATGAATCAAGTATTTTTATATCAAAATTCTCAGTATGAGATGTGGTGATGTTTAACAGTTCAATTGCATGATTTTTAGTATAAAGTGCCAAATTGACATGCATTCTGTTTATTTAAGAATTTTAGTTTGTCTGCATGTATAGTATGATAATTTCTCAGTAATTACCATAATTTGAGTTACTGTTGTAACAGTTCTAGAAAGACAATGTATTGTGGTTTGATCTGGAATCAGATCAGATGTGTCCTATGTTGAGGGACCAATACAGATAGTTGATCAGAGGATCAAGAAACTCAAGAATCGTGAGATACCATTAGTGAAAGTTCTGTGGAGAAATCATAACCTAGAGGAAGTTACGTGGGAGCATGAGTCAGATATGTGTAACAAGTTTCCTTTTCTCTTTTAGGAATTTCGGGACGAAATTCTTATAAGGGAGGGAGATTGTTATGACCCGTTTTAAAGTTAACCAGTAAGTATCATGATTAGTGCATAATTAAGGTGAGTTAGGTTCAGTTAAATTCCGAGATGCAATTAGTTATTTGATCAAGTGAGACAGTCAAATTAGCATGATTATTCGCTTTGATATTGTAGGGGATTTCGTGCTTGGCATTTTGCAAAATAAATCGCCTTAAACGGACATTCGAGGCGGGAGTTATGGCATTTATAAGAATTCTGGACCTAAGATGTAATTTTTCCAAATCCGGGTTATAAACCCATTCCTTTTTCTTTTATTTCCTATTCTCTCTTATCTCTTCTTCTTCCCGATGGAACAGGGCTGCGCAGCGGCGCCCAGGCACAGGTCGACCGACCTGTGATTGAGGTCGATAGGGTGACCGTTTTGGCACTCGTTGGCTTCGATTCAGTATGCCTACACCCCCGCCATCTTTCCTTTCTTCTCCTTCTTCCTTTATTTCTTCTCGAGCTCATCCAACAGCAGCTTCAGCCACCCATCTAGGGTGCCGACCCATAGCTGCAGCAGCAGCTTCATCCGCCAAGGAAGAAGAAGGTCGTGGCGCGACCTAGAGCTTGAGAGAGAGAGCTATGCCAACCTCCTTTCTCCTTCCTCTACTTTCCTTCCCCAACTTCACCTCAGCTACGCCCTAGGACGGTGCCCCTAGCAGGGCTGTGGCCAGCAGAAATCCATGGCCAATGGCCAGCTACTGCGGCTGGCCAAGGGCCCTCTTGGGCGCACAAAGCTGCAAGGGGAGCTTGCCATGGAGCTCGATCATGGATCCAGAGCAAAATCCGTAGCCCTAGCCACGACCAGCAAACCATCTGAGCTCCTCCTTCAACCTGTATGTGAGAGGAATGGCTGCTTGCAGCAGCAGGTCCGAACCAGGACCATTCTGAGCAAAGAACAACATCAAATCAACCACTTTGAGTTCGTCCTTGAGATCCAAACCGGATTCCGCTGCTTCCTGTCCCCAATCAGCAAACCAGGGTGCTTAATTCCAACATGTACGTGTGAGCATGGTAATGTTACTGTAGATTCAAATTGGGGCTATTTGGAGGTTGAAGACAACCCCTGGATGCAATTTCAATCAAACCCGGACATCCTAAACCACTGTGAGTGGCAGTTCATTCAGAAATCATTATTTAACTCAATTTAAGTGCTTAATTGCTTCAGTATCAGTTGGTATAACTCCTAAACAGTGTAGCACATACAATAGAGTATGATAGATTCATTGGAACTTGAAATACGTAATATGATTAATGAAAATGATAGAATTTCATGTATTACAACTGCAATGTATACGTTGAGCATAAAATGGATGTTTAGCATCGAAACTGGATAAGTTGATACTGAGTCATGTTTAAAGATGACAAATGATGTATATGTGTTTTCAAGTGATGCTCAGAATGTGAAATAAGTATGAAATGTGATATTCCTGTTTAAGTGTTTATATGTTAATTAGTTAACAGACTTAGGTGCCCCAACACCGTAGAACCCCATTGCGCGGTCTGTACCTTTGGGGTGAAATGACCTACCTAGTGTGTGTCTAGATGGTCGGTGACTCGTGTTCAACAATAATCCGTGCGTGTGTCACGGTGGCACGAGGTCAGAGAGGCAGTGTTCAACAATAATCCGTGTGTGTGTCACGGTGGCACTGGAGTAAATAGGGGTTATTCAACAATAATCCGTGCGTGTGTCACAGTTGTAACCCAGACCCTCCGACTGTGCACTATAGGTTGCAGGAGGAGTCCAGAGCACTCAGAGTTAGTGCAGTGAGGCCCTTGTGAGCCTGAGGCCCTTGTGAGCCTGAGAGTCCTGTGCAGACCAGGACGAGAAGTCAGACTTAGCATTTCTCGGGTGTGTCGCTAAGTCTTGTACGGTGGGATCATAGTTCGCTACAGATCTTCATATGCAGAGTGCGCTGCATGTGTTTGGGGCATAATAATAACTAAAATGTAATCATATAGGATCACAGTAAATTTAATATGTTAAGAGATTTGAACTTCTGTGCCAATTCTCTATAACTGTTTATTTGTTTAAAATATATGTTGTTGCATAGAAATGTGATTATTATCTGTAAATTTGCTATGTCATTAGAACTGCCCTGCTTAGTACTGCACTTATGCTTTATTTCAATTTTATATATCTGATGAGTTGTTTAGTGATAGCTAAATGAAATGCTATTCACTAAGCGAGTAGGCTCACTCCTCTACTCAAACATTTTCAGGTCAACAACAGCATCAAGAATCTGAAGGATCTTTCCATCCTAGTTTTTGACAGTAGAAGGTATATGTAGTTAGTTTAGTTAGAGGTCTCTTAGTCCTTTCCCCTCGGTCCTTGGGACATGGTGTGGGTGAGAGAGAGTGTGTATGTGGAATGTGTATAAAGATGTAAATTAACTGTTATGTTTACTTCCTGTTAAACAATGTTACATGTTGTAAACTCTGTTTATGTTCTCTAGCCAGTTTAATTGAAATGCTTCCGCAATAGTTTATTATGTTTTAGTTTACAGCAATAATCCGGATATCATTACGAGGTTTTAAAAAGAAAAAGTTCTCAGTGATTTGTTTATGTGATAATCCCTCCGTCGCGCCCTAATCTCGTGATTAGTGGGTAATGCGAGATCGAGGTGTGACACATGTTGGTGGTGGATTATGCTCAGAAATTCTGACTCCTGGAGTGCTTTTCCTACATGCTGACTAAGGAACAGCGAGTAGAGCACTTCATCGAGAGTATGCACCCCCAACTGAAACCCCATGTAATGCCTAGAAAACCCCTAAACTTCATTGAATCCCTCGAATTTTCCTTGTATATGGAGAAGAATAGCATGCCTACTCAGAACCCGCCTAAGGGGTATCTGGGTTACACCAAAGGTGTTTCTGCCCCAAGAAATGATGACAAAAAGATGCAAGGCTACAATCGGAGCATGGATGGAAATAGAGGAACAGGAAACCCCCTAATAAGGGGAGCACCCCCAAGATGCCTCAGCTATAGGAGGACATACCCCGATAAATGCCACTTTGAGAATCAAGTGTGTTATTGTTTCCCGCAAGAGGGACACTTATAGGACGACTATCCTCTCCCTACCCCTCAGGGTCCAAGCACAATGGTGGCCCAACCGGTGGTTGCAGCACAACCGATGGCGGCCCCAGCTGTTGGAGAATGTCGACAGGCCCAATTCTTTGCCATTGATAATGAGGAAGCTTAGGCCAAAGCCAATTGTCTCATAGGAGGTAATCATCCCTAGATCTTTGTTTTTCATATTTTACCATGAAATGCATAATAGTGTTAAATGCCACACAAAAATGTATGAGTTCTTGATATCATGGGACATACAATTAAAGCCTTATATGATAATTATTCTACCTTCCTTTCATCTCACAAAATTTTGCAACTATGCTTGGTTTGGATTTGAAGGACATAGGATACATTTTAGAAGTCACTACCCCTAGTGATTGCATCTTCTTATCCCTCTTAAGGACACCAGTCATCCATGTTAATTATATGAATAATGAACTCCCTACCAACTTTATCCTCCTTGATAGGAATGATTTCAATGTCACTATAGGAATGGATTGGCTTTATAACTGTAATGCAAAGATAGACTATAGGGAAAAGAAATTAAGGATAAAGAGTCCAGGTTATCCATCTTTTACTATTCAAGGTAGGACAGATGCCACCACCAGCCTATATATGTTAGTTCTAAAGGAGGGATGGATGGTATCTAAAGGTTGTTTAGAGTTTGTAGTTGTAGTGATCGATTCATAGCCTAAGGTGCAACCCTTAGAGTAAATAGAGGTAGTTAGGGACTATGTTGATGTATTCTTGGACAATTTTCTAGGCATACCTCTGGAGACAGAAAAGGATTTCTTGATAGAGATAGCTCCCCGGACAAACCCAATTTCTAGGGACCCATACAAAATGGCTCTTGCTGAGTTTCTCGAGTTAAAGAAGAACTATAGGAACTCCTTGACAAGGACTTCATCTGACCCAGAACATCCCCATGTTGAGCATAGGTCCTCTTTTTGAAAAAGATGGATGGGTCGCTTCACATCTGCAGATATTACAAAATTATAAATCAAGTCACAATTAAGAATAATTATCCTCTACTCTACATAGATAACTTGTTTGACCAGCTTAAAATTGCATGAGTTTTCTCAAAGACTCCTCTACCCTGCATAGATGGCTTGTTTGACCAACTTAAAATTGCCCGAGTTTTCTCAAAGATTGGACTGAGATTTGACCACTAGTTATGAGTTAAGAAGGAAGACCTCCCAAAAACTACTTTTTGAACCCTCTATGGCCACTATGAGTTTTTGGTCATGCATTTTGGGTTGCCCAATGCTCCAACAGTGTTCATGAACCTCATGAATAATGTGTTCCAACCCTTCCTCAACACCTTTGTCATAGTGTTCATAGATGACATCCTATTCTACTTTGATGACCTAGAACAACATCGTGATCACCTATCTAGGGTCCTTGATATCCTGAGAAAGCAGGAGTTTTATTTGAAATTCTCAAAATTCTATTTTTAGATAGACTAAATCATGCTCCTTGCACACATTATATTTGAAGGAACCATATCAGTGGACCCCACCAAAGTAGCATCCGTTCAAGAATGGCCAGAACCAAAGTCCCTATCTAAAATCTATTTTTCCTATGATTAGTCAGATACTACTGGCAATTCATCAAGAATTTCTCAAAGAATTTTTTTCCTCTCACTGAGCTCTCATGAAAGATGAGAAGTTTGTATGGTTTGACATGTATGGATAATGATTCTAGGAGTTAAAGAAAAAGATTACCTCAGTCCCTGTGTTGACCATACCCTCGGGCAATGATGAATTTGTTATCTTCACTGACACATTGAAGATGGGCTTAGGATGTGTGATAGAGCAAAACCAGCATGTCATTGTTTTTGCCTCAAGACAGATCAAGCCAAATGAGTTGAATTACCCAACCCATGATCTGGAACTAGCGGCAATTGTCTATGCCTTAAAGATTTGTCGACACTACCTGTATGGGCTACCTTTGACATATTCACCGAACATAAGAGCCTAAAGTACTTGTTGACTCAGAAGGACCTAAACTTACGACAATGGCGTTGGATGGAACACCTAAAGGATTTCGATTTCACCATATCCTACCATCATAGTACGGATAATGTGGTAGTCGATGCCCTCATTCATAAGTGACTTAGTTTTGTGGATGGTTTGGCCACTCGATGGAGGATATTGGAAGTTTTTTATAGATGGGCTCCACAACCATTGGTAGATAGAATCCTTCTTGCCAATATTCAAATCATGCCTGATCTATTGATTGGTCTTGTAACACCCTGATTTTCACAACATAATTATATCACTGAGCGGAAGCATCCTAACTCATGGGGGTGTCACAAAATGCTATGCATTGCAATTAAAGTAATGAAACACTTTGCATTGATATAAAAATGATTCATACATAGTTATTGGTAAAAGAAAACTACATCATAAACATCTATGATATCTAATTCACTTGTTGACATGGCTAAACATGATATACGTGACATCTGGATCTCTGGATCATCTAGGTAAATGGCACCCCACCAGGCAAAACTTGAAGATCTCCTAGTCTTGATTTCTCTTTTTATCCTTCACTTACTCCAAATCCTGTGGACATCTCATCCCCAGTCATACAAAACAAACATCACATCAGTAAGCGGTATTTGGCACTTTATATAATATAAAAGTAAATATAACTTGACATGATAAAATTGACTTGACATAACTTAACATAGACTTTAACATGGATTTTCTTAAGCATTCATGATTCATAAATTGCATGCTGAATTGAACAGTAAGTATATGCATCCCTCTATGACACCCCCTAAGGAGCACATGATTAGTAGGAAAGCCCTTGATGCTAGGAAATCCCTTGATGACCCATTGAGTTCCATGATTAGGGAGCATATAAAAACTAATTCAATTCCATTTTACTTGATCATTACCATGGCATTAACATTATCTTAAACATTAACATGATCATTGAACTTTAACATGATGGGATTTCTCCCATTGAATCATTATGGGATTTCTGCCTCATAAACCATTATAGGGTTCCCCTTCTTGAACATGATTCCTTAAACTTAATTAATAATAAATAATCATAATAAGGGTTTTTACCATAAAACATAAGCAAACAATCAATCAAACAATAATAAGTAAACATGATATCATGTTGAGAAAACATTCATAATTCATGAAATATAATGAAGTGCATAATCATAAATAGCATGCATTAAACCAATTTATAGGTGCCAAATATGCATGGCCCGCTTACCTATAGAAATTCACTTTAGGTTCAAATATCCTCACTTGATTGAGCCCTTAATCACCTATAATTTGATTAATATCATGATGTGTTTCATTAATTCATATAGATTAAACACTAACTTGTTCCTTGGATATATTGAGGTGATTCAAGGTGTAAAACATCATTTGTAAACAACACTAATCAATAGAGAATCCAGAGAGCTTTCCAAAACATATTTATTTATATTTTTCTAAGGTCGTATGCAAAAGTTATGAATTTTGCATCCTGGACCAATCAGAAATCAGGAAAACTATCGCGTGACAGTCAATTAAACCCCGATTAAAGAAAATGTAAATAAAATATGGAATGACACAAATGACCAAGGAACACATGACACAATCATTGAAATCACGGGGCTAAAACTGTCATAAGAACATAAATGTATTTCGTGGCTGAGAAATCAAAGCTTGTGTTAAATGTCCAAAATACCCTTGTCACAAAAATTGACCTATTGAGCCATCATGGGAAAACATGAGAAATTCACTATTTCATTCTTCTCCGCTCCATGGCGAGGAGCAGTACAGGAGCTTCGAAGAGCATTGTTGCACTGGGATTCTAGAGTCCCATGGTGCACGATGAAAGTCTATATGCCTCCGTGAAGTCCTGACGATCACAACAAGCTAAAGGAGAAGCTTTGTGGTGCATTGGAGCACCAAAGCCAGGCCATGGCGATGGTCGACGATAGCTGAAAGAGGGGAAAGGTTTTGTCGAGGCCAGAAGAAGAAAGACTATTTGAAAGAATGACTCATTGTGGTCATTTAAATCCATATAAGCCCACTGGGAGGCGTGAGGTCCTCTGCGTTCAAGCAAAGAACTGAGGAAAGAGAGAAATAGGGGAAGGGGCGACAGATCCAAAACCAGCGAAGAGGGCTAGAGCAAGACCAAAAGACGATCGGAAAACATTCTGGGAGACACAATGAGATCGGGGGTACCACTTTCGTAGTTGGAGTACCACTGAAATGCCATGGCGACTAGCGCCGGCATGACCCCACAAAGAGGGTCTATAGGGTACACCACTTGAGATGAACACACGACAAAATAAAGATGTGAGGATGGAGGAGGATCGTTGGTGATGCTCACCGGGTGACCAATTGCACCCATGGAACCGGAGAGGCCTGGGGTGAGGTGAAGGTCGTCAGAAAACCACCATGAGTAGGATGAGGGGTTTGGAGGCATACACGGTCCAATTGACCGAGGCGGACGAAGTGAAATGGTGCGGCGGCGCTTTGGGCACCCTTTGATAGGCGTGGGGTTGGCTATAAGGGTTGTTGTGAATTAATGGCGGAGAGAAATCTTGAGCCCTAAATGAGTGTTTCCACTCTAGAGCGAGAGAACAGGCGAGTAATGCCTCTTTAAATCCGGGTCGGCAAAACGGAACTAAAGGTGAAGAAATTTCAAGAAACCGTCGTGATATGAGAGAGAACGGGATCAATGAAGATAACACTGTGAAAACGGCTACTGACCGTGAGAGGTATGGAGGTTGAGGACGATAGCGTGGCCATTGGAGCATCTTTTGATTAAGTACCAGTCGTCCAATGGCATGCATAAGGTGGAAATCAAATAAATGTAATATGTGACAGCGGGATAAACCGAGACTTTAGGTTAAATACCTTGCATTATTGAAATAATATTCAATCTTTGGTCAAACTATATTCAAACCTCTCTTAAATCAATTGGAGGGTCAAACATGGTCATAATGACTTAAAATTTGAAAAATATGCTAATTAGAAGGTCTAGAATGTTCCTATGAAATTATATTTCGTTTTTGTACACATTATGGTCCATAACTTCAATATTGGCTATTAACTTTAATTAAGAGGCAATAAGAGTAATATAATTTAAAAAGGCTACTAATATTCAATAACCATTTGGTCACCACTTTAATTATTTACTAGGCTTTATAGACACCTTAGATGAGAGAGAAAAGAAAAGAGTTAATATGAGTTAATTGATATACATAATGCATAATTGAAAGTGAAATATGAATTTGAGTCAAATTTTAAGTTTTCTCATCCCATTTTCATATAAGGACAACCATTATTGAAACTTTGCATTAAAAACCCCTCAACTATTATTATTTAGGAAGAATCCATTCTAAATTTTAAATTGTCCTTAAAAATTGGGATGTGAAAATTCTACCCACCTTGGGCTAATTTCATCCTCGAAATTTTATAGGGTACTACCCACCTTAGGATTGTTGTTACTCCTTTATTCAATTAAAGATGGCATACTCATGAAAAGGATCATATTATGAAAAAGGTTCATGTGGACATAATTATTACATCATTCCTTATCTCATCAACTTTATACTTTAAGGTTTATGAAACCAAACCCATCTTTACTCTTAGGAAATTTACCTTTAATTTGGCATAAATTTTTAACTATAGGAATAGGTGACTATCTACCCTTAAGTTTTTAGGTGCTTTCTACATTCCTAGATATGTGGTGATCAGGCACATACCCAGAGATGTGGGATCTTAACATGCTGCCCCTCACTACTTACTAATGCACACGTCCCATATCATATGCACTAGGGAGAAAGGAGAGTTCATACAAGGTCTAATGCTCATGACATTTCTCTTCAAGTCTCAATTGGGTGGCCATTACCAATGAGAGTGGAGAGGTTATATCATTAGCTAGGGTTAGGTTGATACCTTAGGATTAAACTAGTTAGTCATTTATCTCTATTCTCTATAAGATGAGAAAATCATGTCCCTCTAGGTCATAATCAGCCTTCCTTGGGAATTCCTTTCTAAATCCTAATTCATTCTAGGGTGACTATGAGAATCAAGTTTGCCTAGTGGCCATTTATCGAATTGCTCTGATACCATATTGTAACACCCCGATTTTCACCACATAATTATATCACTGAGCGGAAGCATCCTAACTCATGGGGGTGTCACAAAATGCTATGCATTGAAATTAAAGTAATGAAACACTTTGCATTGATATAAAAATGATTCATACATAGTTATTGGTAAAAGAAAACTACATTATAAACATCTATGATATCTATTTCACTTGGTGACATGGCTAAACATGATATACATGACATATGGATCTCTGGATCGTCTAGGTAAATAGCACCCCACCAGGCAAAACTTGAAGATCTCCTAGTCTTGATTTCTCTTTTTATCCTTCACTTGCTCCAAATCCTGCGGACATCTCATCCCCAGCCATGCAAAACAAACATCACATCAGTAAGCGGTATTTGGCCCTTTATATAATATAAAAGTAAATATAACTTGACATGATAAAATTGACTTGCCATAACTTAACATAAACTTTAACATGGATTTTCTTAAGCATTCATGATTCATAAAATGCATGTTGAATTGAACAGTAAGTATATGCATCCCTCTATGACGCCCCGTAAGGAGCACATGATTGCTAGGAAAGCCCTTGATGACCCATTGAGGTCCATGATTTGGGAGCATATAAAAACTAATTCAATTCCATTTTACTTGATCATTACCATGGCATTAACATTATCTTAAACATTGACATGATCATTGAACTTTAACATGATGGGATTTCTCCCATTGAATCATTATGGGATTTCTCCCTCATAAACCATTATAGGGTTTCCCCTTCTTGAACATGATTTCTTAAACTTAATTAATAATTAATAATCATAATAAGGGTTTTTACCATAAAACATAAGCAATCAATCAATCAAACAATAATAAGTAAACATGATATCATGTTGAAAAAACATTCATAATTCATGAAATATAATGAAGTGCATAATCATAAATATCATGCATTAAACCAATTTACTGGTGCCAAATATGCATGGCCCGCTTACCTATAGCTATTCACTTTAGGTTCAAATATCCTGACTTGATTGAGCCCTTAATCACATGTAATTTGATTAATATCATGATGTGTTTCATTAATTCATATAGATTAAACACTAACTTGTTCCTTGGATATATTGAGGTGATTTAAGGTGTAAAACATCATTTGTAAACAACACTAATTGATAGAGAATCCAGAGAGCTTTCCAAAACGTATTTATTTATATTTTTCTGAGGTCGTATGCAAAAGTTATGAATTTTGCATCTTGGACCAATAAGAAATCAAGAAAACTATAGCGTGACCATCAATTAAACCCCGATTAAAGCAGATGTAAATAAAATATGGAATGACACAAATGACCCAGGAACACGTGACACAATCACTGAAATCATGGGGCTAAAATTGTCAGAACAACATAAATGTATTTCGCGGCTGAGAAATCAAAGCTTGTGTTAAATGTCCAAAATACCCTTGTCACAAAAATCGACATATTGAACCATCATGGGCAAACATGAGAAATTCATTGTTCGATTCTTCTCTGATCCATGGCGAGGAGCAGTACAGGAGCTTCGAATAGCATTGCTGCACTGGGTTTCTAGAGTCCCCTGGAACACGACGAAAGTATGTATGCCTCTGTGAAGTCCTGAAGATCACAACAAGCTAAAGGAGAAGCTTTGTGGTGCACCGGAGCACCAAAGCCAGACCATGGCGATGGTCGGCGATAGCTGGAAAAGGGGAAAGGTGTTGTAGAGGCCAGAAGAAGAAAGACTATTTGAACGAATGACTCATTGTGGTCATTTAAATCCATGGAAGCCCACTGGGAGGCGTGAGGTCCTCTGTGTTCAAGCAAAGAACTGAGGAAAGAGAGAAACAAGGGAAGGGGTGACAGATCCAAAACCTTCGAAGAGGGCTACAGCAAGGCGAAAAGACGATCGAAAAACATTCTGGGAGAAACAACGAGATCAGGGGTACCACTTCCATAGTTGGATTACCACTGAAATGCCATGGCGACTAGCACCGGCATGACCCCGAAAAGAGGGTCTATAGGGTACACCGCCTGAGATGAACACACGGCAAAATAAAGATGTGAGGATGGAGGAGGGTCGTTGGTGATGCTCACCGGGTGACCAATTGCACCCATGGAGCCGGAGAGGCCTGGAATGAGGTGAAGGTCACCGAAAAACCACCATGAGTAGGATGAGTAGTTTGGAGGCATACACGGTCCAATTGACCGAGGCAGACGAAGTGAAATGGTGCGGCGGCGCTTTTGTCACCCTTTGATATGTGTGGGGTTGGCTATAAGGGTTGCTGTGAATTCATGGCATAGAGAAATCTTGAGCCCTAAATGGGCATTTCCACTCTAGAGCGAGAGAACAGGCGAGTAATGCCTCTTTAGATCCGGGTCGGCGAAACGGAACTGAAGGCGTAGAAATTTCAAGAAACCATCGTGATATGAGAGAGAACAGGATCAATGAAGATGACACTGTGAAAACGGCTACTGACCGCGAGAAGTATGGAGGTTGAGGACGGCAGTGTGGCCGTTGGAGCATATTTTGATTAAGTACCAGCCATCTGATGGCACGCATAAGGTGGAAAGCAAATAAATGTAACGCCTAACAACGGGATAAACCGAGACTTTAGGTCAAATACCTTGCATTATTGAAATAATATTCAATCTTTGGTCAAACTATATTCAAACCTCTCTTAAATCAATTGGAGGGGCAAACATGGTCATAATGACTTAAAATTTGAATCATATGCTAATTAGAAAGTCTAGAATGTTCCTATGAAATTATATTTCATTTTTGTACACATTATGGTCCATAACTTCAATATTGACTATTAACTTTAATTAGGAGGCAATAAGAGTAATATAATTGAAAAAGGCTACTAAGATTGAATTCTTGAGTTACCATTTTGAGTTTTAATCAATCAATAACCATTTGGTCACCACTTTAATTATTTACTAGGATTTATAGACACCTTAGATGAGAGAGAAAAGAAAAGAGTTAATATGAGTTAATTGATATACATAATACATAATTGAAAGTGAAATATGAATTTAAGTCAAATTTTAAGTTTTCTCATCCCATTTTCATATAAGGACAACCATTATTGAACTTTTGCATAAAAACACCTCAACTATTATTATTTAGGAAGACTCCATTCTAAATTTTAAATTGGCCTTAAAAATTGGGATGTGACAAATCTTGTAGTAGCCCAATTAGTCAGCCCAAATCCAGAAAAGATGAAGTGTTTGAGGACAAAGCCTCAAACACACCTCTCAGTGGGTATGGATGGCAGAAACTAATATAAGCATCGTGCCTGGGTTCCTGAGGATTCACCTCTAAATAATTGCATCCCATAAGAAGCTCATGGATCTAACTACATCATACTATTGGGTTTTGTGGGACTAAATAGGCAGCGGAAACAAAAATTTTATCTTACCACAAACCCATAACCAGTAGATTGCATTAACAACTATGCAATAGGAAAGATGGTTTAGCAAGATATACCTAGTCCTGAGGCTTTCTCAGTGACAATAACTCATAGCTAGTGCGGTATTCAACCACCTAGTCTTTGACGGCATCAGTGCAACTCCTGGTGTAGATCTGGACTGTGGTTGATAGTCATCCTCTTGAGCGGTAGAAATCTCCCACCTCTATAGATAGTCCACACAGACTATCGAGAACTCTAGTCGTCTTGTCCTGAAGGACACTAGAAGGAATCATCCCCTTCTGTCGACATACTAGTCACTGACACACTCTCCCACAATCAGTTGCTATTCTACAGTTGTCTTTCCCTTGTTGTTCCTCCCTGGATGGGTAGAACTTGCTTGGGATCTCTCAGTTACCACAACCAAAGAAGACAACAACTTTGTAGAGAAACTGATGTTATGAGTTGTGTGTTCTAAGAAGCCCCTTGTACCCCTCTATTTATATTAGAGGGTAGGGTTAGGCTTCCTAGTCTGTGTAGGAGTAGAAGGGTCCAAAATTTCCATGAACAGATTGTACTATGGCAGACGAACTAGTCTTTTTACAACTCAATCGGTCGTTTGGGTAAGTGAGCCAATTGGTTCACTTTTGAACCTGTCAGTTGGGAGTGTGAACCGAGTGGTTCACTTAGTGAACCGGTCATTTCACTTCCCATACTTGCCCACAATTGACTTTCCTTATTTATTTCTAATTAATACAAAGATTAATTCTTGTCCCAATCAAATTGAACAAGTGAAATGAAAATCTTTTCTCACAAACTGAGAAACCCAACACCTACTCGGTTGGTCCATGTGAACCGATCAGTTCACTAGAGTGAACCAGTCTTCTCACTGACCATGAGCCGATCGGTTCACCCAGTGAACCAGTCGGTTGGTGGTCCAGGTTGTGCAGAACTCAGTCAATGCAGTTCTTAATCAATCTGACAGTCTAATCAATTAGTTCAACACTTGAACTTGATATTCTGAGTCAAGTCTATTGATTTAATGTTTAATTGAGTACCTAAACACTTTAGTAGTCAATTTAAACATCATTCGTGGATAAACTCCTCTTCTAGGTTAATCCTATGTGTGTAACCCTATTGGTTCCATTTCACATTGGCACTGAATGTCCATAACTAACTTATGATATCACAAGCAAAGAGTGGTGCCTAGTCGCACATCAGTGCTAACCGAGTGAAGAGAAAAGTTGGAGAAAAACATTCAACCTACAATATATTATTGGTGTTACAGTGAATGTATAGTCCCTTTGTTACAGATAACCACATTGAACTCGAGGCATGGACTTGTCATCCTTTACAAACATTCAATCTATTTTTCTTGAATCAAAATAGACTATCTGAGATATATGTACGCTCAATGGCATACATTGACTCACATGTGTGTTGCCATGCATTTCTCAGTCTCACTCCTCAAGTGGCCAGGATATCAGACTCCCTCAGGAGGGACAAATTCCATATCTATCACTCACAGTCAAAACCCCATGTGTCAAAGTCACCCAATCATCACCTTTATAACAACCCATGTTTCAGGATTGTGTTTGATGATTTCAAAGTGTACCCAACCACATGTGATGAGTGCAGTGATTACAGGTCTAAGAACCACAGTCACCACCAATACTATAAGAGCTGATCCTGACTAACCAAGTGTGGTTTCCATGCATCACTCTTATGGTGGGTATGTCTGATACATTGTTCTCTAACATGTATTTGTGTGCTTGGTTTGATATCACATATCATGACTAATGAGACTCTGTCATCAACCAACACACACTCTAGTCTTCTGTGTTATTGATGTCTATGGTTATTTCCATAATAACAACCGACTAGGGACATAACAAGAATGTATACTTTTAACATCTACTTGATCTCATTATTCAAGTCCTTAACTTGAAGACATGCGTCATTGAGTAATACGATTCTTTAGACATCTAACATGTTATATCATTATCTCAAAATAGATTAAACATATATATGGAAATTTCCTTTATTATATTCAAATCATTTACAAAGTATGCCATTACAACCATCATATGACTAGCTCTATGGGCATACATACCAACAGACTCCCACTTGCACTTAGAGCCAATCACCCATGAACCTCAGTCATTGTGATCAATCATGACCATCATGCTTCTGCTGTGAAAGTGCCTTAGTCAAGGGATCAACAATATTGTCTTCAGTTGGTACTCTACAAATCTTCACATCTCCTCACTATACGATCTCTCGTATGAGATGGAAGTGTTGTTGTATGTTTTTAGACCGCTGATGTGATTTGGGTTCTTTAGCTTGTGCAATATCTCCATTGTTGTCACAATAAAGCTCGATTGCATTATAGATGCTAGGAACCACCCCAAGTTTAGAGATGAACTTCTTGATCCACACAACCTCCTTTGTCGCATGGGATGCAGTAATATACTCAGCCTCTGTCATAGAATCTGCATTGTCTCTTGCTTGGAAATCTTCCATCTCACAACTCCGTTGTTGAGGAAAAACACAAATCCTGACTACAGTCTGTAATCATCTTTATCGGTTTGGAAGCTTGCATCAGTTTAACCCTTTACCACCAACTCTTCCCCACTATCGTAAACAAGGAACTAATCCATAGTCCTTCTCAAGTTCTTGAGGATGTTCTTCATGGCTGTCCAATGAGCATCTCTAGGATTTGACGGATATCTACTCATCATGTTGAGTGTATACGAGACATCGGGACATGTGCACAACATTGCGTACATGATGGATCCAATTACTGATGCATATGGAATCCCATTCATGTGTTCCCTATCTTCATAAGATTTGGGACATTGAGCTCTAGAGATGGGAACTCCATGCCTCATGGGTATGCTTCCTCTCTTTGAGTTCTCCATGTTGAACCTCTTCAACACTTTGTCAATGTATGTGCTTTAACTTAGTCCAAGAAGCCTTCTAGATCTATCTCTATAGATCTTGATTCCTAAGATATAGGATGCTTCTCCTAAGTCTTTCATTGAGAATGTATTTCCAAGACATGTATTTACCTTTTGTATAGTAGAAATGTCATTCCCCATCAACAGTATGTCATCTACATACAATATGAGGAATATAGTCATGCTCCCACTAACCTTCTTGTACACACAAGGTTCATCTTCATTTTCACTAAAGCCAAATTCTTTGAATTCTTCGTCAAATCAAAGATTCCAGCTCTGAGATGCTTACTTCAATCCATAGATTGACCTTTGCAGCTTACAGACTTTATTTGCATCCTTTAGATTTATAAAACTTTCAGGTGGTGTCATGTACACATCCTCGGCAATATTCCCATTAAGGAATGTAGTTTTAACATCTGTCTGCCAAATCTCATAATCATAGTAGGGTGCAATAGCAAGCATGATCCTGATGGACTTAATTATGGCAACTGGTGAAAAGTTTTTGTCATAGTCAACACCTTGAACTTTTCTGAAGCCCTTTGCAACCAATCTTCCTTTATAATTTTGCACATTTCCATCCATGTTGTTCTTCTTCTTAAAGACCCACTTGCACCCTATCGGTTTTACCCCTTTAGGTGGTTCCACCAGGGTCCATACCTTGTTGGTATACATAGATTCCATCTCATATCTCATGGCCTCAAGCCATTTCTCATAATCTAGTTCTTGTGTAGCTTCTAGATAGATAGTTGGCACATCATCTATGACCAACTCACCACCTTCTTGAGTCAGAAGATATCCAAATCTCTCAGGCTCAAGGCATGTCCTACTAGATCTATGAGGTTCCAATGTTACTTGATGAACTTGAGATTCTACAATAGTTTGTGATTCTCTATGTTCCTCTTATTCATATATTGGTTCAATGTTTTCTTATTTGTCTCAAACCTCTTTGAGCTCTACTTTCCTCCCACTACTTCCTTTGGAAATAAATTCCTTTTCTAGGAATACAGCATCTCTGGTAACAAATACTTTATTGTCAGATTGAGAATAAAAGTAATATCCATTGGTCTCCAAAGGGTATCCAACAAAATAACATTTATCTTGTTTGGGTCCAAGCTTTTCAGAAAACACTTTCCTGACATAAGCTTCACAACCCCAAATCTTCATAAAAGACACATTGGGACGCTTCCCATGCCATATCTCATATGATGTCTTTTGAGGTATGTGTTTAAGTGTAAATGTGGTGGTTGTTAAAGCATGTCCCTAGAAGGAAGTTGGAAGGTCAACAAAACTCATCATAGATCGCACCATATATAGTAATGTGTGATTTCTTCTTTCTGAATCACCATTATGTTGTGGTGTTCCATGTGAAGTCCATTGTGATACAATACCACAGGCTCTCATAAGGTCCTCAAACTCTTGGCTTAAGTATTCTCCACCTCGATCAGATCAAAGTGCCTTAATACTTTTGCCAAGTTGGTTCTGTACTTCATTCATGAAATACTTGAACCTTTCAAGGGTTTCTAATTTTTGTTTTATCAAGTAAACATAACCAGACCTACTGAAGTCATTGGTAAAGGTGATGAAGTATTGATACCCACCTCTAGCATTTATTCTAAAAGGCCCACATACGTCAGTATGTATGAGTCCTAATAGATCACTAGCTCTCTCACATTTTCCTAAAAAGGGATCCTTGGTCATCTTGCCCAATAAATAAGATTCACATGTCTCTGATGATTCAAAATCAAAAGAGTTCAGATAACCATCTTTATGGAGTCCAGATATGTGATTCTCATTTATGTGCCCCAGACGACAATGCCAAAGGTATGTTTTGTCTCAGTCATTGAGTTTTTGTCTTTTGGTGTTTATGTTGTATACACTTGTCTGTAGATCTATCAAATATAGACCATAGGACATTGGGGCACTGCCATAAAAGATCCCATCTTTAGAAATGGAATATTTTCCATTCTAAATAAGAAATTCAAATCCACCTTTATCCAAACAAGATATAGAAATTATATTTCTATTTATGGTAGGTACATAATAGTAGTTTTGTAACTCTATTATCATCCCACTTAGTAGAGATAACTCATAGGTTCCTATGGCACTGGCAGCAACTCTTGCTCCATTAGCAGCATGTAGTTCAACCTCGCCTTTCCCTAAATGCCAACTTCTTTTTAGAACCTTCACATTTGAATAAATGTGTGATTCACTTCCAGTATCAAGTACCCATGATGAAGAAGTAGTAAATTTAATCTCTATCACATATACACCTGAAGTAGATATCTTTATCTCTTGCTTCATCTTCTGTGACTCCCTCAATCCTCTTCATGTTTTGAGCGCAAAAGACATGGACTTCAGCTTGGCGAGAGAAGCCTTCTCTCCCTTACCTTTGTCCTTGGACTCCATTCCACATATCACTATCATGGAATTATCATTCTTCCTTTGTGCCTCAAATAATGCCTTAAGTGTACATAGAGCATATTCAAAGGACATTGGTATCTTAGGATTATGCAGAACACTTCTCATAGTCCTTAACCAATTATGGAAATTTATCTAAATTAATTTTCCCAATTTTAAAAATGATTTCTTTGCCATTTGATTCTACAAGAGAAAACATTTGCATTTTTTCAAAACTCATTTTTTATTTGATTTGATTTGAATAAATTTGATGATATTAATTAGGCCATTAATTAATTACTGCTCCCACTATTTTGATCAAATTGATAGCCCTCACCATCAATTCAAAGATTACAATGTACAACCTTCTAGTGAGCCAAGATCCAAAACAATTGCATTATTACCCGGCCAATGCCAACATCCATAATCAATTATTAAGGTAGGTAACATTTCCCAATTTCATCATATGTAACTCTTGGATAGATGGCATGCACAACTCATTGCCATGATCATCTCCATGCCTCTAAGTACTTAATCCCATTAAGACCACTTAGTTAAGTCTGACCCAAAAGCCAACATAATAGAAGTGCACCCCGTTTGGCGGGCCCACACAACTACCATCACACTTCTACAAGATAGACAGCACACCACCCATGGGATACCTACATTGTCGATCAAGATTTTCATGTGTGTCTCTAATGGAAATCATCTAAGACTTAATATTTATTGACGGGTTTGGTAATTATATACATATACATGTCCAATCACCACATATACAATATGTATCATATACATGCTATATCCTACAAGAAAACATGTGAAGCAATAAAGCGATGATTATGGCCATCCTATTGTAATTCTTTGAGCCACAAGGAATTACGATCATCTACGTCTACATCACATGTAGCAACCTGTAGTTGATGAAGATTTATGCTTGGACCGTTTCGGGTTGATCAACTTATCCTATGATTGATCGGCTCGCCTCTTGGTCAGTCAGTTGGTTGTCGCCAACCGATCGTCGGGCTCCTCTAGATGGTCAGTTTATCAAGTCATCTCACTCCTCATCAGGCCACCAGCCGCTCATCTCGCACAATCAGTCAGTCCTCTCGGCCCTCCAACTACTCGTTTCGGCATCTTTGACATAACAAGAAATAAAACTATCCTACTTTTCCAAATATCTTTGGGAAACCCAGAGTTACATTCGAGGGAGAAAATGTAGAAGAGAAGGCTCGAGTTATCTCGAGTTAAAGGAATCGATACGCAGACCGAGATGCAAACAACCACAACCAACCATGCACACACATAGGGGTTTATAGGCCATAACCACACTACATATCCACCATCAAAACCATTTTAGGGTGACACATATGGATTGCATATATATACCATATCATATATGTATATTGGGATTTGTGGTGTTTAATTAGATATGCACATTAGCCAGTTAAAGTATTTGCATCATATGCAATAAATAAATGGTGATAAACCAAAATTTGATCATATCGATTGATCCTAAAACATAGTATGTTGATGTGGCTCTGATACCACTGTTGGGATGTGTGGAACAGAATAGGTAGCGGAAACAAAAAATTTATCTTACCACAAACCCATAACCAGTAGATCGCATCAACAACTATGTAATAGGAAAGATGGTTTAGCAAGATATACATGGTCCTGAGGCTTGCTCAGTGACTATACCTCGCATCTAGTGTTGTCTTCAACCACCTATTCAAAGTCACCCAATCATCACCTTTATAACAACCCATGTTTTAGGATTGTATTTTATGATTTCAAAGTGTGCCCAACCATGTGTGATGAGTGCAGTGATTTTAGGTCTAAGAACCACAGTCACCACCAATACTATAAGAGATGATCCTAACTAACCAAGTGTGGTTTCCATGCATCTTTCTTATGGTGGGTCTGTCTGATACACTGTTCTCTAACATGTATTTGTGTGCTTGGTTTGATATCACATATCATGACTAATGAGACTCTGTCATCAACAAACATACACTCTAGTCTTCTGTGTTATTGATGTCTTGGTTATTTCCACAATAATAACTAACTAGGGACATAACAAGAATGTATACTCTTAACATATGCATGATCTCATTGTTCAGGTCCTTAACCTGCAGACACACGTCATTTAATAATATGATTCTTTAGACATCTTATTGGCTAAATTGGACATTATTAAAATCCCTTTGTTTTGATGATGACAAACATTTATTTATTGTGGTTTTAACTTGCTATTTGAGTGTTTCAGGTACAAGCATATAAGGTGGTGGATAGCGAAGACTTGGAAGATCAATTTGCTAAAATTGCTTTATTTTCATGATTGTAATCAATGTAAAAACTTGTACAAGTTTATAATGTACAAGTACTTAGATATCATGTAAATCAAGCATTTAGATCTTCCTATCCACTCACAACACTTATATAGGTCATCCCTCAAGATAGTATCACAACTGCACATTGATACACACACTTAGTAAATGAATACATTGAATCAGGGATATTCTCGATCGACAAAAACTTTGACCGAGACACTCTCAGCCGACAAACTCCTCGACTTAGAACAAACCCTCCTAGCTGTTAGACTGAGTTAGAAAAGTATTTGAGAGTTGAGTTGAACGTTGCAATACACTTACGCCAGACTTACTCTCGGTCGACAAATTCCTTGATCGAGAGACACTCAGTCGACAAACTTCTCAACTGAGAAAGTTTCTGTCTGCACTTTTCAAGATTAATTAACTAGTTGTTACAAATGCAATTAGTGGACACTTAATGGCTAGTTGAGCACTAAGAACACCCTAGAAGGTGTCTAGAATGTCCCCAAGCATTATCAAACCACTCCTATAAATAGGACATCTATAGGACACCTCAAAGCATCACTTGCATATACAATTCACTTGAGATCACATTGTAGCAAGCCATTAGCAAAGATTTCACTTGCAAAACATTTCCAAAAGCTATGAATTTGTGTTCTATAGGATGATATCTCCTATCCACTATACATCCATGGCCATCCACTTTGGTTAGGAGATCAAACGTTTGATATAGGATCAAAGCGATGTACTCAATTGGTAACATTGTTTCTTTCTTCCAATTTTGTTTCTTTTATTGTATTTGTTATCCTTTGCTACTCCTAGATTGGAGGTTGCATAAAGGAGATTGTATGGGCTTCTTCTGGTAGAGAAGGTAGCTCGGTGGACTTAGGATTACTTCAAGAAGGTTGTCTCAACGGGAAGCTACTTCAAGAGGAAGGCTACTTCAAGGGGGAGCTTGGAGTTACTTCGAGGAAGGTTGTTTCAAGGTTGGTGGGACTACTTCTAGGTGAAGGATATCCAAAGGGTGGTGAATGTATTTGTATCTTATGTAACATCCTTGCGAGGTAATAAAATACAAGTGCTTTCAAAATCCCAATTGGAAACAATTTGGTAGTGGATTGACTCCCTTAGTTTTTGCTAAGGGTGGAACCACTCTAAATGTCTGTGTCTCCTTCTCCAATATTTTTGTGGTTGCTTGGTTGAATTATTTTTAAAATTATCATAAAACCTTATTCACCCACCCTCTAGTGGTTTTTCAATTGGTATCAGAGCAGGCTTCAAGGATCTCTAATTGAGTCTTGAATAAAATGGGTGATGGGGTACTAAACAACCTGAACTTGGAAGGAACACTTGTAGCTCGACCTCCACCATTTGATGGCACCAACTACACCTATCGGAAGAGGAGGATGCAATTATACTTTCAAGGGATAAGATGGGATCTATGGAGAATGGTTTCGAATGCTTACACTCTTCCTCAAATGGAGTATGCTACATGGGATGCTAATATGGTAAAGATATCCCAATTGAATGCAAAAGATGTAAGTATCCTTTATTGTTCAATTTCAGTAGGTGAGTTCAATAGAATATCAAATTGTGAAACTACATATGAAATATGGCATAGACTCTCTATTATTTATGAAGGAACTGTTCAAGTAAAGAATCCCAAAATTGGTATGCTTAAACAAAAGTTTGCACAATTTCGTATGGAACCAAATGAGTCTATTAGTGAAATGTATGCAAAGTTCTCTTCTATTGTTAATGGTTTGAATGCATTAGGTAAAGCCATTAGTGAAGAGGATCAAGTGTCAAAAATTCTTAGGTCACTTCCTCCCAAGTAAAAGCCTAAGGTGACTGCAATTGAAGAAGCCAATGACCTCACTTGACTAAGGATGGAGCAACTCATTGGCAACTTAGAAGCACATGAGGCAACCTTGGAGGAAGAAGAAAGATTAGCGGCTGAACAAAAGAAGGAGAAAAGAAAGGACATTGCATTCAAAGCATCAACCAAGAATAGTCATGACACAAGTGAATAAGATAGTGAAGAAGAGAAACTCATTGTAAATGGTAAGCAGTATAGAATTTTTAAAGCTAACAAAATTCCTAGTGTTTCTTCCTCCAGGTGCTTTGAATGTGGAAAAAAGGGACACTTGAAAGGAGATTGTCCCAAACTTAAGTAGGGAAAGAAATCATCTCACAAGAAGAAAGAGAAAGCCTACAAATATGCATGGGATGATTCAAGTGATGATAGTGAAGATGGAGAAAAATAAGTAGAGTGCCTTATTGCTACAACAAATGAAGAAGAAGAAGAAGAAGAGGTAAGCCTTTTTTATTTATCTAAAGAAGAATTAGTTGCTAGAATTGAGTAATTACATGATAAATATATTGATTGTAAAAAGAAACAAAAAAGAGTTACTAAAACTAATGAGGATTTGCATGCATAATTAGATGATCTTGCTTCTGAAAAGGAAAGTATTATTTTTGAAAATTCTTCCTTGAAATCATCTTTTAATTATTGCAATACAAAATTGCTTACTCTTGACACAAATCATAATTTGCTTTGTCAAGAAAAGGTTGAATTGCTTGCAAAATTGAATGATCTTCAATCACAACCTATCTTGTGTACTCATCTAGATTATGATGCTATTGTTAAAGAAAGAGATACTTTATCATCTGATCTAGATCAAGCAAAGTTAGATATCAAAAACAAAATGGATGAGATTTCAAAGTTACAAAAAGAAGTTAGTAGCTTGAAAAATAATGTTATTCTTGATAAGTTCCTAAAAGATTCTTCTGGTCAGATTGGAAGAAGAGGACTAGGTTATAAGCCCAAAAGTAAATCCTATCAAAAACCTAGAATAAGGACACAAGTGCCCAAGACTAAAGTTATGTATGTGCCTAAAGACAATCTTGCTAAGAAGAGAAATGAAATTGATTATATATGTTGTCATTACTGTTTACATCTTGGACATTATTCATTCTCCTACCCATACAAGGAAAAGGATGTTGATTTAGTTTGGGTTCCTAAAACCTTAAGATTTGAATATGAGTAGTTGAGATTTGACCTAAAATGCTAATTTGATATCTCAACTAAACTGAGCTTTAATTTCCATAATTTTGTATTGGAAGTGATCTATATTTTTACTTGAAAATAACTTCTGAAATCAGTACAGAAACTTTCTCGGTCAACCAAACCTTCGACCAAGACATTCTTCGGTCGATAAAATAGTCGACCAAAGCAGTTTCTATCTTAAATCTGCAATTTTCTGGAGAAAAAGTGACATTATAGGTCGAGAAAGTTGTCGACCGAGACCATGTCAGTCGAGAAATTAGTTGACTGAGGGAAACTCTGACAGAACTGTTTAATAAAAACAAGATACTTCAATTGCAATCAAGTTAAGTATGTAATAAACTTTACATAAAATTGTTCTTTAAAAATTTGAATAATCCTAATCAAAAGGAAGAACAAACTTGATAATTGAATAGAAAAATTAGTAGAATAAGAAACCTTGCTTAGAATAAAGAATTACTTTGTATCTAAAGTCTATTCTAAGATAATCAAGAGCAAGATACTAAGTTCATTAATTGCTCAAAATTCTACACAAAACTTGCACTTAGGCTAATATTTTGCATCATGATTGCATCATGGTAACTTTTATTGCTACAATAAATGTTTCTTACAAGAACTAATAATATTGATTGAAATTCTACATATTTGTTGCAATAAAATGATGATGCTTTTATAAAACTATAATTGAAATTGCCTTTTTGCAAGAAGAAAAATCACTATGGATATCAATCAAATTCTTTCTTGTAAATAAGGACCTTAAAATATATTCTAAAATTTTCATTAGAATGGCAAAAATAACTTGTTCTAAGAAAATCAAAAGAATAAATATCATTGCGACACCTATATTGATTTTCAATTGGTAAATTTCTCCAACAATAGGTATCACTCAAAGTGTTTCAAATTGATATACATTTGATCAAATTACATAAAGGATCTATGCATTGATTAAACATATCAAGAAAAATGTTGAAAATCTACAACAATTGCCTCTCAGTTGAGAAAGATTTCAATTGAGGGGCGCCCAGGTCAAAGTCAAGGTCGACATAAAATAATCTTGACAAAATGCTTAATTGTAAATCATTTCCTTTCACTCAATCTTAATATATTAAAACAAGATTTTAGTGTATAACTCTCATAAAAGGTTAAATTATTATGATCTAATGCTTATTATGACCTTAGAATCCTTAAATCATCTTGATTATAAGATTAAGGGGGAGCTCACCAAAACTATCTTGACTATAAGATTGAGAAGGAGTTCACAAAAACTGTGTAAACATCATAAAGAAATTTTGAAACTAGTTATGACCTTAGCATCTTTAAAGTAACCTTGGTTATGAAAATAAAGGAGCCTACAATATTTATGAATATAATGTATATCTTGTCCTAAATGCAATTCTCTAAACAAATTAGGGCTTAACATCCTGTGTATTTGGTTAGTGATACATTCATTGATTCTACTATAAGCTTAAAAGAATCTCATATCATTTTAGGGCTTAACATCCCTTGTAAATGGTTGAGAAACTATTAATATATTCATGAGCTTAAAGGATTCTCATGTCATTTTTAGGACTTAACATCCCTTGTAAAATGGATGGGAAATCAATATACATATGCCATGAATCTAAAAGGATCTCATATCATTTCAAGGATTAACATACTTTGCAAATAATTGAGAAATAAATTGTGGCTAAATTTGACATAAAAATAAGTGGTTTGCATTGAGTATCAAATTATCAAATTAAGGGGGAGAAATAAAAGTCATAATTAATTTTTAGTTTGGTTATCTTTTTTAAATGACAAAGGGGGAGAAATAATATAACATCAATAACATAAAGTAAAATGATTTCATAATCTCTCGGCTAGCACATACTTGCAAATAAAAGAACTAGCACATACTTGCAAATAAAAGAACGGCTGCAAAAGGTAAACTTCAGGTATGAAACTCATGTCATTTATATTTCCTTGATTTATATTTTGGAAATGTTTGTCATCTTCAAAAAGGGGGATATTTTTGGCTAAATTGGACATTATTAAAATCCCTTTGTTTTGATGATGACAAACATTTCCAAAATATAAATCAAGGAAATATAAATCACATGAGTTTCATACCTGAAGTTTACCTTTTGCAGCCATTCTTTTATTTGCAAGTATGTGCTAGTTCTTTTATTTGCAAGTATGTGCTAGCCGAGAGATTATGAAACTCATTTTACTTTATGTTATTGATTTTATATTACATCTAACATGTTATACCATTATCTCAAAATAGATTAAACATATAGACAGAAATTGCCTTTATTATTATTCAAATCATTTACAAAGTATTCCATTACAATCATCATATGACTGGCTCTATGGGCATACATACCAACGCATACACCCTAGAACCACTACAATGTTCAAAGACTTGTAGTGATATTTCTAGTGGCCAAGAATGAAGTGAGACATAGCCTCGTATGTGGCTAGTTTTCTTACAAGCCAAATGGTGAAGGATGAGTACGAACGACCCAGTGGGTTACTACAATCCATCGAGATTCCTGAGTGGAAATGAGACCAGATCACCATGGATTTTGTGGTGGGTCTTCCAAAAACAAGGAAAGGACATGATTATATATGGGTCGTGGTGGACCGCCTAACCAAGTCAGCACACTTTCTTTCCTTATATATTACTACCAAGGCATCAAACTTACCTAGTCTTTAAATTCAAAAGATAGTTTGTTTGAATGGTGTTCCAATATCAATTGTATATGACTGTGACCCTAAGTTCACCTCTAAGTTGTGGAAACAAGTCCAAGAAGAACTCGGTACAAGCATGAAGTTTAGCATAGCCTACCACCCCCAAACTGATGGTCAGGCAGAATGCACAATTTAGACCTCAGAAGATCCATTGAGAGCATGTGTCCTAGATTGGGGTGGATTGTGGGAAAAATATCTACCCTTAGTTGAGTTTTCCTACAGAAATAGTTACTGAGCCAATATCAGGATGCCCTTTTATGAAGCTCTTTATGGGCGGATGTGTCAGTCGTCACTTCACTAGGATGATGTCAGTGAGAGGACCTTGTTTAGGTCATAGGAACTACATTTATATTTAGATAAAGTCACTTTAATCAAGAAGGCGCTGAAGAAAGCCCAGGGTCAGCAGAAGTTGTATGTTGATACAAAGCAGACAGATCTGCATTTCACTATAGGAGAACATGTTTTACTGAAAATCTGACCACTCCAAGCTATATCTAAAAATAAAGAAAAATGGAGACCCCAATATGTGGGTCTATTTCAAGTTCTAAAATGGATTGGTGAGGCCGCCTATCGTCTAGCTTTACCAGCACATTGTAGCATGATGCATGACGTGCAACATGTATCCAATCTGAAGTGCTATGTGAAGGATCATGCCCATGTCTTGAACATCAAACCTATAGAGATCCAAGGAGGGTTTCATACCTTGAGTCACTTGTGAGGATCTTGGATTAAGAGGTGAAAGATCTTAGAAATAAAAAGATTAAGATGGTAAAGGTTCTTTGGAAACACCATGGTGATGATGAAGCCACGTGGAAGCTAAAGATGGACATGGGAAAGTCTCATCCCCAATTTTTTATAATACATTCAAAATTTGAGAACAAAATACATGTAAGAGGGAAAGGATGATATAATCTAAATTTCCATGTATTTATACATATATTTGGAGGAAAATAATGGATTTTTTAGGACATTTGAGAAATCGTAGTTTTCTACGACTTGTTTGATAAGTTTGGATTGTGAAAGTAATTTTTCCATACAGGAAGGATTTCTTGTATTTTGTTGTTTTCAATGACCATTATTAATTGTTGGTTAAAGAAATAGTGATAAACTCAATAATATAGGAATTTCCAAGAATAAGGAATGATTGATAATTCAAACATGGAAATATCTTAGATTTCTAGAAAGATAAGTTGAACGCAACTAATAAATTTGATTTGGCCCTATGTTTCACCAAACGTGAGAATATACCAAAATAGAAGTTCATGCCAAGTTTGGGTGGGAAAAGAGTTATTATATGCCTTCAATAATTTAAATAAATCAAATTCTTTCAAGGCTATTAAAAGACATTCAACCTCTATATTTTGTCATCCAACTCTTTCCCAATCTGAGTTAAGTTATTAAAAAGTTTCCTTTAAAGTTTGCGATCAATTAAAGAAAAGAGTATATATATATATATATGAGTTTAATAAATTGTCCCTAAAGTGAAGGGTTAACTTATATATATATATATATATATATATATATTCACATTTAATTCAATCAGGAAACATAGGTTCAGGCCTTTTATCTATCATGCGGTCTCCTGTCTATCATCTCAAAGATCCAATGGTCTCCTTGTCATCTCCTACCTTGCGACGGATTAGGAAAAATTAGGAACATGAACCCTTACCTTTTCACATCATGTTCTCTCTCCCCCCTCTTCACCTCAATTCCTTCTCCATTGGATTTGATAGGAAAAGATGGATACGAGGTTCCCTAATACAACTATCCTTGTCCCCCATTTGGAAAATACCCAAATCATAGATTCTGCTAGAAACTAGGCTTCGGTAGTTAACCCTAAAACTCATCACCGCATCCTATAAATAATATGTATTAGGAACCCATGATCCCTCGTGCAACTAGGGACACCTTCAATTAATCATGAATCACTCCCATTGTCCCCAACCAGTTCCACCCTATCTCTGACACTTTGCCACTATCATCATTGAAACCTAGGGCACCTCAGACTAATTGTTTCGGTCAAAAGCATCATGAGGTCTCCACGAGGGTGCATGACACATCAAAAGATGGTGAGAAGTATCTATTCACCTTTCCCCTAGATACAGTACCTAAACTTGAAAAGCTTCATAGAGGACGTGTCTCACTCCATTGTAGCATGTGGTAAGAGATGGAAACCATCGGTGAACTTCTAGGAAGATTTTTGTTTGTTCAAATTGACGTTTTGGTAGGTAATTTCCCACTTCCCTTCTTTGTTCTTTTCTTATGTTTTTAGACATTTTAACCCTGTTCCCAACCTCCCCTACCACCACGCAATAGACAGTTGGTTTTGGAGGGACCTGACGAAGGTTTTTGGACCCTATTCGAGGCTCACATACCTCCAGAAGCCAAGTCAACTATGGGTTGACCCTGTGGCTGATGACTTGCCATTGGGTGTGAGAAGGAAACAATCGTTGGAGGGGATTGGACCATCATGCCCTCATTTGTTTGACATAAATGTCACAGTGTAATGGGCAGATGTCTCTTTTTCCTTTGTTTTATATCAAGAAATGTCATGCTTGGATAATTATATATTATGTTGATGTGCCAATCCCCTATTGGTCAGAATATGTTTAATCTTATGAAAAATATAGAAAATTAATAGGTTGGATGAATATATATATATAATGATTAGAATAATGTGTAGAACCCAATAGAATAGGCTTCATTGTCTAATTCATTTCCCAGTTCTAAGAGTATGTAAAGATGCATACTTTGATGATAGTTAACACATATAAACCCTAGTCTCATGAATTTATAGTCATATGTTGATTAGTTAAATGTAATGGTTAAAATGTGATCTAATTTGAGAAAATAATACAGTTGGATCTAATCCAGGATCATGAATTTATATATCACCAAAGTAAGGTTTCCTAAGTTGAAAAGTCTTAATATGAGATAATTAGGATTTAAGAAGCCTAACGCTAATGTAACCTTAATTTGTCCATAAAACCCTAACTTAGGGCCCAGGTCTGTCTTAAGTAATATTTTGTGAACATAAAAGTAATACACATTAGTTAAAAATTAATTACAGGTTGATTACTTGTTTGATTAAATTTTCCCTTGATTTCTTAGAATTTAAGTCATCCCTGAAGGAAAGTATGTGGTTACAACTATGAATACTCACCTTTATCGAATTCCAAGGTTTTCTAGAAGTTTCTCGAATGTGTTTTTATTCACATGCTTGGTTGTTTATTTAATTCTTTCAAACTATAAGGCCCTATGTGTAACACCTTATATAAATATAACTTGCTCGAACCCCACATGCTACCTCTAGAGCATTGAATATGGGGCAGTGACACTAGGAGAAAAATAGAAAGGAATTCATTGTGGAGATGACTGTGACCAAACCACATATAGGGAAGATCACAAGAGGTCAAGCCCCAGATAGGGAAGGCTGACATGGAACCAAGCTCCAGATAGGGAAGGTGGCCCACGTACACTATAGGGAAACTTCCCCATGAGAGGGTATACCCCAGAGATTCGACAAATAAGGGTCAGAAGTTATAACAGAAAATGCATGTTTGATTATGTAATAATAGTTGTTGATATGGTTGTTTATCTTGTTACACCTACATGCGGATATTTTGTTCCCCCACGTACTCAGCATAGAGATATATTGACCTCATTTTTGTTTCACTCCATTTTAGGTTAAACTACAATTTATCTGAAGATATGGACATCGAGAGATGATGACACCAAATTAAAATATTATTAAAGTCTATTGGAGGATCAATAGATAGATTTAATTTATGTTTCAGCATTAGTTTCCCTTTGCATGTAACTACCTAGAGGTGATTATATCTTCATATTGTTATCAAACTCCTTTCCGTTCAATGAAATTTCTAATTAGTATCGGTTACTTGCTAAATCTTGATCCTGGAATTATGATAACAACCCTTTCCCTCTTAGTCTGCCTTAAATGGGGATAATATGGGGAGGGGGCGTAACACAATGTTACCTAATAATAACCTCAGACTCTTGTGGTATCATTATAATCCACATAGCTAATTATATATGGATTATCTTTTCTACTTGGTGAATTTCAGTTCACTGAGCCAGTATCTCACACTCTACATTTATCTCTATGTGACCCTATTGGCTATGAAGATATAAATGAATCATGGAGTTGTGTCCCTCAACTATTCAAAGTTATTAAAAGAGAACTAAGTGTAGAGTTAGTCAATCTCAGTCCCTATCTACTCAAGTCCTTCAATGTTGGACAGAAATATTTGTATTAGTAAAATATTTTGGAAAAATAACTATTACTCCAATGTTAAAATTTTGTAATTTCTTTTCTTGTATCATAGTTAATTATTAAATGATTGATGCATATGAACATGTTGTCAATATCAAGTGATAAGAGAGTGCAAATTATTGTATTTGCATAAGTTTTGAATTTATTTGTGAAAGTATCATCATCTATATGTTCTGATTTACAAAGACATAATGGAAAATTTTAGAAGTGTTTGAGTTATCCATAATGATCAACTCAGATCCTAATCATATTATGATCTAATAAGAAATTGTGGGATTTGTGGTCTGACATCTATGATAGATCCTTATTTGGTGATCCTTCTTTGGTGATCCTAGTATACCTTTGTGGTATTGGACACATCCATCCAGAGTTTATGGCATCCTCAGTGTCTTCCTCTATTACATGTCCACATGATCATTACTTTGTTTTTGTCCATCTCACAAAATGGTCAAAGTTGCTTCCTTTCACCTCCATGTCTGGTTCTCCTTTTTGCCATCTTCTTGTATATCCTATTTCATTTCAAGCACCCTTCTTTCCAAATTTAAGAGGGAGGGATGAAGCTTTCCCACAAGATTTACAATGAAAAGATTTCATAATCAACACGCTTCTCTTTCACCTTATTTGTAACCACATGGTTACTTTCCCAGGTGATCTGGGAGGATTGAATGCCAGGGCACTACTTGATCTCCATGTCTAGGTTCTAGTTAAAAGCTTAACTCCTATTCACACCAGGATATAAGAATCAGCATGTTTTTAAATTCCTATCTGTTGACTAGACATCATACAAAAATACTACAATTTCTTTTGCAAGTATATAACCTCAAATACTATGACACATGAAAATACCAGACTAACTATTTCCAACTAAAAGATAAAATCATCAAAGGTTCCTAAAATTCCTTAGAAAGTACAATTTGATATTCCTTAATAAATATCAATAAACTATCAACACCAGAATCCATTTTGATACATATCTCAGTTAACTTTTAACAATCCAACATTTAAATTTCAATATATTCTTAAAACAAACCTCTTCCTAAGTATTTAAATATGCAAAATATCTACTATTGTCTTCAACTTCATCTTTATCCTAGTTTACAGATCATTTATTCCAAACCTCTTAAAAACAAGACTATTTTCTTTTTATAACTTAGAATATGCCAAACAAATCCAAATATTAAATTAAAAACAAGATAACCTTCAATATTGGCCAAATTGCACAAAAGACCATATTTGTGTCATATTTTACTCAAGTGGAAATTATTAGTACAAATTGCAAATAATATTTCTATCATGATATTAAACTGAAATTCACTAGAAATTATTGTGGGTATTTAATGGTCAATTATGATATTATCCCTCCACTAAAGCCTAATATCATATTTGGCCTTAGTATTGATTGCATTAATGGTAAAATAAGGAAAAGTATGGTTAATTTACAAAAATGAGATTTATTTAAAAATTATATCTTTATATTTCACTCAAATATCACATAATGAATTGTGTGTAAACTTGAGTGTTGTTATATCCTAGGAACCTAATAGAAATTTTGTCCCCAAAATTCCTTCATGACAACCTTTGGGTTTTTACACATATTAGGTTATTATTATATGTTTCAATTATCTTGACCTTGTTTTATTTAAGATTCATGGTTTCAATCTACAAGTGTAATGATTTCAAGTCTACCTAAAATAAGGTCTACATAACATATTATGGTACTAAAAACTAGAAACATAGTTGATGAGTTAGTAGCTTGGATGGAAAAGGCACGGGCTCCTCTATGAAGAAACTTGGGCTTGAAATATAGGTTGTGCTCCTCATAAACTAATTATCTCATCATGCAGGCTGGCCCACTATGTGATCTCATACCCCTCTAGTGTACGGGTAGCTGACGGGGTGGGGTTGACACTATTGGGGTGGGGTCACTTAAGTGTTTCCTCCTCAAGGGTACTTCCCATGTCATTGAAAACAATCAGTTGAAGAAATAGTATCCTACTGAATATCCTTCTTATTTATTCTTTTGTTCAATAGTCAATACACTTTTGGATCAACTTCTTATCTACATCAATTACCTTTATTGGTTTTCAAATCCACTATCTCAAATTAACATTAATCCTCAACCTCAACAATATCTCTTTTACCATAATATCTTCTTCCTCTTATTACCAAAATTAGGGTAGCTAGAAAAACATAGATAGTTACTTTATAATATTATATTGCATTAAGTCGGGTGACCATATACTTAGGTCTCCTATATCAACTTTGTTGGTATCTTATCTTGATTTTTCTTGGCTATACACAAACTGGAGTTGTGACATCTTATCATGCTAATCTCAAATATACTACATGCACCATACCATATACACTAGTTAGGGGAAGATATTCATAATAAGTATTTGGTTCGGATATTACCTCTATATGTGTCACTTAGTTGTGAAGCAATTGAGATAATGGGAGGATATGTAACATGTTAAGATTGAGTTAACACCTATAATACAAATTATGTTTTCTGTAATGACCTCACCTCCGGGTAACCCCCAATTAAGGGAGACCGAAAGGTCAGAGCCGTTAACCAATAACCCAGATCAAAGGTTCGACAAATAATCAATAAAAATTAATAAATTTTACTAACTAAACTGAAAACTGGTACAAAATAAAACTTTGCATACCTTTTTCAAAACTGGGATATCTACATCTATCTGCATCAGGAGTCTACTCTAACTAATCCTCCTTTGTACTTTATCTCTTAATTAATTTCACATATGCCACTTTACTATTTGTCCTTTTCAAGCTTGTACCTAAAACGCCGACAAACAAAACGTCGGTCAGCATATCGGAGTATGCCGGTATGTGGGGACATCCAAAATTTCATAGATATGGCTAACAATTTAATAGTCACAATCAAATTATTTAACAAGACAAATTACATTTTTAATGTGTCATTCTCCACCGCTTTTGCTCTATCCCTAGCATACCCCTATAGGGTTTCTCTTTTGCCATTGACTTAAGGCCACCTTCTCAATCCCGAGCTTGGTGCCTGGGAGTCACCTCTCATGGTGCTCCATAGTCATGCATCATAGACCACCTTCTCATTCCCGAGCTTGGTGTCTGGGGTCACCTCTCATGGTGCCCATGGGTCTACCCTCTTGGGCCTGACCTTTATGGCATCTTCCATCAGGGTGGCATGTAGGTGTGAGAATACACACTTCTTTATAATTGTGATAACCATAGTGACTTTATAATTTTGTAAGTATGAACATCCAACTATTTAGATTGCATTCAATGCGAGGAAACATTCGGAAAAGCCTCGGGAAACTAATGCGATTAACCATAATTAACCACATACCTGTCAGGCTGATTTGAGATAGAATAATCCATTCAATCCGATCAATCAAGTCATCCAATCAAGCAAGTGCAAGAATCCTGAAATTACATTCAATTTCCTTTTTATCAAAATCTATCCAAATCATCATGCTACTTATGGTTCTATTCCTTTTTAGGGTTTCTTCCCCTTTTTAGAGTTTTCTTTGCAATTATGATTTCCCTTCATCTTTTACTATTTAAAACCCTAATTTAACGCAATTGATCACAAACCCTAATTATCTCAACATCTAATCCTCAGTTTCAGATTTAAGGCATAATTAACGAAATTCTATTTTCATTTAATAGAAAATACTTCCTTTTAGCAATACCACATAATCCATGAATTATATATTCACATTATATTCTTATTTTTCTTTTATAAGTATTTTATCTTTCCTCTTTCTTCTTTGGGACTCCTTGGATCCCAAGGAACTCTATTATTTCGAAATCCTTTTTATTGGATACTCATTATCCTTCTAGATGCATCTAAATGCATTATCCCTTACATTAACTTGTTTATTTCTTATTAAAATAGCTCTATTTTAGGATTTCTCTTTATTTCTCTTTTATTTTCCTCATTGGTATTCCTTTTATCATTAGGAATCCCTGGGATACGAAATTCCACTAAGGATAACTCAAGTGTACCTCTTTTTACTTATTTTCCACATTTTACCATTGTTTTCAATTTCTTTCTCAATAAAGAAATACTTAATTAATCTGTTCTTTTCGTTTTTTTACATCAAAATCACTCTAAATTTGTCTATATATGATGCTAACAAACGAAATCAATTCCATAATCATGTCTCTATCCAATAGTTGGGACACTAACGGTCTTCATAGTCTGGCGGTCCACCTGGAAAAGGATCCGGTCACTGCAGTAGTCCGGGAAAACCTGTGATGGATCAGCAACTTTTATGACGTACTGAACCCTTGGATTGTCCCTTTTAATGGTGGCAATGACTGCATCTGTAGCCTGATTTCCGACAAACTCCGGCCAGGCCATCTTTCCGGTACAACTGTTGTTTCCGTCGCACTGATAGCCCATTGTTCCTTCCATATCTTGTAATCCTTGTGGTTGAAATTTTTCAAGATGGGTGGCGATGGGTCATTTAATCTTTTCTTTTCTTATTGCCTTTTCATTGCAACTTTGGACTCCTTGGAACCCAAGGAACCCAAGAGGCACGAAATCCATCTTTGGATTACATTATTTTGCCTTATAGAGGTTTCCACATCTTTCTTTTCTCAAATTATCAATTATTCATTAATTAATTGAATTTCCTTGTTATTGGGCCCAATAGCCAATAAAGCCCACAACACAATCATCAAGGCTATTGTAAACGAAATTACATCATTATTTGTCCAAATATTTCCAATATGAGAGATTACATTTCTCATCAAATGAACCCAAAACTGGGGTTGTAACATCCTTCCCCTCTTATAAGAATTTTGTCCTCAAAATTCCGTCAAGCAAACAAACAGTTCAAGATAAGCCTTTCATACGTCCATCAGGGCTCCCATGTGGCTTCACCCTTTCCATGGTGCTTCCCAAGAACCTTCATCATCTCATATTATTCCATCTGAGTTCTTCCTTACCTTGGTATATCATACCCTCATAGGTGACTCAGGACATTTCAGCCTCTCAAAAGCTGAATAGGTTCAGGGCTCAGCACATGGCTTGGGTACCTCACATAGTGCTCTAGATCGGACTCACATTACACATCATGTTATCCTAAGGGGAAAGGCTAAACAAAACCATCTCCACCAATCCATCTCAAATGGACCCATATATCGGGAACTCAGCTTTCTCAGTTGTAGCTTAGAGGGGTCATATTTTCACATCACATATTCTTCCATAGTGAACTGCATGTCAGTCTGCTCTGCATCAGCTCATGACTCATGCCACCACTGGGCTCTCTCTCAGTCTTTGCATGATCAAAGCGACTTCATCTGCACACACTATGGTTCTTTTCTAACCTTCGTGAGGCCTCCTTCACCAACATCATCTTAATGAAGTGGTGACCGACACAACCTCTCCATAAGACTTCTTGCATCCCGATAAAGGCTATGGTGGTTAACATCACATCTTAAGAACTGTCTCTATGTATCACCCTAAATGAGCACACATGCTCTCATCAGACCCTCTAGTTTGGATCATATTGTCCATTAGTATGGGGTGATAAACTGTACTATCATCAAGTTCTTCATGTATTCACTTCCACCTCATGGAAGTGAACCTTGGTCATACCTAAGAACTTTTGAACTCGCATCATGATGTGGTTGAACCATCTTTCTCTCTTAAGTAGTTCAACCGAATCTGTCCCTTGACAGTACTCCTTTCTTTCTCATGTCATCTAGGTAAGGCGATCTACCATAACCCATATTACATCTTGATCTTTCTTGTTCAAGGGGAGACTTACCACAACACCCATAGTGGTGAACTCCCATTCCCTCTCAGGGACTCTTTATCCTCTATGTCAAAGCACTGGGTTACTGGTGTTCGTCCTTCACCCCCGGCTTGCATGGCCACATGCTACATGCAACTTCATATTAAGCATTCAAATTGCTACTATCACTTACTATCTTTGTAGTATCACGGTGTATGGTGATCTTAAAACGATGATCTTCTGTATGTCATGATTCCTCAAGATCGATACCTCAGAAACTCTAAACCACTCTCATCAGGGTTTTTTTTTTAACCTTCCTATCCAAAGAAGCGTATCTGAGGTTCTATCACCATCCTTTCACTACATCAAGGACTAAACTGGCTAACCAAACAATCATTAACTTGTTCAACATATCTTGTTACATCTGTGTGTTAGCCAAAACTCATCTTCTTTCCAAACTTAAGGTTAGTCGAACAACCTCAACTTCTTTTAGCCTCTAGCTAAACTAGGCAGCTATATCTCAACCAGAGCATTCATTACCACTTCACCTCCTTAGGTGTCAGGTAATGTTGAAGACATACACCTCAACATATTCCACTTATCATCTCATCTCAAACTCTAAGTTTGTCTTCATCAAGAAACTCTGAGCTCATCCTCATGGTAATTCGACTCAACTTTGCATAACTTGCAAATTCCACATAGCTCATGATAAAACATCCTCACAAGATGATTTCCTTAATACTCTTAGTGTTTGTAAACCATCCATGTATCATTCACTCCAAAAAGGTATGTTATCATTTCTATCCTCATACCTTGTAGCAACGTTCCAACTTCCATCATCTTTTATCCTTGGTGTAAGGGATGTGTATTGTCCTATCTCTCACTCCCATAATAAGAGGAAATAAGCATTTGGCTGCAGTCCAAATACAGAGTTCTTCCTATTCCAAGAGTAGAGATGGTACAACCCACCTTGCCAGTACACTTTCAAATCTAAGTTGAAATGTGCCACCTATGTCTCTTCATCACAAACATCATGATATCAAAATTACTTCCATGGAAAACTAGTCTCAACCCTACTTGGTCTAAACACAATCCTTGGTCGTCTCCTCTAGGTCTATAGGGTGTCGGCACTTTTGGGGTCATCCTTTTTCCCTTATGCATCTAGAGAGTTCCCTACTCATCTGCCCTTTGGGTCCCATGAGTTCATGAAGGTGATCAATCTCCTAACCCATGGCCCTCAGACAATGATAGTTGTTACCTCCCGACCCTATGGTCATGTGCAACTAGGGAATTAGGCAACTCCTTCTTCCATCGGCCGTATCCCTACCTGACCCTAGGATAGACTTGGGATTCTATTATAGTACATGTACAATATAGAACCTTACCCAATCCTTCATCATCTCTCTCTGCATTCTTGGGCTGTCTTTTATCCTTTCTCAGGGATCATGGTGACCTGCCTACCTTGGTCAGGCCCCATACCGGTTACTTCCATGGTAACACATCCATATGCACTTAGATATGGTTAACTATGGGTCTACAGGTTCAATCTCATATCATGTACTTTCCACTTAGTTTTCTCAAGATCCCATGAAACCTCTTTAGGTCACCTCAACACCAACAAAACTAGTATATACCCAACCAAAGGGCCCCTCTCCCAGGATGGGAGGAAACTACAACTCTTGACAACAAGGTCACAACCATCCTTCGGGTTTACCTTCACATGAGCATGCCTAACCCAGCAGCTACTAAAGCACAAGCAGACCACCTATTAAACCATGCTAGGTCGTACTTATTCTCTTTCCTCAACATTAGATCAACTTAGTTGTGAGGGGTTCATCAAACATACCCTTTCCTTTACTTCTACACATGAGGAGTATCATGCTCGAGACTATAGAGACTCAAAACTCATCATGAGCATCAGATACACTGCTTCCCCACTTAGGCCTAGGAACCCTAGGTTCACCTTCGGGTGTCCAACTGCATGCTCATTCTCTTAACCAAGTATCAAGCATGTCCAACATATGTCATGTATTTCCATGATCCTTTTACTTGAGCAACACTTCAGAGTTGAGTCCTCTTCCAGGACAACCAACTAGGTATAAAGCCTCACAACTAGTTACTCTTTATCTCATCCAGTAGGTAATAACTTATACCATAGGTACATAGGTACTAGAAGCATCATCCTTCTTCTAGGTTTTGGTTCCTCTAAAGGAAACTAAGATATCATCAACCTCCAGGGATCATGCATGAGGCAACCGTTATCGTCCACTTAGGTCATATCATCCTCGACTCCCACATGTTCCTCATACTCAGGGTGTTAGGCTTCCAACCTTCTTGCCAGGGTCCTGCTCTCTTTCTCTATAGCTAACCTTACCGCAATCCTCATTATTAGAGGTCCTTTCTCCATGAATAATTGAGCTCACATGCATACCTCTACGCGGGTGACGCCTATGCTCAACTTATGTTTGCTCATGATTATCCATAGCCCCTTATGCTTATCCCATAAGCCATCCATCCTGATCCCTTGTCCAGGGTTTCATCCTACTGTCAGCACTAATGACGTACTATGGGTGCAAGCTATATCCTACTTGCAACAGTCCATAAGGTTTATATAGGTTCTTCTCTAACCTCCTCGATGAAGGAGCTATCCTTTGCTCAAACATGCACGACCCTCTCCAGGGTTGGGTTGCCAAATATACTAGGCCATCTAACCCCTCATGGCTCATACCACATCCAAGGCATGTCCATCCAAACACCTGGTCTACTAAGACATCTAACTCTTCGTGTCATCACTCTCTCTAACCTTCACTTAGGGTTAGGGTTAACATCATCCTCAGATGATGTGCTAGGTCTCTGCTTTTAATGGAGATCTCTACCTCTAAGACTAACTTTCTTTACTCATCCTCCTGACAAGGAGGTCTATCCTCAGGTCTCTCCTGAGGGCAATGACAACTTGTGTCATACGACCTAAGCATGTGTCTATTCTTTAGTTTGCGCTTAATCTATTAAGTGTATGTCCATGAAATCTTATTTACATACTTTTCATTAATTTGGTGGAGGATTCCTTAGACCTTATTAACCTTACCCGTACCTCAAGAGGGTGAGGAGAAGAGAGAAAACCTTAATCCTTAAGGTCCTTAATAGAATTTGAGTTCAAAAGGGATGAACAAAATGAGAGGGTCCTAAAGGTATCTTATTTCGAGTCATATCCTAAGACATCGGCCAGGCAGTCACACAATCTGGGAGTCCTCGTATTCCGACTAGCAGTGCAGAGGAAAATATTACCAGCCCCCGTATGTGATCCTTTTCTAGACACCTCAGTCCTTCGGACAATCCTCTAATAACTCCCTTGGGTTCTATGGAGTTTGTAAAATTTACTAATTATTAAAGATTAAATGGGGAACCTTCGCTCGGATACCAATTGTAATGACCTCACCTCCCGGTAACCCCCAATTAAGGGAGACCAAAAGGTCAGAACCGTTAACCAATAACTCGGATCAAAGGTTCGACAAATAATCAATAACAATTAATAAATTTTACTAACTAAACTAAAAACTGGTACAAAATAAAACTTTGCATACCTTTTTCAAAACTGGGATATCTACATCTATCTGCATCAGGAGTCTACCCTAACTAATTCTCCTTTGTACTTTATCTCTTAATTAATTTCACATATGACACTTTACTATTTGTCCTTTTCAAGCTTGTGCCTAAAACACCGACAAACAAAACGTTGGTCAACATATCGGAGTATGCCGGTATGTGGGGACATCCAAAATTTCACAGATATGGCTAACAATTTAATAGTCACAATCAAATTATTTAACAAGACAATTTACATTTTTAATGTGTCATTCTCCACCGCTTTTGCTCTAACCCTGGCATACCCCTCTAGGGTTTCTCTTTTGCCATTGACTTAAGGCCACCTTCTCAATCCCGAGCTTGGTGCCTGGGAGTCACCTCTCATGGTGCTCCATAGTCATGCATCATAGACCACCTTCTCATTCCGAAGTTTGGTGTCTGGGGTCACCTCTCATGGTGCCCATGGGTCTACCCTCTTGGGCCTGACCTTTATGACATCTTCCATCAGGGTGGCATGTAGGTGCGAGAATACACACTTCTTTATAATTGTGATAACCATAGTGACTTTATAATTTTGTAAGTATGAACATCCAACTGTTTAGATTGTATTCAATGCGAGGAAACATTCGGAAAAGCCTCGGGAAACTAATGTGATTAACCATAATTAACCACATACCTGTTAGGCTGATTTGAGATAGAATAATCCATTCAATCCAATCAATCAAGTCATCCAATCAATCAAGTCACCAATCATGCAAGTGCAAGAATCTTGAAATTACATTCAATTTCCTTTTTATCAAAATCTATCCAAATCATCATGCTACTTATGGTTCTATTCCTTTTTAGGGTTTCTTCCCCTTTTTAGGGTTTTCTTTGCAATTATGGTTTCCCTTCATCTTTAACTATTTAAAACCCTAATTTAACGCAATTGATCACAAACCCTAATTATCTCAACATCTAATCCTCAGTTTCAGATTTAAGGCATAATTAACCATTATATAAGTCCATTAAGCCTCTTTTCATTAAAGCTACCCTTTTTATCCTCTTTAACCCATGACAAAGTCATTATGCTTGTTTATCATCAATTTGTAGTCCATTATACTCTAATACTCATATGAATGTTATTTATCATTAATTCTACCTTGATTCATTCAAAAACCCTAATTTCTATATTAAGGTTATTTATCCACAAATTAGGAACTTCAATGCTTGAAATAGCTTAGAATCATTATATCTCATCTTTACCCCCCACTTTGAATAATTAAAGCTATTAAGAGTCGAATTTGCCAACATTAGGGTTTCAAGGCCTATTAAAGTATATTTATGCACATGAAACTCTAAATTAACTAATTACGTGTAAAATTCATCCTTTTTGTTCCTAATGTTCCCTTTTATCATTAACAAGCTAATATCAACTTTAATCATCAATTAAACCCTACTAATCACATTAATCATATCAAAATAGGGTTCTTTAAACATTAATACATTAAAGTTGATATCTTCCATTACTTTTCGAATTGCAAAATGAATCAGGCTTCAATTATATTTTTAATGGATTTTCCTCATTTTTCTTAGCAACTTTCATATTTTATGCGCGCTAATCTGAGCTACGAATAATTAACCATGAATTTTACAAAATTGACTTACTTCGGGCCAATCAGGACGCGCCATGTCGCCTATCCCATGCAAAGTGGCTCGTTTGGAGTTAGAATTGAATGACGCTTCTGCCCTCCACTTAAGTGGGTCGGCACTTCATACCCCAGGGGGTATATCTGTCCAATCGGCCAACAGGTTGTCTTCAACCTCGGGTTGCTCCTGCTTCCGTCGAGCGCAGCCCTAGGCATGACTTTGGGCAGTTGTTTCTCTCTCCCTCGGTCCTCATCAGTTGCCACCACCCCAGGCCCTAGCCTCACCGCCATCATCTGCACCTAGGGCGCCACCCAGTGCGTGGTCTACATGGCAAGGTCAGGAGCAACAGGCCTGCGTCTTGCAGCCCTTGCTGCCGCCAAACAGCCGCTATTGCACCTTCGTCAGGGCACGGCTATGCTTTCTTTCCCTCATTCTGTCATCGTGGCACATGCAGCTTCCCTCGCAACCCTATCTCGGCTCCTTGCTGCCCCATGATCACGTGGCTCCCCTCTACTATGGTCTAGAACTAAAACGATGAAGAAGCAAGGGAAGTATGTGGGATCTCTTTCCTGGACTCGGCCCAGGTCTCTCTCTCCTTTTATAGAGGAGGGTATCCATGCCCAAAAACATACATCCAAGAGAAAACGAGTCCCACTCTTAAAGGAAACATATTCCTTCAAGGAGAAGTATTCTTCTCTCTCCTCATCTATTCCCTTGATATTCTTTATCCTTGGGATATCAGAATTTCGAAAATATCTTCTTTTATCTTCTTAGTACTTGCCCTTTATTCTAATGGCACGAAATTCTATTTTCATTTAATAGAAAATACTTCCTTTTAGCAATACCACATAATCCATGAATTATGTATTAATATTATATTCTTATTTTTCTTTTATAAGTATTTTCTCTTTCCTCTTTCTTCTTTGGGACTCCTTGGATCCCAAGGAACTCTATAATTTCAAAATCCTTTTTATTGGATACTCATTATCCTTCTAGATGCATCTAAATGCATTATCCTTTACATTAACTTGCTTATTTCTTATTAAAATAGCTCTTTTTGAGGATTTCTCTTTATTTCTCTTTTATTTTCCTCATTTGTATTCCTTTTATCATTAGGAATCCTTGGGATACGAAATTTCACTAAGGATAACTCAATTGTACCTCTTTTTACTTATTTCCCACATTTTACCATTGTTTTCAATTTCTTTCTCAATAAAGAAATACTTAATTAATCTTTTCTTTTCTTATTGCCTTTTCTTTGCAACTTTGGACTCCTTGGAACCCAAGGAACCCAAGAGGCACGAAATCCATCTTTTGATTACATTCATTTGCCTTCTAGAGGTTTCCACATCTTTCTTTTCTCAAATTCTCAATTATTCATTAATTAATTAATTGAATTTCCTTGTTATTGGGCCCAATAGCCAATAAAGCCCACAACACAATCATCAAGGCTATTGTAAACAAAATCACATCATTATTTGTCCAAATATTTCCAATATGAGAGATTACATTTCTTATCAAATGAACCCAAAACTGGGGTTGTGACATTTTCACTACCCTTAATACATATATCCTAGAAACTTAACCTCAAAATGAATTCCTTGTCATGATTTATATATCATACAAATCCTCAAACAACAACATTACCATTCTATCCTCTTAACTCTATCTCTTCATCCTAGAATGCATCTAAATTAACATGTGAATCTAAAGTGATAGCCATCTACTTCTAGCTATGATATCATTTATGTAACACCATTCTAGGCACATACACATGTGGAAGTAAATCGCATATTGTCCATAACATGAATTTTAATTAGGGGGTTTCATACATAGTAATACTAAACAAATGAAGTAAATGAAAAGGATAAACCTCACTACTAGTAATCGAAAAAGATCCATACACATTGTTTATGATTTTCATGAATATTTCATATTCTATAAATTATCTTCCTTTGCAAATAAAGATCAAAAAATCCTTCATTCTTTTCACTTAGTTGTCAAAACTCTATTCAAATTAAGTTATGTTTGAAAATTGTAGAAAATTGAATTCTTAAGTTAAGAAGCTCGATTCTGGAGGTATAGACTCCCAAGGTCAATCATTATGAAAAAGCCATCAAGAAAAAAAGGAGAAAAAATCATCAATCGACCTTCATAGGTCGATCAGTCAGCACATTCAAAGAGCTAGATAGCCACTTAATCAATCTATCTTTCCAGACTTGATAGTAATTATCGATATATCACAACAATCAACCTCTATATAGATTGATCTATTTGCACTATCGACCCCAACTCAAGCAACCTCAAAGTTGATTAAAATGAAGTAAGTTATAGCTCTCGAGCTTGATACGAAACTCATCGAGCTGATGCACTCAAGCCATTAATCAACCTTCAAGGTTGATAGTTCACAAAGAAATTGAGTGTTAAGCAAATACTAAACCTTGACCCACTCCATCAATTAACTTATCAAGCAAAGATTGGCTTGATATTGATAGCCAACCCATAATCTCATCAAGCTCTCAAGCTCTATAGTTATAATACAAAGGGTCAGTGCCACATGGATCGATCATAGGTCTACACAAGTCCAACCAAAACCTATAAATAGGATCCCAAATCATCACTTACAATACATATTTTTTTCTACAAAAAGGCCAAATGGTGTTGCAGAGCACAAGAACCAAAGGCAAGCACTATCATCCTCACAAGAGTGATCTACCGCTTGCTTTTTTTCCAGCCAATTCCACCATCAAGCTTGATAGATTCATCTTGATTCAAGTGTCACCAGCAACCTAAGTGAAGACTATCAACCATTAAGGTTGATAGAGTAGATTGATCAACCTCCCCAGGAGATTGACCTCTCAGTCAGATTCAATCAAAAGATGGGTAGATTGACCAACTCGATCTACCCATGTGTCGACCTCTTCCCTTTATTCCAGTCATTTCATTGTTTTCCTTTGATAACTATGACTTGTTTAAGTTATAATTTTTTTCTTTCTTGCATCATAAGTGTCGATACATGTTAACTTAGGTTGGGAGTATCCATCATGCCTTGCCAATCATGTTGATTTCCTTGTTCAATTTAAGTACATATATTCTTGTGTTTTTTTATACTCCCATTTAAATGCATTGCTTGTTTGATTATCTACCTTCTTGCAATGTTTGATCTGAATAAGCTTGTGAGAACTAGTCTAAGAAGATCTAGAGTATGTACTAGTGATGATCCACGAGTGTGAGGAGTTACTATAGAAAAATTCATATGTTTATTCATGATATGTTAGGTATCATCCCAAGAGAGATGTACCTTTGGATAAAAATCTATCTTGATCTTGATAGGAGGGTGTTTGTTACAACCCCAATTTTGGGTTCATTTGCTGAGAAATATAATTTATCATATTAAATATTTTTGAATGAATAAATGAAATAATCTATTTTGGAATAAATGGATTTCATAGCCTTGTTGTTTGATTTGTGGGCTTTATTGGCCATTGGGCCCAATAACAAGAATATTCAATTAATTAATGAATAACTGAGAAATTGAGATAAGAAAGGTGTGGAAACCTCTAGAAGGCAAATATAAAGAGTATTTCGTGCCTCTTAGATTCCTTGGGTTCCAAGGAGCCCAAAGTTGCAAAGAAAAGGCAATAAGAAAAGAAAACAACAATTAAGTATTTCCTTGTTAATAAAGAAATTGAAAATATTGATGAAATAGGGAAAATATGTGAAAAGAGGTATAATTGGATAATTCTTAGTGGGATTTCGTATCCCAAGGATTCCTAATAATAAAAGGAGCACTAATGAGGAAAATAAGAGAGAAATAAAGAGAAATCCACAAAAAGGAAATATTTTAATAAGAAATAAAACAAGATAATGAGAATAATGCATTTAGATGCATCTAGAAGGATAATGAGTATCCTTAATGAGGAATTTCGAGATCTTTGAGTTCCTTGGGATCCAAGGGACCCCAATAAAGGAGAAGAAAGAGAAAATACCATAATTATAAAATAAAGAGATAATGGGAATACATGATCCATCAATTATGTAATTTTGATTAAAAAGAGTATTTCCTATTTGAGGAAAATATAATTTCGTGATGGATAATTAAGAGGCAAGTAATAAGAAGATAAAGGAAAGGATTTTCGAAATCCTATTATCACAAGAAAAGGGAATATCCCAAGGATAGAGAGGAGAGAGAGAATTCACTTTTCATTAAGGAATTGTTTTCCTACTTGGAAAGGAACTTCTTGATTCATGTATATCTGACCTAAGGCTTCTTTCCTCACTTGTATATAAAGATTAGCCCCTCTGGTTCAAGTTCCAGAGAGATGGCGCGTGTTACTTGCCTTCTTCTTGCTCCTACATGATCAAAACCCTAATGAGAGTTTAGACCTATCCCAAAGGCACCAAAGAGCGGGAAGGAAGTCTCGTTGAAGGCATGAGGCCTCCACGATGGTTCGAGATGGTCGACCATCGTCTCTATAGCTGCAGCTGTCAAGCAGGGCCTGCGTAAGGTCAGCACTCTGGTTTTCGGTCGTGCTCTTGGCCAACTCAAGATGACCGTGCCGGACGCAAGGTCAGAAGCGCCCCACATGCATGAGGGTACAACGGAGTTAGGGCAATGATTTCTGGAAAGAACCATGGTCGGGGAAGGAAGATGCAACTCACGAAATGCTGCAGGTTGGCAGCAATGGCGGCCGTTCTTGACAGGTCAAGAACGTTCTCCTTGGCCAGTTATGGCGTGACCTGGGTGACGCCCTAGGTGCGTCGGAGGTGTAGGAGCTTGGGCGGCCCTCCACGGCGGTCCCTAGATCCCATGTTGGAGGAGGAAGCACCCCCCCGCGCCGCTACAGGTCGGCAGCATCAGGGTTCTCGCGAGGAAGATGAAGGTCCGGACGTTTGGACCAATGTGCCCCTCGGTGGGCTGAAGAACCAACGAACTAATCAAGGGAAAAATGGTCTTTTGATTATGTTTCCATCTTGTGCGGGTGCCTTGCATAGGAACCTGGTGACGTGGCATGTTCCGATTGGTTCAAGTAAGTAAAACCTTGCAAAATTTGTGTCTCTCTATTCATAGCTCGGCTTGGTACGCATAAAATATGGAAATTGCTCAGAAAAATGAGAGGAATGTGATAAAAATATGTTTAGAGACTATTTCCTGTTGCAATTTGAAAAGTAGGGTAAGTTATTAACTTTAGTGTAATGATGATTAAGAAACCCTATTTGGATAAAATTAATGTGATTAGTAGGGTTTAATTGATGATTAATGTTGATATTATCCTGTTAATGATAAAAAGGAACATTAAGAATAAAAAGGATGAGTTTTTCATGTAAGTAGCTTAATTGAGAGTTCATGAGCATAAATAAGCTTTAATGGGCCTTGAAACCCTAATGTTGGTGAATTCGACTCTTAATGGCTGTAATTGACTAATTTCATGATTAAGGTTGGAATATTATATTTTGAGCATTAAAGTCACTAATTTGTGGAAAGATAACCTTAATATAGAAATTAGGGTTTCTGATTGAATCAAGGTAGAATTAATACTAATTAGAGTTCATATGGAATTAGACCATAACAAATTATGAGTTGTTAATCCGAAAGGAACTAAAGGTGATAATTGAGTCTAATGACCTTGAAATAACTTAAAGGGTTAAAGAAGGTAATTTTGGTATCAAAAAGAAATGATCGACTTTAATTGGGCTTATGATGTTGAAATTAGGGTTTATGAATTAAGAGAGCAGTTAATATGATAAAAGTGTCATGAAAGCAAAAACCCTAATAAAACCCTAATGTGGTCTAGAAAGCCTAAGATGGAATCCAAGTCTAGCTTTAGAATGTTCTGGATAAATTATAACACTTGGATGTCATGCATTAATTTCAGGATACTTGTTGATTGCTTGTTGCTTGTTCTTTATCATTATTGCTTGGACAGCAAGTTGCTCTGGATCAGGTATGTGGTTACGCTTATGAATAACCGCATTAGTTTCCCGTGTGGTTACCGGATGATTGATCGCATTGACTGCAAATTATCAGTTTGGATGTTCATATTTGCAAATTATAAAGTCGCTATGATTATCACATTAATAATAGAAGTATGGATTCTCGCACCTACATGCCACCCTGATGGATGATACCAAAGGTCAGGCCCAGATGGGTAGACCAATGGACACCTTGAGTGGTGACCCCAGGCACCAAGAAGGTGGCCTATGATATTGCAAGACTAGTGGGCACCATGAGTGGTGACCCCCAGGCACCAAGCTCGGGATTGAGAAGGTGGCCTTAAGTCATTGGCAAAGGGCACCCTAAGGTGGGTATGCCAGGGTTAGGGCAAAAGCGGTGGAGAATGTCATACTGAAAAGTGTAAATTGGCTTGTTAAATAATTTGATTATGATATTTAAATTGTTATCCATATGTGCAAACTTTTGGTTGTCCCCACATACCAGTATATTTCGATATACTGACCGACGTTTTGTTTGTCGGTGTTTTAGGTACAAATGAAAAGAACAAACAGTAAAGTGGCATATGTGGAATTAAATGATAATTAACGTGCACAGGAGGATTAGTTAGAGTAGCATCTTCATGGATAGAAGTTTAGAAATCCCATCTTTTAAAAAGGTAAACAAAGTTTTATTTTATACCAGTTTTTAACTTTAGTTGGTAAAGTTTATTTAATTATTATTGATTATTTGTTGAACCTTTGATCCTGTTAATTGAATAATAGCTCTGACCTTCGGGTCTCCCTTAATTAGGGGTTACCGGGAGATGGGGTCGTTACAATTGGTATCAGAGCATAGGTTCCTCATTTAATCTTTAATAATTATTAAATTTTACAAATTCTGTAGAAACCGAGGGAGTTATTAGAGGATTATCTGAAAGATAGAGGTGTCTAGAAAAGGATCACGACCGGGGGCTGGAAAGATTTTCCTCTGCACCGCTAGTCGGAATACGAGGACTCCCGGATCCGTGTGACTACCTGGCCAAAGTCTTAGGGTATGAATCTAAATAAGATACCTTTTAGGACTCTCTCATCTCGTTCATCCTTTCTCAACTCAAATTCTGTTAAGGACCTTAAGGATTAGGGTTTTCTCTCTTTTCCTCACCCTCTTGAGGTATGGGCAAGATTGATAAGGATTAAGGAATCCTCCACCAAATTAATAAAAAGCATGTAAATAAGATGTCATGGACATAAGCTTAATAGAGTAAGCACAAAGGAATAGATACATGCTTAGGTCGTATGACACGAGTTGACATTGCCCTCAGGAGAGACTTGAGGATAGACCTCCTTGGCAGAGGATGAGTAGAGAGAGTTAGTCTTGGAGGTAGATACCTCCACTAAAAGTAGATACCTGGCACATCCTTTGAGGATGATCTTAACCCTAACCCTAAGTGAAGGGTAGAGATAGAGATGACATGATGAGTTAGACTGAGTGTTTGGTTGGACATGCTTTGGGATCGTCATACGAGCCATGAGAGGTTGGATAATCTAGTACCTTTGGCGACCCAACCCTGGAGAGGGTCGTGCATGTTAGAGTGAAGGATAGCTCCTTCATCGATGAGGTTAGAGGAGAACCTATAGTTACCCTATAGGCATAGGTAGGTAGGGTATAGCTTGACGTAACCCTAGTCAAGGGATCATGGTGAGATAAGCATAAGGGGTTATGGATGACCTTGAGTAAACATAAGTTCGAGTATAGGCTTCACTAAGGTAGGGGTATGCTTATGAGCTTGATCCTTCATTAAGACAGGACCTCTTATATAGAGGTTGGTTGTAGGATTAGCTCTAGAGAGAGGGAGCAGACCTCGACCAAGAAAGTGGGAAGCCTAAAACCCCGAAACTTGAGAAACAGTGGGATTCGAGAATGATGCGACCTAAGTGGATGATAATGGTTGCCTCATGCATGATCCCTGGAGGTTGATGATGTCTTGGTTAGCTTGACCCTAGAGGGAGGATGATGCTTCTGGTACCTATGGTATAAGTGATTACCTACTAGATGAGATAGAGAGTGCTTTAGACCATGAGGAGGTTAGGGCACCAGTTGTGAGGCGTTATACCTAGTAGTTGTCCAGGAAGAGGAATCAACTCTGAAGTGTTGCTTAAGTAGAAAGATCATGGGAGTACATGACATATATTGGACATGCTGGATTCCTGGTTAAGAGAATGAGCATGCAGTTGGACACCCGGAGGTGAACCTTGGGTTCCTAGGCCTAAGAGGGGAAGCGGTGTACCCAATGCTCATGTTGAGATTTGAGTCTCTATAGTTTCGAGCATGGTACTCTTAATGTGTAGAGGTAAAGGAAAACCCCTTCAGGTAAGGGTATGTTTGATGAACCCCTCACGAATAAGTTGATATGATGATGAGGAAAGATAATGAGTGTGACCTAGCATGGTTTTGTAGGTACGCTTGTGCCTTAGTAGTTGTTGGTTTAAGCATGCTCATACGGATGTAAACCCTAAGGATGGTTGTGACCTTGCTATCACGGGTTGTAGTTTCCTCCCATCCTGGGAGAGGACCCTTTGGTAGGGTGTTTACTAGTTCTGTCGGTTTTGAGGTGACCTAAAGAGGTCTCATAGGATCTTGAGAAGCTAAGTGAAGAGTACATGGTATGAAAATGAACCTATAGGCCCATAGATAACCATCTCTAAGTGCATGGACGTGTTACCATGGGAGTAACCGGTATGGGGCCTGACCAAGGTAGGCAGGTTGCCATGACCCCTGTGAAGTGATGAAAGTCAGTCATGAATGCAGAAAGAGATGATGAAGGCTTGGGTAAGGTTCTAAGTCAGACATGTACTATAAGAGAATCCCAAGTCTATCCTAGGGTCAGGTAGGGATAAGACCGATGAAAGACGGATTTGCCTAATTCCCTAGTTGCACATGACCATAGGGTCAGGAGGTAACAGCTATCATTGTCCGAGGGCCATGGGTTAGGAGATCGATCACCTTCATGAACTCATGGGACCCAAAGGGCAGATGAGTAGGGCACTCTCTGGATGCATAAGGGAAGAGGGATGACCCCAAAAGTGTTGGCACCCTATAGATCTAGAGGAGATGATCAAGGATTGTGTGGTGGCCCAAGTAGGTTTTGGATCAGTTTTCCATGGATGTAATTCTGATATCAGGAGGATATGTGGCACGTTTCAACTTAGATTTGAAGGTGTACTGGCAAGGTGGGATGTACCATCTCTACTCTTGGAACAGGAAGAACTCTGTATTTGGACTGCAACCAAATGTTTATTTCCTTTTGTCATCGGAGTGAGAGATAGGACAATATGCATGCCTTACACCAAGAATAAAAGATGTTGCGAGTTGGAATGTTGCTATGAGGAATGATGAAAGAGATGATAACATAACCTTGTGAAGTGGTCTATACATGGATGGTTCGCGAACACTAAGAGAGGTAGTGTAGTCAGCTTATGGGAATGTTTTATCAGGAACTATGTGGAATTTGCAGATTAATCAAGGTCGAGTTCGATCACAGTGAGTATGAGCTCAGAGCTTCTTAATAAAAATAGACGTAGAGTTTAAGATGAGATGACAAGTATAATGCATAAAGGTGTATGTTACCTAACACTTAAGGATGAGGGGTGGTCATAAATACTCTGGTTGAAGTATAGCTGCCTAGTTTAGCTGGAAACTAGAGAAGTGGAGGTTGTTTGGCTAACCCTAAGTTGGAAAGAAGATGTGTTTTGATATGATTGAACAAGTTAATGGTCGTTTGGTTAGCCAGATTAGTCCTTGATGTAGTAAAAGGATGGTAATAAGACCTTAGATACACTTCTTTGGATAGGGAGGTAATAAAACCCTGATGAAAATAGTTTAGGGTTTCTGAGGTATTGATCTTGAGGAATCATGACTTACAGAAGATCATGGTTTTAAGATCATGATACACCTTGATACTACAAAGATAGTAAAGTGATGGTAGCATTCTGGATGCTTAAAACAAAATTGCATGTAGCATGTGGCCATGCAAGCCAGGAGGTGAAGGACGAACACCATTAACCCAGTGCATGGATGTAAAGTATAAAGAGTTCCTAAGAAGGAATGAGAGTTCATCATTATGGATGTTGTGAGTCTCTACTAGACCAAGAAGGTCAAGATACAATATGGGTTATGGTAGATCGCCTTACCAAGATGACATGAGAAAGGAAGAGTTCTGTCAAGGGACAGATCTGGTTGAACTACATATGAAAAGAGATGGTTAAACTACACCATGATGCGAATTCAAAAGTTTTGAGGTGACCCAAAGGTTCACTTCCATGAGGTGGAAGTAGATACATGAAGAGCTCAGTGTTTGTATAATTTATCATCCCATACTAATGGACAGTATGATCCAGACTAGAGGGACTGATGAGAGCATGTGTGCTCATTTAGGGTGATACATAGAGATCGTTCTTAAGATGTAATGTTAACCACCATAGCCTTTATCGGGATGCAAGAAGTTTATAGGGAGGTTGTGTCAGTCACCACTTCATTATGATGATGTTGGTGAAGGAGGCCTCACAAAGGTCAGAAAAGAACCCCAGGTGTGTGCAGATGAAGTCGCTTTGATCGTGCAATGGCTGAGAGAGAGCCTAGTGGTGACATGAGTCACGAGCTGATGCAAAGCAGACTGACATGCAGTTCACTATGAAGGAATATAATGTGAACATCTGACCCCTCTAAGATACAGCTGAGAGAGCTTAATCCCCAATATATGGGTCCATTTGAGATGGATTGGTGGAGATGGTCATGTTTAACCTTACCCCTCAGGATAACATGATGTGTAATGTAAGTCCGATCTAGAGCACTATGTGAGGTACCCAAGCCATGTGTTGAGCCTTGAACCTATTCAGCTTCTGAGAGGCTGAGATGTCCTGAGTCACCTATGAGGGTACGATATACCAAGGTAAGAAAGAACTCAGATGGAAGAATATGAGATGATGAAGGTTCTTGGAAAGTACCATGGATAGGGTAAAGCCACATGGTAGCCCTGATGGACATATGAATGGATTATCCTGTTTGTTTGCTTGCTTGATGGAATTTTGAGGACAAAATTCTTATAAGAGGGGAAGGATGTTACAAACCCAATTTTGGGTTCATTTGCTGAGAAATATAATTTCTCATATTAAAGATTTTTGAATGAATAAATGAAATAATCTATTTTGGAATAAATGGATTTCATAGCCTTGTTGTTTGATTTGTGGGCTTTATTGGCCATTGGGCCCAATAACAAGAATATTCAATTAATTAATGAATAACTGAGAAATTGAGATAAGAAAGGTGTGGAAACCTCTAGAAGGCAAATCTAAAGAGGATTTCGTGCCTCTTAGATTCCTTGGGTTCCAAGGAGCCCAAAGTTGCAAATAAAAGGTAATAAGAAAAGAAAACAACAATTAAGTATATCCTTGTTAATAAAGAAATTGAAAATATTGATGAAATAGGGAAAATATGTGAAAAGAGGTATAATTGGATAATTATTAGTGGGATTTCGTATCCCAAGGATTCCTAATAATAAAAAGAACACTAATGAGGAAAATAAGAGAGAAATAAAGAGAAATCCACAAAAAGGAAATATTTTAATAAGAAATAAAACAAGATAATGAGAATAATGCATTTAGATGCATCTAGAAGGATAATGAGTATCCTTAATGAGGAATTTCGAGATCTTTGAGTTCCTTGGGATCCAAGGGACCCCAATAAAGGAGAAGAAAGAGAAAATACCATAATTATAAAATAAAGAGATAATGGGAATACATGATCCATCAATTATGTAATTTTGATAAAAAGAGTATTTCCTATTTGAGGAAAATATAATTTCGTGATGGATAATTAAGAGGCAAGTAATAAGAAGATAAAGGAAAGGATTTTCGAAATCCTATTATCACAAGAAAAGGGAATATCCCAAGGATAGAGAGGAGAGAGAGAATTCACTTTTCATTAAGGAATTGTTTTCCTACTTGGAAAGGAACTTCTTGATTCATGTATATCCGACCTAAGGCTTCTTTCCTCACCTGTATATAAAGATTAGCCCCTCTGGTTCAAGTTCCAGAGAGATGGCGCATCTCCAACCCTCTTACTCACCTTCTTCTTGCTCCTACATGATCAAAACCCTAATGAGAGTTTAGACCTATCCCAAAGTCACCAAAGAGCGGGGAGGAAGTCTCGTTGAAGGCATGAGGCCTCCACGATGGTTCGAGATGGTCGACCATCGTCTCTATAGCTGCAGCTGTCAAGCAGGGCCTGCGTAAGGCCAGCACTCTGGTTTTCGGTCGTGCTCTTGGCCAACTCAAGATGACCGTGCTGGATGCAAGGTCAGAAGCGCCCCACATGCATGAGGGCACAACGGAGTTAGGGCAATGATTTCTGGCAAGAACCATGGTCGGGGAAGGAAGATGCAACCCACGAAATGTTGCAGGTTGGCAGCAATGGCGTCCGTTCTTGACAGGTCAAGAACGTTCTCCTTGGCCAGTTATGGCATGACCTGGGCGATGCCCTAGGTGCGTCGGAGGTGTAGGAGCTTGGGCGGCCCTCCGCGGCGGTCCCTAGATCCTAGGTTGGAGGAGGAAGCACCCCCCGCGCCGCTACAGGTCGGCAGCATCAGGGTTCTCGTGAGGAAGATGAAGGTCCGGACGTTTGGACCAATGTGCCCCTCGGCGGGCTGAAGAACCAACGAACTAATCAAGGGCAAAATGGTCTTTTGATTATGTTTCCATCTTGCGTGGGTGCCTTGCATAGGAACCTGGTGACGTGGCATGTTCCGATTGGTTCAAGTAAGTAAAACCTTGCAAAATTCGTATCTCTCTATTCGTAGCTCGGTTTGGTACGCATAAAATATGGAAATTGCTCAGAAAAATGAGAGGAATGTAATAAAAATATGTTTAGAGACTATTTCCTATTGCAATTTGAAAAGTAGGGTAAGTTATTAACTTTAGTGTAATGATGATTAAGAAACCCTATTTGGATAAAATTAATGTGATTAGTAGGGTTTAATTGATGATTAATGTAGATATTATCCTGTTAATGATAAAAAGGAACATTAAGAATAAAAAGGATGAGTTTTGCACGTAAGTAACTTAATTGAGATTTCATGAGCATAAATAAGCTTTAATGGGCCTTGAAACCCTAATGTTGGTGAATTCGACTCTTAATGGCTGTAATTGACTAATTTCATGATTAAGGTTGGAATATTATATTTTGAGCATTAAAGTCACTAATTTGTGGAAAGATAACCTTAATATAGAAATTAGGGTTTCTGATTGAATCAAGGTAGAATTAATACTAATTAGAGTTCATATGGAATTAGACGATAACAAATTATGAGTTATTAATCCGAAAGGAACTAAAGGTGATAATTAAGTCTAATGACCTTGAAATAACTTAAAGGGTTAAAGAAGGTAATTTTGGTATCAAAAAGAAATGATCGACTTTAATTGGGCTTATGATGTTGAAATTAGGGTTTATGAATTAAGAGAGCAGTTAATATGATAAAAGCGTCATGAAAGCAAAAACCCTAATAAAACCCTAATGTGGTCTAGAAAGCCTAAGATGGAATCCAAGTCTAGCTTTAGAATGTTCTGGATAAATTATAACACTTGGATGTCATGCATTAATTTCTGGATACTTGTTGATTGCTTGTTGCTTGTTCTTTATCATTATTGCTTGGACAGCAAGTTGCTCTGGATCAGGTATGTGGTTACGCTTATGAATAGCCGCATTAGTTTCCCGCGTGGTTGCCGGATGATTGATCGCATTGACTGCAAATTATCAGTTTGGATGTTCATATTTGCAAATTATAAAGTCACTATGATTATCACATTAATAATAGAAGTATGGATTCTCGCACCTACATGCCACCCTGATGGATGATACCAAAGGTCAGGCCCAGATGGGTAGACCAATGGACACCTTGAGTGGTGACCCCAGGCACCAAGAAGGTGTCCTATGATATTGCATGACTAGTGGGCACCATGAGTGGTGACCCCCAGGCACCAAGCTCGGGATTGAGAAGGTGGCCTTAAGTCATTGGCAAAGGGCACCCTAAGGTGGGTATGCCAGGGTTAGGGCAAAAGCGGTGGAGAATGTCATACTGAAAAGTGTAAATTGGCTTGTTAAATAATTTGATTGTGATATTTAAATTGTTATCCATATGTGCAAACTTTTGGTTGTCCCCACATACTAGTATATTTCGATATACTGACCGACATTTTGTTTGTCGGTGTTTTAGGTACAAATGAAAAGAACAAACAGTAAAGTGGCATATGTGGAATTAAATGAGAATTAACGTGCACATGAGGATTAGTTAGAGTAGCATCTTCATGGATAGAAGTTTAGAAATCCCATCTTTTAAAAAGGTAAACAAAGTTTTATTTTATACCAGTTTTTAACTTTAGTTGGTAAAGTTTATTTAATTATTATTGATTATTTGTCGAACCTTTGATCATGTTAATTGAATAACGGCTCTGACCTTCGGGTCTCCCTTAATTGGGGGTTACCGGGAGATGGGGTCGTTACAATTGGTATCAGAGCATAGGTTCCTCATTTAATCTTTAATAATTATTAAATTTTACAAATTTTGTAGAAACCGAGGGAGTTATTAGAGGATTATCCGAAAGATAGAGGTGTCTAGAAAAGGATCACGACCGGGGGCTGGCAAGATTTTCCTCCGCACCGCTAGTCGGAATACGAGGACTCTCAGATCCGTGTGACTGCCTGGCCAAAGTCTTAGGGTATGAATCGAAATAAGATACCTTTTAGGCCTCTCTCATCTCATTCATCCTTTCTCAACTCAAATTCTGTTAAGGACCTTAAGGATTAGGGTTTTCTCTCTTTTCCTCACCCTCTTGAGGTATGGGCAAGATTGATAAGGATTAAGGAATCCTCCACCAAATTAATAAAAAGCATGTCAATAAGATGTCATGGACATAAGCTTAATAGAGTAAGCGTAAAGGAATAGATACATGATTAGGTCGTATGACACGAGTTGACATTGTCCTCAGGAGAGACTTGAGGATAGACCTCCTTGGCAGGAGGATGAGTAGAGAGAGTTAGTCTTGGAGGTAGATACCTCTATTAAAAGTAGATACCTGGCACATCCTTTGAGGATGATCTTAACCCTAACCCTAAGTGAAGGGTAGAGATAGAGATGACATGATGAGTTAGACTGAGTGTTTGGTTGGACATGCTTTGGGATCGTCATACGAGCCATGAGAGGTTGGATAATCTAGTACCTTTGGCGACCCAACCCTGGAGAGGGTCGTGCATGTTAGAGTGAAGGATAGATCCTTCATCGATGAGGTTAGAGGATAACCTATAGTTACCCTATAGGCATAGGTAGGTAGGGTATAGCTTGACGAAACCCTAGTCAAGGGATCATGGTGAGATAAGCATAAGGGGTTATGGATGACCTTGAGTAAACATAAGTTCGAGTATAGGCTTCACTAAGGTAGGGGTATGCTTATGAGCTTGATCCTTCATTAAGACAGGACCTCTTATATAGAGGTTGGTTGTAGGATTAGCTCTAGAGAGAGGGAGCAGACCTCGGCCAAGAAAGTGGGAAGCCTAAAACCCCGAAACTTGAGAAACAGTGGGAGTCGAGAATGATGCGACCTAAGTGGATGATAATGGTTGCCTCATGCATGATCCCTGGAGGTTGATGATGTCTTGGTTAGCTTGACCCTAGAGGGAGGATGATGCTTCTGGTACCTATGGTATAAGTGATTACCTACTAGATGAGATAGAGAGTGCTTTAGACCATGAGGAGGTTAGGGCACCAATTGTGAGGCGTTATACCTAGTAGTTGTCCAGGAAGAGGAATCAACTCTGAAGTGTTGCTTAAGTAGAAAGATCATGGGAGTACATGACATATCTTAGACATGCTGGATTCTTGGTTAAGAGAATGAGCATGCAGTTGGACACCCGGAGGTGAACCTAGGGTTCCTAGGCCTAAGAGGGGAAGCGGTGTACCCAATGCTCATGTTGAGATTTGAGTCTCTATAGTTTCGAGCATGGTACTCTTAATGTGTAGAGGTAAAGGAAAACCCTTCAGGTAAGGGTATGTTTGATGAACCCCTCACGAATAAGTTGATATGATGATGAGGAAAGAGAACGAGTGTGACCTAGCATGGTTTTGTAGGTACGCTTGTGCCTTAGTAGTTGTTGGTTTAAGCATGCTCATACGGATGTAAACCCTAAGGATGGTTGTGACCTTGCTGTCACGGGTTGTAGTTTCCTCCCATCCTGGGAGAGGACCCTTTGGTAGGGTGTGTACCAGTTCTGTCGTTTTTGAGGTGACCTAAAGTGGTCTCATAGGATCTTGAGAAGCTAAGTGAAGAGTACATGGTATGAAAATGAACCTATAGGCCCATAGATAACCATCTCTAAGTGCATGGACGTGTTACCATGGGAATAACCGGTATGGGGTCTGACCAAGATAGGCAGGTTGCCATGACCCCTGTGAAGTGATGAAAGTCAGTCATGAATGCAGAAAGAGATGATGAAGGCTTGGGTAAGGTTATAAGTCAGACATGTACTATAAGAGAATACCAAGTCTATCCTAGGGTCAGGTAGGGATAAGACCGATGAAAGACGGATTTGCCTAATTCCCTAGTTGCACATGACCATAGGGTCAGGAGGTAACAACTATCATTGTCCGAGGGCCATGGGTTAGGAGATTGATCACCTTCATGAACTCATGGGACCCAAATGGCAGATGAGTAGGGCACTCTCTGGATGCATAAACTCTATAACTAAACACCTTGGACAATTCATCCTAAGCAACAATGATCTTATATCCAACATGTAAACACATATAGGGGTTGTGAGTATGCAAATCAGCAATTTACAACAACACGATAGAATGATTTACCAACAGTTGGCTTCCATAGTGGCCTCTATCAATAATCCAACTAGTCAATTCCCTTCTTGTACCAAACAAAGCCCATGGCATGGATCTACAAAGATAACAATGCTGAGATCAAGTACTTTGATTTACTACTTTAAGTACACCACCTCCCCCACTAGCACAATATGTAGTTGAGGATGATGGCAAACCAACAACTCTTGTAGGGGAAGATGTTATCTAAAGGAAAAAAGCATGGTGAACAAAGAAGCTAGATTATTTGATTTTACCAACTAAGAGTTGTGTTGAAGTACCCTTCCCTCACCGATAGTATCAAAGTACATCTTGAGAAGAGATCACAAAGTTTCTGGATACTATCTACAAGAAAACATCTAAACATTTCCCTCCTTCATAATATTGATGAGATGCCAATCTATGCTAAGTTCCTAGTGGATCTCATTACTAAGAAATAAAAGAGAGGTGAAACAAAAATTGTTCGATTGGCTAGAATGTCTACATCTTTTATTCAACCCACCATGCTAAACAAGCATAATTATCTACATGCTTTCACTGTACTTGTCATATTGAGGGATATTGTAATGACCACCACCAAATCAATAGCCAAATCATTACTAAATATGCAGAATAATCATAAGCAACGGATTAACAAAAATCACTAAAAACTAAAACCATTTTTGCAAAGAGATCCATTTCCTGAAAAACTCTTAATGAAAGAACCAAAACTTTATATACATCATGGTTCAAATTGTACATACACTGTACCATCTCATCTCGAGAATAACATATAACAATTGCTTTGTCAAAACATATACCGAAGCAACATAAAACCTCGAGGCATACAAGCCAAAATCTTAGATTGTTCATAAAACCATCATGTACTAAATCCAAGGACCTGAGAGTACAGAGACGACACATAGGACTTCTATCTACAAGACACGACAGATAGTACACTCAACCTAAGCTATTGTTATTGTCCCTGTTGTTGTTGTTCTCCCTCTGTAGTATGGTCTCAACCCCCTCGTGCACGTCCACCTAAAAAAATGTGGATCCCACGAGGTGAGACAATTGTCCCAGCGAGAGATATAACTCTCCGCCAACAATGTTATTATCGCAGGTAAATAGTATAAAAATGATAAGAGGTTCTTTTATATTAATAAGCAAGATTAATCACTATGGATAAGTAGAATATAACATTTCTCATCTTTTAAAGCATTGTAACTATCTATGATATAGCAGTAAATCATCTATTCACTTTATAAGGAGTATGAAGAACATGTGTATCATTTACCCATCAAACTATACCAACATCTCAAGCTTATCATGTGATAATATTGTCATGGTATGACATCCATGAATCATTCTCATTTCTATCTATTGGCCTCAGCCAATCTACTAGCCAGGTATTAGATTATACCAATCCTATGAATATGTTCTATTCAGGTATTGGATTATACCAATCTTATACAATTATATCCATGTATTGGATTATGCCAATCATGTGCAATTATATCTAGGTATTGGATTATGCCAATCATGTGCAATTATATCTAAGTATTGGATTATGCCAATCTTGTGCAATTATATCCAGGTATTGGATCACACCAATCTTGTACAATTATATCCAAGTATTGGATTATGCCAATCTTGTACAATTATATCCAGGTATTGGGTTATGCCAATCTTGTGAGATCATAGCCAGGTATTGGGTTATCCCAATCCTATGAGAGTTTAGCCAGGTATTGGATTATACCAATCCTATGAGATTAAATCCAGGTATTGGATTGTACCAATCCTATGAGAGTTCAGCCAGGTATTGGATTATGCCAATCATGTGAGATCATATCCAGGTATTGGGTTATCCCAATCCTGTGCAATTATATCCATGTATTGGGTTATCCCAATCCTGTGCAATTATATCCAGGTATTGGATTATGCCAATCCTGTGAAACTATATCCAGGTATTGGATTATACCTGTTGGTTGTTTACACAAACGAGTTTCAATCCAAGTAATGGATAGTTTACTCAACTTAACCAAACTCCGCAAGTATACAGAGGTAGTATAGTCAAGGTCGAACACAAGGAGCTGAGCTAATTTAATTGAACGCAACAGTACTAAAGTTCAACAATCTAGACCGATTTTAAAGGGGAGAAAAGATTTGTTCTAAAATCATAAAAATTAGGTTTTAACTACAGGAATTTCATATTTTAATTAACAAGCAAGGATTACAAGGGAAATTCAATTTCAGAGAGTTAATTAATCTTGGCCATTAGGATTTCACTCACATACCATAGCAATCAAGAGAACAAGATAATTTAAACATACATAAGATCACGTTTCAAGGAAAAGTTGTGTCACATTTCACCTCCCGGTGTAAATGTAACGATCGTAACTCAAAACAACACTCTCGTGCATGAATTTCATTTATGATCACAAACAGTTCCTCAACTCATTCCTCTCTACTCTCGTAGAAGAAGAAGATTTGCCAAGAAGACCGCCTCCATACTTTCCTACTTGTCTTCTCAAACTAAGCAAGAAAGCAGAAAATATGCATATAAAGTGGCCAGTAGTACATGCAAGGAAAATGAGTAAACCCGCACTCTCAAGGTAAGAAACAAGAAACAAATGCATTTAGTATGAAATTACTTGTTCATTACATGCTATGACATGGGAGTTACTCTCCCATGCCCAAGAAAAGAAGTCTACTCGTCCATAACAATGTACAGCAGATTTGCTACAGAATTCTCAGTGTTAGACATGGTTTAGAGAAGAAAAGACAAGGAGAACTGAAGATGTAACCACAAGAAGCAAGAATTCTGGCTTTAGGATGAAATTCCCCTCCTTTAGCTGCTCCAAGTCGGGCTAACTCCTCTCTCAAGAAGTTTCTCGGAGTTGGGAACGCTTGGTTGCACCTTAAAGAAGACCAAGGAGAAGTGGAGAAGAAGAAATGGCCTCTTGTACAAGAAACCACCTTAGATTCCTCCCAAATCACCTTCCTCTGCTATCCTCTATCTTTGGGACAAGAGAAACTCTCCAAATGACTGAATGTAACTGTCCCTTGGCTTCCCTCTTTGTTTTAAAATCGTATTCTAAAATTTCGAATTTCTGAAACTGCCAGGTGCACGTCGTGCATTTTGGGTGCACACCGTGCACTTGCAGTGCAGTTGACATCGGGTTGATCAGTGCACGGCGTGTGCGGAGGAATTGCACGCCGTGCGACTTTCCAGAACTTTTCCTCAGCAGTTTGCGCTCCAGGTGCACGCTGTGCATTTTGTCTTCTGTACATTTTTGGAATCTCGCACGCCGTGCGTTTTCTTGGCTGAATAGAACGGATTTTCTCTGGAATGTTGCACGCCGTGCATTTTGCTGCTTCAGCAAATCAGTCTTTCCTGGGATGGTGCACGTCGTGCGTCTGAATCTGCACGCCGTGCATTCTTCTGTTTATGTAGAAATAACATCCGATTTTAGTCCTTTTTGTGGCAAATTTGCAATACAAGTTATGGGACACATAGAACAACAAAAAGATGGCAAAACTAATATGAAAGAGAGTGAATTATACTAGAAAGAACCAAATTTGTGTGTGATAACATGTGAAAAGATGATATACAAATCACACAACAAATCCCCCTAAGCTTAAACCATTGCTTGTCCTCAAGCAGAAAGAGCATGGAAAAATAAATGAAGAATTGTCAAGAACATGAATAGATCAAATGAAATGAAAGATGTGTATAAAACCCAACCAACCATGATCAACATGTTTATGCTCATAGCCATCAATTTGACTCAAACACCCAAGAAAGAGATTTTTAGTTCAGCAGGGGTGGCATCAATTTAATGAATCAATCAATTAAACAACATTAGGTAGAATTTGGATGACCAAGCCAAAAAATCAGTGGATGTGCAACTCAAACTCTCAACTATTAAGGATTACAAAAGATGAAATCTTAGTTAAAAATTAACAATTTTTGCTGTACTCTCCTTTTCCCAGAAATGATATGACAAAGGATTATGGGTTCTGACACTCGGCTGCTAATGTAGGCTTATGCACACATGGAGTGTCGGTTGGGGTATTTTACCCTCTTTTAAGACATACCACCTAACCATCGTGGCCAGATCGGACTTACACTAGGCTAGCATGATATGTGGGCAGATTAGCCATCTTTAATGGGTATAAGAGTTATTTAATTTTTTCCAAAACATGGGAGAGTCAACTAAAATGCAACATTAACTAGATTTCATTCATCTGTTTTGAAAATTTTTCATTGAAAGAGTGTTTGCAAATGAACTAAGAGCTTGGCAAGGTCATCTCGTATCCTAAATGATGTTGTAAATTGATTTACTCACAAAAACTGAAACCATTACATGTTTTAAGCAATCAAGGATGTGAAAGAATGAATGTTCAGGCTAGAAGCATAAACCAAAGTTAAGCACAAGTTGATGGTCAAAAGGTTCCATTTGATTACTGCATGCTTTTTACAACTTCTTCAAATGATATTTCTCATCAGAAGAGGACAAACAGTTAAGAATAGGAGTTCTTTCCACATATAACAGATTAATCTCATTTCATACTAGACTTGTCATCTGAAAAGAAGAACTTAAAACAACAACTGAAAAGTGAAAACAAAAGAAAACAAAAGATAAGAAGCAAATAACATGAAAAGCAAAAACTAAAAGAACTAGGATACCAATACCATCTGGTTGCTCCCCCCTAAGCTTGAAATCAGCAGTGTCCTCACTGCTTCAATCGAACTTTAGGAGTTTACAACCGGATACCTGTCATGAATGGGTCAGAAAAATGATCTTCCGCCTCCCTACTCAGGGAAGAACTGACTAATGATGTCAGGAATGTCCATTGGCGTAGCGGATGCTTCTGGCTGCTGCTACTGGTGGTCATGGGGTTGTTGTGGAGCGTCTGGAGCTGTGGTCTCCTGGTAGGAGGGGGACTGGAAGGACTGCGGTGCTGGGTAGTGGCCTTGCGAGATGTGCCACACATCCATCCGGTTGGCCATGTCGTACATAGTTGAGTATTGTGCACTCAAATGGTCAAACCTGGTGTCATACTGCGTGCCCATCTGGTCTAGGCGGGTGTCCAAAAGATCAAAACGTCACTGCATGTAGCCAAAAAGGTGTTGAACATCTAGCATTGTCCAGCTGTACTCAGTTTGAGTACCAGTGGACGGTGGCAGAGGGGTAGGGGCTCCTGGTGTAGGCCTTGGCGTAGAGCTGCTAGCACCCCTGGTGGGTGTCTCCTCATCAGTCTCTAGTTGTAGCTCTACTTTCCAAGTGGCCTTGTTCTTGATGTCATTCCGACTTGCATCGGGGATTGTGATGAACTGTTTCTTTGTGATAAAAACCTTCAAATTTGATTCGTTGCTGCCATGTCTGGAGATCAGACCGCAAGAAATGAGATAGTTTATATCCATAAGGTTCTTTCCCAGTGCAGGTTCTAGGGTACCTCCATCCAAACCCAGCTGCATAGAAAGGATGCTAATTAACCCGCCACACATGATGTCGCCTGCTTCCCTTTTCTTTTGCTTCTTAGTATCAAGCAGCTTGTGTACAATGTAATATCCAGTACTTATTTGCTCATTTTGTACCAAACACCATAAGAAGAAAAGATCAGTTTTTCCCACAACACCCTGAGTTTCGTTCTTTGCAAAAGGTCATGTGCTAAGAAGGCGATGAATAACTCGGAAAACAGGATTATGGATGCTAGAAGCCCGAGCATTTCTTTCTCTATGCACTATATCAGAAGTAATTTTGGACCAAAACAGATCGATGTTGAAAGCTGGAGGATAATCAGTATAACCACCAAAGTTGCATTTAAGCAAAGTGCAAAACCGCTCAAGATTCATGGAAAACAGTTTGTCTAATAGGCAGAAACTGATATTCTGATAAGGGATTTGACGGCGTTGTGGGTCACTCTCAGCTTTAAAAGTAGTGAGAAACTCATACACAAGACGAGGGTAGGTCTTAGAAACCCGGGTGTAGAGATAATGTAAACCCAAAAAGGTTAAGTGATTTACTACCTCATCTTTGAAACCCAGCTTGGTAACGGCTTCTTCACACATGTACCGTGAAGGCAAAACACACCTTGTAATGAGAAATTGGTAGTCGGCATCTTCTTCAGGCTTGACCCTGAACTGTGTGGATGGTACAAAAGATTGTGGTTTTGGTGCGGAGGATCCTGCTTCAGTTGTAACGTGATATCCTGGGCGGCTACCGGACTTCCGCTTGATTGGTACCATCAGTCTGTAGGGGTGCACGGCGTGTTTTTAGAATGCACGGCGTGCAGATGGACTTTTCGTCTGCTTCAGACTGGTAGACGCACGTTGTGCAGATGTAGTGCACGGCGTGCACCTGTAGATTTGGGGCAAAATTCAAGATCGGCACAGTCGGCTGCTAGAGTCTGGATCTCGGCGCTACGGGTTCTGCTTGGGCTACTACGATTTGTTTCTGTGCTGAGAAGAGAAGAAGAGGGCGGCGGTGTAGCTGCTAGATGGAGCGGAGTTGCTGTTAGCAGGTCGGCGGCGGCGTGGCTTTACGCTGCTAGCTTGACTGAAACTCGGTGGAGTTGTGTACGGCTGAAGGAGTGCTAGCTGGAGACGGTGTGGCTTGATGGCGGCGTTGCGCACGGCTGAAGGAGCAGTTGTTGGCGCGGAGAAGAATAGCGGCGGCTCGGAGAAGAAAGGGGGGTCGAGCTGCGCACGGCTGCGGGACGCTGGCGGCTGTAGCTGGAGGTGCACGGCTGCAGACGGCTGCTAGGGTTTGAAAGCACGGCTGGCGGACGGCTGCTAGGGTAGGGGTGCACGGCTCTAGGGTTAGAGTGATTTGGTCGTGCACTCCAGCCCTTTTTGTCTAGACATCACTAAAAAGTGCACGGCGTGCATTTGAACAATGCACGCCGTGTGAGTTTCCAGAAACTTTACAGATTTCCATCGCCCAGGTGCATGGCGTGCAGATGGATAATGCACGCCGTGCAACTTTCCAAAAAGTTGCCGAACTTTTTATTTCCCAGGTGCACGCCGTGCATGTTTAAAATGCACGGCGTGTTAGTTTCCAGTGAGTTTCCAGACCTTCAAAACTCTAGCTGCACGGCGTGCATTTCTAGCGTGCACAGCGTGCATGTTTCCAGAAAGTTTCCTGTAGATCCTGCATACAAGGTGCACGACCGTGTCAGTTTCCAGAACATTTGCTGCTGTATTTTGTATTGAAGTGCACGCCGTGTCTTCGAAAGACACGCCGTGCACTTTGCAATTTCTATAGAAAATTGCAGTCAGTCAGCAGTAAACTGTGATAGATTGAGTAGAAATCAAGTCTAAATTATTACATTCATCCATGACAGGCTTATTAACAAAGTTAAAGAGTATTTTTTATTTGAAAAACTTAAAAGAAATCTATCCTAATGTGGGGTCAACTCCCACGAGGTCCTCCATTTAGAGTCCGGAGTAAGACTTCTTCTAAAACTTTATGCATCTTGTAGGGAGCAAGAAGCTCCTTTCTCCACTTCTTCTCTGCTTGAGTAGCATTTGCAACGTTGTCCATTGACTTTGAAAGTTCCATCTTTGCCTTGGAGTTCTACAGCTCCATATGGAAAAATCTTGAGTACTAGGAACGGGTCGGACCACTTGGATTTCAACTTTCCTGGAAAAAGCTTCAATCTGGAATTGAATAACAATACTTTATCTCCTTCTTGGAAGCCCTTCCTGCGAATTCTTTTATCATGCCAAGCTTTTGTTCTCTCTTTATACAACTTTGCATTCTCATATGCATCAAGACGAAGTTCTTCAAGCTCCTACAGCTGCAACATACGCTTTTCTCCTGCTCTTTTCATGTCAAAGTTCAAGAACTTTATTGCCCATAAAGAGCGGTGCTCCAATTCAAGCGGGAGGTGACATGATTTTCCATAGATTAGCTTGAATGGAGTAGTCCCAATGATGGTTTTGTAGGCTGTGTGATATGCCCATAATGCATCATCAATCTTTAGTGCCCAATCTTTCCTTGAATTAGAGACAGACTTTTCAAGAATAGTCTTCAGTTGCCTATTTGAAATCTCTACTTGCCCGGATGTTTGGGGATGATAGGGCATAGAGATTTTATGAGTTACACCATACTTGGAGAGGAGATTGTTAAATTGTTTCTCAGCAACGTGTGTACCTCCATCAGAAATAACCGCACGTGGAACTCCAAATCGAGGGAATATAATCTTTTGAAAAAGCTTAATCACAGATTTGGCATCCGGTGCTTGGGTTGGAATGGCTTCAACCCATTTAGAAACGTATTCACAAGCAACAAGAATATATTGATATCCGCAGGAAGATGGGAATGGTCCCATGTAGTCCACTCCCCATACATCGAACACCTCAACTTCTAGAATAGAGTTGAGTGGCATGTCATCTCGGCAGGATATGCCTCCTGTTCTTTGGCACCTATCACAAGATTTGACGAATAGATTTACATCTTTAAATAATGTGGGCCAATAGAAACCGGCTTGAAGTATTTTTGCAGCGGTCTTTTCTCCTCCAAAATGGCCTCCATAAGGAGAGGCATGGCAATCAGCAATGATACTTGGGACTTCCTCTTCAACAACACATCTCCGGATTAGCCCATCGCTTCCATGCTTGAATAGCAACGGGTCATCCCAGTAATAGAATTTGACGTCATGAAAGAATTTCTTTTTTTTTATATGTCAAACCCGGAGGTAGCTATCCTGTAGCAAGAAAATTAGCAATGTCTGCAAACCATGGTGTTTGGATGGACGATAATGCGTAAAGTTTTTCAATAGGCACTTGAACTTCAATTGGCAATAAATCTCCAGATTCTGTGGTCAACCTAGAGAGGTGATCAGCAACACTATTCTCGGTACCCTTTTTGTCTCGGATTTCAAGATCAAATTCTTGCAGGAGAAGAATCCAGCGAATAAGGTGTGGTTTGGCATATTTCCTATTCAGCAGATACTTAATGGCAGCATGATCAGTGTATACAATCACTTTTGATCCTACTAAGTACTGTCGGAACTTGTCGAATGCATATACGATCGCAAGCATTTCTTTCTCTGTGGTTGTATAATTGATTTGTGCTTCATCGAGAGTTTTGCTGGCATAATAGATGGCATGAATTTTCTTGTCTCTCCGTTGTCCCAAAACAGCTCCCACTGCATAATCACTTGCATCGCACATGAGTTCAAAGGGAGAATCCCAATCTGGAGGTTGGATAATCGAAAATGAAATGAGAGCCTCTTTGAGTTTGGAAAAGGCTGCTTGGCAATCATCATCAAATACAAATTTTGTATCCTTTGCGAGAAGGGAACACAACGGCTTTGCAATTTTGGAAAAGTCTTTAATGAATCTTCTGTAAAAGCCTGCATGTCATAAAAAGCTATGAATGTCTTTTACTGAAGATGGAGTATACATCTTCTCGATTGCTTCGACTTTTGCCCTGTCCACTTCAATACCCTTATTAGATACCACATGTCCTAGTACTACACCGGATTGTACCATAAAATGGCACTTCTCCCAGTTTAGTACTAGGTTAACCTTTTTACAGCGGGCTAAGACAAGATACAAATTTAATAAGCATTGATCAAAAGAATCGTCATACACGCTGAAATCGTCCATAAAAATCTCCATTATATTTTCAATAAAATTGAAGAATATAGCCATCATGCACCGCTGAAAAGTAGCAGGAGAATTACAAAGACCGAACGGCATACGGCGATAAGCATATGTTCCATAAGTGCATGTGAAAGTGGTCTTCTCCTGATCGGGAGGATAGATGGGAATCTGAAAAAAACATGAATACCCGTCCAAGTAATAGAAATACAAATGTTTGGCAAGACGTTCAAGCATCAAATCAATAAAAGGCAAAGGGAAATGATCTTTGTGGGTTGCTTTATTCAAACGCCTATAGTCAATACACATACGACAGCTGGTAACCATGCGTGTTTGTATTAACTCATCATTATCTCCTTTAATGACAGTTGCGCCCCCTTTCTTAGGTACCACGTGAATGGCACTAACCCAAGGGCTGTCACTTATTGGATAAATGATTCCAGTGTCAATTAACTTGAAAATTTCTTTCTTTACCACCTCAAGCATATTTTGATTTAAATGTCTAGGTGGTTCAACAGTTGTTTTAGCATCATCTTCCATATTTATTCTGTGCATACAAATGGAAGGATGAATGCCTTTTAAATCCTCTATGGAGTAACCAATGACATCTTTGTACAAACGCAATTCGGCAAGTAATTTATTTTCTTGATCATTGGTTAGTTCACTACTTATTATGACAGGAGATGTAGAATTTGGGTCAAGAAATGCATACCTTAGCCCAGGTGGAAGGGCTTTTAATTCTACCTTTTTGCCTGTCGTACTTTCATCAATTTTGTCTTCAACAAGTGGAGCATCTTCATCAATAGTTGTTGCTTTAGAAATAGAAGGTGCTCCAAAAAATTCAGAATTATTGAATTCGGTTGCTTCATCATCATAAAGAGTAACCATCAAATCGACATCATCTTCACTATCATTCTCAACAGGATCAACAATATCAAGCAAGCATATTTCTTCAACACGTGCGGGTGCTTTCATAACTTCATAGATAGAAAACTCCATGGCCTCTTCCCCAACAAGTAAAGTGAGCTTCCCTTCCCAGACATCCGGAAGTTCTCAAGAAAGGCCTCCCAAAAAGAACAGGGTTGGAAGGAACTTCCGCCATGTCAAGAACAATAAAATCACAAGGTATATAGAATTTCCCGATTTGTACAAGTACATCTTCCACCATACCTTTTGGATATTTAATAGAGTGATCAGCTAATTCAATAGCCATTCTTGTGGGCTTCAAATCCCCAAGATCTAATTCTTGCCATAAGGTAAATGGAATGAGGCTGATACTCGCACTGAGGTCTACTAAACCCTTGTCAAAAGTGGTGTCATTAATCTTGCAAGGCAGTGTGAATGCTCCCAAATCATCAAGCTTTTGAGGGAGACGATTCTGAATAATAGAGCTTACTCGTTCAGAAAGCATTACAGTTTCTACTTGATCAACCTTTCTTCTTTTAGTCAGAATGTCTTTTAAGAATTTTGCATAAGAAGGCATTTCGGCAATAACTTCAGCAAAAGGAAGGTTTACATGCAATTTGTTGATTATGTCTACAAATTTCCTAAATTTCTGGTCTTCCTTCTTATTGGCTAATCTTTGAGGAAAAGGTGCATTGGCTTTGAAAGAAGGTGGTATTTCAGCTTTACCTTTCTCTTCGCTGAGATTTGGAGTGTTGGCCTCTTCTTCAACAGTTTGCATCATGTTCTTCTCCTCAGATGGAGAAGGTCTTTCAATTTTGGCTCCGCTTCTTAAGATAATAGCATGGGCTTGCTGCCTTGGGTTTACTTCCGGCTGACTTGGAAGAGAACCGGATTGTGGAGTCCTTTGTTGACTCAAAGCTTGTTGTGCTATATGATTTTCCAACATCTTGGTGTGGGTGTAAATTCCATCCACTTTTGCAGAGAGTTGCGCAATAGCATCTTTTAAAAGCTTATCATTTCCTCGGAGTTCCTCATTTTGTTGCATATGTGTTGATATGAACTTCTCCATCATAGCTTCCAAAGAAGAACCTTGGGGTTGTTGTTGCTGTTGAAAACCCCTATTATTGAAACCCGGTGGATTTCCTTGACAGTTTACATGTTGCTGTTGTTGCTGCCCTTGCTGGAAATTTTGGGTGTTGCTTGCATTCCGGTAAGAGAAATTAGGGTGATCTCTCCATCCCGGATTATATTGGTTGGAATAAGGGTTGTATTGTTTGTTTCCTTGCATCCCAACTGCATTAACCTGTTCAAAATTTCCTTCCATAGCATTAGGGGCAAAACAAGAGGAAGAAGTATGTCCTATATTACCACAAGCCTCACACGTTGCTTCAGCAGATTGAATTGGCAAAGTGGTCATCTTCTCAAATTTCTGTGTGAGCACATCTAGCTTTGCAGCAATTAGATCAACAGCATCAATAGTATGCTTTCCTCCTTGCTTCCCAAAAGAAGAGCTTGTTGTAGAGGTGGATTTAACTCCTCTATCTCCTCCCCATTGGCAGTGATTGAGTGATATATCTTCAATGATATCATAGGCCACTCTATAGGACTTGGTCATTAGTGCACCGCCAGCTGCAGCATCTAGAGTCAACCGAGTATTGTAAAACAGTCCATTGTAGAAGGTTTGCAGCAAGAGCCAATTTGTCAAACCATGGTGCGGGCAAAGGTGTTGAAGATCCTTGAATTGTTCCCATGTATCATATAAGGTTTCTCCTTCACTTTGGGAGAAATTTGTAAGATGGTTCCTCAAGTGAGCTGTCTTGCTTGGCGGAAAGTACTTTGCAAGGAAAGCGTTAAGCAATTAGTCCCAACTCCTAATAGACTTCTTGGGAAGAGACAAAAGCCACGCCTTGGCTCTATCTCTTAGAGTGAAGGGAAATAGCATAAGTCTAATTCCATCAGCAGACACTCCATTAATCTTAAAGGTATTAAGATATTCCAGAAATTCTGCAATATGAAGACTTGGGTCTTCATTGGTCGTACCCCCAAAATGATTTTGCTGAATCATTTGCATCATGAAAGGGGCAATTGAAAAGTTATTTGCTTCCACAGTAGGTAAGTCAATAGCTCCACAAATATTTGAGGCAACTGGCATAGCAAAGTCTTTTAGAGGGCGATCGTCCTCCATGGCTGAAATGGTTGGGGTAGCTACTGCAGAAGATGAAGAAGACGGTGGTGGTGATGATGGCGGTGGTGACGGTGAAGTACCTCCAAATAGAGGTTGTTCTACTCTTCTTGTTCTCCTCAAACTTGAAAGAGTTCGCTCTATTTCAAGGTCTAGCAAAGCGGATGTTTGGAGACCTCATTGTGAACGACGCATACAACCTAAAAAATAACAAGAGAAATTAAGAACACACTAAGAGGTATATGGAAATTCGAAAATGATTAATGATGGTCTAGTCTTGAATACTAAATAGTACTTATTACTCCAATTAAATTACCGTAGCTCCCCGGCAACGGTGCCAAAAACTTGTTGGTTGTTTACACAAACGAGTTTCAATCCAAGTAATGGATAGTTTACTCAACTTAACCAAACTCTGCAAGTATACGGAGGTAGTATAGTCAAGGTCGAACACAAGGAGCTGAGCTAATTTAATTGAACGCAACAGTACTAAAGTTCAACAATCTAGACCGATTTTAAAGGGGAGAAAAGATTTGTTCTAAAAGCATACAAATTAGGTTTTAACTACAGGAGTTTCTGATTTTAATTAACAAGCAAGGATTACAAGGGAAATTTGATTTCAGAGAGTTAATTAATCTTGGCCATTAGGATTTCACTCACATACCATAGCAATCAAGAGAACAAGATAATTTAAACATGCATAAGATCACGTTTCAAGGAAAAGCTGTGTCATGTTTCACCTCCCGGTGTAAATGTAACGATCGTAACTCAAAACAACACTCTCGTGCATGAATTTTGTTTATGATCACAAACAGTTCCTCAACTCATTCCTCTCTACTCTCGTAGAAGAAGAAGATTTGCCAAGAAGACCGCCTCCATACTTTCCTACTTGTCTTCTCAAACTAAGCAAGAAAGCAGAAAATATGCATATAAAGTGGCCAGCTATACATGCAAGGAAAATGAGTAAACTGGCACTCTCAAGGTAAGAAACAAGAAACAAATACATTTAGTACAAAATTACTTGTTCATTACATGCTATGACATGGGAGTTACTCTCCCATGCCCAAGAAAAGAAGTCTACTCGTCCATAACAATGTACAGTAGATTTGCTACAGAATTCTCAGTGCTAGACATGGTTTAGAGAAGAAAAGACAAGGAGAACTGAAGATGTAACCACAAGAAGCAAAAATTCCGGATTTAGGATGAAATTCCCCTCCTTTAGCCGCTCCAAGTTGGGCTAACTCCTCTCTCAAGAAGTTGCTCAGAGTTGGGAACGCTTGGCTGCACCTTGAAGAAGACCAAGGAGAAGTGGAGAAGAAGAAATGGTCTCTTGTGCAAGAAACCACCTTAGATTCCTCCCAAATCGCCTTCCTCTGCTCTCCTCTATCTTTGGGACAAGAGAAACTCTCCAAATGACCGAACGTAACTGTCCATTGGCTTCCCTCTTTGTTTTAAAATCGTATTCTGAAATTTCGAATTTCTGAAACTGCCAGGTGCACGCTGATGCGATGACTTTGAGTCGCATTTATAGATTGTTTTTATATGTGTTTTGTGCTTTAATTACTCATTTTCATGGATAATATTGCATAATTCACTTAATTCGGTCTTTGCCATCATATCATATCGAATCCCCTTTGTTTCACTATTTTGAGCATTATTTATCATCTTATTATAAATTGTGTGGATTTACTTGGTCTTGTTGTGAAATTTCAGGAAAAACAAGTATCTTCTTCCGTCGATACCATCGACAGAAGTCGATACCATCGACCAAGCCACAGGTTGCCAGCCGAGAAGAGCAGCACAGAGTCGATACCATCGACATCCAAGTCGATGGTATCGAGATCACTTCGATTTGCTGGCGAGGAAACAGTCGATACCATCGACGAAAGGTCGATGCCATCGACACATGGAGAGCTACAGCGTCGCTAAACGACAACAACCGACGCTATAGAGAGTCGATACCATCGACACCCAAGTCGATGGTATCGAGATGACCACAGGCGCTCAGACTAAAAGAAAGGAAAGTTGCCGCTAATCCGCTGGGTCGATACCATCGACCCGCGTCGATGGTATCGACGCCGGCAGATATGCGTTGGATCTGTTTTGATCTCGATCGGACGGCTGTTGTTATTTGACGACCTAATTAGGGACTTATACCTAATGACGGCCGCCCAGACGAGGGGACATCTAATTTTTGGATTGCACGAGTGCCGAGGAAGGAGAGAAAGGAGAACGGAGGCCAGAAGCTCATCCCGGGTGATTCGGACGCTGTCGAAGACGATTTCCACCACCGACAGGTGGGGAAGCTCGTGTTCTACGCCAAGTATCTACCGGTTCTTCTCCGTTCAGGGGTTTTCCCACTTGTTTCACGTTTTTCTTATGAAATCCCCCATTTCTACCATGTATTCGTGTGAGATGAACATGAGAGGCTGAAACCCTCAATCTTTAGGACCGGGAGTAGCCCGGGAATACATTGTATGACATTTTTATATTGATAATTCATATTTTCTCTCTCAAATCCGTGGCATAGATTCGTTTTCTTCATTTCTATTGTTATGCTTGATCACCATAATAATAATTTAATGCCCTTAATCACTTCGACAGAAGGATTAACGGTTGAAAAGAGACGAAATCTACATTAATTAATAAAACCCTTGACAAAGGAGTTGTAAAATTAATGGTGGGAACTGAGGGACCGTTTATAATGCACTTAGTTTAGGGGAATGATTACTACGACGGTGGAATCAACCTAAACCTAAGTAGTGACTTACACCACGACAGTGGGTAATTCTGTATTCAGGCCACTACCCGGATAGAGAGAGAAGTGTGAGGAATTATATGAAACCTAATACAATGTCGGTGAAACCGCCATCCTAAAGATATCCCTTTGAATTGATTAAATTAACCTTTAATCGATTGTTTTCTTTGTTTGAATTTTATTTTCTTTTAATTTCAACAACAAAACCCTACTTTGTTAATCGGCCTAGCTAATTGCGATTAGTTAGTATAAGTCTCCAATAATTCACGTATCCCTGAGTTTGACTCGGGCCTCACAAGGCCTATATTACTCGACGCGTATACTTGCGTTTAAGCGCGTAGTAAAATACACGTCAATTTTTTGGCGCCGTTGCCGGGGATACGGCGAATTATTGGCACTTTGAGTGCTAAGAGCGGCCACTCTAGGCCACATTTTTTTATTATTATTTTAAAACAATTTTTAAAAATTCCTATATTTCTCTATAATTGTGTTTACTCGTTCAAAGCATTGTATTGAACCCCGATTTTCATATTTCAGGTACTTTGCATGGTGCATACGCGTAGTACCGACTACGCAAATCGCACACCTGAGGTCCCACATCCGGGACCATAGGACGAGGACTACTACGAGAAGGAGTACCAAAGTGATATAAATTCTGAATCAGAGCAAGAACAAGCAGAAGAAATGGCTGAAGCACAGACAATATGGGAGAAGATCAAGGCGTCTTCTTCCTCAGCATCAAAGGGGCCCATAAAGAAGCAGGCGATCAACATACCGACATACAAGATCGACCCGGCACTGATTAATTTGGTCAAATCCAATGCATTTCATGGGCTAAAAAATGAAGATTCGGTTGCCCACATCAGCCAGTTCGTGGAGAACTGTGATATGGTGAAGATAGACCGATTTCCACTAGATGTGTTGTATCTCAAGTTGTTCCCAAGTTCACTGGCAGGAGCAGCGCGTGAGTGGCTACATAACCTCGACGATGAGTTTGTCGAATCATGGAATCATATGGTGGAGGTTTTCTTCGAGAGGTTCTTCCCTCCTGAGAAGACTAATGATATGATCCGGAAGATCCACAATTTCACCCAACAGGCGGGTGAAACTTATTCTGAGACTTGGGAGCAATTCCAAGTCATGTTGAGGAGATGTCCACATCATGGACTGGACAAGGAGACACAGGTTAAGATCTTCTACTTTGCTCTCTCCGAGCATTATAGAAGCAACTTGGACTCGGCTGGTTCCGGATTCTTCTTAAATAACACTGATACAAGATGCTGGGAAATACTGAAGAACATGGCACGAAAGCAATCTTGGGGAGAAAGAGAAAGAGGCCCAGCTGAGCAAACAAGAGTTGCCAGTGAGTCAAAGGCAATGAGAGAGCTGAACGAGAAGATGGATCTTCTCGCAAAGAAGTTGCTGCAGAAGGAAGACAATGAGTCCGAGGATGAGGCTCAGGTCAAGTACATTAGGCAACAGCAGGGGTACAGGAACAACGATTATTCATGGCGGAAGGACAAGAAATTTTCATGGAAGGATCCAAACAACTTTCTGCAGGATCCGGACGCCAAGCTTGCACCGGTCACAGAGGACAAGAGCACGGAGTTGCTCAATCAAGTCATCAAGCAAAATCAAGAGTTGATGAACACTTTTGGGCAACAAATCAAGCAACAGGGTGAATTTATGAACCAGTTTGGGCAGACTTTGCAGAGCCACGGGGCTCAAATGAGAACTATAGAGACTTCCATGGCGCAAATGGCAGCCGAGATTGCAAGCTTGAAGAAGCCGGCACATCCGGGTTTTCCGGGGAACACCAATGTTCCCGGGGGAAACCAACAGGCCAAGGCCATCTTATTGAGGAGCGGTAAGAAAGTGTTGAATCCAAGGGCGGATGACACAAGCACACCGCAGGGCACAGTTGAAGAAGCAACCATCAAAGAGCAGCCCGCACGTGTCACAGAGCAAACTGAGGACATAGCTGAAGATGGTAAGGAAGAACAAGCCACTGAAGAGGAACCACAGAAATTAACTCCCTATGTGCCACCTCATCAAAGGGCACATACCGTTCCGGTCCCATATCCCAATAGTGCAAAGGCAAGAAAGGTGGATGCACAGTTTAAGAAATTTCTGTACAGCTTTAGGAAGTTATCAGTGAATATTCCTTTGCTAGAGGCAATTGAGCAAATCCCGTCGTATGGGAAGTTTCTTAAAGATGTAATCAACAAGAAGAGGAAAATACCTGACACTGAGGTCGTGGTGCTGAAGGAGCAAGTAAGTGCTTTCATTATGGGCACTTTGCCGCCAAAGAGACAGGATCCCGGTTGTTTCAATATTTCTTGCTTTATTGGGAAGTTCAAATTTGGAGAGGCACTTTGTGATTCCGGGGAAAGCATCAATCTGATGCCCCTTTCTACATTTAAGAAGCTTGGATTGAAGGAGTCAAGGCCAAGCAACATGACCATCCAATTGGCCGATAATTCTGTGGTGAAACCGTATGGAATCTGTGAGGATGTCTTGGTAAAGGTAGACCGCTTTGTTTTTCCGGCTGATTTCGTTGTTATGGAAATGCAGGACGAGCATGGAAATGAGTTGCTACTTGGTCGTCCATTCCAAGCTACAGCTGATATGATCTTGGAAATGGGGAGAGGTCGCTTGACCTTGGGCATTGCGGATGATCGCTTTGAGATGGTCATGCCCAATAGCAATGCATCTACTAAAGCAAAAGCATAGTGCAACATGGTGAAGCATGGTGAACACAATATCTCACTTTGTCTTGGGAAGCCATTCTTGGATATGGCTCATGTGATGAGCAAGATAGATAACGGGACCTTAGCTGTGGACATTATGGAGCAAACTAAAGTTGTCTCTTTATGCAAAGTTGTTGGGTTTCCAAATGATGAGAATGAGGACATTCCACCTTCGTGGGAGGATGATGCGATTATTACTTCAGTTTTTTATGCATATCCGGAATTGCCTTTGGAGGCGTGTTTGCTAAATGTCTTTTATGATTGGATGCGGAGTACTTCACTCAAGGAGTGCGCCAAAATGCTTCAGATGCTTCCATGTTTCTATACGAGGCACTATGAAGATTTAGGTACACTTCCCCCACCGCTGCAATCATCTCTCATTTGCCCGCCTGATCTGGAATTGAAGCCATTGCCCCTGCATCTGAAGTACGTCTTTCTAGCTGAGAAGGACAAGTTACCAGTGATTGTATCTGCATATTTGAGTGCGGATGAGGAGGAGCAACTACTGATAGTGCTCAAGAACCACCGTGGAGCCTTTGGGTGGTCAGTCGCGGACATCAAGGGGATCTCCCCCACACTTTGCCAACACAAGATTCGGCTCGAGGAGGGAGCCAAGCCAGTCATACAGCCTCAAAGACGTCTAAATCCAAGCATGATGGAGGTTGTCAAGAAGGAAGTCATAAAACTTCTTGCTGCAGGGATCATATATGCCATATCAGATTCAACGTGGGTGAGTCCCACACAGGTAGTCCCTAAAAAGGGGGGAATCACTGTCACTACAAATCTTTTGAATGAACCTGTCACCACCCGATTGGTAACCGGGTGGCGTGTTTGCATTGACTACCGCCGATTGAATGTCGCAACTCTTAAAGATCATTTTCCATTGCCATTTATCGATCAGATTTTGGAACGTCTAGCCGGTCGGTCGCATTTTTGTTTTCTAGATGGCTATTCGGGGTACAACCAGATTTCTATTGATCCTTTGGATCAAGAGAAGTCTACGTTCACATGTCCCTATGGGACTTTTGCCTACCGCCGTATGTCGTTTGGTTTATGCAATGCGCCGGCGACTTTTCAACGCTGCATGCTCGCCATATTCTCTGACATGGTAGAGCGGTGTCTTGAAGTTTTCATGGACGACTTCTCGGTGTATGGAGCGTCTTTTGATGAATGCCTTTATAACTTAGATAAGGTAGTGCAGCGATGCGAGGACACACATTTGGTCCTCAATTGGGAGAAATGTCACATGATGGTGACGGAAGGAATTGTGCTAGGACACAAGGTGTCTAGCAAGGGTCTTGAGGTAGACCCCATAAAAATTGAGGTGATTTCTAAGCTACCCCCACCAAATTCTGTAAAAGGGGTGAGAAGCTTTTTAGGACACGCCAGGTTTTATCGGCGATTCATCAAGGATTTTTCAAAAATCGCAAAACCTTTATCGGAATTGTTAGAAAAAGATGCAGTTTTTGATGTCAATGAGAAATGTCTTCACGCATTCGAGGTTTTGAAAGAAAAGTTGATTTCGGATCCGGTTGTCCAAACGCCGGATTGGACAAAGCCATTCGAGTTGATGTGTGATGCTTCCGATTATGCAGTGGGAGCCGTTTTGGGGCAAAGGGTAGATAATAAGCCTGCTGTGATTTTCTACGCCTCCAAAACACTTAATGATGCTCAATTGAACTACACAACTACGGAAAAAGAGTTACTTGCCGTTGTGTTTGCTTTTGAAAAATTTCGGCAGTACTTAGTGGGTTCTAAGGTAGTTGTGTGGACCGATCACGCTGCAATAAAATATTTGATGGAGAAGAAAGATGCAAAGCCTAGACTAATTAGGTGGATTTTTCTCCTACAAGAATTTGATATTGAAATCAAGGACAAGTCGGGAATTGAAAATGTGGTGGCTGACCACTTGTCTAGGTTAGAGAGGGTTGATGAACAAGGGTTGCACATACCCATTACCGAGACCTTTCCCGATGAACAACTTTTAAAAATTGATACGAAAGAACCGTGGTTTGCGGAAATCGTTAACTATTTGGCTTGCGGGATCATCCTGGATGATTGGTCTTATCAAGAGAAGAAGAAATTCTTTCATTCTTTGAGATATTATTTTTGGGATGACCCAATTCTTTTGAAGCAGTGCAGGGATGGTATTCTTCGCAGGTGTGTGCCAGAGGTGGAGTACGAGAGTGTTCTCCACCATTGCCATGTGTCGCCTACGGGAGGACACCATGCTAGCTCACGGACAGCAGCCAAGGTGTTGGAGAGCGGCCTTTATTGGCCCACTTTGTTCCGGGATGCCTATGATTTTGTTAGGCAATGTGACCCATGCCAGCGCGCAGGTAACATCTCAAGGAGACAAGAAATGCCCCTGAATGTATTTCAGGAAGTTGAGGTATTTGACTTATGGGGCATTGACTTCATGGGACCCTTTGTGTCCTCAAATTCAAATCTGTATATCTTACTTGCTGTTGATTATGTGTCGAAGTGGGTGGAGGCAATCCCCACAAGGACTAATGATTCGAATGTAGTGTGCAGGTTTGTCAAAGAGAACATTTTCTGCAGGTTCGGGATACCCCGAATGATCATAAGTGATGGAGGCACACACTTCCGAAATCAAAAATTTGCGACACTTTTGAAGAAATATGGGGTCAAGCACAACATCGACACCCCATATCATCCACAGACGCAAGGACAAGTGGAGGTATCAAATAGGGAAATCAAGAAGATATTAGAAAGGACCGTAGCATCCACAAGGAAAAATTGGAGTGCATTGCTACCGGACGCACTTTGGGCGTATAGAACGGCGTACAAAACACCTATAGGCACCACGCCTTTTAGGTTGGCGTATGGCCGGGCTTGCCACCTTCCGGTGGAGCTGGAGCACAAGGCCCATTGGGCGCTAAGAAGGTTGAACTTGCGCTATGATGAGGCCGGGAGAAAAAGGATGTTTGAATTGAATGAATTGGATGAGCTACGTATGACGGCATATGAGAATGCCCGCATCTACAAGGAGCGCACAAAGCTGATCCACGATCTCCATATTGAGATGCGCACGTTCAAGAAGGGAGACAGCGTTCTATTGTTCAACTCCCGTCTTAAATTGCATCCCGGGAAGCTGAAATCCCGGTGGAGTGGACCCTTCATAGTGGAGGAGGTGAAACCGCACGGAGCGATTCTTGTGCGTGATGGAGATGCCACGTTCTTGGTGAACGGGCAACGCTTGAAGTTGTATTTTGGTGAGAACTACAAGAGGAAAGTGGATGAGGTCAAACTCATTTCACTTGTGCATGAATGAGATAATGGGAAGACGTCTAGCCTAAGACGCTAAACAAGGGCGCTTGTTGGGAGGCAACCTAACCATTGGTACATTAGGATAGTGTAATTCGAGTCATAGATTGCTTTTATTTTGTTTAGATTTTAGTTTTAAAAAAAAGATACCTTGATCCGATTGTTAAATGTGCAGGAACAGGCAGGGTCGATACCATCGACACACTGGTCGATGGTATCGACATGGGTGCAGGTTGATTGATGCAAAAATCGCACTGTGTCGATACTATCGACACCCCCGTCGATGGTATCGACATGGTCACAGGCAGGTCGCAATGAAAGTGTCGATGGTATCGACACCCCAGTCGATACCATCGAGATCTCTGGAGAAGTTCAGATGAAATTTGCTCAGTCAACTCGATACCATCGACGGCCTCGTCGATGGTATCGACATCATCACAGGGTGAATGCAACAAAACGGCAGTGTCGCAATAAAAGCAAGTCGATACCATCGACACCCGTCGATGGTATCGACGGACATGTCACCGATCCGCACACAGACATCGACGACGCTCGCAAGATCCACGTCAGCGATCCGGGTGCTGCGTCGATACCATCGACTTCCGTCGATGGTATCGACAGGTCAGCAATCTGGATTTCCCGATCCAGCAAACGTCAGCCGTCGATACTCGCGAGGGAGCCCAGCACTTCCGGTGGCCGATCATAGCCGTCGAGTCCGATGAAGAAGAAGGCGGTGATGACGAGCAAGGAGGCGAGGCTGAGGAGGAAGAGGAGGCTTTCACACCTCTTCATGCACGTATGGCACCATGGAAGCGTCCTAGGATGCATCCGGGTGCATCTTCATCATCTCAGCCCCCGCCGCCATCACCACAGCACGAGAAGCCAGCCGAGGATCCCTATTCCATGCAGGGGATGTACACCATGCTGCAGGATATCCAGCAAACTCAGCAGCAGCACATGGCTATGTATACCGGCACTCATGAGACTACGAGCCGGGTACTTGATAATCAATGGGCTATGTTCGAGAACGAGCGGCTCATCCTCGCCAACCAAGAGCAAATACACAACCGGTTGCAGCGGATAGAGACGCAACAGGAGCCCTTCTTCGACCATTACTGGAGTCGAGATTACTTTGGAGGCTATCCACAGCCTCCGCCGAGGACCCATTACGATCCAAGCTTCCAGGGGGAGTACCCGTCTTGGGATCCTACGGCACCACAATACCCACCACCGCCTCCGCAGGAATGATCAGGGTATCACTGTTCCACCCTTAAGTTGGTTTTTGACTATGAGGCCATAGTCGAATTCAAGCTTAGGGGGGTGGCTGGAACAGCTCTATCTTTTATCTTTTCTTTTTTTATTTTTAGTTTTTGCTTTGTTATTTGTTCTTGCAATTTTAGTTTTTATTTAGGATCCACATCTATCTAGTGTAACCGTGGATGTCTTAAAAATTGTCATCTCACTGTTTTCATGGGAAATTTTAAGGGAATTTAAAAAATTTTGTGTCTTTTGGATAGCTTGACTTGGTTGTCCTTGGGAAACTTGTCCTATGAAAATGATTGATTATGTCAACTCTAAAGCAATATGTCACACCCACACCCTCGTTGACTCATGAAAAGTGGATAGTAACGGTTGTTTGAGCCTAACCTAATCAAATGGTAATGAGACCTTAATTGGATATAAGAGAGAGAACCCTTTGAACTACTACACATGTCAGTAAGGAGGGACACATAATACTCTTCTAAGGTTCAGTCATCTAATCTTGTGATCATTCCACTTCATATTTTTTTTTAATCCACCTAAGAATTGGAAGTAAAGTACAGTTTTGATTCCTTTTGTGTGCATAGCATTTAGATAGGAATTGCATTGATATTTTCCATACTTTTGCATAAAAAGAGAAATATATAGTGATTCATGCACATTACCTTTAGGTGCATGTCATGTAGTTGCACTCATAACTTTCATGATTTTCATGCTTAAGTACACCATGTACCTCAGTTTTTCCTAAAAAGTGATCTAAACTTTTCCATACCCTCGAAATAATGCAAAGATTTCCAATCGTGAAGAAAATGGCCTTATACATGTATCTCTAAGCAATTATGGAGATGTGGGCTAAAAGAAAGAAAAAACAATTCTGAAAATCTGAAAAAAAAATTTGAGAAAAGAAAAAAAAAGAGAAGTTGGAAGGAAATGGAATAAGAGGGAGAAAGGATCATGATATCACTTGCATAACAGGGAAATTGAGTACATGAGGTGGCTTAATTAGATTTCCATCTCATTTTGAGGTGGAAGGTTAGTGCATGCATCATTCCACCCAATTTTAAGCATTAGGGCATTTTCAATGTGCATTTGCATCATTTAGGACATTTTGTTATGTGCATGTTGAAACTGTGTAATACTTCCAAGATTCTTCCATGAACCACCCATTCCATCCACCCGTTGCTCGGATTGGTAGGCCACTGTGATTTTCTCCTCACTCATGTTTATCAGGAGAACTGCTTCCATGTAGATGGTAGTTAGGGCGAGCAACGTAGTGTAGGCGATCACAAGATGCATCAAGGCTGAATCGGCGAACTTTATTATGTTAACTGCCTTATGTGATAGTGTTCATCGGTTTGAAGGATAATTTCTCTTATTGATGATTATTGTCGCCTGTAGGGTAATTACTGTTCTGTGATTAGGAAAGGCCGGTTTGAGAACGTCCAGTGGGAGTCTCATGGGATGTGGGGTGATGTGTTGATTTTTAGTTGACATCTGCAATTCTATTCTAAGGATTAGTTGCTCGAGGGCGAGCAATGTTTAAGCTTAGGGGAGTTTGATGCGATGACTTTGAGTCGCATTTATAGATTGTTTTTATATGTGTTTTTTGCTTTAATTACTCATTTTCATGGATAATATTGCATAATTCACTTAATTCGGTCTTTGCCATCATATCATATCGAATCCCCTTTGTTTCACTATTTTGAGCATTATTTATCATCTTATTATAAATTGTGTGGATTTACTTGGTCTTGTTGTGAAATTTCAGGAAAAACAAGTATCTGCTTCCGTCGATACCATCGACAGAAGTCGATACCATCGACCAAGCCACAGGTTGCCAGCCGAGAAGAGTAGCACAGAGTCGATACCATCGACATCCAAGTCGATGGTATCGAGATCACTTCGATTTGCTGGCGAGGAAACTGTCGATACCATCGACGAAAGGTCGATGCCATCGACACATGGAGAGCTACAGCGTCGCTAAACGACAACAACCGACGCTATAGAGAGTCGATACCATCGACACCCAAGTCGATGGTATCGAGATGACCACAGGCGCTCAGACTAAAAGAAAGGAAAGCTGCCGCTAATCCGTTGGGTCGATACCATCGACCCGCGTCGATGGTATCGACGCCGGCAGATATGCGTTGGATCTGTTTTGATCTCGATCGGACGGTTGTTGTTATTTGATGACCTAATTAGGGACTTATACCTAATGACGGCCGCCCAGACGAGGGGACATCTAATTTTTGGATTGTACGAGTGACGAGGAAGGAGAGAAAGGAGAACGGAGGCCAGAAGCTCATCCCGGGTGATTCGGACGCTACCGAAGACGATTTCCACCACCGACAGGCGGGGAAGCTCGTGTTCTACGCCAAGGATCTACCGGTTCTTCTCCGTTCAGGGGTTTTCCCACTTGTTTCACGTTTTTCTTATGAAATCCCCCATTTCTACCATGTATTCGTGTGAGATGAACATGAGAGGCTGAAACCCTCAATCTTTAGGACCGGGAGTAGCCCGGGAATACATTGTATGACATTTTTATATTGATACTTCATATTTTCTCTCTCAAATCCGTGGTATAGATTCGTTTTCTTCATTTCTATTGTTATGCTTGATCACCATAATAATAATTTAATGCCCTTAATCACTTCGACAGAAGGATTAACGGTTGAAAAGAGATGAAATCTACATTAATTAATAAAACCCTTGACAAAGGAGTTGTAAACTTAATGGTGGGAACTGAGGGACCGTTTATAATGCACTTAGTTTAGGGGAATGATTACTACGACGGTGGAATCAACCTAAACCTAAGTAGTGACTTACACCACGACAGTGGGTAATTCTGTATTCAGGCCACTACCCGGATAGAGAGAGAAGTGTGAGGAATTATATGAAACCTAATACAATGTTGACCCGCGGTGAAACCGCCATCCTAAAGATATCCCTTTGAATTGATTAAATTAACCTTTAATCGATTGTTTTCTTTGTTTGATTTTTATTTTCTTTTAATTTCAACAACAAAACCCTACTTTGTTAATCGGCCTAGCTGATTGCGATTATATAGTAGAAGTCTCCAATAATTCACGTATCCCTGAGTTCGACTCGGGCCTCACAAGGCCTATATTACTCGACGCGTATACTTGTGTTTAAGCGCGTAGTAAAATACACGTCACACGCCGTGTATTTTGGGTGCACGCCGTGCACTTGCAGTGCAGTTGACATCGGGTTGATCAGTGCACAGCGTGCGCGGAGGAATTGCATGTCGTGCGACTTTCCAGAACTTTTCCTCAACAGTTTGCGCTCCAGGTGCACGCCGTGCACCTATGTGCACGTCGTGCATTTTGTCTTTTGTACATTTCTGGAATCGCGCACGTCGTGCGTTTTCTTGGCTGAATAGAACGGATTTTCTCTGAAATGTTGCACGCCGTGCATTCTGATTTGCACGTCGTGCATTTTGCTGCTTCAGCAAATCAGTCTTTCCTGGGATGGTGCACGTCGTGCGTCTGAATCTGCACGCCGTGCATTCTTCTATTTCTGTAGAAATAACATCCGATTTTAGTCCTTTTTGTGGCAAATTTGCAATACAAGTTATGGGACACATAGAACAACAAAAAGATGGCAAAACTAATATGAAAGAGACTAAATTATACTAGAAATAATCAAATTTGTGTGTGATAACATGTGAAAAGATGATATACAAATTACACAACAATACCAATCCTGTGAAACTATATCTAGGTATTGGATTATACCAATCCTGTGAAACTATATCCAGGTATTGGATTATACCAATCCTGTGAAACCATATCTAGGTATTGGATTATACCAATCATGTGAAACAATGGCCATATAGCTAAGGATTCCATAGTAGTTGGAATACCTTTATGTTTCCCTTTCATTATGGGATATCAATCCCTTAAACTCATCACTGAATACCGCATCACCTTTAGTAGGCATTATACCTTGGTCAAGCCATCATACCCATTCACATCCCTTATGTGATACAAGTATTCCTCATATATAATTTTAGCATATTCAAAATACTATAGCCCTTATTTGGCTATAACCATAATGCATGTATGACCAATATTTCATTATTATCTTTATAACCATTTATTATTATTATTATTATGTTACGAGGTTTCCATTTGAACATTACCATCTCTTACATCAATTTCTAGATCATGATACTTTATAAACATCTTGTCACCTCTCATTAGGCAACATCCATCTCTAGGTCATAAGACCTATATAAACATCTTGTCACCTCTCACTAGGCAACATCCATCTCTAGGTCATAAGACCTATATAAACATATTGTCACCTCTCACTAGGAAACAACCATCTCTAGGTCATAAGACCTATATAAACATCTTGTCACCTCTCACTAGGCAACAATCATCTCTAGGTCATAAGACATATATAAACATCTTGTCACCTCTCACTAGGAAACAACCATCTCTAGGTCATCAGACCTATATAAACATAATACTTGTTGTACAAGTATTTCACATGACTTATAAGACCCATATAATTGGTATTATATGGAACATCATAGATCATGCTTAGCTATGCTCATTATCTCATGATACCAGCAAGGTTTCAACATAATTAGGGTTGGGGTTTCCTTTTATTAACCAATTGTGGTTTCAAATCATATCATTACCCTTAATTAGGGTTAAGGTTTCCCTTTAAGCCGATTAGGGTTTTCAAGTACATTCATCAAGAATCATAACCCTAATTCATACTCCACACATATTAGGAGTATCAATGTATACTCATTACATGATTATTATACAAGTATATGTTTCTCTTTCATCCTCACTAGGATATTGATTACATCATACTCTATTAGGTTGGCTCAATCCTTCTCTCAAGGTACATTGGCCCATACTCATCAAAATGCATTAAAATCTTTGTCTTAATGTATCATTTGACATTCCACACTTCATTTGTCACTCAATCAAGTATATTGAATTGAGGTGCTTCCACCCTATCGGGCAAAGAGGTGTGTGCTTGCTCCCCTATCGGGTAAAGAGGTGTGTGTGTTCTCTACACCATATCGGGAAGAGAGGTGTGTGTATGCTTCACACCATGTCGAGCAAATAGGTGTGTGTGTGCTTCACACCATATCAGGCAAAGAGGTGTGTGTATGCTCCACACCATATCAGGCAAAGAGGTGTGTGTGCTTCACACCATATTGGGCAAAGAGGTGTGTGTGTGTGTGTGCTTCACACCATATCGGGCAAAGAGGTGTGTGTGTGCTTCACACCATATTGGGCAAAGAGGTGTGTGTGTGCTTCACACCATATCGGGAAAAGAGGTGTGTGTGCTTCACACCATATCAGGCAACTAGGTGTGTGTGTGTGCTTCACACCATATCGAGCAAAGAGGTGCTTAAACCCAATATCGGGTTGAGCCATGTTGATGTCATCATCATCAACCTATAGACTCTTGTTCTTACTATTCTAGGTCATGTACAACAGTCCTAGGTCACTAATAGATCTCATGGATTCATCACTTATGCAAGAAAATTCGGATTTTGAAAGTAAATCATTTAACTAAGGCAAGATTGATGGTAAATAATAACATAGTTGAGTTCAAGTTATATAACCCCCCTCAAGAGCAACTTCAAAGCTCCAAGATCCAAAGCTTCATGTTCCCAAGGTTGAAGATGAGCTTATCAAAGGTCCAAGACTTGAGTTCCATAGCACCATGCACGATACTTCATCACTTGTGGCCAATATCACCTCACTTGGCCAATATCACTTTGTTATGGCCGATATCACCTTGTTATGGTTGATATCACCTTGCTATGGTCGATACCAAATCTCTATGCATGATACCCCTCTTCCTATGTATGATACTAAGACTCTATGCATGATATATAAGAGAAAGAGGGTGATAAATTTCGAAAATTTCACTTATAGGTGAAAGGAAGGATATATATACTTGAGGTTCATGAAAAAGTGTGTATATGAGGTGTCATCATTTTAAGCTACTAGGTGCCACATGTCCATGCATGGTTGACACTTGTTCTTGCATGAACTCCTATTTATATTGACATGAAAAACACTTGAGGATAATCTAGAGATGATATTTCGGGCATCACTTATCTTATTGGATAAGATATCTCAACTCAATCACCACTTTATTCACAACCCGATACAACTTTTCCAAGGAAGTTGAAAACCGATACACTTCACCTCCTTGAGGTTCTTAGCTCATCATGGACAAATCCAAGAGTTCACAAACTGATATGAGACTCCCTCTATGGCTCCTTGTTCGATAGGCACTCTCATATGAACTCTACAACCTGATACAAGCTCAAATTAGGATTTCACATTCAACCCTTTCTTGGTCTTTTCATCATCAAGAATACCATTATTGAAATATTATTCAAACATGGTGCCTCCTTCTTTATCTCTCCTCTATATGATACTAGGAGGGAGTAGGGACACTCTATAGGTGGTAATTTGCATATCAACCCTACATTTTTGATAAATTACAACTTGTACTAAAATTGATACACAAGGCACTAGCATTATTCAAACAAGTTCAAATTTAGAATTTAGGCTTTCCACAAGCCACCACCTTGCATCATTCTCTCTCTCATTGTAATGACCCTGACCTGGGTTATGATTTAACTCTATTTGTTTTGTCTAAGTAAGTTTCTTAGAACTTTAATATAATCCTCTAAGGTGTTTTGTTATCATGTGGTACACTTATGATTCAAGTTTGGCCCTGATTGAATGTTGTTTGAGCAATGTTCCTTTATTTTGGACCAAAGTGCAATTTACCCAATATAAGGGGTTATTGTAACGACACTCGCCATCGTTAAGATAACAAGTGCCATTAACAATAATAAAACATGCGGAAACAAATCATTTGCAGTGGAATTACTGAAAATCACTAAAAATTTAAAACTTTTTCAAAGAGATCCATTCACAGGAAAACTCTTTAACCAAGAACCAAAGTGTTTCCATTTCATCCTGGTTCACAAGTACACATCCTATACAATTCCTTTTGAAGGATTACAACATTGACTGTCATGTTACAAATATACACAGGCGGTATAAAAACTTTGAGGCACTATGCCAAAACTCTGATTGAATCATTTAAAACTCTGAGGACCTGAGAGTACAGAGACGACACATAGGACTACTATCTATATGGCTTGACAGACAATATCTCCACCTGAGATCTGATTGTTTTCCTTGTTGTTGTTGTTGCTGCTGCTCTTTTTCTGATCTTAGGGATTTCCTGCCTTGCCTCCCATGCATACCTAAAAATGTTTCCCACGGGGTGAGACAATTGAAAAATTGCCCCAGCGAGAGATATAACTCTCCGCCAAAACATTGTTATTGCAGTTTATTAAATTAAAACTGAGCAGGGGTTACTTTTACCTTATCAGGCAGAATTATTCATCATAGAACAGAATAAGATAATCTCCTATTCTCAAGGAGAGTATTTCATCTACCCATGGTAGATAAGTAATTCATCTGTCTACTTTGCAGAGAATATAAAGAAACATAAATAACATTTATCCGCTAAGGAATGCACAAAGAAATGCAACATCATCTAATGAATCTCCATATTCAATCCTTAAGCAAACATGCTATACGGCTGATTACATTTTACAATCATATTTAAGCTCTGAGTAGATGAGGTATATTGCTCATACTCCAACCGGCCATTGCGAAGTCAAAACCGGTACCATACATAGGTCTAGGGAAGAGCTGGCTTCTAAGACCTCCCACGTCTCGGTCAGTGCATGACAAAACGCAGGACATCTCGTGTCTCTGCTAACGTAGCTTTCCAGGGTAAACTGGCAACTTCGCTACAGAGTTACAGCGTCAACTGCACTCTCGCCGGCAATCGAGAGATTTCATGTTTATCACCATCGACCCGAGAAAAACATTGGGAGATGGGTACAACATCTGGCCCAATCATCGAGAGATTAGTGATACATCTATCCCGACCTATTCATGAAGGATTTGAGAGGTTTCTTATTTACCTCCTCACAATCACTTCAAGAGGACGTAAGGATATTTTCGCCCATTGACCCCCGTATATTCAAAAATATACGAAATCCAGGATATGCCGCAGAGCAACCTGTTTCACCATCACCTATTCCTGACGATGATGGATCTATGGTCAGAGCACTACATGAATAGATTTCACTTGATTAATTAAGTACATTATCATATTCTTTTAGCATCAGTCAAGTTCTCAAACATATTTTATTCAGACAAATGCTATAAAGAGACATGTACCACTTTCATCAGATACTTATTCACATGGCTCAGAAGCTATTCACATCTTGTCACCTCTCACTAGGCAACAACTTTATTCACATGGCTCACAAGGCCATTCACATCTTGTCACCTCTCACTAGGCAACAACTTTATTCACATGGCTCACAAGGCCATTGACATCTTGTCACCTCTCACTAGGCAACAACTTTAAAACAAAGGCTTACAAGCCCATACTAATCTTGTTACTTCTTTCTAAGTAACAAAAACATAATGGTACATATGGCCAATGAACTCTTATCAAATAAACATCATAACTCATACCTGGCTATGATCATCACCTCATGAGACCTGCATGATTGTCACACATGATAATAGATTTATCAAGTTCACAACACATCATGCAATACAGGGTAACACCACTATTCCCTTACCAAAGTTAGGGTTTACCATCAATTAGGGCTTTTCATCCTTTTACCCAAAGCTAGGGTTAGGATTTTCCTTTCTTATCAATTAGGGTTTCATATTTGTATTATCACTCCAACCCTAATTTATTGCTACACTCCTCTGGGAGCATTCATTGATATCCTAAGTATTCATTCATACTTATTACATTCATCATGTATCATTAAATGATTATCATCACAAGGTATGAGTTTCTCTCTCATCCTTAGGTTGTAAATTAACAAAACGACCATGTTAGGTCACTTTCGAATCAACTCTAAGTCCAGTATAGAGCACTACGGCCGTGCAACCAAGAACGGCCGTGCAAAGGGAAGCCAACACGGCCGTGCTACCGTACACGGTCGTGCACAATGAAGCTACCACGGCCGTGCTACCTTGCACGGTCGTGCAAAGTGAATCCACCACGGTCGTGCTACCTTGCACGGTCGTGCCACAGGGGTTCACTTCATAAATCATATTCAAGTATGAATCATATTCTTTCATTAGGGATTAGGGTTTCACATACCATCTCCCTTCTTTAGAATAGAGATTGTATATAGCATCACCCTTCATTAGGGATTTCATATCACATTGCCCATAATTAGGGTTTACTAATCATTACCAATTACGGTTTCTCATGAAATCACCCTCAATTAGGATTTCACATGGATACACCCTCAACTAGGGTTTCACTTGGATACACCCTCAACTAGGGTTTACTATTCATCCTAATTAGTGATTTCACATGTAGACAACCTCTTATTAGGGTTATACATGGAATCAACCTCAATTAGGGTTTTCATCATGTATTGGATCCATGCATTTGTTAAGCATTCTTAATTAGTAACATTAAGGTATCTCTCACCTAATTACATTAGGTTTCCAAAAAGGTTTGATCAATTGGACCTTCAATAACATGAGGTATCCAATTGAATTAGGGTTTCCAATTTTGATTCCTTCAATCATTGAATTCATGGAACCAATCATCAATTGGACCTATATTCATACTTCAATTGAGTTTGATAAGTCAACCTTCAACTAATTTGACCCTCAATTGATCATCAATTAGGGTTTGATTCAATTGAATTAGGGTTTGGAATCGATGATTCAACAACACTAATCAATGTAAGACTAGTTGCTTTGAAACCATTGAACCATCATCCAAATTGGGTATGACCTGACCCCAAACGGTCTTGAGGTCGTTTGGATGACCTCCAAACGGTATTGAGACCGTTTGCCCATCATATCACTCAAATCTAAGCATTCCAATCGGGGTTTGGTTCATTGGATTGATCACCAAATCAACATTGCATTGTATATCAGCTTAGTACCTTTAGACCTTCAAACACCTAACCATACTCAACCCTAGACCTCCAAACGGTCTTAGGTGACCACCAAACGGTCTTGAGACCGTTTGGATGAGCTCCAAACGGTCTTAAGACCGTTTGGCTCATCCAACCTTTGGACTTTAGTGAAAAATCATCATGGATTGGTCTATCGAGTTGATCAACAAATCAGCATTGAGTTGCAGTATGATTTGGTACCTTTGGACCTTCATTTGATCAACTATACTTGACCCCAGACCTCCAAACGGTCTTGGGGTGATCCCCAAACGGTCTTTAACCCGTTTGGATGATCCCCAAATGGTCTTGAACTCGTTTGGGCTGATCAACCCAAAATCTCAACTTAACTCATTGGAATTTCAGCACTATTTTCAATTAGGGTTTGTCTAATTGAATAGCCTTCAACTCACGATTCCTTGGGCGTTAACCCCTAAAATTTGTAGATTCATTAACCAACATAATTATTAACAGGAATCCCAAACGGTCAACTCTTGGTCAACTCACTCAAACGGTCTTGAACCCGTTTTCCCAAGCAGGTCAAGTTAATCAGGTTGAAAATCAGCACCTAATCCAATTAGGTTTTCCTAATTGATTAGCTTCAACCTATGATTCCTTTGGAGTTAACCCCTAAAATTTGGAGGGTCATTAAAAAACATCATTATGAACAGGAATCCCAAACGTTAAACGCTTGGTCAACCATCTCAAATGGTCTTGAACCCGTTTTCCCAAGCAGGTCAAGTTATTCAGGTTGAAAAATCAGCACTTAATTCAATTCGATTTGTCTAATTGATTGGCCTTCAACCTATGATTCCTTTGGAGTTAACCCCTCCAATTTGTAGGGTCATTAGCCTACATAATTAGGAACGAGATTCCCAAACGGTCAATGCTTGGTCAACTCCTTCAAACGGGTTTGAATCCGTTTTCCACCAAATGGTTTGCAACCCGTTTGGTCACCAAACGGTTTTGGGGAAACCGTTTGGTCCCAACTTTTGAGATCCTTTGCTCCCAAGATATTTGGTGAGGTTCTTGATTATGATGATGTCATCATCATCTTCCTTCGTGCACCCAATAACAGAAACCGTTCTTGATGGAATTTGCAGCAAAGAAACAAAAGTGTATAAAATTGAAGAAATCAATCAACAAAGCATAGAAGATTGATGCAATAGCAATGTTTGAGGGATTAAGTTATAAAACCCGCCTCCAATTGAGCTCCAAAGCTCCAATATCACGCCATCAATGGTGGATGAAGCTCTAGCAACTCCCCCTAGGCTCGTCCTCAAGCTTTTGATTGCAAAAGTTGGCTAGGGTTGAAGAGGAGATCGAAATAAGAAGGAATCCATAATTTATTTTCGATTTCCACCATGAAATCATGAAGAACGAGGGTCAAGAAGCTTACAAACAGGTTGTGGATCGTCCTCCTGTTGCTCCTAAGTCCCCTTGAGCTCATCCCAAGCAAAGGAAGAAGAAAGGGCCGAAAAAGCCTTTCAATTCATTTGGAAAAGGCACTTTTATAAGGAAATTGATGAGAGAGAAAATGCCTTATAAAAATCTAATTAATCCAAATATTATGGCCGCCTCTTCCCCCTCAATTCCATGGATACGAGGCACCTTCCTTTGCCTTTTATTCCCCTTCATTATCCTCAATTTAAAGAAAAGCAAATTAAGCACCTTAATGATTATTATATTAATATCCCATATGTGAGTGGAAATTACTTTTCTTTATAATAAGGTGAGTGGAATTTCACCTACTTAAGATATTTTCGTTCCTTATCTTAGCAAAGGAACGTCCATCCTTATTCAAAATCAACCCAAAACATTTTGGTTGAAAGCCCTTCAATTATTTTTATTCATTTTTTTCCCTAAATCAAATTAGGGTTTCTATTAGGCATTATTCTTGATTATTTTAATGTCAAGATTCTCTCTCCTCCAACTTAGTTCAAATGAGGATCCCCTCTCATTTTATTTGCTATACATGATGCCAAGAAACATTAAGGACCTTATTGAAGCGGTAATTTTCATATTGAACCCTGGATTTGGGGTAAATTGCACTTTACTCCAAAACTAGGTTTTAATGCACAACATTGTCCAACAAGCTCTATCTTGGTGTCCATGCTTGTAGAAACCATACTACTACATCATATTCATCCTTATTATGTCTCAACATCAGAGGAACATCTTATCATATGCAATTTGCATGTTAACCCCTCAACTTGCGTAATTTGCACTTTAGTCCAAAATAAGAAATCATTGCTTCAACATTGTTCAAATAGGACCAAAATTGAAACATAAGTTCCTCATGAGCCCTAATTACTTTTCACAAGATGATATTAAACATATAATCATCTTTATTAATCAAAACACCTAGGGTTAAAGCATAACCCAGGTCAGGGGTGTTACAAATTATAAACCCCTAACAAGGATTTCGTCCCCGAAATCCCAGATAAAGGAATCATATATTATTCATTCATCATGTCATCATGTCTCTACATAACACCTCATTGTTATGGAGACATCATAGAGCTTTGATCAACACAAAGTTCCTTCTTACAATATTCTCATAGAGTCAATTGAGATCTTATCTTAAAGACATATATAGTTGTTATGTTTATGCAAAGCATAAACCCCTAACATATGATGTTCATATCATTTTATATAATCAGACTGATTTCATAGTTGACCACTCCAGGTAGCTAATCTAAACCATCTGATAATTCTCAGATACCAGAATCCATTACCCTGGTATCAGTCACATGTGTTGAAAACACATCATATTCTCATCTTTCTTTTATCATATTTACAACTTTATTGAACAGGGATCACCTCCCTTGTTCTCTTTCTCATCATATGAGGGTCATACTTTTACTTCCTCATATACACATACTGATCTGAATTCCTATCAGATCCTTCTTTCTTGTACTTAAGGTATGATACATTTATCCATACCATATTTCTTATTTCATGATACTCATTAGATTGTATCAGAATGATTGCTTGATCAGGGCAATCAAAAAGATATCAATCTAAGAGTTTCCATACTCACTTTATCATCAATAGTTGTAAACCTGATCAGGGTTTACGAGTACTAAGATCAAGTAGTATGCACTTACATGCTATCATATTTCTTGTTTTTCATATTATCATAACATAAGATTTAACATCCCTGGATTTTATCCAGGCATCTCTTCTATACCTCTTCCTCTTTCATAGAGGTAAGATCAATTTAGAACATTTAAAAGAATACTTGAACAGAATTCAAATTCTAATTCTCATCATTTCTTCCCTATATGACAACTAATAGGGAAAACCAAATTAGCAGTCCTCCTTTTTATAACAAAAGGGGTTTAGTGTACTCAACATGTACACATTTATAACATACATTGTCCTCACATCATGGTCTTATTAGTCTTATTACTGATGCAAAAACTAAGCCATGGAAATTTACAGGTGAAAGGTTAAGACCTTTACACTTACTTAGGGGTTGCCGCCCTGGTACACTAGGCATTTATCGCACTATTTGTACCAAAAACCTTGGCTTTTTTAGAACCATTAGGCAAATGTCTCTAAAATTATAGAGATCATCACCTACTTCTCAGCTTATTGCCCCTTCTTGGGCACTGCCATCACATATTTATTATCTGTCTAAGCTCATGGCAGAGTCTACTTTCTTTCCATAAGTTAATCTTTTCCATATTTTCCCTTGTTCCAACATGACTAAGTCATTTAGGAACTCATTTTAAGATCAAGCTTTCTGTATTAAGGACTGATTACCTAGGTTATAAGCCTAGCATCCAGTCCACTCATATGCATTACTGTTGCCCTAATCTACCCAACAAGAGCATGATCATAGGATTCTCTATCCTGATCAGGTCTTAATGGGGATTCTCAGGCACTCATTCTATTCTTTCATGATCCCTTGCACCTCTTCTTGGTGCAACAACATTGCCCTTAGCAATGTGTTCCTTGTGCTCTCCAGTCATTTTAAACTTTACCCTTTCTCTACACAAGCAGAAATCATTATAGGGTATACTGCAGGACACTAACACAGATGCAACAACTTAGTCATATGTCTCTGTAGACTCAGCGAACCTAGATCTCTGATACCACTAAATTGTAACGACACTCGCCATCGTTAAGATAACAAGTGCCATTAACAATAATAAAACATGCGGAAACAAATCATTTGCAGCGGAATTACTGAAAATCACTAAAAATTTAAAACTTTTTCAAAGAGATCCATTCACAGGAAAACTCTTTAACCAAGAACCAAAGTGTTTCCATTTCATCCTGGTTCACAAGTACACAGCCTGTACAATTCCTTTTTAAGGATTACAACATTGACTGCCCTGTTACAAATATACACAGGCGGTATAAAAACTTTGAGGCACTATGCCAAAACTCCGATTGAATCATTTAAAACTCCGAGGACCTGAGAGTACAGAGACGGCACATAGGACTACTATCTATATGGCTTGATAGACAATATCTCCACCTGAGATCTGATTGTTGTCCTTGTTGTTGTTGTTGTTGCTGCTCTTTTTCTGATCTTAGGGATTTCCTGCCTTGCCTCCCATGCATACCTAAAAATGTTTCCCACGGGGGTGAGACAATTGAAAAATTGCCCCAGCGAGAGATATAACTCTCCGCCAAAACATTGTTATTGTAGTTTATTAAATTAAAACAGAGCAGGGGTTGCGTTTACCTTATCATGCAGAATTATTCATCATAGAACAGAATAAGATAATCTCCTATTCTCAAGGAGAGTATTGCATCTACCCATGGTAGATAAGTAATTCATCTGTCTACTTTGCAGAGAATATAAAGAAACATAAATAACATTTATCCGCTAAGGAATGCACAAAGAAATGCAACATCAGCCAATGAATCTCCGTATTCAATCCTTAAGCAAACATGCTATACGGATGATTACATTTTACAATCATATTTAAGCTCTGAGGAGATGAGGTATACCGCTCATACTCCAACCGGCCATTGCGAAGTCGAAACTGGTACCATACATAGGTCTAGGGAAGAGCCAGCTTCCAAGACCTCCCACGTCTCGGTCAGTGCGAGACAAAACACAGGACATCTCGTGTCTCTGCTAACGTAGCTTTCCAGGGTATACTGGCAACTTCGCTACAGAGTTACAGTGTCAACTGCACTCTCGTCGGCAATCAAGAGATTTCATATTTATCTCCATCGACCTGACAAAAACATTGGGAGATGGGTACACCATCTGGCCCAATCATCGGGAGATTAGTGATACATCTATCCCGACCTATTCATGAAGGATTTGAGAGGTTTCTTGTTTACCTCCTCACGATCACTTCAAGAGGACGTAAGGATATTTTTGCCCATTGACCCCCGTATATTCAAAAATATACGAAATCCAGGATATGCCGCGGAGCAACCTGTTTCACCATCACCTATTCCTGACGATGATGGATCTATGGTCAGAGCACTACATGAATAGATTTCACTTGATTAATTAAGTACATTATCATATTCTTTTAGCATCAGTCAAGTTCTCAAACATATTTTATTCAGACAAATGCTATAAAGAGACATGTACCACTTTCATCAGATACTTATTCACATGGCTCAGAAGCCATTCACATCTTGTCACCTCTCACTAGGCAATAAATTTATTCACATGGCTCACAAGTCCATTCACATCTTGTTACCTCTCACTAGGCAACAACTTTATTCACATGGCTCACAAGGCCATTGACATCTTGTCACCTCTCACTAGGCAACAACTTTAAAACAAAGGCTTACAAGCCCATACTAATCTTGTTACTTCTTTCTAAGTAACAAAAACATAATGGCACATATGGCCAATGAACTCTTATCAAATAAACATCATAGCTCATACCTGGCTATGATCATCACCTCATGAGACCTGCATGATTGTCACACATGATAATAGATTTATCAAGTTCACAACACATCATGCAATACAGGGTAACACCACTATTCCCTTACCAAGGTTAGGGTTTACCATCAATTAGGGCTTTTCATCCTTTTACCCAAAGATAGGGTTAGGATTTTCCTTTCTTATCAATTAGGGTTTCATATTTGTATTATCACTCCAACCCTAATTTATTGCTACACTCCTCTGGGAGCATTCATTGATATCCTAAGTATTCATTCATACTTATTACATTCATCATGTATCATTAAATGATTATCATCACAAGGTATGAGTTTCTATCTCATCCTTAGGTTGGAAATTAACAAAACGACCATGTTAGGTCACTTTCGAATCAACTCTAAGTCCAGCATAGAGTACTACGGCCGTGCAACTAAGAACGGCCGTGCAAAGGGAAGCCACCACGGCCGTGCTACCGTACACGGTCGTGCACAATGAAGATACCACGGCCGTGCTACCTTGCACGGTCGTGTAAAGTGAATCCACCACGGTCGTGCTACCTTGCACGGTCGTGCCAGAGGGGTTCACTTCATAAATCATATTCAAGTATGAATCCTATTCTTTCATTAGGGATTAGGGTTTCACATACCATCTCCCTTCTTTAGAATAGAGATTGTATATAGCATCACCCTTCATTAGGGATTTCATATCACATTGCCCATGATTAGGGTTTACTAATCATTCCCAATTAGGGTTTCTCATGAAATCACCCTCACTTAGGATTTCACATGGATACACCCTCAACTAGGGTTTCACTTGGATACACCCTCAACTAGGGTTTACTATTCATCCTAATTAGTGATTTCACATGTAGACAACCTCTTATTATGGTTATACATGGAATCAACCTCAATTAGGGTTTTCATCATGTATTGGATCCATGCATTTGTTAAGCATTCTTAATTAGTAACATTAAGGTATCTTTCACCTAATTACATTAGGTTTCCAAAAAGGTTTGATCAATTGGACCTTCAATAACATGAGGTATCCAATTGAATTAGGGTTTCCAATGTTGATTCCTTCAATCATTGAATTCATGGAACCAATCATCAATTGGACCTATATTCATACTTCAATTGAGTTTGATAAGTCAACCTTCAACTAATTTGACCCTCAATTGACCCTCAATTGATCATCAATTAGGGTTTGATTCAATTGAATTAGGGTTTGGAATCGATGATTCAACAACACTAATCAATGTAAGACTAGTTGCTTTGAAACCATTGAACCATCATCCAAATTGGGTATGACCTGACCCCAAACGGTCTTGAGGTCGTTTGGATGACCTCCAAACGGTCTTGAGACCGTTTGCCCATCATATCACTCAAATCTAAGCATTCCAATTGGGGTTTGGTTCATTGGATTGATCACCAAATCAACATTGCATTGTATATCAGCTTAGTACCTTTAGACCTTCAAACACCTAACCATACTCAACCCTAGACCTCCAAACGGTCTTGGGTGACCACCAAACGGTCTTGAGACCGTTTGGATGAGCTCCAAACGGTCTTGAGACCGTTTGGCTCATCCAACCTTTGGACTTTAGTGAAAAATCATCATGGATTGGTCTATCGAGTTGATCAACAAATCAGCATTGAGTTGCAGTATGATTTGGTACCTTTGGACCTTCATTTGATCAACTATACTTGACCCCAGACCTCCAAACGGTCTTTGGGTGATCCCCAAACAGTCTTGAACCCGTTTGGATGATCCCCAAACGGTCTTGAACCCGTTTGGGCTAATCAACCCAAAATCTCAACTTAACTCATTGGAATTTCAGCACTGTTTTCAATTAGGGTTTGCCTAATTGAATAGCCTTCAACTCACGATTCCTTGGGAGTTCACCACTCAAATTTGGAGAGTCATTAACCAACATAATTATGAACAGGAATCCCAAACGGTCAATGCTTGGTCAACTCACTCAAACGGTCTTGAACCCATTTTCCCAAGCAGGTCAAGTTAATCAGGTTGAAAATCAGCACTTAATCCAATTAGGTTTTCCTAATTGATTAGCCTTCAACCTATGATTCCTTTGTAGTTAACCCCTAAAATTTGTAGGGTCATTAACCAACATCATTATGACCAGTAATACCAAACGGTCAATGCTTGGTAAACCATCTCAAATGGTCTTGAACCCGTTTTCCCAAGCAGGTCAAGTTATTCAGGTTGAAAAATCAGCACTTAATTCAATTCGATGTGTCTAATTGATTGGCCTTCAACCTATGATTCCTTTGGATTTAACCCATCCAATTTGGAGGGTGATTAGCCTACATAATTAGGAACGCGATTCCCAAACGGTCAATGCTTGGTCAACTCCTTCAAACGGGTTTGAACCCGTTTTCCACCAAACGGTTTGCAACCCGTTTGGTCACCAAACGGTATTGGTGAAACCGTTTGGTCCCAACTTTTGAGATCGTTTGCTCCCAAGATATTTGGTGAGGTGCTTGCTTATGATGATTTCATCATCATCTTCCTTCGTGCACCCAAGAACAGCAACCGTTCTTGATGGAATTTGCAGCAAAGAAACAAAAGTGTATAAAATTGAAGAAATCAATCAACAAAGCATAGAAGATTGATGCAATAGCAATGTTTGAGGGTTTAAGTTATAAAACCCACCTCCAATTGAGCTCCAAATCTCCAAGATCACGCCATCAATGGTGGATGAAGCTCTAGCAACTCCCCCTAGGCTCGTCCTCAAGCTTTTGATTGCAAAAATTGGCTAGGGTTGAAGAGGAGATCGAAATAAGAAGGAATCCATAATTTATTTTTGATTTCCACCATGAAATCATGAAGAACGAGGGTCAAGAAGCTTACCAACAGGTTGGGGCTCGTCCTCCTGTTTCTCCTAAGTCCCCTTGAGCTCATCCCAAGTAAAGGAAGAAGAAAGGGCCGAAAAAGCCTTTCAATTCATTTGGAAAAGGCACTTTTATAAGGAAATTGATGAGAGAGAAAATGCCTTATAAAAATCCAATTAATCCAAAAATTATGGCCGCCTCTTCCCCCTCAATTCCATGGATATGAGGAACCTTCCTTTGCCTTTTATTCCCCTTCATTATCCTCAATTTAAAGAAAAGCAAATTAAGCACCTTAATGCTTATTATATTAATATCCCATATGTGAGTGGAAATTACTTTTCTTTATAATAAGGTGAGTGGAATTTCACCTACTTAAGATATTTTCGTTCCTTATCTTAGCAAAGGAACGTCCATACTTATTCAAAATCAACCCAAAACATTTTGGTTGAAATCCCTTCAATTATTTTTATTCATTTTTGCCCTAAATCGAATTAGGGTTTCAATTAGGCATTATTCTTGATTATTTTAATGTCAAGATTCTCTCTCCTCCAACTTAGTTCAAATGAGGAGTCCCTCTCATTTTCTTTGCTATACATGATGCCAAGAAACATTAAGGACCTTATTGAAGTGGTAATTTGCATATTGAACCCTAGATTTTGGGTAAATTGCACTTTACTCCAAAACTAGGTTTTAATGCACAACATTGTCCAACAAGCTCTATCTTGGTGTCCAGGCTTGTAGAAACCCTACTACTATATCATATTCATCCTTATGATGTCTCAACATCAGAGGAACATCTTATCATGTGCAATTTGCAAGTTAACCCCTCAACTTGGGCAATTTGCACTTTAGTCCAAAATAAGAAATCATTGCTTCAACATTCTTCAAACAGGACCAAAATTGAAACATAAGTTCCTCATGAGCCCTAATTACTTTTCACAAGATGAGATTAAACATATAATCATCTTTCTTAATCAAAACACCTAGGGTTAAAGCATAACCCAGCTCAGGGGTGTTACAGTTATATTGCAAAATGTCACATGTTAAACATTCCTTAAGTTTTTTAGCATCATAAGAGATAGAATGATGCTAAGTGGTGGCTTGTGGAAAGCCAAAATACCAAGTTTGAACATGTTTGAATAATGATAGTACCTTGTGCACCAATTTTGGTACAAGTTGTAATTTACTCAAAATGTAGGGTTGATATGAAAATTACCACCTCTAAAGTGTCTCTAATCCCTCCTAGTATCATTTATAGGAGATATAAATAAGGAGGCACCATGTTTGAATCATATTTGAGTATGATACTCTTGGTGATGAAAAGACCAAGAAAGTGTTGTATGTAAAACCATAATTTGAGCTTGTATCGGGTTGTAGAGTCCATATGGGAGTGCCTATCGGCTAAGGATCCATAGAGGGGATCCCATATAGGTTTTTGAACTCTTGTCCTTGTCCATGACGGGCAAAGAACCTCAAAGAGGTGATCCCTGATGAGTTAGATGCTCCTTGCAAAAGTTGTATCGGTTTGCATAATTTATGAAGATAAAAATGAGATATCTTATCAAACAAGATAACTAACGGCCGAAATATCATCTATAGATTATCCTAAAGTGTTTTGAATGTCAAGATAAATATGATTGCATGAAATGACACGTGTCAACCATGCATGGACACGTGGCACCTAGTAGCTTAAAATGATGACACCTCATATACACACTTTTTCATGAACCTCAAGTATATATACCCTTCCTTTCACCTCTTAGTAAAATTGTTTGAATCCTACCACCTCCTTGCTCTTATATATCATGCATAGAGTCTTGGTATCATGCATAGGTGAAGTGGTATCGTGCATAGGGCCTTGGTATCGGCCATAGCAAGTGATATCGGCCATAGCAAGTGATGTCGGCCATATCAAGTTGATATCGGCCATAGTGGAGTGAAATTGACCACAAGTGAAAGGGATGTCGGACACAAGTGAGGGCATATCGTGTATGAGTAGTGATGTATCATGAAAAATGCTAAGGAGTAAGAAGGATCTCAAATATTAACCCTAAGGTAAGGCCATGATCATCTTCAACCTTGGATTGAAGCATGGATCTAGGGTTATGGTATTCCTTTCTTTTCTTCTTCACCAAGTTCTTAACTATGGTGATTCCTTGTATATGAAGGAGTTGTGAACGAGCCTTGGACTTTGTATAAGTAATCTTCAACCTTAGGAATGTGAACCTTTGTAGCTTGGAGCTTTGAAGTTGTTCTTGAGGCGGGTTATATAACTTGAACCCAAACATGTTATTATTCACCATCTTTCTTGCTATATTTGATTATCTACTTTCAATTCCGAGATTGTCTTGAATACTTGATATATATATGAGTTCTAGTAGTTTCTTAGACCTTTTATCCTTGTACTATAACAAGTAGAATGAATATATAGAGCTTGAAGATGATGGTATCACCTTATAAAGTGATATCGGGTTCAAGCACACAAGCAAGCACCTCTAACTCGATATGGTGATGTACATACACCACTAAAATGATATGGATATGAGTTTATACTTCCTTGCACGATATGGTAATGTAGTATACACCTCTTAGACAATATGAGGTCAAGAATACACCTCTTTGCCCAATATGGTGTGAAGCACACACACACCTCTTTGCCCGATATGGTGTGAAGCACACATACACCTCTAAGGTGATATGGTAAGCACACATACACCTCTAAGGTGATATGGTACGCACACATACACCTCTAAAGTGATATGGCGAGCAAGCACACACCTCTTACCCGATATGGTAAGCAAGCATACACCTCTTACCCAATATGGTAAGCACACATACACCTCTAAGGTGATATAGTAAGCAAGCATACACCTCTAAACCGATATTGGGTTAAGCATACACCTCTTGGATGATATGGTGTTGAGCACACATCTCTAAAATGATATGGTGGGTAACCCAATACACTATATGAAAAACGTGGTAAGGTGGTTAATATCCTAGAACATGTGATGTCCAATACATTAAAGTAGGATGTGGACAATATCTTCAAGTGAGGTGAGGATGTTACACCCATGTATGGTGAAGGTGATACACCATATGATTGGTAAATTTGATACCTTGATGAGTAAGGGTATGAGGGATATGATTATTCCTTGATCAATATACACCTAACCCAATACATGTGTTCAACTTGACATACATGATTCAACCCGATACACCTTGCAAAGGTGAGGGCAAAACACTCTTAGGAGTGATGAGTATAACACCAAGTAATGGTGTAGCTAATACCTTGATAGGTGAAACACCTAAAGTGGTTGATAATGGTCAACCCTATATCAACAATGCCTTAAACTGAGATGAGTCCATATCACTTGATGATAGTTGGGTAATTCAAGTGTGACTTATGGCCAATACACTACATGATAAATGTAATGAGTTAGTCCATGAAGTATTAGGATGGGAAATACCCTAATATAAGATAAGTTGATGAACTTAAGTAAAATAAAAGTGATGAGGGAAGTGATACATCAAGGCATGATAAATAGTATATCCAACACCTCGAGGTTGATACACCTTAATGCACCTCAAATACAACACACTTGGATGAGTAACACTTGAAGTGTGTCATGTCAATTGTTACATTAAGATGTAATGAGTTTAATGCACTTTGATAAGTGTAGGCTAACATACCTTGACAAAGGGATAAGCTAAGATAATAAAGTATTATGTAATCAATATCCTAGTAAGGATGAGAGAGAAACCCATACTTTGTGTTGATAACCATTAATGATAAATGATTAGAATAAATAAGTATGATTGAATACTTATGATATCAATGTATGCTCCTAGATGTGTGGAGCAATGAATTAGGGTTTGGATTGATAATATGAATTTGAAACCCTATCTGGCTATAAAGGGAAACCCTAATCCTAATAATTGTTGCCTAGTGAGAGGTGACAAGATGTTTAATGGCCTAGTGAGACATGTGAATAGTTGTTGCCTAGTGAGAGGTGACAAGATGTTTAATAGCCTTGTGAGCCATGTGAATAGTTGTTGTCTAGTGATAGGTGACAAGATGCTTAATGGCCTTGTGAGCCGTGTGAATAGTTATTTCCTAGTGAGAGGTGATAAGATGTTTAATGGCCATGAGATCCATGTGAATTGTTGTTTCCTAATGAGAGGTGACAAGATGTTCAATGGCCTTGTGAGCCATGTGAATAGTTGGTGCCTAGTGAGAGGTGACAAGATGTTGAACCAGAGATTGATGTAAGAGATGGTAAGGTTCAAAATATACCAAGTAAATAGGAACCTCGTAACATAATTGTGGGCTCCGATCTCCAAACTTCGAATTAATCCCGATTTAAACATGTGCGGAAGCAATCGTTAAACAGCGGAAGACAAAAATCACGGGAAATTAAAACTTTTCGAGACAAGAGCTTGAAACCACAAACCTTTTCCATAGAAAAAGGATTTAACTGTTACATCACTGACAATTACTTCTTGAGTAATTATATACAACATGATACAAAACTTCTCAAGAGTTCATACTCAAAACACTCCAGGACCTGAGAGTACAGAGGACACATAGGACTTGACTCTAAACTACACCATGAAGCAGGCTAGATCTCCACCTGAGATATTTACTGCTCCTGATGCTGCTGTTGCTGGGATTGGTCACCAGAGTTCTTGTTCCTCCGTCTTCGACGACCACCTAAAAAGTAGAAGTCTACGGGGTGAGACAATTATACATAATTGCCCCAGCGAGAGTTATAACTCTCCACTAGGCTTTATAAGCAAAGCAAGGAATAACTAAAGCAATAAGAGCCTTCAAGATATTCACTAGCAGTTCTGATGATAAGCAAGAGTTCAATCAATATTAAAATATGAGAACATCTATTCTATTCAAGGTAACATCAATCAAATAACTCGTAGATAACTCTAACAGATATACTACGCTGTTGATTATGTTTTTCAAACATTATTGTTATGCCCTGTGGAGATGAGGCATACCACTCATACTCCAACTGATCACTAAGAAGTCACATCAGTATCATACATAGGTCATTAAAAGAGCCGGATTCTTATGACCTCATCTTCCTCAGTCAGTTAGAGGATTGATTGTTTGACATCTGGCGGGATGTCTTTGTAATAGCTCACCAGGGTACTCTGGTCCTTCGCTATTTTTAGAGTTACAGTGGCATTCTGTACTCTCTTCGCTATCGGAAGATTTCTTGTTTATCTTTCACCGATACGGTATTTGTGTCATTAAGGGAGTGTAGATATACATCTCACCTTTAGGACTTTATGGTGGGGTATGATGGACTACTAGAATCTACATCATCCTCTCACCTTTTCTTTTATAGTGAAGGTATGACGGACTACAAGAATCTACATCAAATATCTACACTAGGTTGTAAGGTTCTACACATCCATGTACCCCACATACTCAAAAGTATGTGATCCAGGAGTTCCCTGAGGAAAACCTGTTTCACCATCATTTAGACTCTGACAATGATGGATCTATGATCAGGGCTCTACATTTCACTTGATTAGTTAGGTACATTCAGTATTCATATCATCATACAAAAACATTAGCATCACAGCTATATATGAGAATACTAAAATGTAGCAGGCCTAACTCATTTCAATTACCAGTTCTCAATTATCTCATCACAAGTCATCTGTCAAGCATGACCTTGATGGTGTTTATGGCTCTTACAGCCCATAAATCACAAAAGATGTCACTTAGCAGTGCATCAAGATGATTCACTATTCATAAAGCTTAAGACATGCTTTCAATGAATATAACATGGTATTTCATACCTGGGTATGACCATCATCTCATAATAACCTGCATGGTTAGTTCAACAAATAATAGTAAACAATTCAACAATTTAGGGTTTACTATTCATCTTTCGAGTCATCACCCTAAAATTAGGGTTTACTATTCACACCATGGTGAATGGTACTCATTACATCATCATGTAAGAGAAACATCATCATTAAGACTCTTAATTAAGATTAAGATCCATTAGATATCATATTTAGGGTTTCCATGACCTCACATAGGTGGGTCATTCCCTAATCATGCACATTCATGTGTATTTGAAGTATCTCACTAGAGTTTCTTCCTAAAAAGGGTACTTTCTCTCTCTAGGATACTTTCTCTCTCTAGAAATACTTTCTCTCTCCTCTCACTAGTAGATGGTGACAACACCACTCTAGATCAGGTTGAGATAAGTCTCCATTGACTAACATGATCCAAAACATCAACATCATGTGATTAGGGTTTGATTAGAACAAGGTTTTACCCCTTTAGACCCCTCAAGGGTATTTTGGTAATTTGCCACATGATTATCATCATGGGTTAACTCACTAATCACATAGTCCCTTAATGACCTAGGTTACCATTAGGGTTTATATTGGATCATCATTGAGCTAATTACACCATTAAATGGTTAAGTACAAACAATCACTAGTCTCCAAACGGTTTTAACCTTCAAACGGTTTCAACCACCCAAACGGTCTTGAGACCGTTTGGAGGTGAAGACCGTTTGGAAGGGTTGACTTCCAAACCGTTTGGAGCTTCAATCGGTTTGAGACCGTTTGATCAAACTTGCTTGAGATCGATTGGACCAAACGGTCCTGAGGTCGTTTGAGCCCAAACGGTCTTGAGACCGTTTGGCCCCAAATGGTCTTGAGACCGTTTGGTCTCAAACGGTCTTGAGACCGTTTGGATCCAAACGGTCTTGAGACCGTTTGGTCCAAATGGGCTCAAACCGTTTGGACCTCCAAAGGGGTTCAAAGGTCACCAATGTTCATGGATATGTGTGTTGAAGCCCTCAATTGGTTAACGCTATGCTAACCACTTATAAATTGAGTCAATTAGGGTTAGCCTTAACCACTTAGACATCCAATTGACCCTCAATTGCAAGCCAATTAGGGTTCAATCCTCCTCAATTAGGGTTTCAAATCGATTGGTCATCAATGTTCAACAATGTGAATCAATTCAAGGTTGAACCTATCAATTGACCTCCAATTGGGCTCAAACTTGGCCCAAACGGTCTTGAGGTCGTTTGGACATCATCCAAACGGTCTTGAGACCGTTTGCCCAAAGTTTGACCAAAATCCAAGTCGTTTTGACTAAGGTTGAAGTCCAATTAGGTCAAAATCAGCAATTTTCATCAATTCATCAATTTCCTACAATTGGACCCTCAAACCATTAGATTAACTTAACCCTAGACCTTCAAACGGTCTTGGGTTATGCCCAAACGGTCTTAGGACCGTTTGGAGGAATCTCCAAATGGTCTTGAGACCGTTTGGGTCCTTCAACCCAAAACTCAACAAGATCTATATGTCAAATCAGCACTTTTTCACCCGATTAGGGTTTCATGTTGAAGTGGCTTCAACTCCCAATTGGTTAAGAATTAGACTTTGATTCTTTGCAGAGATGAAATTCAATATATTAGGAACAGACCCTCAAATGGTCGTCCCTTGGTCAACTTCTTTCAAACGGTCTTGAGACTGTTTCAATCCAAACGGTCTTGCAAGACCGTTTGAGAGCAAACGGTTTGAAACCGTTTGAACCCAAACGGTTTGCAACCATTTGGACCAAAAGGGTCCATGGTCGTTTGAAAAAGTAACATAGGGAATCACGCCCCTCATCTTCAACCTCTAGCAAGGTCAGTTTCCCCACTGTTTTGCTTGCAAACGTGCAAGGAAGAAGGGAGGTAGAAGAAGATTTTACCAAGTAAATTGCAAGAATTAAGCATACATATAAAGCATGAGTTTAGAGTTATAAAACCCGCCTAAAGGTTGATCTTAGAGCTCCAAGCCTTCAAGATCCAAGCTTTAATGGCGTCCTTGAGCTTCCACGACTTGGTCAGAGGTGAATTCTCCAAGGAAACGTTGGTTTGGTTGGCTAGAACAAGAAAACTAAGTAAGCTAACCACAAAACCAACCTTAGAAAGTGAATTCCTCCATGAATTCGAGCTAGAAGGTGGTGTTTTCTTACCTAGAACAGGTTGGTCGTCCCCCTGAGCTCCAGAGCTATCCTTGGCCGTTTGAGCAAGAAGAGAATAGAATGAGGGAAAGAAAAGATCGTTCACTTATCTTGTAAAGAGGTGGCTTATATACTTTAGCCCCTTTTACACCCTAAGGACCTTTCAAGATTGGAAATCACATCTAGGTCCCTCCTTGCTAAAAGTCACGACCAAACCTATCTATCCTTATGCAAATCTCATGAAATCTCAAGATCTAGGGGTAAAGGAATCCAACCTTCAACTAGGGTACATACATGAAAGGGTTTCATACCCATTTTAGGTGATTTCTATCACAAAGATCATTTTTCTCATCTGATTATTAAATGATGTATCCCTTTCATCATTTCTACTCTAAATGATGACAAGAGTCATAAAATATTTTCTAGATATTAAGAATTACAACTTGGACCCCTCAATTTGGGTAAATTGCACTTTACCCCAAATTAGGGTTTCTAAGCATGGGAATTGCTTCCACAGCTGCACCTTGGTGCTCAAGCTTGGGAAATCCCTCAAACTTTACCATAACCATTCTCATGATGTCTCAACATCAAAGGAACATCTTATCTTGTGAATTTTACAAGTTCAACCCTTAAACTGGGTAATTTGCACATAGGTCCCTGCATACAACACAATGCTACAACTTTATACAAAAAGGAGCAAAATTGAAAGTAAATGTTCCTGAGGAACTTAATTACATGCCAGGGAGTGTTCACAAGTATATTAATTACATATTTAGGCAAAACTTCCAGGGTTAGGTCATAACCCAGGTCAGGGGTGTTACAAATTCTTTACCCCTTCAAAAGGATTTCGTCCCCGAAATCGATAAAGCATATTATAAGAAAAGAGCAGGATATTTTCTTCTCATTTCATCTTCTAGTTCCCAAGTGGCTTCTTCAACACCACGATGGTTCCAGAGAACTTTTACAAGGCTTATATCCTTCTTATTTAACTTTTTAGTTCTTTTATCAAGGATTGATACTGGTCCCTCCTCATATGTTATATCTTCATTCAATTCTACTTCCATAGGTTGTAGAACTGACTCGGTGTCTGGGTGACATTTTCTCAACATGGAAATGTGAAACACAGGGTGCAACTTCTGCAACTCCTGAGGTAACTCTAGTCTATAGGCCACCTTTCCAACTCTTTCAACAATTGGATAAGGTCCCATAAATCTAGGAGCTAACTTTCCTTTCTTTCCAAAACGAAGGACTCCTTTCCAAGGTGAGACCTTGAGATACACTCTGTCTCCATCCTAGAATTCTAGGGGTCTACGACATTTATCGGCATATGATTTCTGTCTATCTTGTGCAGTCTTAAGCTGTTGTTGTATAACTTTAATCTTTTCTGTAGTTTGCTGCACAAGATCAGGGCCTAACAACTGGTGCTCACCAGTTTCATACCAACACAAGGGTGATCTACAACGTCTACCATATAAGGCTTCATATGGTGCCATATCAATGCTATGTTGATAGCTATTGTTATAGGCAAACTCTATCAAGCTTAGATGTAGATCCCAACTCCCGGTAAATTGGAGAACACATGCTCTCAACAGATCTTCTAAGGTCTGTATAGTCCTTTATGACTGTCCATCAGTCTGGGGATGAAAGGTTGTACTAAACCTTAGCTTGGTGCCTAGGGCTCTGTGTAGCTATTCCCAAAAATGACTTGTAAACTGGGGACCTCTGTCAGAAACTATAGTGACAGGAACTCCGTGCAAACGCACTATCTCTTGAACATATAACTGGGATAACCTTTCAGTAGAATAGGTTGTTTTGACAGGTAAGAAATGTGTTGTCTTTGTCAACCTATCAACAATTACCCAAATGGAATCATGTCCTTTGTTTGTCCTGGGTAGGCCAACAACAAAGTCCATGGTCACATGGTCCCACTTCCACTGTGGTATGGGTAAGGGTTGCATTGTCCCTGCAGGTTTCTGGTGTTCAGCTTTGACCTGCTGACACACAAGACACCTCAGAACAAACTCAGCTACATCCTTCTTCATCCCAGACCACCAATACATATCCTTCAAGTTTCGATACATCTTGGTGCTCCCTGGATGCATAGCATACATTGAAGAATGAGCTTCTTCCAGGACTAATTTCCTTAGGTTATCCACATCTGGCACTATCATCCTTCCATGATAGCATGCCACCTGGTCATCTGACTCATGAAAACCTTCTCGCTTCTCATCTCCAAACTCAGATCTAATCTGCTGTACAAAAACATCTACTTGTTATGCCTCCTTTATCTACTCTCTTAAGGTAGGTTTAATCTGCATCTCAGCTAATAGACCAGCTAACAATGATGCCTTCAACTGCACATTGTCTTGCCTTAAAGAGATAAGCATATCTCTTCTAGAGCATACTAAGGAACTTAGTTGTGCCCTATCCATGGTTGATGTTGCTGATTTCCTACTCAAGGCATCAGCAACCACATTGGCTTTGCCCGGATGGTAATCAATTGTACAATCGTAGTCCTTGATTAACTCCATCCTGCGACGTTGCCTCATATTAAGCTCATGCTGAGTGAAGATGTACTTAAGGTTCTTGTGGTCTGTGAAAATCTGAAAAGTCTCTCCGTAGAGATAATGTCTCCAGATTTTCAAGGCATGGACCACAGCAGCTAACTCTAGATCGTGTGTCGGATAATTCTCCTCATGTTTCTTAAGCTGTCGGGAAGCAAAAGAAATCACTTGTTTATCCTGCATCAACACACATCCAAGTCCATTCTTGGAGGCATCACAAAAGATTATATATTCCTTTCCTTGCTCAGGTAACACAAGCACAGGTGCACTTGTCAACCTCTCCTTTAACAGCTGAAAAGACTGTTGACACTTATCACTCCAAGCAAAAGGAACATCCTTTCGGGTTAACTTGGTCAAAGGTAAGGCTATAGAACTGAAATTCTTAATAAACCTTCGATAATAACCAGCTAACCCCAAGAAACTTCTAATCTCCGTCGGTGTCTTCGGTTGTTCCCACTGCAGAACAGACTCTATCTTTGCAGGGTCAACACGAATTCCCGAGGCAGATACCACATGTCCAAGGAAGGATACTTCAGATAACCAAAACTCACACTTGCTAAACTTAGCGTATAGCTTATGTTCCCTTAGCAAGGTCAAAGTCTTGCGAAGGTGCTGCTCATGCTGCTGAGCATCCTTACTATAAATCAGTATGTCATCTATGAAGACGACAACACACTGATCAAGAAAAGGTCAAAAGACTCTATTCATGAGTTCCATAAATGCAGCCGGTGCATTGGTTAGTCCAAACGACATAACTGTGAACTCATAGTGACCATATCTTGTCCTAAAGGCAGACTTGGATATGTCACTGTCCTTAATGCGGATTTGATGATATCCAGACCTTAAGTCTATCTTGGAAAAGACTGTTGCACCACGCAACTGGTCGAAAAGATCATCAATCCTCGGCAAAGGATACTTATTCTTTATTGTTACTTTATTGAGTTGTCTATAATCAATGCATAACCGCATCGATCCATCTTTCTTTTTAACAAACAAAACCGGAGCACCCCAAGGTGAGGTACTCGGTCGGATGAAACCCTTCTCAAGTAACTCTTGAAGCTGTTTCTTGAGTTCTGCCATCTCAGCAGGCGCCATCCTATACGGAGTCTGGGCTATGGGTTTCGTATCTGGGACCAAATTGATCTCAAAATCAATTTCCCGGGGTGGTGGTATACCAGGAAGTTCTTCGGGAAACACATCCTCAAATTCCCTGACTATCGGAATTTCAGCAGGGTTGGAACTCTCCTTGGTAACATCTACCACATGGGCTAAGAATGCATAGCATCCTTGCCTCATCAACTTATCAGCAACCATAGCTGATACAAGACAGGTGGGCAGAATCTTTCTTTCACCTTGAAAGATCCATGTGTTGCTTTCATCAGCAAACACTGCCAGCTTGGACTCACAATCCAAGACAACTCGATACCTTTCCAAGGTATCCATTCCTAGGATTATATCAAATCCTTGCATATCAAGCGGTATAAGATCCACTTGAATGCGATGCTTAGAAAAGGAAAGTACACAAGGAGAGCATACTTCTTGCAGAACAGCAGACCCACTCAACGGAGTCTCCAACAACAACTTATCTGCCCTATGACTAGTTATCATATTGCAGTTACGAATCACTCTTCGAGTGATGAAAGAGTGCGTAGCACCCGGGTCAATCAAAATAGATACTACCCAAGATTTAGACGTATCAGAATATAAAAGTTCCATATGACCTGTCACTACTTGTGGATTGACCACTGCCTCTGGTGGGTTCATAGCATAGAACCTCGCCGTAACCTGTTGTTGAGGTGGTGCTGATGATCCAGCTTGAGACGCTTGCCCGCGTCCTCGACCTGTTCCTTGAGATTGTCCTCCCTGTGATCCCTATTGTCCTTGTCTCGGAGGATGTGTCACACTGACAGGCCTAGATCGGCAGTCCTTCATCAAATGTCCCACCTTACCGCAGTTGTAGCATCTTCTTTCTTGTGGTCTTTGTGGTCCGGTAGCAGACATTGATGCAGAACTCTGTGTCTCCCGAGGTGGTTGTCCTCTTCCTCTACCTCTACTAGGAGACCACTGAGTCTGAGGACTAGATCTAGATGGTGGAGGGTTAGGTGCAGAGGATTTAGACTTCTTAAAGTCCATAGATGAAGAACCCTGGAACTGTGGATACCTCTTCTGTGTTTGCCTCTTCTCAACCACAGATCTCTCTATCCTTCGGACTGACTCAACGAAGGTAGAGAATCTCTCTCGGTTCTCTAAGGCAGACACTGGGGTAGACATGTCAACATTCAACCCCTTCTTAAATCTCCTGATTCTTTCTTCCTCTGTGGCAGCCATGTGCGGACAAAACCGCAACAGCTCCATGAACTTAGCTTCATATTCGCTAATGTTCATCATACCCTGTCTTAGTCTCTCAAACTGAGAGATCTTCTCGTCTAGGAAGGTCTTTGGGAAATATCTTTGGACAAATTCCCGCCGAAAATCTTCCCACGAGATCTCTATTCCAGGTCTCTTCTGCTCTTCCATGGTCCACCAGTGACCAGCACTTCCTTTGATAAGATAGACAGCATGTCTAACCTTCTCAGCTTCAGGGATGTTGAGGATCCTAAAAGCCTTCTCCAGCTCTGTCAACCACAGATCAGCATCTGCGGGGTCAGCAGTCCCATGGTACTCGGTAGCTCCGACACGACGTAGTCGCTCGAATGTCTTCCCGATACCTTGCCCCTCAGGCTGGACAGGTGCCCTAGGTGCAGGCATAGGCAACCTATCGGTTATATGTGTCATGGCAGTCATGAACTGCCCAAACATTGTCTGGACTGCTGGGTTACCTATGTCAGCTGGGCCAAACTGGGGTGGCTCTCTAGGTTGTTCTGGTACAGGCTGTCCCACCTCTGGTACTCCTGCACCGCCTTGAGGTGCACTGGCACTACTTTCTTCCACATACTCATCATGTGGCTCTGACATCTTAAGTATCTTCTTCTCCTGAGGAGTAGAAGATTCTATTAGATAAGGAAGGAATACTAAAGATAGACTCGACTTCCTAAGTCCTATACCTCTGTAGACTCAGCGAACCTAGAGCTCTGATACCACTTAATTGTGGGCTCCGATCTCCAAACTTCGAATTAATCCCGATTTAAACATGTGCGGAAGCAATCGTTAAACAGCGGAAGACAAAAATCACGGGAAATTAAAAATTTTCGAGACAAGAGCTTGAAACCACAAACCTTTTCCATAGAAAAAGGATTTAACTGTTACATCACTGACAATTACTTCTAGAGTAATTATATACAACATGATACAAAACTTCTCAAGAGTTCATACTCAAAACACTCCAGGACCTGAGAGTACAGAGGACACATAGGACTTGACTCTAAACTACACCATGAAGCAGGCTAGATCTCCACCTGAGATATTTACTGCTCCTGATGCTGCTGTTGCTGGGATTGGTCACCAGAGTTCTTGTTCCTCCGTCTTCGACGACCACCTAAAAAGTAGAAGTCTACGGGGTGAGACAATTATACATAATTGCCCCAGCGAGAGTTATAACTCTCCACTAGGCTTTATAAGCAAAGCAAGGAATAACTAAAGCAATAAGAGCCTTCAAGATATTCACTAGCAGTTCTGATGATAAGCAAGAGTTCAATCAATATTAAAATATGAGAACATCTATGCTATTCAAGGTAACATCAATCAAATAACTCGTAGATAACTCTAACAGATATACTACGCTGTTGATTATGTTTTTCAAACATTATTGTTATGCCCTGTGGAGATGAGGCATACCACTCATACTCCAACTGATCACTAAGAAGTCACATCAGTATCATACATAGGTCATTAAAAGAGCCGGATTCTTATAACCTCATCTTCCTCAGTCAGTTAGAGGATTGATTGTTTGACATCTGGCGGGATGTCTTTGTAATAGCTCACCAGGGTACTCTGGTCCTTCGCTATTTTTAGAGTTACAGTGGCATTCTGTACTCTCTTCGCTATCGGAAGATTTCTTGTTTATCTTTCACCGATACGGTATTTGTGTCATTAAGGGAGTGTAGATATACATCTCACCTTTAGGACTTTATGGTGGGGTCTGATGGACTACTAGAATCTACATCATCCTCTCACCTTTTCTTTTATAGTGAAGGTATGACGGACTACAAGAATCTACATCAAATACCTACACTAGGATGTAAGGTTCTACACATCCATGTACCCCACATACTCAAAAGTATGTGATCCAGGAGTTCCCTGAGGAAAACCTGTTTCACCATCATTTAGACTCTGACAATGATGGATCTATGATCAGGGCTCTACATTTCACTTGATTAGTTAGGTACATTCAGTATTCATATCATCATACAAAAACATTAGCATCACAGCTATATATGAGAATACTAAAATGTAGCAGGCCTAACTCATTTCAATTACCAGTTCTCAATTATCTCATCACAAGTCATCTGTCAAGCATGACCTTGATGGTGTTTATGGCTCTTACAGCCCATAAATCACAAAAGATGTCACTTAGCAGTGCATCAAGATGGTTCACTATTCATAAAGCTTAAGACATGCTTTCAATGAATATAACATGGTATTTCATACCTGGGTATGACCATCATCTCATAATAACCTGCATGGTTAGTTCAACAAATAATAGTAAACAATTCAACAATTTAGGGTTTACTATTCATCTTTCGAGTCATCACCCTAAAATTAGGGTTTACTATTCACACCATGGTGAATGGTACTCATTACATCATCATGTAAGAGAAACATCATCATTAAGACTCTTAATTAATATTAAGATCCATTAGATATCATATTTAGGGTTTCCATGACCTCACATAGGTGGGTCATTCCCTAATCATGCACATTCATGTGTATTTGAAGTATCTCACTAGAGTTTCTTCCTAAAAAGGGTACTTTCTCTCTCTAGGATACTTTCTCTCTCTAGATATACTTTCTCTCTCCTCTCACTAGTAGATGGTGACAACACCACTCTAGATCAGGTTGAGATAAGTCTCCATTGACTAACATGATCCAAAACATCAACATCATGTGATTAGGGTTTGATTAGAACAAGGTTTTACCCCTTTAGACCCCTCAAGGGTATTTTGGTAATTTGCCACATGATTATCATCATGGGTTAACTCACTAATCACATAGTCCCTTAATGACCTAGGTTACCATTAGGGTTTAGATTGGATCATCATTGAGCTAATTACACCATTAAATGGTTAAGTACAAACCATCACCAGTCTCCAAATGGTTTTAACCTTCAAACGGTTTCAACCACCCAAACGGTCTTGAGACCGTTTGACCCCAAACGGTCTTGAGACCGTTTGGATCCAAACGGTCTTGAGACCGTTTGGAGGTGAAGACCGTTTGGAAGGGTTGACTTCCAAACCGTTTGGAGCTTCAATCGGTTTGAGACCGTTTTGATCAAACTTACTTGAGATCGATTGGACCAAACGGTCCTGAGGTCGTTTGAGCCCAAACGGTCTTGAGACCGTTTGGATCCAAACGGTCTTGAGACCATTTGGTCCAAATGGGCTCAAACCGTTTGGACCTCCAAAGGGGTTCAAAGGTCACCAATGTTCATGGATATGTGTGTTGAAGCCCTCAATTGGTTAACGCTATGCTAACCACTTATAAATTGAGTCAATTAGGGTTAGCCTTAACCACTTATACATCCAATTGACCCTCAATTGCAAGCCAATTAGGGTTCAATCCTCCTCAATTAGGGTTTCAAATCGATTGGTCATCAATGTTCAACAATGTGAATCAATTCAAGGTTGAACCTATCAATTGACCTCCAATTGGGCTCAAACTTGGCCCAAACGGTCTTGAGGTCGTTTGGACATCATCCAAACGGTCTTGAGACCGTTGCCCAAAGTTTGACCAAAATCCAAGTCGTTTTGACTAAGGTTGAAGTCCAATTAAGTCAAAATCAGCAATTTTCATCAATTCATCAATTTCCTACAATTGGACCCTCAAACCATTAGATTAACTTAACCCTAGACCTTCAAACGGTCTTGGGTTATGCCCAAACGGTCTTAGGACCGTTTGGAGGAATCCCCAAACGGTCTTCAGACCGTTTGAGTCCTTCAACCCAAAACTCAACAAGATCTATATGTCAAATCAGCACTTTTTCACCCGATTAGGGTTTCATGTTGAAGTGGCTTCAACTCCCAATTGGTTAAGAATTAGACTTTGATTCTTTGCAGAGATGAAATTCAATATATTAGGAACAGACCCTCAAATGGTCGTCCCTTGGTCAACTTCTTTCAAACGGTCTTGAGACCGTTTCAATCCAAACGGTCTTGCAAGACCGTTTGAGAGCAAACGGTTTGAAACCGTTTGAACCCAAACGGTTTGCAACCGTTTGGACCAAAAGGGTCCATGGTCGTTTGAAAAAGTAACATAGGGAATCACGCCCCTCATCTTCAACCTCTAGCAAGGTCGGTTTCCCCACTGTTTTGCTTGCAAACGTGCAAGGAAGAAGGGAGGTAGAAGAAGATTTTACCAAGTAAATTGCAAGAATTAAGCATACATATAAAGCATGAGTTTAGAGTTATAAAACCCGCCTAAAGGTTGATCTTAGAGCTCCAAGCCTTCAAGCTCCAAGCTTTAATGGCGTCCTTGAGCTTCCACGACTTGGTCAGAGGTGAATTCTCTAAGGAAACGTTGGTTTGGTTGGCTAGAACAAGAAAACTAAGTAAGCTAACCACAAAACCAACCTTAGAAAGTGAATTCCTCCATGAATTCGAGCTAGAAGGTGGTGTTTTCTTACCTAGAACATGTTGGTTGTCCCCCTGAGCTCCAGAGCTATCCTTGGCCGTTTGAGCAAGAAGAGAATAGAATGAGGGAAAGAAAACATCGTTCACTTATCTTGTAAAGAGGTGGCTTATATACTTTAGCCCCTTTTACACCCTAAGGACCTTACAAGATTGGAAATCACATCTAGGTCCCTCCTTGCTCAAAGGCACGACCAAACCTATCTATCCTTATGCAAATCTCATGAAATCTCAAGATCTAGGGGTAAAGGAATCCAACCTTCAACTAGGGTACATACATGAAAGGGTTTCATACCCATTTTAGGTGATTTCTATCACAAAGATCATTTTTCTCATCCGATTATTAAATGATGTATCCCTTTCATCATTTCTACTCTAAATGATGACAAGAGTCATAAAAGATGTTCTAGATATTAATAATTACAACTTGGACCCCTCAATTTGGGTAAATTGCACTTTACCCCAAATTAGGGTTTCTAAGCATGGGAATTGCTTCCACAGCTGCACCTTGGTGCTCAAGCTTGGGAAATCCCTCAAACTTTACCATAACCATTCTCATGATGTCTCAACATCAAAGGAACATCTTATCTTGTGAATTTTACAAGTTCAACCCTTAAACTGGGTAATTTGCACATAGGTCCCTGCATACAACACAATGCTACAACTTTATACAAAAAGGAGCAAAATTGAAAGTAAATGTTCCTGAGGAACTTAATTACATGCCAGGGAGTGTTCACAAGTATATTAATTACATATTTAGGCAAAACTTCCAGGGTTAGGTCATAACCCAGGTCAGGGGTGTTACAATAATAATAATAATGAATGGTTACAAAGATAATATTGAAATCTTGGTCATGCATACATTATGGTCATAGCCAAATAAGGGTTATAGTGTTTTGAATATGCTAAAATGAGACATGAGGAATACTTGTATCACATAAAGGATGTGAATGTGTATGATGGTTCGACTAAGGTATAATGCCTAGTAAAAGTGATGTGGTATTCAGTGATGAGTTGAAGGGTTTGATGTCCTATAATGAAAGTGAAAGGGAAACATAAAGGTATTCCAACTACTGTAGAATCCTTAGCAATATGGCCATGATCTCATAGGATTGGTATAATCCAATACGTGGTTGTACTCTCAAAGTGATCTCACAGGATTGGAGCAGTCCAATACCTGGTTGTAATCTCACAGGATTGGCACAGTCCAATACCTAGTTGTAATCCCACAGGATTGGCATAGTCCAATACCTAGCTGTAATCTCACAAGATTGGCATAGTCTAATACCTGGCTGTAATCTCATAGGATTGGCATAGTGCAATACCTGGCTGAACTCTCACAGGATTGGGATAACCCAATAAATGGCTGAAGTCTCACAGGATTGGGATAACCCAATACCTGGCTAACTCTCATAGGATTGGGACAATCCAATACCTGGTTGTAATATCACAAGATTGGTACAATCCAATACCTGGATGTAATATCATAGGATTGATACAATCCAATACCTAGTTGTAATATCACGGGATTGGTACAATCCAATACCTAGTTGTAATATCACAGGATTGGTACAATCTAATACCTAGATGTAATATCACAGGATTGGTACAATCCAATACCTGGCTGTAATATCACAGGATTGGTACAATCCAATACATGGCTATAATATCACAGGATTGGTACAATCCAATACCTGGTTGTAATATCACAAGATTGGTACAATCCAATACCTGGTTGTAATATCCCAGGATTGTTACAATCCAATACCTGGATGTACTCTTGCAAGATTGGTATAAAGTTGGAACATGATGATATTATCACAGGATAAGCTTGAGATGTTGGTATAATATGATGGGTAAATGATACACATGTTCTTCATATTCCTTATAAAGTGAATAGATGATTTACTGCTCTATCATAGACAGTTGCAATGTTGTAAAAGATGAGAATGTTTTAATCTACTTATCCACAGTGATTAACCTTGCTTATTAATATAAAAGAACCTCTGCTCAGTTTTATATTGTTTACCTATGATAATAACATTATTGGCAGAGAGTTATATCTCTCACTGGGACAATTGTCTCACCCCGTGGCATCCACAATTTTCAGGTGGACGTGCACGAGGAGGTAGAGACCGTTCTGCAGAAGAAGGACAGCAACAGTAGGGACAGTAGTAACAGCTCAGGTTGAGTGTACTGTCTGTCGTGTCTTGTAGATAGAAGTCCTATGTGTCATCTCTGTACTCACAGGTCCTTGGATTTACTACGTGATGGATTTATGAACAATCTGAGATTTTGGCTTGTATGCCTTGAGGTTTGATGTTGCTTTAGTATATGTTTTGACAAAGAAACTATTATATATAAACCTTGATATGAGATGGTTCGGTGTATGTACAATGTGAATCCCGATGTATATAAAGTTTTGAAATGGATCTCGTTGCAAAATAGTTTTAATTTTTAGTGATTTTTGTTAATCTGTTGATTGTGATTATTCTGCATAATTAGTAACGATTTGGTTGTCGGTTTGGTGGCTGTCGTTACACTTATGATGCTAAAGCACATGGGGTATGTTCAACATATGACATATTACAATATAACCCCCCCCCCATCTTGGGTAAATTGCATTTTGTTCCAAAACATGAGAACATTGCCCAAACATTATTCAAATAGGACCAAACATGAAACATAAGTTTGTTACCTGATAACAAAACACTTTAGATAATTATATTAAAGTTCTAAGAAACTTATTTAAGCCAAACAAATAGGGTTAGCCTTAACCCAGGTCAGGGATGTTACAGATACAGTGGAAAGGCATGACTTAGTTGCCTTAGGCGTGACATAATCCTTATGCCACACTCTCTAGTCATTCATCTAGGATTAACTGATATAGTCGCTTCTCATATGAGTAGTGTTCTCATAATTCGGAATTCCCATCTGACCAACAAGAACAGCTTCTTACTGAGCTCAAATTAAGAAGAAAGACTCTAGGTTATTGCCTCGATGATGTAAAAGGGCTCAATCCCACTATATGAATGGACCGCATTAATCTTTAAGAGAATGTGAGACCCTACATCCAAGGATAGAAAAAATTGAATGACAATGTGTGTAAGTTGTGTGCAAGGAAGTCATCAAGATTTCTGATGTCGGCATTATGTATTCCATCAGTGATAGTAGTAGGGTTAGCCTAGTTCAGGCCATGCAAAAGAAGGGAGGAATGACAGTCGTTAAGGGAAGTTATGGTAAAAAAATTGGCAACTTGCACTACTATAGGATGGAAATGTGCATTTATTGTAGGATATTGAATGCCTCCATAAAGAAATATCATTTTCCCTGGTCATTCATCGACCAAGTTCTTGAGCATCGAGCTCACCACTCTCATTTATGTTACTTAGATAGATACTCAGGTTTCTATTGAGTCCCCATTCACCCTAATGAGCAAGAAAAGACAACATTCACATGTCTATATGGAGCATATGCTTTTTGCATGATGCCATTTGCATTATGCAATGCCCCTGCCATCTTTTAAATGTGTATGTCTGCTATTTTCTCCAACTTCATTGAAGAGATTCTGGAAGTCTTTATGAACAACTTCTCTATATATGAATCTTCCTTTGAATATTGTTTGAGGAACTTGTCTCAAGTTCTGCAAAGATATTAAGAGAAACAGTTAGTTTTAAACTAGGAGAAGTATCACTTTGTGTTGCACAAAGGCATTGTTCTAGGACATAAGGTTTTTGAAGCTGGTAAGTGGATAAAAGCAAAAATAAAGCAATCTTCAAGTTTCAACCCCCTTCCTCAGTATCCTCTATGAGAATTTTTCTCAATCATGTTGGTTACTACATAAGGTTTATTATAAAAAAAATCTCCAAGCCATTTGCAAGGATTTTGCTGAAAGACGCTCCTTCTATTTTGATGAATACTTTCTAAAATACTTTCACACCCTAAAGAATGAGCATACATCAGAACCCATAATGCAAGCTCGTGATTGGGATTTTCCTTTCGAGCTCATGTGTGATTCTAGTGACTTTGTTGTGGGAGCGGTCATTGGATAGAAGAAAGATTATAAGCATCACATAATTTACTATACTAATAAAAACATTACACAAAAGTGCAAGAAAATTACACAACAACTGCAAAAGAGATGCTTGCAATCATATACGATTTCAACAAATTTCAGTCATGCTTGCTTGCAGAAAAGGTTATCAACTACACAGATCATAATGAAAAAAGTACCTAATGCAAAAAAGACACTAAATATCATCTCTTATTTTGCACTCTCTTGTTACCATAATTTGACCATTAAATAATTGACAAGAAAGAGACAAAAAATGTTGTCATGTACTACTTTTAAAAAAAATCGTGTTGAGGAATATGAATCCTTACTGATAAAGGACTCATATAGAGATGAGTAATTACTGGTTGTCAGAATGATTGATCATGTAATTCATGGTGCGCATATTTCTACAATTGTCTAGCATGCTAATATCTACCACTTGAAATTACATACAATCAAAATAAGAAGTTCTTCACTGGATAAAACTATTATGGGATGTTCTTCTCCTTATCAGGAGATGTGTCGACGATATATATTGACGATGCATCCAAGATGAGAAGACTTGTGCTATTATTAAGACATGTCATTCATCCCTGTATGGAGGCCATTTGGGAGTTGATAAGACAGAAATGAAAGTTTTAGTTCTAGTTTCTACTGGTCATCCTTTTCAAAGACTCACAAGCTTATGTGAAGGCATGTGATGCATGCCAAACAACATGAAATATTAGCAAAAGAAATGAAATGCCCCTTGCTAAGTGGATCGAGGTTGAAATTTCTGATGTTTGGGGACAAATTTAATGGGGATATTACCTTCTTCCTTTGGGAACCAATATATTTTAGTCATTGTCGATTTTGTATCAAAATGGGTAGAAGCTCTGGCTTTCCCCACCTACGGCTAGAAAATTGTCATCCATCTTTTCAATAAGATTATTTTTCAATGTTTTGGAGTTCCCCAAACTGTGATCAGTGATGGAGGTTTTCATTTCATCAAAAACCATTTGAAGCCTTGTTGAAAATATTTAGTGTACAGCACAAGATTTACATCCCATATTATCCTTAGACAGCTGGTCAAGTAGAAGTTTTGAATCACCAAATCAAGCAAATCCTGGAAAATACTGTAGGGAAGTCTAGGATTGATTGGTCTTGAAAACTCAATGATGCTCTCTGGGCATACCAAACTGTATATAAGACCCCCATCAGAACAACTCTATATCGGCTAATCTATGGAAAATCTTGTCACCTTCCCTTGCAGGTAGAGCAGAAAAAATATTTTTCCATAAAGAATCTTAATATGAACCCTACCTAGATAAAGATAAGAGGTTCCTTCAATAGAAAGATCCAAAGAAATTACACCAACATGATGATGAGAATGTTAGGATTTACAAAGAAATAACTAAACCTAGCACAATTCTCACATCAAGTGCAAAAATATCTCTGAATGGGACAAAGTTTTGCTATATAATTTATCAATTTGTCTTCTTCCTGGAAAGATATGATCAAGTTGGTCTTGATCGTTTACTATCATTACAACCTATCATTCTGGTATGATGGACATATATATTGAAAAGTTGGGTACGTTCTCTATCAATGGACATAGACTAAATAGGTATAAGGAAGATGAAGTGTTCACAAAGAAAGCTAACATGGATCTATCTAATACATCTCTTATAGACTAAAAAAAAGATTGGATAGTCAGGTTAATCGACTCTAAATAGGTTCTACTTGGGAGGCAACCCAAGACCATTCTTTGTTTTTGTTATGCATTGTTTTGTTTTTCTCATAGCTTATCCTTAGTTATTTTATATTTAAGATCTCTCTTGATGTGATCAGTCAACCTCCAGTTTTGTATATGTAAATTATCAACCTCAAAGGTCAATCATCTTAAAATGATAATAGGTCGATTATACACTCCAAAGGAATTATTGATCTAGACTATGATCCACATAACTAGACAAATTAACCTATTGAACTCCCTTGTATCTTGTTTTTTTGGTATTGTCGATCTACTTGATCGACCTTGAATTTAACCTATAGATATTTGTTGATTTTTTCATATTGACCCATGTCTATGGACCTTAAAGCTCGATGCAACATGTGTCTGACACTCCACCTTCCTGCCCACTAACATCCCTTTGACTATAAAAGGGGATCGCGGGTAGTACTTTTGTTCACTTGCTCAAGTTTTATCACAGAGCTCTACTAACATTTAGTCACACTATCGACCTTCACCTCCCGTATGATCAATCAACCTCATAGCTCAATATCTATCCATCTTGATAGTTCTTTTTCTCAATCTCTTACTCCAACTTCAAAGTATAAACTTTTGATTAAGGAATAAGGATTTACCTATCAACCTCTCAAAGGTCAATTGCTTTGTTTTAAAACTAATTTAACATATTAACCTTAATATATCGATAGCCCCTCTTCCATGTCTCTTTATTGATCTCAGATGAAATCACTTCATAGTCTTCCAATCGATCGATATCTTAGTGGCTTATCATATTTTAGACCTCAGGACTTGATAGTTGTTTTGATCCATATCTATCTCATATGGTTAATGTGCTCGATAGTATCCTTCTCCATAACCTATTGGCATGTACCTAGTCATGTCAATTGCATTTTATTTTCAAAGAGATCGATTAATTAATCGTAATTTTTAATTCACCCAATAATCATCAAATTAAATTCACAATTCTAACCATTACCTTTGTAACCTTTTCAAAATGAACAATGTCCAACACCAACCTCACTATATGTCCTAGAACGAGTGGCCATTGTCGGTGTTACCACTTGTAACACACTCAAATCTAGATTTATAGCTTACTTTCCCTTTCCTTAGGTTTACCCTTTATTATATGAGTATTAGGTCCTTCTACCTTATATTAGATTAAACATGAGTAATTCAACCCAAGAAGATGTCATGAAAAAATAAAAATATTATATAATGTTAAGAACTAAATTGATTAATCAAGTTGTCATTCCAAGGATAATTACATAAATTCATTAATTAAGTAGAGTTGACCCTAATTTGTCAATCAAGAATCACCTTTTATTGGTCTAGTTCATAAAATAAATTTGAGCAAAGCGAGAGGAAAGGAATGGTGGTAGAGAACTGGACCATGTCCCAAAGTAGAGAATGTTTTCAATAGATATAGAGAAAACATCATGCAACTATACAGCTTGTCAGTTTGAACATCATTAAATCCGAAATAAATGTGAAATACTACATCAAATTAATTGAGAAAGGCATTAAATACATAATTGAGTACCTTACTTACAAGTCATCATAAAAATAGCCAATGCTGCTAAAATATGATATTAACATTAAAGCTTGAATCCTCATGTCTTACTTGGCTCACATGCCAAATTTTAGATCAATATGACTTCCTTTGACAGCTCATTTAATTGGTCGAAGACTCCAACTTTAATATACATGAGAATATATCATAATTACATTAAAATGCTCTTTGGCCATTCATTCATCCCTAACGCACCTGGTCTCCCTCCTTTGAGATGGCTCGCATCTCTACATTTTGGAAACCATGTAACTATTGTCGAGCATTTCTCTTCTCTCCCTATCCTCTTCCTTTTACATCCCATCTCTCCTCCTTCCTTGTTCCTCTTACACTTCGTCCTACCCTCCTATTTACCACCAAGAACCCTGGCTGTAGGCATCGGAGTCACCACCTACTAAAGTAGTTGCAGGCATCGAAGCCACCATAGGTAGGCAGTTTCCACCAGCTCCATGGTTCATCATCGACCACAAGAGTGCTTCATGGTTCACCACAAAATCTATAGTCCTACTCTACAACTGGGTCTGTCACCGCAACATAGGGCATCCACTACCACTGCCTGATCCCCCTCCATCCCCTACCTTGTTCCCAACCACCATGCTTATAGTGTAACACCTTTGCATCAGGATATAGTCGCCAATGGCAATAGCAATCTTCACAGAACTATAGTTCACCTCCTTCCTCACCAATGATAGTTCTATCACTTACTAAATGAGTCATCATGTATGTAGTTTCATGTCCCCAATGCAACATTCCTATTGTAGATCCTTATCAATAGATCACCTCCTTCATCCTCTTGGTTCTTACTAGTAGTTGTGACACAGAGAGGGGGGCACTTCTATTGCCGCCAATCATCATTGGAAGTCCCTTACACACCTTCGGCTCTGACACACACTCCCCTAGGGTTCCACAACGCTCCTTTCCCTTCTTATATCGATCACTTGCCCTGGAAATCAACATACCAACAAGTCTTAATGATGTAGGCCTCTGTCTTCAGCACCATCTTTTACTCCTTTTGGATGTTGCCTGGTATTTAGATGATTGATGCCATCGCTCTCTCCCTATATTAGTGATCACATAGAGACTTCAACCAACACCTGAACAAAACCTGCAAGACACAAGATTTGCAACATAAACACCACTTATCCAATTGCTCCATCAAGGACCTTTCAAGCTAGATGATCTACAAGTCAGTGACTAGTTTTCAAAGTATAGATATGTGATTAGTAAGACAACTAAAGGGATGATATGTATGATATCAAGATTAGTTAGTGACTAAAATTAAACCATAACAAATATCATGACCTCCAATTAGATTGCCATTTACCATAATCATGTATATACATCCTTCAATGTACTTAAACTAATCATCAATATGTAGATTATAATGTATATTGTAATACATGCTTTTGTAAGTGTTAATGTATGTGTAACTTACTACATTATTCATATAACTAATCAATTTACCATATGTTAATTAGTATACATGTTAGACCTAGAATTATGTATCTCCATCCACTTAACTAATTGTTCTATATTCAAAATTTGGTTGATACATATGTGGTAGTATTATGTGCATAAAATAGTTATCAACCTAGGGAACTTTATCTTACATGCATTGGTATTTTCATTATCCATTAACTTATCACCTAGAACTAGATGGACATAGTGTTATTATAAGGAAAAACTAGAGAGGAAGATCTTACTTGAGAATAATATTGAATATAATTATATATATTTAAGTATGGGCCTAGGAAGAGACCTCATTTTAAATCATGTTTAAGCTTTTCTCTTGTTGTACATTTACCACGTTTGTGAATAAATAACCTTGAAATTATAAAGTAATGTCTAGAAAGAGAATAGGATCCATTGTGATAAGAATGGTTATTGGTTAAAGGACCTCGATTATAGATATTGACTAAGTATAACTTGAATCATTAATACATATAACCTTATGTAATAATAACACACATATCTTGGTGTCCCCAAACCCTAACTTGACATTAGGCATCGACTAGGTTAGATCTACTTTCAATCATAATTGGATAATTGTGTACTAATGTATATGTATAACACTTTTAGATTGAGAACCACAGACTATGAATTTTTCCCCTAGAGATAGGGTTAATTGTGGAGATCAGGTATGTGCAATCCTTATTTACATTTGAGCATTAAATTGAATATAAACCCATTTTTCGATGATGAGACATCTTTGAACATTTCTCCTTCCTTATATAATTTCTATGAGAGATACTTTTTTATTGCTTCTAAAATGTGGAACTATCTTTTGATGTTGGGTTTATTACCCCTCTTGCCATTTTTATTTTCTTTCACATATTGCTTATGATATCATTTCATCTTGCCATACTATATTGCATGCTTATTAGACTAGTAATCTAGAGTAGTGGTACTAACCATATATTTTTTATATATATTGGGTATCAACGTCTTACCCCTCCCCCCTAGTAATAGGGTTTTACTCCTCCTTGCTCCCTAGCTCAATATCTAATGGTGTCTCAGCCCTATTTAACTTAGTCAAACTTGCATGCACATTTTATTATTGTTGTGATTTATTGGACAACATATTTGAAATGATTATATCTTTCTCATAAATTTTATTACATCATTCTCTTGTTATATATCTTTCAACTATATATTCTTGAACTTTCCTGCTTTATGTCAACCTCTACTTTACTAGAAGCACTCCTTCTTTCTCCTTACATGCGTAATATTTCTCAAATATATTTATTGTGTACATACTCAGAAGTGTTCTGACGCATACCTTTTTGTTTCTTTTACTGGGTGTCATCTTTAAAACCACCCAAGGGTAGGAGTGTTAGGTGACAATGACTCAGGAAGATCACCTTCTTCATATCAACATGAGGATGGCTTGGAATTGTCGGGTTCCCCTCTGTAGTTGGACTCGTGTATTAGTAGTTGTACACATTTTGTTTGTAGTATTACATGTTAGTATGGTATGCCCAAAGAGCCAATCATATGATGATTGTGATGAGGCATTAGATACCTGATTTGATAATAATAAAGGTGATTCCATCTGCTATATTTGTCTCAATCATGAGATGATGACACATACATGATAGATGTCTAAAGAATTATGTGACTCGATGACATATGTCTTTAGGTTAAGGACCTGAATAATGAGACCATATGTATGTTAAGAGTACATTCATTCTTATTATGTCCCTAGTCAGATATTACTGTGGAAACAAAAATAGACAACAGTAATACATAAGACTAGAGTGTGTGTTGACTGATGACAGAGTCTTATTAGTCATGATATGTGATATCAAGCCAAGTACACAAATATATGTTAGAGAACACTATATAGGATAGACCCACCGTGAGAGTGATACATAGATACCATGGAATGGTAGTCACAATCGTATCTCACAGTGATGGTGGTGATTGTGGTTCTTAGATTTGAAATCACTGCACTCGTCACATGTCGTTGGGTATACTTTGACATCATTAAACGCAGTCATGAAATATGGGTTGTTATAACGGTGATGATTGGGTGACTTTGACACATGAGGACTTGACTGTGAGTGATAGATATGGGATTTGTCCCTTCTACAAGGAGTATGATATCCAGGGCCTCTTGATAAGCGAGACTGAGAATTGTATGGCCATACCCATGTGATTCAATATATGATATGTGAACTCACATACATCTCAAATAGTCTGCTCTAGATCAAGGAACATGCATTGAATGTTGAAGAGGATGGCGTTCTATGCCTCAAGTTAAATTTGGATGTCAACGACAAAGGAACTATACGATCATTGTAACACTAATCATAAACTTTAGGTTGAAGTTGTTTTTCAACTTTCTGAGTTACTTGGGCAGCAATGATGAGTTACTAGATTCCACTCATTACTTGTGATGTCATAAGTTGTTATGAACATTCACTACCAATGTAAATTGGAACCTACAGGGTCACACACAAAGGATATCCCTAGAAGAGGAGATTGTCCATGAATGATGTTTAGATTGAGACTAAAGGTGTTTAGGTACTCAATTAAACATACAATTGACTGACTGGACTCAAAACTATCAAGTTCAAGTGTCGAACTAGCTGGTTAGAGTGTCAAGTCGATTGGAGAATGCATTGGCAATGTCAGGACTGCCAACCAACCAGTTCACCCTTGTGAGTTGATCGGCTGGTGTGAGCCAACCAACTGGTTCACTTGGTGAACTGGGCGGCTCACAGTCCTGCCAATTGAGGAAATTGGGATTTTCCTGGTTAGAGGAAAACTTTTACGTTTCACTTGTTCAATTTGATTGGAATAAGGATTAATCTTTGTATAAATTGGAAACAATTAAGGAAAGTCAATTGTGGACAAGTCTGGGAAGTGAAATGACCGGTCACTTAATAACCGACCGGTTCACACTCCCAACTGACCAGTTTACTAGTGAACCGATCGGCTCTCCTTGCCAAATGACCGATTCATTTATGAAACAACCGGTTTGCCTGTTGCAGTACAATATATTCATGGAATTTCCTAATCCTTCTACTCCCGAACAGACCGGGAACTATGACCATGCCTTCTTCTATAAATAGAGGGTTATTAGGGGCTTCTCAGGACACACAACTCAGAACATCAGTTACTCTATAAAGTTGTTATCCTCTCTGGTTCTGGTAACCGAGAGAGCCCGAACAAATACTACTTGACTAGAGAGGCACAGCGAGGGAAAGACAACTGTAGAAAAGTAGTCTTAGTTCGGGATAGAAGGTTCGTGCTAGTACACCAACAGGAGGGTCATCTCCTTCCTGCCAGCTCTTCTAGAATGGAAGGAGTTTCGGGTGGTTCGTGTGGACTATCTGTAGAGGCGAGAGATGGCTGCTGCTTGGGATGACACGTCAGCTGTAGTCTGTGGTGGAGGCCAGAGTCCATGGCGAAGACCGGGATCTGCACAGACACCGTCTAAGACATGGTGTTGAAAACTACACATATACGAGGTGTTGTCACTGGGCAAACCCCAGGACCAGGTATATCTCGCTAAAACTATACTTCTCATTACATAATCGTTGATGTGATCTCCTGTTATGGGTTAATGGCTAGTAAAAAAAATTATTACCGCTGCCTACTCTGAGGCCATAAAACCCAACATTACCTTTATAAGAAACAATTCTACATGGAATAAGATGGAATAATAGTTTTGTTTCCACTTATTATATATTTTTATGCTCTGTAATATATATCATCTGATAAAGAATAAAATTCCTTCTTTCCTCCATTTTTAAAATATGATGGTATTTTATATTTTTCCATTTAGTGAAGAGTGGATCCCTATCAGGTCCCACTCTTTACACCACTATTCCTACCGCCGACAACAAGGTGGTTGAACACGTTGCAGGAACTCCGCTGAATCACAACAATAGGGAGTTACAAGGACTCACCCCGAGTCCTCAACTCTTAAATAGAGAAAACAGGAAAAGATAGCAAATTTTGCATCGATGTAGCATAGCAGCAAGGGAGGACAACCCCGGTTAAGAGCTCCAACCAGGCATGTTCTACCCTCGTTATAATAAACTCAAAGCATAAGTCACGATGGCAGGAGAAACCTTCATAGCAATGCTCTTTGCAAACAAGCAGACACTCCAAGAACTGGACATATGGCAACGAGTGTATGACCTGCTGGTAGGTTCTAGCTAAGAAGCCTTCTATTTCGAGGCACCGCAATGTTAATGAGCTGACATTGGGAGTTTATGCCCTCAATAAAATAACACATTGTGGAACTGGATGATAGAAAAGCATATGACGGGCGTCGACAGATTCAAGTGCACCTCGTCAACAAAGATGAGGTTCTTATCGAGAAGAGGTTAAAAATTCTTCTGCATCAATGGTGAAGAAGAAAAATCAATGAATTCTGGCCATCTTGACAAGGAGGACCCCTACTTCAAGGCTAAAAAAATCTGGGTGAAGCTCAGTGAACAGACCAGATACAAGTCAATCGTTACTAAGGCTACCAATGCCCATCCCAGAGTGTGGTGTATCGTACACAAAATCATCTTCAACACATTCTTCATAAAATCAAAGACATGTAGCATATCTCACCAAGATTTATTTATTCTATCTTGTATTACAAATGGGAAACATGTCAACATTGAGAGGTTGTTGATCGATAGATGGATATCCACCACTAGCTCTACCCAAAACGATTACTACACGGGCAGCCTTATCAGCCTTATATATCAGGCATATGGACACCCCGATATCCTCAAAAGTTTCATAGAAAACAAAAGTAAATAGATCATTGATATAAAGTATCTAGTTTACACCACTACACTTGTGCCTCAAAACAACAAGCTCTACTACCGCTTTATGAAGACATATATGTTGAAATACTTCCTATTAATATTTGTTTGCTTTTGTTTCTTTATTCCTAATTAGTAAGGTTGTGCCTTGTAATTTCCCCTCACGTTGTATAAGCGAGGGTTATTGTTCATTTACAATTATTAAGAAAAAAAAACAATTATCTTCTTCAATATGGTACCAGAGTGGTAGACGATCCTGTCTCCCGTTACGTACGTCGCCGCCGGCTTACGTACGTTGTGTGCGTCGCTGCCGGGGAGCGACCAACAACTGCATCCTAAGCTGCGTCCTACAATCAGATCATCTCCGTAAGGCCGACCCTCCCTCCTACAGCTGCTCCTTCTCCGGCCGCACCAGCTCTTCTCTACATCGGAAAGTCAAGGGCTGCTGGCGGTGTTTTGACGGCTTCGGAGACCTCTTCCGTAAACATTGGACCTGTGGTTAGCCCCTGATCGGAACCACGGTGCCCAAGATCCTTATTTATGATCAGGGATTGATTATCGCTCTCTCTTGAAGAACTCCACAAAGCTGACTCTGGGGAAATCATCTACCACAAGCACACCGGTCGGTATCAATATTAAACTTGATGGTACCAATTATCTTCTCTGGTCCACGGCATTTGAGAGATATGTGGGGTCTCACCGAAAGAAGCACATCCTTACAAAGGATGCTTCTGGCCCTATTACATATGATTGGGACGCGATTGGGTGGCCTCAGCTATGTTGAACAGCATGAAAGAGTCTATAGCCAAGCAAGTCATGGCATACAGCTCTGCACGTACTATATGGGAAACTTTGAAGAAGTTACACTCTCACGCAAGCAACATATCTCGATTGTATAAGGTTCTTGAGGAAATTCAATCTTGTAAGAAGGGCAATCTCAGTCTTACTTATTACTATGGCACTCTGACAAACCTATGGAATGAACAAGACATCTATCAACCTCTTACTACTGATTTGCATGAGATAAAGAAACAACGAGAAGCAATTCGCTCTGTTCAGTTTCTTTCTGGGCTTGGTTCTGAGTTCAAATCCGTCTGGGATCAACTCATGATGCAAGAAAAAATTCCTACACCTGAGGAATTGTATGCTCGTATTTCTCATATTGATGATCCTACACCTCTAGTTGATGCCTCAACTTTATCCACCTCTCCACCTCTCGAGGACGTGGTCGTGGTGGTTCTACTGACAGGGGAAGAGGTCGAGGCCGTGGTCGTGGATCTGACACTAGTGGATGTTGGCGCTTGTTTTGCGATAATTGCCACCGGACAAACCATCCCTCTTATCGTTATTGGGTAAAATTTGGATATCCTCCTGAGCGTCCCAAGATTAATGTTGCTTCTACGGATACAGATGACTCCTCTAATGTGCTGATTTCACGAGAAGAATATGATCGCTTCCGTTCTCTATCTATGGGGACCTCGTTTGAGCCATCTGATTCTCAAACAGTTGCAGCTCTACATCCAGGTATCGGGATTCATGCCCTTTCCTCTATGTCTCAACCTGATTGGATTGTTGATTCTGGCGCCTCCTCACACATCACTGGTAATGCTTCCTTGTTTCATACGTTAAAAGCTTTAGACAAACCCTTCCATGTTAAAGTAGTTGATGGGTCTCTATCTCCTGTTACAAGTGTTGGCAAAGTGTCCCTTACCAAATCCTTATCTCTTGATAATGTCTTACATGCACCAAACTTTGCTCTTAGCTTACTATCTATCCACCAATTGACAAAGTCCCTTCATTGTTGTGCTCTTTTTTATGATGCCTTTTTCATCTTGCAGGAACTCCAGACGATGTAACAGATTGGTGGAGGCTTTGAGTGAGATGGTCTCTACTATCTCCAATCAACCACCACTTATCCCGCTGCCTATGCTGCCAACATATCTCTTCATCTTCATTGACGCCTTGGACATCCTAGCATGATTGTTCTTCAACGTCAGTTTCCAGATATCCCTACTTTTGAGGTCCTCAAGTGTGAGGCTTGTCAGCTTGGCAAGCATCACATGACTAGTTTTAGCTCACGCCAAGAGAAACATTCTACAGCTGCCTTTGATATCATTCATGTTGATCTCTGGGGACCATGTCGTGTTAAGAATTATAGGAATTTTAAGTACGTTCTTGTTTTGGTTGATGATTTCCCTTGTGTTTCATGGTTGTTCTTGTTGAGAGACAAATCTAAAACCACTTCTGTTATTAGGGATTTCTTTCATGAAATAAAGACACAATTTTCTTCTTTTATTAAAATCTTTCATAGTGATAATGGTTCGGAATTTTTTAATAATGACTTAGTGACATTTTTTAAGTATGTGGGAACTATTCATCAAACTTACATGTGTCAAAACTTCCCAGCAAAATGGTGTTGCTGAAAGAAAATTACGGCATATACTTGGCATTGCTCGTACTTTGATGTTCCAAATACATGTTCCCTCGTCCTACTGGCCAGATTCTATTCTCACGGTTGGTTTCCTCATCAATCGAGTCTCTTCTTCTGTGCTTGGGGGCTGTTCCATATAATATTCTTTTTCCAGGAAAATCTCTTTTTCTAGTTCCTCTAAGAATGTTTGGTTGTACATGTTTTGTTCACTTGTTTCAGCATGACAAGTTGTCTCCTCGCGCTGTAAAATGTGTTTTTCTTGGTTATTCAAGGACTCAGAAGGGTATCGTTGTTTTGATCCAAAAACTCGACGGTCTTATGTGAGCACAGATGTAACCTTTTTTTAAGACAAACCTTATTTCTTACATACACCTATAGATTCGACCACCCATACTATCCCTATCCCACCTGCTCCATTACCGTCTCCACCACCATCTCCATCATCATTGCCCCGGCCGCCGCCACCACCACCACTAGTACCTCCTCTTCGTGTATATGAATGAAGACGCCACACTGCTTCACCCATTGCAGAACCTCTCTCAACCATCCCTGTTATTGAGCCTCCTAGCCAATCTGGTTCGTTTGATGGAGACCCATCTCAGGTATCAACTTCTGGTCTTGATCTTTCTATAGCTCTTTGTAAGGGAACCCGCTCTACGAAGCCTCCTTCTAGATATGCTTTATCTAATTTTATGACCTTTGATAACGTGTCTCCTATGGCAAAGTCCTTTTCTCTTTCTGTGGACTCCCATCAGCTACTGCGGGATTATCATGAAGCTTTACAGTGTCCTTCTTAGAAGGCTTCCATGGATGAGGAGATGTCTTCTCTGCTTTCTCATCACACGTGGGACTTGGTGGACTGCCCTCTAGTGCAATAGTTGTTGGTTGCAAATGGGTGTACAGTTTGAAATACCTACCTAATGGTACAATATATAGGTACAAAGCCAGGCTTGTGGCTAAGGGCTACACTCAAACATATGGCATTGATTATTTTGAGACTTTTTCACCTATTGCTCGTCTCAATTCTATTCATCTTCTTATATCTGTTGTTGTTAATTCTGGATGGGCTATTCGTCAACTAGATGTCAAAAATGTCTTTTTATATGGTGATTTGACAGAGGAGGACTACATCGAGCAACCTTGTAAAGAGTGGGATAAACCACCCTCTACTAATAACAATGGTAAACAAAATCCAATTGAAATAGCAGCGGAAGATAAATTTTTTGACTATATTCAATTTCAAATAAAGTGTACATAAAAATTTCCCCAATATGGGTGTACATGCTTTATACAAAAAGAGGATCTAAGTAGAGGGAACTAGACTACTCCACTTTTGTCTCCAAGCAACATATCCATCATCTAAGTCCAAGCCAAAGCCAACATCTTCAAGTCCTATTCAACCACCTTGCTTCACACCTGGGTGGTTGGGAAGTCACCCAACAAAAGGGAGAGGAAAATAAAAAGTATGTGTTACAAAGCTATTCTAAGATGGAAAGATAAGTAAAGCATGTGAAAACATGCTAGGGTTCATCATAAGATGAGACATCAAGAGTATGAGACTGTTATTAAGGAAACTTGCCAATAACAAAAGTAAATAAAGGATTTGCATGTAAATTAATATGTCTACCTAACTAAGTAGGGTTGAGACACCTACCGGACCTCTAACCTTAGGTGAGGAGAGAATAAGACATTCCCAGTCACCTATAATTTTTATTATGGGGAGAATTATAAACATTCCCCTAGGGCGATTATATACATGCCCTCTATGGGTGGTTGTACATAAGTACCACTACTTAAACATTAAATAGAACATTTAATTACATGCTAGCAAAAGAGTTATGGCAAGGTTGAGCAAAAGAATATGTAACATGGCAGTGGGGTATGAATACCCAATCAAGATAATACTACATCTACTTTTGAGGCAATAAGCAATTTAGGTTTCAAGAATCAAGGATTTAGATCAGGTTAAACCTCATAAGAAATCATGGGTAATGGCTTAATGTTTTCCCAACTGAAAGGTAGATGCACAATCAAAACACATACCTCTTTTCATACATAAATGTTAACTTGAATAGTATACTTTGGTCCACAAAGTCAACTTTTCATCCTAGAAACACATTATGTATATTAGCCAAGTCAAAGTGAACATATTCGTTCCTATTGTATTTTTATATTATTATTACCCAATTCTCGACCATGTACTGTCATGTTAGGGTTTATGATTTTAATCTTTGTTGAGATAATATGTGATGCTTTACATATCTATCTTAGTTCTAGTTACCAATATTTAGTCCCATAAGTTTATGTAACTCATATATGTGGATAATAATATATATGTTGCCAATATAGGTTTAATGATGTGAGTCCATATTATTCCTAATATCATGCTTACCATGTTTATTGGTGTAAGTATATTCCATATGAATATTTATTAGGTTCACTAATATACACATGCTTTGATCCAACTAACATGTCATCTAGATATATGTTTATAACAGTATATTCCTTTACACATTATTTTTTTTTTTACTATTTAATTCCTAAGAAGACAATATCATTAGATGAATTCTTATACAGATTTCAAGTTCCCTTGGATTAATTTAGATGAGAGTGTTCCCTAGATCCATATGTATTTCTAATTATCATGTAATGCACCTATATATATATATATATATATATGATTTCTAATGTAAAGGTTACATTAACACAAGGATACACCATTAATGATTCTTAGAGTTTGGTAAGTATACAATAAGCAATTAGGGTGATTCATTAATCATATTGGAAATCAATCCACCCGGTTCTTATACAACATCTTTTATTTAATATCAAGTTTCCACTTTAACGTATCATTACAGGTTTGATTTCATGCAATCTAATATTTACATTTGTATACAACAAAGTTGATAGGTAAGATAATTGACTAGTTCATGTTATGGTTTTAAATAACTAGATTATCCTTACTCCATTCTTATCTCATCTTTATAATCTATTTTCTAAAACAAAACTATTGAAAGTGAAATGAAGACTTACATGTCTAGAGTTCATGGGGGTTGCATGTCTGGTTGATTCACAACAAGATGGGGACCCAAACACATCATCACGTTCTCTATGATCATGTGACCCAGGAAGAAGCAACATGTAATGAGTCACCATCGTCAGGTTGAATGGAGGTGTTTGCAAACATCATGGTCTTGCAGATCTAGCGGTTGCGAATGACAACGTCATTGTCAAGGTCGACGATGTTGCACTTGGTGGCTATGATGCCCTGCTGTCATAGTGTGTTGGTGTCGGGGTTGCTCAGGAAGTGGTGTTGTCGGCGTCGGGGCGTCGCAGCGTCAGGGCGTCGCAGCGTCAGGGCGTCGTGGCGTCGCAGCATCAGGGCGTCAGAAGGGCAGGTGGTAGAGATGCTAACGCAGCGTCGAGGCGTTGGTTGGGCAGTTGTTAGTGACGCCGACGCAGCGTCGGGGGCTTCTGGATGTCGAAGGTCAGATGTGAAGATGTTAACGACGCCGACGCAGCGTCGGGGTTGCTGGGCGTCGAGTTTCAGGTGTCGTTCGGGGAGAGAAAGAAGAAGAGGAGGAGGTGACGCTACCCAATGATTCTCAACTCTGTTTAGTGTTGCTCGCCATGGTTGGACGCAAGGTGAGAGTAGGCTGGGCGGCTAGGGCTTCATGTGTTTGAGGAGAAAAGGAATGAAGGGAGGAAGATATATAAATAGGATACATAGAGGAAGGGTTGGGCGTTGCCCGCTTTGGAAGGGGGGAAACGTGAGGGAGAGGAAGCAACGGAGCGTTGCTTTACGTTTGCTTTAGGAAAACTGTAATTTGTTTAATCAAATACCACTTTCAAAGCATATGATAATTAGGATTTTAAATACCAATTCAATTGGGAAAGCAAGCATTATCCAGTTAAATATACAATTTGAACCCTTTATTTTTTAATACATGTAGATCCACATTAGTTTTCTTTTTTGGGATTCTAAGTATTTTATTTAATCCCTTTAAAGTAATTCATATTTTCTCTTTCTTAATATATTAGAGACTCATATAATTATCAATTAATGTGCAACTTCACTCTCAAGGAAAACAAAATATATGGAACATGAATTTGTTATTAACTTCATTTGTTTAGTTATTTTAATTAATGATTTGAATATTTTACACATGTTCTCTCTCCTAAATTCACGTTCTCACCAAATATTTTCCAAATTGATTCAAAATTCACCCAAAGGTCTATTTTAACCTATATAATACGAATTTGGCATTAATATATTTTTTTGAAGACTTTTATTATTTTATTTAATTCATTTACATTTTACCACTTATTTATCTTTTTAATTTATTAGTGGCATCTAGAAACTTCCTAAAAATATAAAACTTGGTCTACAAGTAATAATAAACGTTAGGAACACGTTTTTGACATTAATTAATTTTTATCAATATATATTTAATATTTTTGGTCTTTAAGTCATTTTCTCTCTCTTGAATAAAATAAAATATTAAACATTGACCAAATTAAATGCAAATTTGCCCAATAGATTATTTTTGTGTTTAGAATACGAATTTGGAGTTATTTTTCTGATTTGAGAACATTAAGTATTTTATTTCACTTTATTGGTATATTTCCTATTTTCTTTTGATAATGTCATTAATATTTATATTTATGTTCCACTTTAAATGATACTTAGCCGTTAAGTTACTTTTTGATCAATGAAACGAATTTGAGTGTCAAATTATCCTGATGGGTTTCCAATTATAATATTTGGTGCAATATCTTTCTCATTATCTTCTTTACCCATTAATTCCCATATTACCTTTAATTATTGCATTTATCTTCTCCTTTATTTCAAATTCGGATTTTCTCTTATTTCTCTTATTCTAGGAAGTGCTAGAAAGTTCTAGGATGAAATATTTTATTCTTTTTATTGCTTAGTGTACAATTTGCATTTTAGGCCCATTATCTAAAGTCTTACTGAGGTATTTGTGCATAAACCCAAATATTGGAATCAAAGGTGAACAAATGTTCATTAAACCATCATATTGTCCACAAAATAAATAGAACAGACAAAGACGATAGAAATGAGAGGAAAAGATGGAAAAAGAGGACCAAAAGGCAAATTATCCAGATTTTGGTATGTTACAGCACTCCACCCCTTAAAGAGGATTTTGTCCCCGAAATCACTAGCAATTAGGGAAGGGGGAGTGTGCAACCTCACATCACCAAAACTTTAGGTTGTTCCTCCAACCATACCACTTCCACCAAAACTTATAATTCAACTACACCTAAGGGTTTAGAAACTTCACATAAGCTCAACAAAGGTTGGGTTCTCAACGATAACCTAGGGTTCCACTATTAAGATTATTTTTTAACATTATTAACATTTTCATCTTATTAATCATTATACTCTTTATGATATCACATTATCATCATTATATTTAATTACGTCATGGCATATACACTTTATTGAAAAAAAGGGTTATATTTCATTATTATCCATTAAACTATTTATATATATATATCTCATTTATCTTATTAAGGATTTTATCACAATTAGGTGTTACTCAACTATTTCAACATTCATTATTATATTTGATCATTGTCCTTAATAATTTGGATTTATACTTCATTATCCTCATATTACTATTTTATTAATTATAACAAATTATTTTACATGAATATAAGACATTCTATCCAATTTGTCGTTAAGCATACAATTATTTCAATTAATGTCACATTAGTTACTTATATTCATATTAACGTTGTCACAATGTCACATTATCATTATTTCTCACATTAATGTCATCATTAATCATTATTCATATTTATTCCTTTATATTATTGATTTTGCACACTTATGTGAATCCAATTACTTTATATTCACATTGAAGCCTTTACATGTATTTTAAATGATCAAGGTGGGACATATGTCATATTAATGATTTGATTCACATTAAGTGACTAATAACATGTATATTAGTTAACAAGGTAACATTCATTCATATTGATGACTTAATTAATATGTGATTGGATGATTATATATATCATTTATGTGTATCAAATTATGTTAACTGATTATGGCTCTTAACATCATTAATGTATCATGAAAGGCATTAAGGATGCATAGATTAGGGTTAGATATTACAACTTAGGGTTTAGGTCAACATGACCATTATATTGCACTTATTCATCCTTAGCATGCATTAATTACGAATTATAACCTTACTCATCATATCATTATGGTTCATTGGTTCATGACATTATTAACATCTTGCTTATTGACAATTAGCATTGATATTCATATTATGTGCATTGGATATTCATTAGGGTTCAGGCATATGATTTATTCCTTAGATGATAATTATGTGTTCATTAATATATAAACAAGCACATTAGGGTTACAACTATTAACTTGTTTTGTCAAAACTAAGGATCCAAGCATACTAACCTCCTATCTATGGAGTTAGGGTTTCTAAAGATAGATTAGATAGACTTCAAGATGTTATAGGGTTCCATCCCCCTAAATAGGATTTCGTCCTCGAAATCTAACCACTCAAACATCATCAACTAACCATACTCCACCCCTTAAAGAGTTTGACCTACTACACTAGGGTTAAAGGATAAGTCTAACTAAACCATTATCAAGATCCATCATGCTTCCACTGCGCACTATGATATTCTCACTAACACCCAAACTCTAAGGTCTAGGTTCAAAGGACATAAGAAAACTATCTTGGTAACCATCCTCAAACAAAACAACTTAGGGTTCCCAAAAATATACATCATAGAAGTCTAAAGTTACTATTGCCTAAAAGCAAACTACTTCGGGCAATTCGTATTGGCACAGGCCAGGCCGGTATCATATGGGCACGGGAGTCCTCGTATACCAAGCTAGTGGTGCGGAGGAAAATTTTGCCAGCCCCTGAAACCCTGATCCTTTCTAGACACCCTTGCTTCAACTGCATGCCCTAATAGTTGCCTAAAGGCAAACCTAAACAACATCAAGTTATGCATATTTTAATTATAAGCATATTAGAGTTTTATTCATAAAGACTCTAAGGTGAAACTATAAGGTCCTAAATCAACCTATCTTCTACATAGATCAAATCTAGGGCAAACTATGTATCTTAAGGGAAACTATGCAAATCTAGGATTCTAACTAGGAAGACAAACTGAAATAGTCAAAGATCCAACTACCATTGGCTCTGATACCATGTTGTAAAGAGTGGGATAAACAACCCTCTACTAATAACAATGGTAAACAAAATCCAATTGAAATAGCAGCGGAAGATAAAATTTTTGACTATATTCAATTTCAAATAAAGTGTACATAAAAATTTCCCCAATATGGGTGTACATGCTTTATACAAAAAGAGGATCTAAGTAGAGGGAACTAGACTACTCCACTTTTGTCTCCAAGCAACATATCCATCATTTAAGTCCAAGCCAAAGCCAAGATCTTCAAGTCCTATTCAACCACCTTGCTTCACACCTGGGTGGTTGGGAAGTCACCCAACAAAAGGGAGAGGAAAATAAAAAGTATGTGTTACAAAGCTATTCTAAGATGGAAAGATAAGTAAAGCATGTGAAAACATGCTAGGGTTCATCATAAGATGAGACATCAAGAGTATGAGACTATTATTAAGGAAACTTGCCAATAACAAAAGTAAATAAAGGATTTGCATGTAAATTAATATGTCTACCTAACTAAGTAGGGTTGAGGCACCTACCGGACCTCTAACCTTAGGTGAGGGGAGAATAAGACATTCCCAGTCACCTATAATTTTTATTATGGGGAGAATTATAAACATTCCCCTAGGGCGATTATATACATACCCTCTATGGGTGGTTGTACATAAGTACCACTACTTAAACATTAAATAGAACATTTAATTACATGCTAGCAAAAGAGTTATGGCAAGGTTGAGCAAAAGAATATGTAACATGGCAGTGGGGTATGAATACCCAATCAAGATAATACTACATCTACTTTTGAGGCAATAAGCAATTTAGGTTTCAAGAATCAAGGATTTAGATCAGGTTAAACCTCATAAGAAATTATGGGTAATGGCTTAATGTTTTCCCAACTGAAAGGTAGATGCACAATCAAAACACATACCTCTTTTCACACATAAATGTTAACTTGAATAGTATACTTTGGTCCACAAAGTCAACTTTTCATCCTAGAAACACATTATGTATATTAGCCAAGTCAAAGTGAACATATTCGTTCCTACTGTATTTTTATATTATTATTACCCAATTCCCGACCATGTACTGTCATGTTAGGGTTTATGATTTTAATCTTTGTTGAGATAATATGTGATGCTTTACATATCTATCTTAGTTCTAGTTACCAATATTTAGTCCCATAAGTTTATGTAACTCATATATGTGGATAATAATATATATGTTGCCAATATAGGTTTAATGATGTGAGTCCATATTATTCCTAATATCATGCTTACCATGTTTATTGGTGTAAGTATATTCCATATGAATATTTATTAGGTTCACTAATATACACATGCTTTGATCCAACTAACATGTCATCTAGATATATGTTTATAACAGTATATTCCTTTACACATTATTTTTTTTTACTATTTAATTCCTAAGAAGACAATATCATTAGATGAATTCTTATATAGATTTCAAGTTTCCTTGGATTAATTTAGATGAGAGTGTTCCCTAGATCCATATGTATTTCTAATTATCATGTAATGCACCTATATATATATATATATATATATATATATATATATATATATGATTTCTCATGTAAAGGTTACATTAACACAAGGATACACCATTAATGATTCTTAGAGTTTGGTAAGTATACAATAAGCAATTAGGGTGATTCATTAATCATATTGGAAATCAATCCACCCGGTTCTTATACAACATCTTTTATTTAATATCAAGTTTCCACTTTAACGTATCATTACAGGTTTGATTTCATGCAATCTAATATTTACATTTGTATACAACAAAGTTGATAGGTAAGATAATTGACTAGTTCATGTTATGGTTTTAAATAACTAGATTATCCTTACTTCATTCTTATCTCATCTTTATAATCTATTTTCTAAAACAAAAATATTGAAAGTGAAATGAAGACTTACATGTGTAGAGTTCATGGGGGTTGCATGTCTGGTTGATTCACAACAAGATGGGGACCCAAACACATCATAAAGTTCTCTATGATCATGTGACCCAAGAAGAAGCAACATGTAATGAGTCACCATCGTCAGGTTGAATGGAGGTGTTTGCAAACATCATGGTCTTGCAGATCTAGCGGTTGCGAATGACAACGTCATTGTCAAGGTCGACGATGTTGCACTTGGTGGCTACGATGCCCTGTTGTCATAGTGTGTTGGTGTCGGGGTTGCTCTGGAAGTGGTGTTGTCGGCGTCGGGGCGTCGCAGCGTCAGGGCGTCGCAGCGTCAGGGCGTCGTGGCGTCGCAGCATCAGGGCGTCAGAAGGGCAGGTGGTAGAGATGCTAACGCAGCGTCGAGGCGTTGGTTGGGCAGTTGTTAGTGACGCCGACGTAGCGTCGGGGGCTTCTGGATGTCGAAGGTCAGATGTGAAGATGTTAACGACGCCGACGCAGTGTCGGGGTTGCTGGGCGTCGAGTTTCAGGCGTCGTTCGGGGAGAGAAAGAAGAAGAGGAGGAGGTGACGCTACCCAGTGATTCTCAACTCTGTTTGGTGTTGCTCGCCATGGTTGGACGCAAGGTGAGAGTAGGCTGGGCGGCTAGGGCTTCATGTGTTTGAGGAGAAAAGGAATGAAGGGAGGAAGATATATAAATAGGATACATAGAGGAAGGGTTGGGCGTTGCCCGCTTTGGAAGGGGGGAAACGTGAGGGAGAGGAAGCAACGGAGCGTTGCTTTACGTTTGCTTTAGGAAAACTGTAATTTGTTTAATCAAATACCACTTTCAAAGCATATGATAATTAGGATTTTAAATACCAATTCAATTGGGAAAGCAAGCATTATCCAGTTAAATATACAATTTGAACCCTTTACTTTTTAATACATGTAGATCCACATTAGTTTTCTTTTTTGGGATTCTAAGTATTTTATTTAATCCCTTTAAAGTAATTCATATTTTCTCTTTCTTAATATATTAGAGACTCATATAATTATCAATTAATGTGCAACTTCACTCTCAAGGAAAACAAAATATATGGAATATGAATTTGTTATTAACTTCATTTGTTTAGTTATTTTAATTAATGATTTGAATATTTTACACATGTTCTCTCTCCTAAATTCACGTTCTCACCAAATATTTTCCAAATTGATTCAAAATTCACCCAAAGGTCTATTTTAACCTATATAACACGAATTTGGCATTAATATATTTTTTTGAAGACTTTTATTATTTTATTTAATTCATTTACATTTTACCACTTATTTATCTTTTTAATTTATTAGTGGCATCTAGAAACTTCCTAAAAATATAAAACTTGGTCTACAAGTAATAATAAACGTCAGGAACACATTTTTGACATTAATTAATTTTTATCAATATATATTTAATATTTTTGGTCTTTAAGTCATTTTCTCTCTCTTGAATAAAATAAAATATTAAACATTGACCAAATTAAATGCAAATTTTCCCAAAGGATTATTTTTGTGTTTAGAATACGAATTTGGAGTTATTTTTCTGATTTGAGAACATTAAGTATTTTATTTCACTTTATTGGTATATTTCCTATTTTCTTTTGATAATGTCATTAATATTTATATTTATGTTCCACTTTAAATGATACTTGGCCCTTAAGTTACTTTTTGATCAATGAAACGAATTTGAGTGTCAAATTATCCTGATGGGTTTCCAATTATAATATTTGGTGCAATATCTTTCTCATTATCTTCTTTACCCATTAATTCCCATATTACCTTTAATTATTGCATTTATCTTCTCCTTTATTTCAAATTCGGATTTTCTCTTATTTCTCTTATTCTAGGAAGTGCTAGAAAGTTCTAGGATGAAATATTTTATTTTTTTTATTGCTTAGTGTACAATTTGCATTTTAGGCCCATTATCTAAAGTCTTACTGAGGTATTTGTGCATAAACCCAAATATTGGAATCAAAGGTGAACAAATGTTCATTAAACCATCATATTGTCCACAAAATAAATAGAACAGACAAAGATGATAGAAATGAGAGGAAAAGATGGAAAAAGAGGACCAAAAGGCAAAATGTCCAGATTTCGGTATGTTACAAACCTCCTGGGTATGTTGCTCAGGGGGAGTGGTCCAAAGTTTGCAGACTAAACAAAGCTATTTATGGTCTCAAACAAAGTCCAAGAGCTTGGTTTGAAAATTTTAGTAAGGCTGTATAGCAATTTGGCTTCTCTCATTCTTCATCCGATCGTTCAGTTTTTACTCTACATTCTTCAAAAGGTTATGTGACCTTGATAGTGTATGTTGATAATATTCTTATCTCTGGGAGTGACTCTGCTGGCATACAACTTGCAAAAGAATTCTTACAATCACAATTTGTTACCAAAGACCTTGGTCCAATTAGTTACTTCTTGGGCATAGAATTGACACACATTGATTCTGGGATTATTCTTTCTCAAAGAAAATATATACTGGACCTTCTTAAAGAAACTGGTATGGTGAGTTGCAAACCAGCAGGTATTCCTATGGATCCCCAACTTCCTCTTGGGGATTCTGACATTCCTAAATTAGGTGTCGTCACTAGATATAGAGCTATTATTGGAAAACTTTTATATTTGACAGTAACTCACCCAGATATATCCTATGTTGTTGGACGTCTGAGTCAATTTATGCATGGAAATGTGTTTGTCAGGTTCTCAGGTAACTTTAGTCCTCTCCTGGGAATGGATTGTACTATAAAACTCATGGGCATCGTCAACATTGGGGATACTTTGATGCTGATTATGCTGGTGCTCATGAGGATAGACGGTCCACCACAAGTTTTTGCACATATGTAGGTGGGAATATTGTCACTTGGAGAAGCAAAAAGCAAAATGTTGTTTCACGCTCTAGTGCTGAATCAGAATATAGAGCTATGGCTCATACTGCATGCAAGATTTTCTGGGTTGTGTTTTTACTCCATGACCTTGGTATTTCTACTTTGCATCTGGTACCCATGTACTGTGACAACAAGGCTGCCACATTTATTTCTAGCAACCCAGTCTTTCGTGAGCGTACTAAACATATCAAGGTTGATTGTCATTTTATTCAAGATGCAGTTCTTGCTGGAAAAATTTCTACTTCTTACATCTCTACAGAGGATCAGTTGGCTGATGTATTTACTAAGCCTCTTGCTAGCAAAATATTAAAAAAGAATATGTTCCAAGCTGGGCCTAAATGATATCTACGCTCCATCTTGAGGGGGAGTGTTGAAATATTTCCTATTAATATTTGTTTGTGTTTGTTTCTTTATTCCTAATTAGTAAGGTTGTGCCTTGTAATTTTCCCCTCATGTTATATAAGTGAGAGTTATTGTTCATTTACAATTATTAAGAAAAAAACAATTATATTCTTCAATAATATATTCTCATCCCACTACTGGAGTTCATCGACAATGACACTCAGAAGCTCATGTATAAGGAGGACAAACTCGGTCACATTTTCTACACAACCATGGGGATCTACCTCATACCCACCCTATATTATCTTCTAGGCACCATCCCGTGACAATAGTGTTGAGGGATCCACTCTCTATCATAGTGGAACACTCTAAATAAAGTGAACAAGATAAACCTAAGGTCTACATTCCTGAGGTTCCTCCACCTCTATCTAAGACAAGGACTCCTCTTACTAGGTAGCAGATTGTTGTTGGATAAAAGAAAATACATGTATAGGAATCAAGGGCCAAGAGATCAAGCCCACATAAGGCTTCCCTTCCATCACCTACATCTACATTTGTTGCGACCAAAATTGTTCCAATACAGTCTGCTCGCCATACTTCACCTCATTCGTCTAAAAGTTCACAATCTTCTATCTATCCCTCCTCAACAACAAAGACAGCAGCAAGCATGCCCTTCCAAGGCAAGCATTGCTCTGCATAGATAACCATCTTCTCCACAGTCACTTTCCATTACTTCCATGATGATTATCATCCTGACACTCTCGGTAGAGTGCTTGGCCACGAGTTTGATCATATCTACATGGTAACTACACAAAACACTGATGATATTGCTCAACTAATATATATATATGTTTGGTTTATATGAATATATAGTTAAGCTCACTAATGACATTTATGAGCTATGCCACCTCGCACACCAAGTAGTAGCCTTGGAGCACTAAGTCAATGCCTTCTATACTCTTACCTAGATGATGGCAAAAATGATGGCAGTACAGAGAGAGATGCATCAATTGTGGAAACTCAAGGAGGACAATCACTAACATAAGAAGGAAAAGAGTGATGTGAAGCAACAATGTAGGCATGAGATATTGGTTGGATGCCAAAGAGAGGTTGGTTTCCACCATCTTCATATTTTCCCTTTACTTATTATCTTCCAAATACTTCAAACAAAGAATGGGAGGAGCAGCAACAGTTTTCCTTAGAAGACTCGGTTGAATCTTCTCACCCTTTTATAATTTCTTGTGTTCGGAGGATCGTTATGACCATTCATGGTCAAAATAGTGCCACTTCCACTACATGCAATATTCAAGAGAACCTGCAGTCTTTTGCTCCTCTCTCAATCCCTCCAATCGACATTCCCATATGGATTTATGCTTCTATATAACCACCGCAAGCCATCCCTACTGAGGATATTGATACAAACTTCTTTGATGATGACGTGCATCTTTCTCAACAATTACCTAATGACTACATTTTGCAAGATCATCCACTAGATGATAACAATCTATTATAGTATTAGACAATAGTCCAATCCAATCACTCAGAGTTCATCATATTATATTGACAACATTGTTTGCATGGGAAATGACAAGGATGATCCTTCTATGGATTCTGGCATAGATGTTCCAGTCAATGATAGATGCACCTCTCTGGTGAATATAATGGCATTTTGGTATCTATTGTATATGATTTTGTTCCACATCCTTCCAACCTTGTCTTCCCTAAACCAATTTTTCCCCTCCCTCTATAGATCCCTCATAAAATGAATGATATAGATCTTGATTTCCTATGAGGGATGTCAGTTTGAGATATCTTTATCTTGCATGATATCATTGATGATAGGATATATGGAAACCAACTTGTCTATCACAATGGGATCTAGACTCTTACAATACATGCATTATTCATTATCCTTTGCAGGCCCACGGGGATCAATAAGTGTATGTTCAGTGTTCTAGCATCCATGGCTTCAGAATTTGTGATGCCTAATGACAATAAATGACCCTACTACAACGACATGCCCTTCTTTGTTGATTGTATGTTCAAAAATCATTTGAAAGATCTAGCCATCACCACCCTACTTTCAAATATCAATAAAGGGAATATGAGGCTCATCCTTCTCCCTTTTAACTATAAGGGCTATTAGCTCCCATGCACCACTAATCTAGTTAAGCGATAGGTTGTCTTATCTAACCCATGTTTCACAAAATTGCAAAATGCCAATAGATAATTCTGAGATCTAGGAGCATAGCACATCCTACATATCCCTATTTGTATGCAATGCTTGATCTGAAAAAATGTCCTTATTACATGCCCAATTGGATTAATTACGTTATTGAGACACCAGATCAGAAAAATCTAGAAAAAGGCAATAGTGTGTTTATAGTCCGCCAAGTCATGGAGGCCCTCAACTGAAGCATATTGGTTTCTTCTCTAGATCTCGAAGGATTCTCTGCATTAAGGGGCAGATATGAATGGAGGTGATCCATGGTCGTTGCTTCTTTCAAGATCCTAAGTGGGATCTTTATCTCCTTATCCCCTAGCTTGCCAAGATGCATTTTCGGTAGTTCATTTGTAAAGTAGTCGAACATGCTCAGCATGCAAGCATAGAGATACCTCATCCTGAGAAGACCCATCCGGCCCAACAGGAATTATAGCCTGAGCAACCCATACATGCCTTAGTACGATCTCAGGAGGCAGTAGAAATTCATTGTATGATGGATGAGGCTCCATTGTTTCTTATTTATGGGTTAGCTACTACCGTCGAGCCAAGTTTTTCTAACTTCGTCGGGAGTACCTTTGACGACCTCTTCCAAGATGACTTGTATCTTATGATCATGAATCTCAAAGATAACAAAGATAATTGTGTTATATCAAGCCATAACAACTTGGTCATTATGAAAGATGATATTTGGGAAACTCTCAAACTAGGTGATTATCTGTCACATAGCCTTATGGCTTCTTATCAATCTCTTATGGGGCATGACTTAGATGATGTCTATATGATCGGCCGTATTTAATGAATTATTTATATGCAAAGAATAACTCGTATCAGTCAATGGCGTGCTCTCATAGAAAAAGAAAGAGCTACCTCATCCCCTATTCCACATCTACATCACAGAAAATCCCAGAAGGAATGAGAATAAAAAGCAAAGTGTGAATAAAATCATATACTTGTGCCCTGATTTCATTCAAAAAAGTTATCAAAATGTTATATAGTTGAATTCATGAATGCAGATATGTCACTTTTGGTAGCTTCTAAGGCCAAAAATACACATCCCCATTTCTAATTGTTTTCATTAAAGGCATAGCAATTTGGGACAAAGTTATGTAGGATGTGTAATTTCCTGCATTCCAAGCCACTTTCCCACTTAACAAACCTATACTTGAATGACTCAAAAGAAGGAAAGGGATATCCATAAGCCTTACATCCTACCCATTCATCCTCCACCTACCAAACAATGTAGATGAGAGTGAAATCTACTTTACAAAAAGATATGTGTGTCAGATATAGTTCATGAGCAATAATTATTGATGAACTGGCAAGAAAGTGTCTTTTGAAAAATGATGTTTTAGGAATCAGGATCATTTTGAAAATTGGTAAAAAAAATTATAATAGGTTGGAATAAAATATTCTATCAGTTTCCAAGTCATATCATCCTGCTTATTCAACCTTACATTATGACTTTTATGTTGTTAACTTGGGGACAAGGTAAATGCTAAGTTTGTGGAAGTTAATAACATCAATTTTAATGAATATTTCATATATCTTTTATTCTAAAAATTTACATTACTTTGAAGATAAAGATCATAATTTTTTTACTTTTTTGCCCTTATTTTCAAAAAAACCTATTCCAAATAAGTTACCTTTAAAAATGTAGAAAATTGAACTCTAAGTAAAGAAGCTTTATTGGCAAGATATCGACCCTGAAGGATCATCATTATGAAGAAGACATCAAGAAAAAGGAGAATAATACACCAATAGACATTTAGAGGTCAATCAGAGGAGCACATATACAGAGCTTGATAGGCACTCAATTGATTTAGCATGCCAAAAATAGAGGTCGACAATAAGTGACCAAGCTATCACGTTAATAAACCTCTAGATCAACTGATTCAAATGGTCTATCGACCCCAGCTCAAAAAACCTCACAGTTGATCAAAGTAAAGTAAGATATCGAGATCTCAATCTAGATACTAAAATCATCGAGTTGATACACTCAAGCTATCGTTTGACCTTCAAGGTCTATGGTTCACAAAGTAATGAAGCTTGAAGCAAAGACTAAAGCTCGACCCACTCCATCAATCAACAACTCAAGAAAAGATTGGCTTGAGATCGACAGTCAATCCATCGAACAAGAAGCCCATTGACCTCTCAAGCTCAATATTTAGAATCCAAAGGGTTGGTGCCACGTGGACCAATCATGGGTCGACATGAGGCTGGTCAAACCCTATAAATAGAAACCCAAAGCATCACTTCCAGTACATATTTTGTCTTTTGTGAAAAGTTTGAAACATTGTCTTGGAGCATAATGACCAAAGGAAAGAGGTATTGACCTCGAGCGAGCAATCAACCTCTTGACTTAGCCTCCAACCAGTTCCACGATCAAGTTTAATAGATCCATCTTGATTCAAGCATCACCAGCAACCCAAAGTGAAGACTATTGGCCTCCAAGTTCAATAGGTTAGACCAGTTGACCTCCTTGGGAAATCGATCTCTTTGTAAGGTGGGTTGATCAACCTCTCAACTTGCTCTACCAGTGTATCAGCATCTTCTCTTTTTTCCTATTGTTTCATTGTTTTCTTTTGAGAACTATGACTTGTTTTAAGTTATGATTTGTTTATCTTTTGCTCCATGAGTGGGTAAACTCACTACCTTGGTTGGGAGTAGCCATAAGGCCCTCCAACCATAGAATCTTTCTTTCTTCTATTTAAACACATATATTCTTGTATTTTTGTTTTTGCGCTTTCATTTTAATGCATTAATTGTTTAATTAGGTGCCTTCTTACAATGTTTGATCTGAATAAATTCAAGAGACTAGTTTAGGAAGATCTAAATTATGGATTAGTGATGAGCCACAAAGTGAGGAGTTAATATAGAAAAAAATGTATGTTTATTCTTGATTGTTTGGTTATCATCTTGAGAGAGAGGTACCTTTCAATAAAAATCTACCCAGATCTCGAGAGAATTTTTATGACTGCCTCCAAAATATTCTGAGAATATATACTAAACTAGAAGAGAAGGTTTTCATGGTTGAGGTAGTACTGACGAGTGAAACCCAATCCAAGTTTCCTTACAATTATCTTTGTTTCATTTGATCATTATTTTGTTTTATCATTTTGAGTTGACTAATGCATTCCTTTATTAGAATACAAATTTCAACCCTTTTTATTCGAATAAACTAAGCCAAGTATTTCTAATTCTTACATCATTATTTCTCCTTATCCATGTGTTAGACCATGTCTTACTACAATAGACTGCATATTGAATTGTGGACGTCTCTTGAAGTCGAGTATAAAGTTTGATACTTTTGACCAAGAAAATGTGTTTACAGTGTTGACCCACATAAAAAGGCAATCACTTGTTCTTAAATTAAATGTAGTGTTGGTAAACATCCTAAAACTTCAACTTGCTTCATAAAACATGCAAAGAGAATGTTGTATTAGTTGGGGTATCTAAAACACAATTTTCTTGGTAAGTTTTGGATGATGTTTGATCATCAAATATATGAAGTTGAAGAGATGTTCAAAATCATGTTTCTTGGTGTGAAAATGAGAAGCTTCATTTGGGAACCCTTGTATGGGGAGGTTGAATGGATCCCAACTTCAATCATCATTGATTAGATGAAAAAACAAGCTTGTCATTGTGAATACAAGAAAGACTAGGATTGGATCATACTAGATCAGGTACTCTTCTCTATATAAATCTCAATGAAGAATATTTGTCATGCCCTAACACATCAAGAAAGGAGGGATATTGGTAAAATGAAGAATAATTGCAAAGTTTCGAGAGGAGAAGAACCACAATATAGGCAGAAGGAAATGGCATTGTGCATTTTGTGAGTTGGTCATGTGTGGAGCATTGACCACACTATCGTGGAAGAGAGGAAGATGTCAAAGTTGACAAATTTTTTATATGAGTGTGTTTTACCATTAAGATATAACATGTTTTCTCAAGAAGGACTTTCCTTAATGGTGTCGGACTTTGGCACAACCCTATGATGTCTCACACAAGTTTCCTAGGATGAAAATAGATGATGACCAAGTGAATTTAAAAGGTAGATGGACAACCCAAACAAATAGAGAGAGGTAATCCTTATAGAAATTGAAAATATCAATTTATTTTCTAAAGACATAATTTTGGATACTTTTTAAAGGTAACTAAACCATCATTTTAATAAAAATGTTGCAAACAAATGAATATATAAATAAATAGTTAATAAACCATACATAATGAACTCTATTCAATTTATAACATTATAATTAAATATAGCATAAAAATGAAATTCTGTGAAAATTACTATACATATTTTTCTATATAATCTAACTACATATACCAAACAATAATTTTTTACCAAAATTCTAAGTTTTATCCTCCAACTTACAAGGGTTATTTTTGTCTTTTGACTAATCTAACAATTTTTATATTATATAATTTCTCCAAAATGTTTCCCAACCCTATGAATAGTGATATGTAATTGTATTGAATTTCTAGTTATAATATATCATGATGCTTATTATATACTGGGTAATAAGACATGTTTACTTACAAGAATAATATATATCAATCTAATAAAATTGTAAAAGGGTAAATAAATGCAGTTTGTATATTAGTATTATCGTAATTTGATATCATCCAACATTTTAAACATTGGTGTTTTTGATAATATTATTTGTAACACATCATTTTCATGCGTGAGTATGTAACTAAAGAACACTACTAGTAAAATAACCTAATTATACACATACTACTATAAATAATATCTTGAACCAGTAAATTATATTTCATAGTATATCACATCAGTAGCTAGGTAATGGAACATATAATAATCAATGCACATACTTGAGATGGATATAAGACCTGGGACAAGGGTTCTTTACCTAGGTTAATGCTACTTATGTTTCTAAAACATGGTTTATAATTCAATCAATAACCAAATGATTGACATAAGATTTTCCTTAGTCAAGGTATATGGGTTGTTCCATTGATAGAAAAAATCATCTAGATTTTTGTTTGTATCATGCAAGTTTATGCTTTCATTTAAGTTCAATTACATGCAAGATAATGATGATGATAATGAACTGATAATTTGTTGACGTTTACTTCTATCATTAGTCATTTTGTTCTCATAATTTTTTAACTAGAGTACTTTTGTTATTCACTTTCATGTAAATGAAATAAATATTCATGTAATTATTAAGCTTCATATTTAATATTAAGGTGAAGTGGTCTATTTTTGTTATGATAATGCTTTAAGTTCAATAGGGAAAACTCCCATCACGATCAAGTGAAATGTTATGTATCATGTCGTTTAATTGCTTCATATGTGAATGTTGAGCCTTTTTGGGCTTTGTGAGAATCGTGGTCACATTATATTCAAGTTGAGAGTTCATTGACCTTACATAGAAGAAAATAATCAACCATGTTAAGTTAATGTTAAGAAAAAAGTACATGATTATTATTGATTTTTCTAACTAATAGGCCCTTGTGATCTTCAAGTGCATGCCAAACAATAATGGGATTTCATAAAATTATATCCTATTAAGTGAGTGAATTCATAGACAAGTCATTTAGAAAATATATTAATTCAATTATGTAGTTCATGTTCATATGTTGAAACACTTACTAAGTAAATTCATGCCAAATATTATTCTTTATCTTCTTTGATTCTTCCAATGATCTTTATTAGCATTTAGCTGGAATCACAAGATTTATGAATCTGAACATATGTCCATGGAATAATATTTCCTGAGGTCAAGGAAAATAAAGAGTTGAAGGGAACACTTCAAGCTGAGAAAGGATACCCAGAACAACATGGTAGGATATCATTGACATCATGGATCTTGACTTATTAGATTAGGACTATGTTTACGTGTTAGAAGCCAACTTGGTAGTTGAGGAGGTGGACGTGGAGGTTGAGATGTAGCGGGTGTCGTCTTTTTGACCTGTATATATAATTTACCATACAATATTCAGATCAATTGACTCGTATATACACACTAACAAATTAACGTAATGTAAATTTACCATACAATATTAGTATAGACGACATCCTCTTTGGGCTACATTATCACTCCGCCTTCAGCCTCACCAAGCATTTCAGAATCTGGGTGGGCATATGGCAGTTGAAGATCCCTCCAATCGGGGAGTATATGTACCAGGCTCACACGAACCGCACCAGCTGGTACTGGAGTCCCATGAAACATCTCCCCTAGAAGGGTTGGGTAAGCATGTGCCTATGCAATAATATATTCTTGACTTTTTAGATGTCATCACATTAATTCCTTCTTGCTCTGTCAAGTCACCTGATTGCTACAATGATAGATATATGATTACATAATTTGATTTCATATACTCCATACATGATAACCAAGCAATATTCTCAACATGTTTACTTGAACCATGGAGTCTTCAACCTTCAACAAGGACTTACCCACTCCTTCTATAAGTCTTTGGCCTTCAAGGAATTACCTATCCTTCTTGAACGGTTGCCTTGTCTATCTCCTTCACTTGGAGATCTGGAACACCATGCTTTCTTCAACCTTGAAGAACATCAACTCCTTCTCCTTCACTCGGAGAAGATCTTCAGCCTTTTCTTCAATAGGAAAGGGGGTGGAAAGAAGGAAGTTGAGAGCTTTACATGGATACAAGAGGTAGCTCTCTTACAACAGAACCTATATCACTCATACTCATAGATTTGACTTGAAGGTAGAGAGAGAAAGGGGCTCAAAGGTATGCAACACTCTCAACTAAGCAAGAACCAAGCATATATGGAATGAGTAACCTTGGAATGAACTCCAAGAGGTCCTATTTATAGTTGAGGGTGCCCCTTTGAGTTGGGGTACACTTAGGGTCAAAAAATAGTCGTTTTTTCCCAAGGCAACAAATCTAACTCACCAACGGTCACAATCACTTTTTTTTGCAATTTCCGTACAATGCAACCGGTCGACACTAGTACATAGCATGCCTTTAGTGTCGGTTTTTTAAGGCCTTTAGTGTCGGTTCTTAAGCGACACCTATGTGGGCGCCGCTAAAAGCCCAACCGTTACGCGTTGGTTCTCAAACCAACGCCAAAACCCTTCGTGCACCACCGAAAAAGCGCCAGCAGGGGGTATAGGCGTCGGTTATTAGGTTCAAAACCGACACCACATACCTTCACGCAACAGAAAGGGTGTCATCTGGGGCACTATCGGCGTTGGTTTCTTAGTGATAACCGACAGCCATCTCACCCTCTGCCACGGCCGTGATGACCAGCACGGCCGTGTTGTCTGGCCTCTAGGGAATTCGACGTTGGTTACTAGTAGGAAAACCGACACTGTTATCCTATGTCGTCGGTTGTATATAAATATTCGACGCCTATTTTATGTTTGGTATGCTGCCACGGCCGTGCTGGCCAGCACGGTCGTGGTTTCTGGCCTCATTAGGGAAATCGACGTCGGTTACTAGTATGGAAACTGACATTGTAACCATATATCATCGGTTTTGTTCAAATAACCGACACCGATGTTTTTATTTTTTTTGTCAGTCTGCAGACCTGTTGTGGCTGGTCGCATGATGAGAAACCTGCAGTTCAGTTATGAACTGCAGGTTTTACGACATCCATTGATATCAGCCAACAACATGCCACAAACCTGCAAACATTTTATCTCTTTTCACATTCAGACACATGTAGAAACATTCATGTATTGATGATTTTCACACACAATTCATAAAAATTCATTCACATTGTCATCATTGTCAACAAAATCATATATTCAAAGAGCCATGAAATAGCAAAAGAAGCCACAATGAAGGGAAGCATGATACATATACAATACATAAAGTACAGCACGCACAAGTGTTTCATATTCATATAACAACATGACAGACTAACACATATATAGTGCATAATAACAGCAGTGCCGAATTTACATACAACACTATAGCTTAGTACATATATATAGTGGGACTAAGGTGACGATCCCACCTGCTAAAACAGGTTACCGACAACTACATGTTATGACTGGGAGGTCGTGATTCAGCAACCGTATGCATTAGCAGGAGGACAAACAGATTTCACCACGAGTTAACATTGAAAAAGGTCTGCTAACCTTCTTTAATGTTAACTCACGGTGAAATTTGTTTGTCCTCCTGCTAATGCATACGGTTGCTGAATCACGACCTCCCAGTCGTAACATGTAGTTGTCAGTAACCTATTTTAGCGGGTGGGATCGTCACCTTAGTCCCACTATATATATGTACCAAGATATAGTGTGGGATGCGTGCTTTCTCTCCGACTGTTGCGCTTTGGATTTACAAAGCAATGTCGATGGCCTGCATAGCTATGTCATGGCCGTCATGCATAGCTTGTAGTCTTTGGTGAACGCCAGCAAATTAAATAGAATTGCTATTAACTTGTATCCTAAAATTTTGATAAAAAACACATTTACATAATATAATTATAAATGAACATATAGATAGAAACCTCAGGGATATATTCTTAAAACTTACATTTGCAGGCGATGCAAGCACGTCCTCACCCTCACGGTGATCATCAGCACGGTCATCATGGGAACATAACAAAAATATAAACATCCATGCCTCTAATATTGTGATCTTTTATCAATTAACAATCCTTCATTATGATCCCCGCGAACATACAAGTCATTGTCATCCCCAGCTTCAATGTTTGGTGGTGTTGGCAACCCAACTGAGAATGGATTGGAGTCATCATACTTATCATAGTACTCTTCTTCATCTATAGGGTCTTCAATGAACTATCTTTTACCATGAAGAACAACCGACCATTTATCATTTGCAGGATCATCGATATAAAATACTTGTTTTGCATGTGATGCCAATATGAATGGTTCACCCTTCTCGCCAATCTTTTCAAAGTTCACTAACGTGAAACCCAATTCATCCACTATAACTCCTTTGTTGTTGTCAACCCAATTACATTTAAAGAGCGGAATTCTGAAATCTACATAGTCAAACTCCCATATGTCTTCAATGACACCGTAATATGACATTTTAGCTTCACGTGGACTTTTATCCTTTGCACTTGCAAAATACATAGTCGACGCTTGAAGGGTGACCCCGCTGTTTTGGACGACACTCTTATCATCTTGACGCTTTGTGTAATATGAGAAACCATTTATGTCAAACCCTTCATAAGACATAACATTCAATTTTGGTTTAAAGGCGAGGCATTTGATGGTTTCAGTAACATTATATGGTGTTTGAGATAGTTGATGTAAGACTTTATCTTCAAACCACTTAATAAATGTCTCGTTATGCTCTCTAGCAAGCCACATTGAAATGGATCAAGGATATTGTCTCTTGATGAAATTGGTATGTTCCTCGATATAAACACTCACTTCGTCGATGTTGTGTAAAATATACAAGTGACCTTGCTTCAACTGCTCACGGCTGATTACCTTCACCCGTGCTCCCAAAACTCCTTTGCCAAAATGCTCCTCAATATTCTTGTCATTCACGGGAGCGTCATTACCACTCAGAAATTCATTGCAAAAATCCATAACCTCTTTCGCCACATAACCCTGAATAATACTCCATTCAGGCCGATAACGGTTTCGAACATCACCTTTAAAAATGCTCATGTATCGTTCAAAGGGATACATCCAATGTAAAAAAACTGGTCCCAACATTTTCACTTCCCTAGTCAAGTGGACAACAAGATGTACCATGATATCAAAGAACGACGGAGGAAAATACATCTCAAGCTGACATAGGGTAACAACCAATTGTCTTTGCAAATTATCGAGAGTATAAGGGTCACTAACTTTGCTGCACATACTGTTGAAAAAGAAACAAAGTCTGGTGATTGCAAACCTTACATGCTTCGGCAATATAGATCTAATTGCCACAGGCAATATTTGTTGCATTAGAATGTGACAATCATGAGATTTAAGACCTATCAACTTCAGATCTTTCATTGATACCAATGTACGGATGTTGGATGAGTAACCTTGTGGCACCTTAACATTTACCAAGCATTCACAATATGCTTTCTTCTCCTTTCTAGACAACGTGTAACAAGCGGGAGGTAAGTATGTTCTTTTATTACCCATTTCACGTAATTCTGTTAATTCTGACCTTATTTCCATTTCATGTAGGTCCATTCTAGATTTTATCCCATCTTTAGTCTTACCTGGTATATTCAACAGAGTACCGATGACGCTATCACATATATTTTTCTCAACGTGTATGACATCGATATAATGTCTGACTGTCAAAGAACTCCAATAAGGAAGATCCCAAAATATCGACTTCTTCTTGAATAAAGACTTGTCACTCCTTGTGGCCATCGTACATTGTGATCTCTTACCAAATTCATTGGCGATGTCTTTCACTCTTTCATAAACATCCTCCCCTGATATAGGTTTAGGTGCACTATGTTCCTCATTCCGTCCATTGAATGCTTTGTGCAACCTACGATACGGATGAAATTTTGGAAGAAACCTTCGATGAGCAAGATATACAGTCTTGCCGCCGTGTTTTAGTCGTATTGAATCAGTTTTCTCTTCACATATAGGACACGCTTTAGATCCTTTGACACTATATCCAGACAAATTCCCATATGCTGGAAAGTCATTCACAGTGCAAAACAACATAGCGTGCAAACAAAATGTCTCTCTTCGTGAAGCATCATAGGTCATCACACCTTCACCCCAGAGTTTCTTTAAGTCATCAATTAGAGGTTCGAGATAAACATCGATATCATTTCCAGGTTGTTTAGGGCCCGATATCAAAAATGACAGCATAACGTACTTATTTTTCATACACAACCAGGGAGGAAGATTGTATATAACAAGCATGACTGGCCAAGTGCTATGTTGGCTGCTCAATGTCCCGTACGGATTCATCTCATCTGTACAAAGCCCAAGTCTTAGATTCCTGTCCTCTTTACCGAATTCAGGGTACAATAGATCAATCTTCTTCCACTGTGGGGAATCAGACGCATGTCATAGGATCCCATCATTATTTTTCTTAACATCTGTATGCCACCTCAAATTCTTTACATCTATAGGATTGGCAAACAAGCGTTGAAACCGTGGTATTATAGGTAGATACCACATCACCTTAGCGGGAGAACCAGTTTTGGACTCCCCCGAAGTCATCAATTTATACCTTGACGCACCACATTTCGAACAATCTTTCAAATTCACATAGTCCTTTTGAAATAATACACAATCATTCGGGCATGTGTGTATCTTCTTGGCCTCCATTCCCATTGGGCACAAAAATTTCTTTAACCAGTATGTTGAGATCGACAGCTCGTTTCCTTCAGGAAGAATTTCTTTCAACAAAGACAACAATGACGTGAAGCTTTTTTCGCTCCATCGATTGTTAGCTTTTAGTTTATACAATCTCAACACGGCGCTAAGCTTCGTAAACTTACAACCCGTGTATAATGGTATCTCATCATCATGCACAATATTTCTAAACATGGGAGGTGGATCAGTGTGCTCTACCCCACAACTATCCAGCATCGCATCAACGATGTCTACTGGAACTGGTTCATTCACATCTACGTCATCGGAGGCAATTTATTCTTCCACACAAGCACTGCTATCGACATCCACTGGTTTCAGGTTTGAAATCTCTCCATGCCAGTGTCATTCTGTATAGCCTTGTACAATCTCGTTGCACATGACATGACTTCTGATTTCGTCACCAGTACTGACTTTCAAGTTGTTACCGCAATGCCTACATGGACAGTAGAACCTATCTCCAGGTTGTTTCCTATGTTCCTCGGCAAATCTAACAAACTGATCAAGACCAGAAATAAACTCTGGGGTGCAGCGATTGCGAATGGAAATCCATGATCTATCCATTCTCTGATCAAAGAGAAAATAAGTATATATTACAACAAGATTAGGGTCTAGGGTAAACAAATTAGAGTTTATGGTTAAAACTTTAGGGTTTAAACATGTGATGTCATTCTTAAATATGTACCACCTATCCCATTCTTGAACACCTAATCCCACTAGTAAGTGTATCATGTGTATTGGGTTTTCAAGAAAATTTCAGCAGCATTTCCCCGCTGTTCTCCAAGTTCATATGTACTTAGAGAACAAACGGAGAAATGCTATCGAAATTTTCTTGAAAACCCAATACACATTATACACTTACATCCTAAGTGAGATTAAGTTTTCAAGAACAGTCTCAAACCGGAGATTATCTAAGATTTACTCCTAATGAGTAAATCTTGGACGGATTTCTAGGCCAACAAATACAACACCAATTCCTTGTTCACAACCTCATTCAACACACAATTTCTTATAAAAACATTTGTGAACAGCCATAACAACATATCAGTGCTTCCTAAATTAATCAACATTAATAGATTATGAATGTTTAGATGCATTTAAATATAAAGTCCTAAATTTAAATAATGTGATGAATAAAAAATCATTAGATGAACGAGTGGATAAGTAAATACAAATCAGTATTTAAGTAAATACAAATCAGAGGGCGAGACATAGGGTTTTTGGGGATGTTTACCTCTGTTTGAGCCCAGTCGGGCGTCTTGCTCTGGAGCAGGGAGAGAGGCGAGACGGATGGGTGTACGTGGAAGCCGAACGGGCGGGCAGAAGGCCGGTGAGCTCCTGAACCGTAATAGAAGTGATCATTGAAAACATAGTTATAATAAGGATAAAAGAACATTTATAATGAAATTTATCAGTAATTTGTAACATTCAATAACCAAGCCAATCATCAATTCAGTTAGAAGCATTCATGTAGCAACTTTCAGTTCCATTGATTAATCTCTTTTTACATCCACACACAGGGGTTGGTGTACCCCTAAACAGTAACTAAACAAAGGGGTTGGTGTACCCCTAAACATGCACATAATTAAAATAACTATTAATACAGACAAATCTAGATAGATAGACAACTAAATACTACACCAACATGGTCCCGCATCAGTAACTTTGAGGACTTATCATTGTGGCTATCATTGTGGCAATCTTCTCCTGAAGTTTAGAAAAGAAAGCAGCTATGAATATTGATTGCTTTCAGACAAAAAGTGTAAACACAAATTTTTTTTCTTGACAATTATATTTGTTAATTGGACCTACCGTGGCCTTTTTGATGATGCTGTGTCGCAGAGCTCCTCACTGTATTTAGACAAATCTGAACTGACAGGGGCCTCATAATCAGATTCGTCATAGATGATATCCTCCGTCGTGCGCTCATACCGCAGTAGATGATTGGGGGTCTCGCAGTTGATATTGGTTATCCAAACGTTGATGGTATTATGGCCAACTGGACGGAGAAAAAGCATGTCGCTACGGCCCACATGCATCTTTCCAATCCAATCACGCCAACCAAATTTTAATACAAGATTTCCCGCCAAATCATACTCAATCTCGATAACATGTGAATAATTACCAAAATTTAGGGTCACTTCACCAGGCCTGTAGTGTCTTCCTTTTAGAAAATGCCAATGTTTGGGTATGGCCAATTGGTTTAAGGAACGATCATCTAGGATGATGTCCAATTGTTCTTCAATAGGGAACGTTAACATTGACATAGAGGCCCAGTTCATAGTGATTGTTGTGGGTGGACAGAGACTGCATAATATTAGTATTAACAAAGTGTATGTAAGTACATATAACTATGTTATATATTTTCAGAAAAAGTGTAAGTACATATAATGATGTTATAAATTTTTAGACTAGTATTTTCTATAATTTGATGTATCTTGGTATTTCATAAAATGAGGTGACACTTATTATATATTTGTTTAATCAACACTCATATTTAGTTTTATGAGTACATGACACTATGTTTGAAATACTTTTTAAAATGATAAAATAACATACTTATAATAAGGCCCCAGGCACATTCTAATCATTTTGAAGTGAATCAGAAAATGAACAGGAGCCTGGCTCCTATCCGCTAGTAACATCAAAAAAGTCAAACCTAAAACTGGAAATGCACACTACAAATTTTAGCACGGTCGTGTATGAATGCAAAACAATACTGAACTGAATTAGGATCAATCATAGGGATTGGTTAACTAAATTATCACTGACATCTATTTGTTTAAAAAATAGGTTAAGACAAGGTCAACAAACATCAACAACACACATTACAAAATAAGTTAAGCCAAGGATGAATTGAGGATGCAAATCTAGTCAATTGGAGGCTTTACCTCTAGCAGTGGCAGTGGTGACGATCATGGAAAGCTCTGGTTCCGGCTGCTGCTGTTGGCGCTGGCTACTGGCGCTGGCTACTGGCGCTAGCTCTGGTTCCGGCTGCTGTTGTTGGCGCTGGCTACTGCTAGCACCGGCGAGAGGAGGACCGGCTGGAGGAGAGGACCAACGACGGTGGTGGCTCCACGAACGGCGAGCTCCACGGAGGCGGCGAGCTCCACGAACGCCGACGAGCTCCAAAAACGGCAAGCTCCACGGCGGTGCTTCACGGCGGCGCTTCACGGCGACGCTTCACGGCGTCGGCGAGCAAGGAGATCGGCGGCGGCGAGCAAGGAGAACGCCGGAATCGCCAGACCCTAATAGCCGATTGCAATCACAGAGAGAAGGGGAAGAGTCGGGCTCGCTCGCGCGATATTAAGTTAACATTCGGTGTCGGTTGCTAAAAAAAACTGACAATAAAAACTTTGTGTCGGTTTGCAACAAACCACTGACACTAAAGGGAGGTGAAAATTTTCGCGGTTATTCGCACGAAAACACAACGGCGTCAGTTATTGTCACAAAACCGACGATAAAAAGTGAGCAAATTTCTGTCTCGCAGAAAACATTTAGTTGTCAGTTCCTCTCTTAAAAACCGACGATGTATGTCAATTTTTGGAGGCAATTTTTTCGCTAGAAATTTTGGATTTGGCAGTTACTTTTAGGTGTCGGCTGCTTATTAAGGAACCGACACTGAATAAAAGTGATACCCGTGTCTGGTCGCCCTTCACAGATTGATGTCGGCTTATTATAAACACCGACGCTGTATGATTTAGGTGTCAGTTTTTTATTACAACCGACACCAGCAAAAGTGGCGTTATAAGACATTTCTGTAGTAGTGCGAGTTTCAATAAAGGTAACTCGACTGATAGGGTAAAATACAAACCCAAATTTCAAACCATCGGTCGAGTTTGTCTTGGGGAAACTCGATCGACCAATGAAAGTTGTGTTTGGTCAGTAACCCCATCGATCGAGTTTTGTGAATACACAACTCGACCGAGGCACTCTTCAGAGAATTGATCCTAGTGGATCAGTCGAGATTGTAACTCGACCGATTGACTACATGTGATCAATTTTCTAAAGTGCATCAATAATGATTAGAACTTGGTTCTAAGTGTCCCAATCAATTTTATTCCTAATTAAAAGATAAAAATCCTTAGAGTTGCCAAAAAATAAATGTCACATTTTTTGGGAAATAACATTTATATTCCTAAAAAACTCTAGTAAATTCTCAAAAAATATTCCATCTTTGTCCCAACCATACAAAATATTGCATCAATCCCAACTCCAGAACTCAGAACATCACAAATGAATTCTTTTCAATTATCCTCAATAACCAAAATAATTCATATTATCTTCATATTTTTCTTTATCCTAGTTTCCATTCATAAACAATAATAAACCTATTAAAACCCTAGCCATTGTCTTATTATAACCAATACACATCAAATAACTCCAAAATTATATCTAAAATAATATAACCACGAAATTAAAAAATTGTAGAAAAGACCCTCTCCCTCTTACATGTTCACACAAGTGATATATGTAAATCACAATTGAAGAAAAAAATATTACTCTCAAAATATCAAGCCATTATTCATGTTATTATGAAATTTATAGTTATTTAATTGCGCTCTTCCCCTTATTGTCCATGTGTAACTATATAGGCTTAAAATAGTTTATTAAGGGTAAAATAAGGTAAATTTGGATTAGATGTAAAAAGATGATGGAATTGAATAAATAATATTTTAGATTTTGTTTAGTTAAAGATAATTTTTCTATGTGGAAGTTTTAGGGTATCACGAAGATCTTGTATGGTATGAAGTAGGTTGGAGATTGTATTCTAGAATCTATGACAAGTGACTTTCCTAGACACCTACTATCTATATCCCTAACTCAGGACCACCTAAGACTGCCCTAAAATTAATTTTGAGGAGTAGATGTTTCACAATGTGCTCAACATACTAGATTTATATTTTCACCTTAAATTGAGTTAGGTTCTTTAACCTATATTTGTTTCAGAGGACACATGGTCCATAAGTATGATTTCATAGTATAGATCCATGATCCCAATGTATTGTCCAATACTGGATGTATTCTATAATATTATGTTATAGACAAAGGTCCAAAGTTAGGATATTGATATATATATATATATATATATATATATATATATATATATATTGTGTGTATACTTTTTACAGTATAAATAGTTATAGCTTGTTAGTGTAGTCATCATATATTCTGATCTCATAACTTGTTGAGCAAGGGATGTTGGTTTTTCTTATATTTATAACTAGAAATAATATTAATTCATTTTTTTGAAGTCCAAATAATCCTTTATTCTACATTTCAGAAATTATTCTTGTATATAAACTAGTCTTTCTTCATACTAAAAAGATCACTTATATTGTTTTTATGGTCTTTCTTATTTTCTACTAATTTTATTTTTTAGAAAAATAGTAAATAAATTAGAAGTTGCTATTTTTTGGTTTTATCAAATAATTGGTTGAGTGGAGATGTGTTGTGTCACCTAGATCATATATTTGAATGGGCGGCAGCAAGATCTACTAACACTTGGCTAATGGTCTTTGGGACATGTTCAGGCATGTATGAGCCACATCATAGTGATATAACTTCCTTCACCCTCACATATATAACCCAAGAAGAAATAGATGTAGGGTATAACTCTTTACTCAATCTTTTTTTAACTAAAAGCAGAAGCTAGCACATGTTTATAAAAGGGTTCCTAGCCTAGGTGACCTATGCTTAAGGGTCAACTTCCTCTAGAATGTGTTGTTGGTGTGGGTGGTGACAAGATTGATAGAGGTAGTTTGGAATGGATTTGGGTTCTCGAGACAGTAAATGTAAGATATATACATGGGAAATAGGCAAAGGTGATTGGGGATTACTTAGGGGATAGAATGTCTACAGGAAGGACTTTTCAACTGGGTATGGTTGGAAAAGGGTGAAATTGGGGTGGTATGTTCGATGTGAAATTGGATCTCGCGCATGATGAGAAAAGAATGGAAAGGATACGAGGACAATGGGAAGGGTGTAAGCAATATTCAATGGGTTTTATAAGAGAAAGGAATAAGTAATCAGCCTCTTCATCAATATTTACTCGGTAAAGGGATAGATATAAGTGGGGTGGTGAGGTGGTCAATTAGGTTCCCATTATCCCTGAAGTAGGGGTTTGTTGAAACCTCCATGATGAGATGTGGAAGATATGGTCAGGACCTCATGATAGATGTAGATGATCATGAATGACGAGGTGGTGAGGTATAGTGGCTCATGGAACTGAGATTTAAGAGTTTGGATATAGCTTTTGATCATTTTATCAGGATCATAGGTATTTTGGGGATGACTATGCAATGCACAATGAACGTCACGGGTCATTTTGTTATTTAGAGGCTTCAAATATTGTAGATTAGGGAAGTTGATATATTAATGGAGATTCAATGATAACCTAAAATGGGTGCAACTCATTTTTTATTGCTTTAGGGGTTTTGGGGATATTCAAGCCTTTTTGTCCCGTTATAATATCTCCAGCTAGAAAACTCCATTTTCCATGGAAATGTTAGATCTATGAATAGGTTTTATGCTCTATTTATTGAAAATTTTGGTTGGTAAATTCATACGGATAATTGGCCATATAGTAACTGAGTTTAGAGTCATGAATGCATTTATGAATAATATCCATATAAATAATGGTTTTAAATGGATAGTGTTAATTTTGTTTGAATATTCATAAGATAAAATTATCAAGTCAATATACCAAAAATAAAAATAGGTTTTCAAATATCTAATATCTTAATAAAGAATAAAGAAACCAAATGCAATACTCTATTCATAGCATGGGAGGTGGTATAGGGTTGTGTATTGATAAAGAGTCGCTTGCACATGCAGACAAAGAGAGAGAGAGAGAGAGAGAGAGAGAGAGGCAAGTTAAAATAAATGAATCTATTTAAATCTTTGGGTGAGTGTGTTCTTGCATTACACATTGCATGGAGGAGGGAATACATGAATCATTCTTTTTTCATACAAAGTTGGGTGGGAAAAAGGTTGTGTTGTTTTTTCAGCCACATTGGGATAAAAATTAGTTTAAGAAGAAGAAAACTTAGATCAATAGATTCTTGGACAAGCATGTTAATAACCATATACCATATAGAAACCAGAACATTATACCACACTCATAGTTTATAGGAGGTTTCTTGTATTGTGTTCCATGTCGTTCTAACAATTGGGGCTTAGTTGTAGAGAAATCGAATGTATATGTGTTCTTAGTTTATGAATAGGAATATCTTAAGGGAATAACATCATCAACCATGTGCACCCAGAGCACATAAGTGATTTCTTTTGGGTAGGATCCTTGGGATTGAATGTAGTTTATTGTAGACCACATGGAAATAAAAACCATAGACTATTAGACACACACAGTTGATAGAATATTTCCTTGTATTGTGTTTCATGTCTTTCTAACAAATGAGTCTTAGTGAGGAAAATTTTGTGTTTCTCGTTCATGAAACATATTATTCTGGTAGAATAGTTCATTCAAGACACAAATGTATTGAAGCATTGGTTTCTCTTAGCCCAGTCATCAAGGACAATTTTATTAGCTAAATTTTATAACTTGTTCCTATTATGGATATCTTTTTGTTCTATTGGGTCTACATACATAGACGCCATCATCATGTAGTTTTTGTATTATTCAAATGAACCAATTTCAGAATTTGATCATATCAATCAAACAATCTATATGGAAAAAAATTATAATCATCCATGTCAATAATGTCTATATAGTGTTTTCAGCATTATGTATGGATCCAAATGAACATCTGAATGGGGTATACAACCACCAAGTGTGATGATAGGCTCCTTTTACTAGACAAACCGGAAGACCATCTCATTATGCTTCTAATTTGTCACTATTCTGACAAAGTGGTTGGTTTGTATAAGGTATGTCCTATTTTAGAACCATATATGGATTGATAACTTCCTCTATATTTCTTCAAGATAGCTTGATCATCCAAGCTGCTATTGACAGGACCTTGTTGAGGGAAAAATTAATAATCTCAGGATAATATATACTATTAGGATAAAAATCATACTATATAACTAGGTTAGATTTGGCTATAGTCAATACATGTCGTATTTGTATAGAGATAGGTAAGAAGCATGCATTATACAACAGAAACAATAGAAGAAGACAAACTCTCAATTTTCACATTTCAACTTGATAAAGAATAAGTGTTTGAAGATAAGGAATAGTATATCTAGGAGTGAGTAGGAGTTTCAAAGTTGGGACAAATTTTCTAAGCAGTGACCTTCATATGCAAAACTTTTCTTCCTAGTTCTTACTTTTCTAATATTGGTCTTATGAAAGTTGTCTATAGTTCATGTGATGTACATTAAAATGATTTGAGGTTAATTCTCCCATCAATTCAAGTATTGCAGAATTTTTGATACATTACATTTCTGATGACCAATATATGTATTTTTCTTATTTATATCGATCTTAATTCCTTCCCTTTATTATTGGAAAATTTTTTGGGCGTAGTAGGTAAAGTGATATTCATTTAGAGGTAGAATTATACCCATACAATTATACTTTTATTACTAGTATCTTACCATGAGAGACTTGCATTGTTGTGATATTACCTAGGATAAGGCAAATCGGGTTGATAGTTTAATCTAGAAACAAACTAGCTAAAACATTGATTACATGGTAAAAGAGAGAGAAGCATCAATAACTTGGTTGAGGTTACATACTTGACTAGATAATTCCAAAGATAATTCAATGACACAATAATAATTTTAAATTAATATAGCATTTTATGTTTATGATGACTTTAATTTTATGGCCATAATTTTTTCATTGTGATTATTTTATTAGTGAGTACGATCATACAGAAAACTCTATGGAATACTACTTAGTGCACATCCACATATAAGTATAGTGTATTTTGATAATTTTTAAGACAAGTTTAGATTTATTATAGATGATTAGATGGTAACATGGATAAATAAGGGTAGGTTGGTCAGGTGCCAAGGGGGAGCATGCCTTCCCAAGGGGGCCAAGTCCAAATACCCTATAAGACCTCATGTGCCACCCATGACTTGACTAGTGGGAGGTGCTACTAGGTTGGTGTCATGTCCCACCATTTTCGCCTTGGTGCAAGCAATATGAGGCTCTCGACTTAATAGAATATGAAAAAAAATTGAATGGGTAGAGTCATTGTGTCTAATCTAAAATTATCTATCACTCGCATTAATGAGTGCATTATAAGTGGAACAAGGTGAGATCATGATCCTTGTACAGCCCTTCATCGTGTTGCTCTCCTTGATTTTAAGATTTCTTCTTTTATATAAATACAATAGTGTCCACACTTGCTTTATATGATGTGTTTATGCCATGGTTAAATTTTGGTGTAATGAAATTTTTAGAATGTTGTCCTTAGATAAAACCGGTAGCATCATTTGAAGGGAGAGATAGATAATGTGGCTTCGATTGTTGGGAGAAACCAATGCAGTGGAATTGATGTGTGTGATCTCCATCGTGGGTTAGCAAATAGAAATCTCAGGTTGGCTTGCATTGAATACTCTTAAGCTATTCGACGTGGATCAAGTCACATCGTATTGAGTGTTGCACGTGAGTCGATGTGATCGTGGTTAGTTTGCTTCGATAGTTGTGGGTGGTTGACTGAAACCTGAGCTAGATTGATATGACCCATTTTGGGTCAATGCATGCCAATGAGTGGTCCATGCATGTTGTTTTGGGGTTGATGCAGTGGGGTTTTAAGTCATTGCAACCATGGTTTGGGCCATTGCGAGCCTTAGGAGGCCATTGTGAGCTATTAAGTGGCTGAAATATTACATTTTGGGATGTTTTGTAATGTTCATTCAATATATAGAACCATAGACTTTGTTAGAACCTCTATTTGTTCATCATGGAGCTAGAGGATCTATTCTTGAGCTACAAGAAAGCAATTTTGGTGGAAAACATCTTGCATGTTGGTGATTTTGCATATGTTTGTCAAGATGTAGGCTTGAAATCGCATTCATAATCTAGTAGAAATTTAATTCAATGTTTTATTTCTCTCCACATATTTTCTTGTGTATTCATTTGTCTCTCCCCTCTTGTTGAGGTTATTGGAAACCTATGGTGGAAATCAGGATCTTCTTCCTCAAATCTCCTCTTTTCTTCTTCCTTGGCCTATTGGAGATAGCTCATGCAAGGTCATAGTTTTTTAGCATGAAAGGTGGATCTTTAGAGATAAGATTTTGTGATTCGTCTGGATGGACTCATTGTTGTGATCTGGGTCATGTTCAATCTTCTTTGGTAATAATTTCTAACTACAGTCATCTAATATCACCTAAATTCATGATATATGGTGGGATTTTGTGGTGGTTTTGGATAAAATATTGGGAATTACAAAGTCTCCTTCTCTATTGTAATGAAAAATGTGGTATATGGACTTCCTTATAGCTGAAAATTATGATCTTTACGTGCATCTTGTCCTCAATTGCCAATTGTAACACTTTCTACAACTTTTAGCATATTGACTTCATACCATACAATGTTTGTGTGAAAGCTTTAGAATTTTTGTTGACATGATGATACTATAGTAGGTATTTGATTTGAGTATGTTTCTTTTTGTATTGTGTATGCCCGAAAAGTGGAAACTTTGTATATGGATGTGAATGAATTAAATTAGAATTGTGTCATATCTAATTCTTAAATGATGTGTTTTTTAGTAGGATGGTCCAAATTTTATCTTATTTTACGTATAAGATGAGTGATTGATTAATTAATTGGTGAAATGGTAATTTTTTAGTTTCCATTTGTTCCCTATAACTTCCCTATTCTCTGGAAGCCAACGGAGTAAGTTTTGAATTATTGTAATAGTCCATGGATCATGAAGAGATATCCATGATCATATTATTGAACATGTGTTGATTATTGAAAATCCAAATGAGATATGCTCCCACTGGCATCCTAAATCCACTTATGTTTGTCAGTACGGTTGAATTTGTGGCTCATGTTTCTTGTCTGATAGTCCTAAAAATGTGATTGAAGATATGTGAATCTAATATGATGTATGTGATATGGAGGTGTTGAGACCTGAGTGCCCAAGATATACCTATTGTTTTATGTAGGTTACAGCCTGATGAGCCCCTACTTTTTATACTTGCACCAACTAAAGCATGGTAGGATCTTACTGGCACTAGATAATCCTAACATCCTAGTGCTAAGGGATTTTATAGTCATTAACCATTTGTTTCAAAGGTAAATTCCAAACTACCCAAGACGTAATCATAAAAAATCTAATCAATCCATGTAGCTAGTTTTTTTAAACCTTTGTATAGTTCTGATTTTAGTGATCTATCATGCCCTATGTATGTCACCTTCAATTCTAAAATTTCTGAAATCAATGCACAAAGTAGATCTTGCATACTTTGCTTACCATACATACATTTTGTCTCTCACTAGGACTTTGGTCTCAGTCTTTGTGGTATATCACCTTATAGGTTCTCAACATCTTCTTAGGAGTTTTCTATTGAGGAGTCTTCCTCCTTAAAGGTGGCAGTGAGCACAAGGTGGGGGATCTTCTGTATGGTGGTGCATAGAGTCAGTCATGTACATTCAGGTCCCAGGTAGAGTGTTTTATGTAACGATGTACTATGACTCAGTTTCTATTGCACGCCTTATATATGATGCATGTGTTTTAAATATTAAACAAGGATGTCTTGGGATAAGCAAGTTGTGGCTTTGATTACTTGATGGATAATGTACATTTACCTACTCATATATGAAAGTGATGGGCCATTATCTATGCTTTTGTCTGTGAATCTTGTTGATAATTTTTAAATGGCCTCAAGCATGCATACTTTGTTGGATGATGTTAGTTAAATATAGTTGGGTTTGGGATTTTGTCTTTCTTTGAGATATTGCATCTCAAGTTGAGTGTGTGCTTGGCTTTCATTCCAGGATCGGGTGCCACAACTAATATGGTGAATACTTCTTGAAAGTTTATTTCACTAATATTCCATTAGTATAGTTTCATTGCTATCTTAGATGTCTAAACAATTATGATTAAGTTGCAACAACTAATTTCTTAAAAATTTAGCCTTCATATACTACAATATTAAGTAATTCATTTGTAGCTATTGTATTTGGGTGCATTAAATTTTTGACCATACTCCATCTCTATCTTCATTTAACACCCAAATGTCAACTACAAGGCTTTCTAAATATTTATTTTATAGGGTTGATGTGATACTAAAAAATGCAATGTGAGAGTAGATGGCTCCTAACGTGAAACAATGACAAAAAAATCTAACACGAAATCATTCTAAGAATAATTTAAGCATTGTATTAAGGATGTTATTGGTTTGATAAAAAAACTTATAGATCTGAGCTTCACCGTTATTTTTGTACCAATGAGATCTAATGTTGTAGGATCATAATTGTAAGGTTGGTCTACAAATTTTCTCTTCGTACAAGATTGAATGCATGTTTAGATGAAACATCAAATAATAAAACAAAGATGTCATTATGCTTAATCCCTTTCTTTGATGGGTTTATAAGTTTAATCAAAATCGTTATGTTAAAAACTTTTTTCTCAACATGACCTCACTAAGAGATCACTCTAATCAAATGTGGGTTTGATTATTTGAAGTTGATAACTGCCTCCATAGGTGATTTGAGCTATAGAGTATGTCAAGTTTCTCCACATGTTTAAATATTTTAGGTTTCTATCCATATCTCTCTTTATGATTATCCTAATGTAGCACCATAATTTTTCTTCATCTGATCGAACTCCAATCCGAAAGGTTGATATCTAGTTTTGTCGCATGCAATGCACCTTTTAAGATTTGTTTTATTTAAATATAATGAAGAAGATTTTATGATAGATAACTTTAAGACTATTCTTCCTCTTTATTAGATAGTTTTGTGATAACATAAATTTGTCGTTTGGAAGAATGAGGGCACTAAATGTGGAACAAAAAAGTGTAAATGAATAGATTTTGTAGATAAAATACACTTTTGCTTGGGAAAAAGTGAAGCATTGATATTTGGGTGGATATTTTAGTTAGAGTTCAATGTGCTATAAAGATTGTATGTCAGTGAGTATGTGTACAATGTTTTGTCCATTTCAGTCCCTAAGAAGACTCTTCAAATGATCATAAGCCACTTTTATAATTCATGTAGACAGTGGAAAAATTGGGAGCAATCAAAATATGACACACTGTCAGACGTACACAAAATTTCATACAAAAAGGGAGGAATGACATTAATGGATGAAATGTGATGTAACAAGCATCTACCTCAAAAACATTCTAAAGCACTCGCCAAAACAAAAATGTTTGTGCGGTGCTCTTCACCAATAAGTGAGAATCGAGGTCAAGCTCAACATGGGATGAAACACATGCCAAGCCTATTAGAGGGTTCCTTTGTCATGCAAAATAGAAACATGATTTTATTATGCTTCTCGTTGGTCATTAGTCAACCATATTTATTGGTTCATAGCTGGGGACATCCTATTTTGAGCCATATAGAAGGACTACTAAGACCTCTCTAGAATTTCTTCAAGATGAGAATGACCACCAAACTAGAGCTAAAGATCAATGAGATCTTGACTCCATGTTAGAATTTAGTATTGGGGCAAGTGAACCAATAGTTCATAGAAGATGGCATGGAGAGATCATATAGTGGTTGTAACTCATCTCGAGAAGAAGTGTTGATAATGTTTGTTAGGTCCACAAGCACAACGAGGGGTGTTAAATTGTCAATCATTTTTCATATCAAAGTCTCCCTCTTATGTGAAACATAGGATGTGGAATAAGGGTTTGTCAAATTTCAATAATTTATTTCTTTTCACCAAGGGGGCATCTAAATGGGATTTTCAATTTGATGGTCCAGATGGATTCAAATTTTGTAAGTGAATGTTGCTTGGAATATATGTGAAATCTATAAATATGGCGTGGTGTATCCAAGTCTTGTGGCATAATGTTATCACATGGGATGGAAAATGGGAGGTAGACCCAACCGCAATGACTATAGTTGAGTGTCATGCGTACTTATGGTTTCAATTTAGGTTATGTGCATGAATGTTTGTTGCTTTCGGGGTCAAATGATGCATTAGGTGGCATGTGAACTATATAATCCTCAGCCACTTCTTGGAGGGGTCCACAAAGATTCATGTTTCATCAATTTTATTATTTAAGATCTGAGGAGGAAGATGGATGGAAGACTTTTAAACATGCGTCAAACACATACCAAAGGAGATGAACAAGTTGGTGTCTTCAATAGAAGCATAGACCACATCCTAGTGGCATAGATTTGGGAACTAGGGTCAATTTTCTAATGTTGGAGAATTTAGGGCTCTTATTAGATCTAAAACATATGGTCTACCAAACATTTAAAATGTGTGGTCAATGTGACATCATGCAAGAGTTGATGGTTTGTGGAGCTTTACAAAGAGAACTTTACAAGAGAGGTGATTAGTGTATACGTCTTTATGTTTCCAAAGATCGGGGTTTGATGAATATTTCTTTATCTAAATAAGTATTATAAGTGTGATAGGTTTATGCCCTAATATAGTAATGGCACATTGTTCAACTAGTCTACAATTTGAGTAATGTCACATTGTTCAACTAGTCTACAATTTGTTGTCATGTTTCTTTCATAATTCGGTCATCATATTTCGTTATTCTACAATCCACCCATCATATAAATCAAATAACTTGAAAATGTAAATCTAAGTATTTCTCTTAGTTATGACACTTATGAAGCATTCAGAGCGCTTTCAAGTGGGGAGTGTTATGCCTCTTAGCTTCTCCCAAAAATGGACCTTTTCCAAATCATTTAAGGTGCTCATTGTTCGATGATATAAAAATAAAGTTGTTCAACATATTGAAGAGTGATAAAAACTATGGCCAAGGAACTCGTTGTATATTGTTTGTATGATATAGTAACCTCTTGGATTTTGATATAATAGGTTCTTAGTTTGGTAATTTATCCCCCACAAGGGGTCCATATGATATTTGATAAACCAAATAGCATAATAACCAAGTGAATTTGTTAAATTCTGTAAAAGGGTGGCAAGAATATATAAAAAGTAAATAACCAACAAAGAAGATTTATATAGATTTTCACGAAACGTAAAATTGATAAGATAAGGCTTATTGTTTAAGTTGTGAAATGAAGAGGTGTTCTATAATGATATCAAATGTGTAGTCATTCATCATCATTCACAACTATTTGGAACAAGAATACTGGTGTATTTGCATTTTCAGTTGTGCAAGCTCTGAGGTTGAAAAGTAAGAGCACATATGACCACTAAATGACATGCTTAAGTGATTACAGGAGGTCATATCTTTGTGATAGTGACAAGCGTGAGGGGGCTAGATGGGGAGTCTGGTGAAGCAGGCTGAGCAAAAAAAATTAGAACGAAAAAGCACAACGGAGGGGATTCCGCTTTATCACACACGAAGAAAGTTGTTATTTCACTCCCTTGTATACCACGGAGTTTAAACAGATGTACTTTGACTAGCAAACCACAGGATTGTCACCTAGACTATGGGCATGTTTGATTAGCAGGATATGATTAGATTTAGATAAATGCAGGATTCACAGGATCCCAGGTTTTGTAAATTTCTGATTTTGAAAAGTCCAGCAAATAAAAGTTTTAAGTTTGGTTTAACTATATTCGACTTAAGCAAAGAAAGTCTTAAGTTTGATTTAACTATATTCGACTTACTACCCAGCTTTGAGTCCCATCGCGGGAGAAATCTCAGACTAGGTATTCTGCGCACACCGGCCGTGGGGAAAAAACACCCTCGGCGCGCTGGATGACAGCGCCCAGTCGTTTTGAGATGGACAATGCTATCCAGCATTAATGCAGTCCAAAAAGGTGCAACATAATTACAATTTCTACCGTCCTGCTAACCAAACCTAATATTCTTGTTGCTGGATGACGAAGTACAATCCACTCATGCTGTTTGCAGCAAAACAAACATGCCCTATGTTTCTCACATCATATATTCGACTATTTTACTTCAATATGTCTCTTTGTTGTATTCGCCTTCTAAGATGACAGCCAGGACCGCATTATTAGGATACTGGCGGAGGTGCCATATATTAATATAGCTTTGTGGCCATGGCACTTTCCGCTTCAGTTAACCTGCATGATTATACTTGGTGAATCATCACTAGGCATGGCAAAATTCTCCATCCGAACCGAACCCAACCCGAACTGAACCGAACCCAACCGAAAAATGTGGTTTTCGGAGCTATTTTCGGGTTTCGGTTCGGTTCGGGTGACAAACCAAAAGCCCTTAGTTTTTTTCGGTTCGTGAAGAAATAGTACAATAGTCTCCATCTACAAGAAAAAAGGTGACGTTCAGAGCTGTACAAACTACAAAGGTATCAAGCTTATGAGTCACGCGATGAAGCTTTGGGAGAGGATTATTGAGCAAAGGTTAAGATCTATAACGCAGGTATCAAACAACCAATTTGGTTTCATGCCTGGAAGATCAACAACATATGTTATTTTTCTAATAAGGAGGCTTATGGAGAAGTATAGACAAAGCAAAAGAGATCTTCATATGGTGTTTATCGATCTATAAAAGGCTTATGATCGAGTACCCAGAGAAGTGTTATGGATGGTTTTGAAGAAAAAGGGTGTGTCAATCCAATTCATTGACTTGATCAAATACATGTATGATAGCTCTATTGCAAGTATCAAGACGTCTGGAGTATAGACGCCAACTTTTCCTATCACAGTTGGGGTACACTAAGGATCCACACTCAGCCCATATCTATTCGTTCTTGTTACAGATGAGTTGACAAAGAATGTTTAGGATGATATTCCTTGGTGTATGTTATTTGTTGATGATATTATTTTGATTGACGAAACTAAAGATGGATTGAATGCTAAAGTTGAACGTTGGAGAAAGGCATTAGAATCAAATGGTTTGATGATTAGCAGGAGCAAAACTGGGTATATGCATTGCAATTTCAGTCAATCTCGCATTGTGAATGATGGAGCCAAATTGGACGGTGTAGATATACCAAAATGTGATAAATTCTGTTACTTGGATTCTATTATTCAAATAGACATGGATGTCCAAAATGATGTTTGTCACTGGATCACTGTAGGATGGTTGAAATGGAGGAGTGCAATTCGAGTATTATGCGATCGAAAGATCCCTCTCAAGTTAAAAAGTGAGTTTTATATATCAGCTATACGACCAACTATGCTCTATGGGAGTGAAAGTTGGGCGGTGAAGAAACAAGGTATCAACAAGATGAACGTGGCTGAAATGTGTATGTTGAGATGGATGTGTGGGAAGACAAGAAAAGATCGCTTGAGAAATGACTATATCAGGAATAAAGTTGGGGTGGCGAGCATTGAGGACAAGTTGTGCGAGGGCCGACTCAGATGGTATGGACATATGCAACACAGACCAACTAGTGCACATGTACGAAGCAATGCTATTGAGCCAAACACTGTAAATAGAAGAAGATGAAGGCATAAATTAACATGGAATGAGTTTATAAAAAGAGATTTTGAATCTCTAGAATATGGCCCATGATAGAACTGAATGGAAACGCAGGATCCATGTAGCCGACCCCAACATATTTGAGACTGAGACTTAGATGATGATGATGATGATGATGATGAAATTTAATTGATGTATCCGACAACCATGGTATTTCTATCATTATGTAGAACAAGCAGCAATGCAAAAAACGCTACAGTTTGAGATTAAGTATCATTGTAATACAATGCATAACATGCTCTAGCAAGATAAAATAGTCACTTCATTATCTATACAATCAAAACAACCATCATATAAATTCTCTCGGACTATCCCTCAAGAACTAGGCCCGTCGAACCACCATGCTTAGGCATGAACTCACGTTTTCCTTTTTCATTTTATTTTGTTTACCGTACCAGCTTACTGAAGCAGCTTCAAAGGGCCATATCCGCATCGTCCTACTTACCTAATTCAAGATTTATCAATAGCATAAGTCTGAATCTCGTCCATTAGAGCAGAATTTAATACCTTTTCCCTTTCGGCCAGATTCTGTCTGACGTGGTTCATGATACACAATCCCAATGGTGGCAAACAAGAGATGCCTTTGGTAGATGTTTAGACCTAAATGAGTGGTTGGATTGGGTTTGAACTGAGCCATTACATGTGTGGCTCTCACCAGTGCGGGTCAAAATAACGGAGTTTTGAATGCTTTGATTGAAAACATACTCTAAATCAACCACGCAGGTTGCAAATTGACCCATATGTGTTAAACAAAACACGTTGCTAGTTACTGCTCATAATGTGAAAAAAGATGGTTTGCTACTAATGTTGTTAACTCAAATATAGCGAGAGAGAAAAAAGCAGCCAACTACCGTCTCATGTCAAGAAAATGGACTTGCTATTGATTTGCTTTGACATAAAGCTAAAAAAATGCAGAAGCTGACTGCTACATTTCGATTAAAATGGGGTACATAAACGATATATGATATAACAGTTATAATTAGCATAGAATACCACCAAAAAGGCAATATCGGTCTTTGGTTGTTTGTCTTCAATTTACTATAAAATCCAATGGGATTGCTGTTTACTTCTATTCCATGATCTATAATGGGAACATGTCTATCACAGAAAGAGAACGAGTGAGACGCTCTCATTTCATTCCCTCCACTTGGCTGATAATGAGGAAACGAACTCTACCTTTTATCGATTGGATTGGTTCAACATCTCCACAGGACGTCCTACCAGTTGGCGAAAGGACTGCTTTTGCTAGTCGGATAGCTACTATACAATACAAAACGTAAATTACATATTCACTTCAATTGAAAGTAAGTCATTATATATATCACGAATGTGTCATTTCTTAACAAGCATACATGTAATACCAATATTAATTTATAAACTTTAGTTAACTTCGTCATTCGACCTGCTAAATAAACGGACGGATAAGGATTTCGGTGATTTAAGATGTGTGGCAACTTTCACCACTTAGACCTAACAAGCGTCTATAAATGCCATATGTTGATCATTAACAATGATGAACAAAGTAAGAAATGTGGCCCTTGCGGAGATAATGAAATGAGAGGGAGTATAAACTAGAACGTCCAAGCACCTAAGACAACTCATATTACCCAACAGTAGTACTGTACTTTCTCTGTAGATATACAATGTATTCACACAGTTTCGGTTACTTAGGTTGGCGAGATTTAGCCATACAATGACAGCCTCAAGAAAGTAAGATTTAGCTAAGTGACTTCCATGTAGTAAACAGTCGGAAATAAGTAGTGCACAAGATCATACACAGCCAACAAAACTTTCACCTCTAAAAGAAGCATTAAAATTATTCGTCCTACAGACGGATAAACTCAACTTATTGCACTTTAACGTTAAAAACTGTTTAGCAGCAGCTAGTACCAATAATACTAACACCTAAATTGGAAGTTTGTGTCCACTTCAACATCCCAAAGCCCAAATCTAAAAAAGCAAAATCAGTACCCACCCATTTATCCGGACAAGTAATCAGAGATCCTGCCATAAACCTACGCACTGTGCAACTGGACTTGTACGCCTTGAACGGACAAAGGGTTAGAGATCATAACTGAAGATGAGAGATGCAGTTATATTTTCAACTAAGGCTGCTTCCAGTAGAGCGAAAGCAGTTAGAACATGTCCCGAAAACGTCCTTTTTGCATCTGAAGCCCCAAAAAGAGGGTAAGATATGCAGAATCAAAATCTATCTGTAATCATAAGAGACAGCTGTGTAGTGAATGTACATATGGTGTATATTTTGATATATTAAACGCAAACATTGGTGTGTATCAGATACATAAAATCAATAAGTTTCAGCTCCATATCACTAGGAATTTCAAGAATGGTGTGCCTCATAAAATGGCAAACAGCATTGGAATTCAAATGGGCTTCAGTGATTTTGAACAAGAATATAGAACACTCACGTAAGACAAGGAATGGCACCATGTGTGTATCTAATGAACATGTGATAGGGTCAACAGAAACAGTATCAAAGCTCGAACCCCAAGTGGATTGGCAGGTCCCAAGGTGGAGCTCTACAAATTAGGGAGAACGTAAGAGGAGAACTTGTTAGACATTCATAGGGTCGGCAGAAACAGTACCAGAGCTAAAAAAACCTGCAGATGAACTAATGATTCACTGCTTGTTCAGTCATTTGAGTGATCTAGATTCATGCAAACTGATGTAAGTGGCAGATCACAAGCTGGAGCTCTAGAAAATAGGTAACAAGGTGGAGCTCTAGAAGGCTATGGCAATGAAAGCAGAGTTGTGTGGTTTGATGATAACCCAGTCTGAGAGCATGGGTAAGTCATTTTCTCGCTCTAATGGGGTTAGAGGCTTTTTATTGGATGGGTATTTTTTAAATTGATTTTGAGCAGTTCGCCACTCAGGCAAACCATCAAAAAGGTATACTCTCTGCTGCTAAAATCTTGCACAGCAGCGCCTAGTCTACCTTTTCCCCTCTCGACAGGAGTTACACATGCAATATAGAATTCAGGAATATCTCAAGTACAAAAAACATAAATGAAAGATTAAAAACTATGGGTGGTGGTCCAGCCAAAACCCATTAGAACAATTAATTTCTACACAATCATTGGGTGGTGCATCTGGTCAAGCATGCACAACTTCTAGCAGCACCTCTGGAAAATATAAGGGTGCTTCTGTAAGAAGTTTATTTTTAAATAACTTCATACTAACATGTCAGAAAGATTCTTTTCTAGTTTATAGCTGTGAGAAATAAGATTGTATTGAATTGAATGGGATTAGATGAGAACAAGACTGGACACCCCTGTCCTATATATAGGAGCAAGGGAGAAACCCTGAAACTTGTGTCCCAAGTAATCTAAACGGGCCGAGACACTAAAGGCCCACTAACTAATTAACCTATTAACTAAATAGGCTATTATAGACTCTCTAACACTCCCCCTCAAGCTGGAGCATAGGTGAAACACATGTCCAAAGCTTGGAGGTTACAAGACTCGATAAAACAAAAGATAAAAGATAAATATCACTCCCATACAAAAGATGTTACTTCCTCTTAATCAATACTCCCCCTGAATCATATAGTGATGATGACTATGCAAGCTGAAAATACTCGAGCTTTGAAGAATATCTTTCTTTGAAGTGCATCTGAAGAGCATCTGAAGAATGGACCTGATACTACAGTAGTAATTTGCCAATTGGAGCAGACGATCATCCATACCACGACCACGGAAACTTCACTGAAATACGTACTTAACGCGGCACAAACACGGATCTCTCAATGTAGTAGTAGTGGTGTCTTCAAAGCGTCTGAGAAGACGTGCATAACGTGACATGAATATGAACAGACGATATGCTGGTGATACGATGCAGGTACCATAACTCTGTAGCGTGAACCTTGGGGGCTTGACAGGAAAGGAGATATCATCCATCAAGGAAAGTCCCAAGAAGATCAACAACAGGTGATGTTGAAACAGCAGATGCAGCTCGGAGAAGCAGCTCGGTGAAGATATACTTTGAGCTTCTGAAAATATGAAGAAGCAATCATCTGTCTCATATGAATGCAGCTGAAGAAATACACCATCAACACATGACGTACATAATGAATGCGGTACGAACACGGATACGGTGTCGACGCTGAATGAAGCTGGCTGGAGGTGGAGAACAGACGTGCTGAAGAACGTGAAGCTCCATGAAGATAATAGCTTAGTAACCTGAATACATATATCATCATCTCATCTCATACTCTCTCTCACACACACATTCTCTCTCATACTCTCTCATGCTGGCTCTCTCTTCTCATCTCTTCCTCTCCTCTCTATCCCCCCCCCCCCGCACACCAAATACGACAAGAGTGAGTGTTTGGTGTGGAGAAATGGATACATGCCCCCCTGCACTGTGGAAAGGGATACACACAAGATATGGGTGGGTGGGAAAGGAATTGGTGGATTTGAGAGGATTTTGGGATATAGAGATGTGTAATATGTGGAGAATGAAACCAATAACCGGAGAGATAAATGCTAAATGGGTCAATGTAAGATCCGGGGTAGAAAATTAAATGGATCTAATCCTGACCCGAAAAGGGATTTCTTAGGCCCGTTAGGGCAACAAGTCCGGGGGTGCAGGGGCGGAGCCCTGCGAAAAATCCGATTAGGCTAAAACTTGGATTCGATTAGCAAAGATATGACCGATTAAGGATCTGAATAGAGATAGGCATCTTATATATGGGGGCAGTAATAGGGTTGTTTGGTAGCGGTGGAGAGTGATGGGTGATCGTCGGCGGTAGGGATAGCTGGTGGCGTTGGGGCAGCAACGACGAGATGGAGAGCAGCATTGAGCAGTGGTCAGAGGCATGGATGACGACGGCGGCAGCTGAAGGGTGTGATCGTCAGCTGGGAATACGGTTGTTGGATAATGGGGCAGCAACCCTACAGCGGACGGACACAGAATATGACGAAGATTGTGTCGCTCGATCTGATGTAGCACTCGGCCGCAACAAAGGAGATGATAGTGGTCTCTGCACGGCTCCGGAGATATTGCATGCCATGAGGCTGCATGCGGAGTCAAGTGTGAAGCCTCTCCATGAGCGGCGGCGAAGGCAGGTGTTGAGGACGACAGCGGGATGCGGCAGTAGAGACAATGGCTGTTGTGATTTGCAGCGGTGGTGCTGCTTGCTGTTGGTCGCGGTTGATTGCTGCTGGATACGACGGCAGAGACGGATGGCTACGGCAACGTGGATTGCTGCTGTTGGCGGCCACATTGGTTGCCGACGGCAGCGTGATGTTGTTGCAGCGACAGCGTGATGTGGCAGAGGTGACGATGGCGTTGAATACATGAAGGCCGGAAAGGAGATCACCGGCGGTCAGCTTTGGATTTGGAAAACATAGATTGCATGTTGGGAATTAGCGCCGACATACAAATCTATGTGAAAATGGGAGAAATAGGGCCATGGAGGCCGGAAGTGCCTAGCGGTCAGCCGGCCTATGCCATGGCGACAGCCGCCCACATGCGAGGAGAGCCCGCGGTTGCTCTCTCGAAGAGAGGCGGTGGCTACATCTAGGGCTATTGTGGGCGCCGGCTAGGAGAGGGAAGGGAGGACGGCTGCTAGGTTTTCCTCAGGAGCGAACGTGCTCTGATACCATGTGAGAAATGAGATTGTATTGAATTGAATGGGATTAGATGAGTACAAAACTGGACACCCCTGTCCTATATATAGGAGCAAGGGAGAAACCCTAAGACTTGTGTCCCAAGTAATCTAAACGGGCTGAGACACTAAAGGCCAACTAACTAATTAACCTATTAACTAAATAGGCTAATATAGACTCTCTAACAATAGCAACTTTCTTTCAGAGTAGAGGCTCACCGAAATATTGATCACAATACACATGTCGTTAAATGGAAGTCCAAAAAAGTTGTCTCACGACTAAGGACATTGTGTGGCGTCCAACCCCAATCAGTTCCTATTACAGTTGGGGTACACCAAGGATCCACACTCAGCCCATATCTATTCGTTCTGGTTATGGATGAGTTAACAAAGAATGTTCAGGATGATATTCCTTGGTGTATGTTATTTGTTGATGATATTGTTTTGATTGACGAAACAAAAGATGGATTGAATGATAAAGTTGAATGTTGGAGAAAGGCATTGGAATCAAATGGATTGATGATTAGCAGGAGCAAAACTGAGTATATGCATTGCAATTTCAGCCAATCTCGCAGTGTGAATGATGGAGCCAAGTTGGACGGAGTAGATATACCAAATTGTGACAAATTTCGTTACTTAGGTTCTATTATTCAAATAGACGGGGATGTCCAAAATGATGTTTGTCACCGGATCACTGCAGGATGGTTGAAATGGAGGAGTGCAACTGGAGTTTTATGCGATCAGAAGATCCATCTCAGGTTAAAAAGTAAGTTTTATAGAACAGCTATACGACCAGCCATGCTCTATGGGAGTGAATGTTGGGCGGTGAAGAAACAAGGTCTCAACAAGATGAACGTGGCTGAAATGCGTATGCTGAGATGGATGTGTGGGAAGACAAGAAAAGATCGCTTGAGAAATGACTATATCAGGAATAAAGTGGGGATGGCGAGCATTGAGGACAAGTTGCGTGAGGGCCGACTCAGATGGTATGGACATGTGCAACGCAGACCTACTAGTGTGCCTATACGAAGCAATGCTATTGAGCCAAACACTATAAATAGAAGAAGAGGAAGGCCTAAATTAACATGGGATGAGCTTATAAAGAGAGATTTTGAATCTCTACATCTCAATCAGAATATGGCCCATGATAGAGCTGAATGGAAACGAAGGATCCATGTAGCCGACCCCAACATAGTTGGGATTGAGGCTTAGATGATGATGATGATGAGTGAATAAGAGATTATGAATCATCAAGAGATTCGCCTAGTCAAAATTAGTTTAGCAGGACAACGTGAGTGCTTCAATGGTAGTGAATCTTATATCCTGGACAACCCTTAATGCGTCTAGCTCTAAGAATGCAATCAATCATCTGTGACTAGCATAGGAGCATACATTTAATGTAGGATGATGGTCACTTGCATTGCAAAATGTCGAGTCCTCATATCAACGTAGAAAAGTTTACTCGCACAGTTGTGGTACCTTCTCTCCTTAGAAGCTAGGTACTTTTTGGTTGCTAGATACCAAAATCAAGTACACTTAGTTTGCTTCACAAACTAAACTGCTAAATCTCTCTCATTTAGATATAAGAAGGAAGATTCAATATACATCTATTTCAATACTCCAAAAAAATCAGACCAGGGTTTTCACAACTGGCTTTGAGGTCGGTCAGTCAAAACTTGTAGACCTTGGGTCCCCCGTTCAACACTTGAGGTGACATCCACGTGGCATCATATATATCATAAGGTTGGACATATTGAGATGCCCTAACAGGCAAGTCTCGCCTTTGTTTATATTAAAAACATCATAAAAGAATTACATTAGTAACTCTAACCAGTCCTGAATACGGTCCAGTAGGACCATATACAATTATATAAAATAACCAAGTAAGGCCCTTACAAGACCCACATACAGTCATTCTTGCTAGAGATGACTGCATAAGCGATTGTGAAACATTAAGCCTTTTGATACCCCCTCAAGCTGGACTACTAGAGCATAAATATCAATCATGCCTATATTTGTCAAAAAGATTGCAGAAGCGTTTCTTTGCAAGAGACTTGATGGGGATATCAGCTATTTGGTCTTCAAATCTGGTAAACGGAATAGTGATCAGCTTATTCAGGGAACCCTCCCTTACAAAGTGACAATCAACTTCAGCATACTTGGTGTGTTCACGGAAAACGGGACGACATCCTAAATATAGTTGTCTTGCTATCATAGTACATAGCCATAGGAACTGTGGACGGAATAGTGAATTCTAATATAAGAGAGTGCATCCACATCACCTCACATGTTGTGTGTGTGCCATTGCCCTATAATCAACCTTAGCACTTGATCTAGTAACAGTTGTGTGCTTCTTGCTCCAGCGGGAGAAAAAATTTCCTCCAACAAAGTAAGAAACAGAAGCCCAATGTAGACTTCCTACTATGGTGTTGCCTGCATAGTCAGAATCAGAATATCAATATATATCGTAGTGGTCACTGGTCATGATGTTGATATAGTCGTCCTTTCCCATGAGAGCGCTTTACGTAGAGTTAGAATATGACATATTGCATCCTAGTGGAAGATCATGTAGGGCTGGCAATTTACGGATCTCCATATCCACCATCCATCTTCCATCTGCAACCATTAACTTAATTACCACGTGGCGATTCGTACCATTAGGAGGTCAGTGGAATGGATGTTGAAGATAGGATGATCGTGGATAAACCATGTCACCCAGACATCCAGCCCTCATGACCAGTAGTTATATGCTTTGTTGAAAACATATCAGTGCCTAATAAAGTCACCTCCACATAGACAAGTGATGCTAAAATTTGCTTCAGAGCACATGAACCTAGAACCCACATACTTGTGGACCAATGTCTTCACTGACCTACTTTAGTGTTTATCACTCCCATTGTCTTCTTCCCATGGGACTCTGACGAGCATGGCACTGAAGTGGTGCTCTGCTAAGTCATTACGGGGGAGCTAGTCGGGGACTACGAGTTGTCATCCAACTCATTAACATCTTCCGGGCAGGGATGACGGAGTAGTTGTGTTCTCTTCAACAATGAATTCCCATGCCATCTGGATTTGTAGACCTCCCCGACAATCCCTGCATTGGCATCTACGTACAAGCCCAAACCTTTTTGCCTGGGCCGCCACGAGCTTCCCGGCCTGCAGCAGCTCCCTCCTAGCAACCACAGGGTCTGCGACTTAGGACCTTACAAGCGCCATGAAGTAACATGTGGGAAGGAGAGGCCTTTGTCAAGCTCGCTCACGTACATGAACCATGGGTCCCTTCACATGATGCAGTAGTCGCACAAGAGGGCGAGCATAAAACTGTCGACAGCGGCATGGCCATGACAGCTAGGGCCGAAGTCAAGTCAATGTCCTTGGAGAAGAACTTGCCCTCGCTAGTGAGGACCAGGACATGGCCCTACAAAGGTGACAATGTCGAGGAGGCATCGGGGCGAATCTCGACGAGGGAGGAGAGGAGGGTGGCGTTGAGGAGGTGCTCCCTAGGGCCTATCAGGGTTGAGGATGGGGTGCAGTACAAGAGAGAGAATATACAAGGTTGAAGGGGGTGCAACACATGCAAATTGTTGGTTAACAAAGTCTTTGAACGATGTGGATATCCACTCCCTCGATCTTGTAGAATTGAATATTCCATGCATGTGTGTCCAATTTACAATGGATGTTAAAGAAACCGATTGCAAATGGTGTGGTTTGGTTCGGAGATGAATTGAATGTGAATGGAGTGGTTAATCTTGCCATCCCTAACTTCAGGTAGCACAGAATATGATATAGTAGTCTTCCTAACGAGATCCACCTTGGGGGCCTCCCCAGCGGCAAGCCCAGGTATGGTTACTTCATATACACCTTTTCATGTAGATCACCATAGAGGAATGTATTCTTCATATCAACACGAAAGAAGGGCCAAACTCAGTTCACAACAACTGAAATCAGAGCATGTACATAATTCCATCGAGCCATGAGAGAAGAAAAACTCAAATTAGTGAATGGCATATGTATGAGTGTGGCCCTTGACAACCAAGTGGGTTGTCATATGTTTCACAATACCATCAGGCTTATATTTCACATAACCAAAGGGAGTCTTTTGGATTCCTTCAGTAGGAGGATGAACCAGATCCCAACTATGTCTAGCCTAAAGAGCAATAATCTCTTCTTGCATTTCCTCGAAGCACGTTGGACGAACTGGGGCTTCATCTACAATCTTGGGAATAGAAACCACAAATAAGGCGTCGGTGAAACATGAAAAACGAGAAGAAAGTTTGTTAGTGAATAAACAAGTGTTATAGATGATGGTACAAAACGGGGAAGCTTCCTAAGAGTAGGAAGATCCATGTCAGAATCTATAGGAGCATGTTCAGGTGTGAGATCTTCAAGCACAACATCTAGATTAGTAGAAATCACATCATATCTGGGGTCTAACAGCTAGACTGTTACTTCATCGTCATTGATAAGCCTAAAGGGGTTTCTCATGAGACACACTGAAGGGAAAATTAGAAACATAAAGAGAATCACTTGTAGGTGAACAAAGGATAGATGATTCCAGATCAAACAAATGTTTAGAAAGACGAGTCGAGACCAAAATCAAATATGGAGAGACCTTAAAGAGCACAACATCAGCACTGCAAATCCAATGTCATTCAACAGAATGTTAGGATCAAAGCAACGATAGCCCTTCGGGGTCCTGAGCATGCAAGTAAAACACACTTTACCGCACAAGGAGACAGCTTATCTCAGCATAAGTGTTAGTCCTTAACAAAGCAAGTACACCCAAAATGTGTAGCGATAAGGTAAAAAGGCATGCATTAGGATAAAGTATGGTGTGTGGTAAAGAATGTTTAAAATTGACGAAGGACATTTGATGAACTAGGAAGTATGTTGTATAAGGACTTACAGACAAAAATGTTTTAGAAAACAGGGCTACAGCCCGATGTTTCTGGCAAATATCAAGCAATGACGTTTCTTGCGTTTGGCCACCCCAATATGTTGTGTGGTGTAAGCCAAGAGGTCCAGTGGAGAGTACCATCGGTGCAGCACAAGATGTCAAGATCTCATTGAACAAACTCCAATGCACTATGTATTTGCAAATCATTGACAGATAAAGTAAATGAGTTCTTATTTCAGCAAAAAAAAACCTTTTACAATATGCATAACATATGATCTATCCTTTAAGAGGCATAGCTAGGTTTCTCTAGAAAAATCATCACAAGAATAATTAAACACCAATATCCATATAGACTTTGAACCTTGTAATGTCCTTATACATCATAATGAGTAAATGAAACATAGACTAACTACCTAACCTACAGTTACTTGGATAACTAGCAAGACACTGCTTTCCAAGTTGATATAATTCCCACACAAAAAACAAAGGTGCAACGAGGCAGCACAGTTCTCAATTTTCAATGAAGGATGACCAAGACAACAGTGCCATTGCAGAGATGGCACGAAGTTGGATAATGCAACACAAGTTGGAGATGAAATAACAATGGAATCCATATAATAGAGATCATTCGGTCCTTCCATGCCCCTGCTAATCCTCATGCTCGTGCAAAATCCTAAAAATGACAAGAACCGGACAGGAGACTCGTTGACCATTGTAAGGATTTTATAAGCCTGCTGGTAGACAAATATATTCAAAGAACTTGAGTAATAAATAGACTAGAAGAAAGAGAAAGGACAAGGTGAGGCGTTGACGGTCCCAACACCTATGATCTAGTAAGCACAAACAATTCCCAAGGGCTATTGTGGACGTCCTGGACATGTGTCCAACTTGGACACGCGGCGGACATGTCCAAGATGTGTCTGTGTTGGACACATCTCCAAGACAGCCACAACAACTTCCCAAAAGTGTTCTTGTCCTGCCTCCTTTTCCTCCCCCCCAGGCTCATCCTCTTCTTCCTTCTCATTGTGTATCTTCCTCTCTACTTCATGCACCAATAATAGTTTCCTCCCCTTCCTTACCACCAAGAAAATATGTCCAATAGTAGCACACACCCTCCTCTATGTCTATTGTTATCTTTCACTCATCTTCCATCAACTACTTCAACATGTCATCCTCGTACACGACAAGCATTTTGAGACTACAATCCAGCACACTTCCTCTCTCCTCTATCATTGTTTTCTCATGTCCCTTTTCTTTGTTTCACTATTGTATACACATCCTCTTCCTCTTTCTCACCACTGATAATAAATTTTCATTGTTCTCAAATATACGTGGTTCTTCGATTTTCGTGTTCTTAAATTGTCGTTGCATTTCCTTTTTAGTTGTAAATTGTGGTTTTCATTCATACTTTGATTTTATGAATATATTTTAGGTTTTATTTCATAGTAATCTGCACTAGGTGCTTGGTTCATATGTGAATATATTGTGATGTTGGTTGTATTCTTTATTTGTGTATCTTGCTTAATTTGGGAGGTATCTTTGGATTTCAAAGTGACAAATGACTCCACACACGCACCTATATGTATTATTTGGATTAAAATTGTGATTGACTTTCTTTTAAATCTTGTAGATCTTTTGGTATTCCTATATTAATTATATATATGCATATTACACACTCATGATATATGTAAATATAATCAGTGTTATCGTGTCTGGTGCCATGTCCATGTCTCGTATTTACCAAAATTATCATTTCCTATGTCAATGTTCGTGCTTGTGTTGTTGTCTATATCAATATATGTCTCCATGTTTATGCTTCCTAGCTCGTGAAAGCAACTCAAGAGCCATTGGCAAGCATCACAATAGGGATGGGTTGTAGTTTGTGTTACGTCGTGAAAAATATGACGACTTCTCACAGATATGAGAGGAAGCTCCAGAGTCCATCGTCCAACAATAATTACCACAAGAAGTCGGCAATCAAGAAGGTTGAACTATCTTCAGGATGGAGCATTGCAATGGTACTTGACGTCACAGACTCACAGCAAATGTAGAACCAGGGTTGTTCAAACCAAACTGGCCGGTCGAACCAAGAACCCGTGGCTGGGATGATTTGACCTCAAACTGGTTAACTGACCGGCTGAACCGGTCCCGATTTTCTCCAACCATCCAGTTCTTGGTTGTGTATATCTTGACCCCTAGATCCAATTTTATTTTTATTCCCACTTGCTCCTTCCACTCATCCCTTTTTCTCCTCAACTATAATTTGGCATATGAAGCGTAGTGTTTGATTGAATTATTGTCATCTCTTTGGCATTTTTATAATATCCTTGATATGTTTACTTTCCTCAATTTTTTTATATGATAAGCTTATCAAAATCGTTAATAAAAATCACATTAGCTTCAGTGGTTGAACTAGGTGAACCGAGAACCAGAAGCCTCACCAGTTTGCTCATCTGACAGCTTTCGTCAACTTGATAAGTCCGAGAATATTTTAGAGACGATCATAGTTAAAGGGAGAAGATGCAAGCCTCGAATAACTTGGGCAGAGCTTATGACGATGAGATTTAGATTTTTTACATCTAGATGAGAATATCAATAATAGCAGAACTGAACGGAAAAGACTGACCCATGTAGCTAACCTCAACATGGTCGGGATTTATCCAACCATTTTTTTTGATGGGTTTGGCCATGTCCAAATAGTGTTGACCTGAAGTTAAACACAGTCAACCTTCCTACTCACAAGCCCTAGTTAACCAATTGATATAAGTCGATCGGGCATGTTATTTACACTTTGAAATAATGCATTTGATTCCTCACTTTGTATCACAAGCATCCATACTCCGCAATCAAGAAAAGAAGGGAAAAGAGGAGCCCCCCATCTGATGACTTATGTGCAAACATACCACTAATTGTGATGAAGACTCTATATAAAAGACACACCAGCCATAACCAAAGTCAGAAAACAAGACAATCAAGCTCCATAAGAATTGCATAATGTCAAAAAGCATATCATGTCATATGCTTTCAATTTTTTCGTGGTTCTAACTATGCAATGGTGTGACGTAGACATGAGAACAAAAAAAAAATTATATGGAGTCATGATTTGAGTAGCCAATATCTTGATATATGATCAGGCTAATCAGATTGAAATAAACAATCATGCATATCCCTCTTCAATAATCAATTCTGATCAAGATCTAGGTTGTCTAGGCGGCCACGTGTTGCCTAGGGACGCCTAGATAGCCTAGGCGCCTAGGCGGAGGCCTAGACGTTCCTAGGCTTTTTCATTTTTATATTTTCACACATATATATGCATATGCATAGATGCATATACACACATATATATACAAATATAGTTATATATTAACCTACGAGCGAACAACAGAGGTATCAAGTTGATGAGTCACACTACAAACCTTTGTGGGAGGATAATTGAGCAAAGGCTAAGATCATTACACAAATTTGAGACAACTAGCTTGTTTTATGCCGAGAAGATCAACAACCGAATGCTATGCTTCTGATAAGGAGACTTATGGAGAAATACAGAGAAAACAAAAGAGATCTTCATATGGTGTTTATTGATTTGGAAAAAGCCTATGATCGAGTACCCAAGAAAGTGTTACGAAGGGTTTTGCATAAAAAGGGTGTGCCTATCCAATACATTGACTTGGTTAAAGACATGTATGACGACTGTAGGTGTTAGGACTCCTGGAGGAGAGATACAAACTTTTCCTATCACCGTTGGGGTATATCAAGGATTGGCATTTAGTGCATATCTATTCGCTCTTGTTATGGATGAGTTGACACAGCATGTCCAAGATAATATCCCTTGGTGCATGTTATTTGCGGATGATATGTGTTTTTTGATGAAAGAAAACAAATATTAAATGACAAAGTTGAACTTCGGAGAAATGCATTGGAATCTAATGGTATTTATGATTAGAAGAAGCAAAAAGAATATATGCATTGCAATTTTAGCCGATCTAGAATGGTTAATGGTGGGGTCAAGTTGGATAGAATGGATGTACCAATATGTGATAAGTTTCGTTACTTGGGCTCTATTATTGAAAGGGCCTTCAAGATGAGCTTTCTCATAGGATCACAGTAGGATGGTTGAAGTGGAGGAGTGCAACTGGAGTAGTATGCTACCAGAAGATCCCTCTCAAATTAAAAAGCAAGTTTTATAGAATAGCTATACGGCCAACCATGCTATATGGGAGTAAATGTTGGGTGGTGAAGAAACAAGGTTTCAACAAGATGAATGTGATCAAAATGCGAATGTTGAGATGGATGTGTGGGATGACAAGAAAAGATCATTTGAGGAATGACTATATCAGAAACAAAGTGGGGGTGATGAGCATCGAGGACAAGTTGCGTGAAGGTAGTCTAAGATGGCATAGACACGTGTAACACAGAACGACAAATGCACCTATTTGAAGCAAGGTTATTGAGTCAAACACAACTAAAACAAGCAGAGGCAGACCTAAATTGACTTAGGAAGAGCTTATAAAAAAAGATTTTGAATCTTTACATCTTGATCAGGAGTATGACCCATAACAGGGATGATTGGAAAAGAAGGATCCATGTAGCCGACCCCAATTTGGTAGGGATTGAGGCTTAAATGATGATGATGATGATTAACCTATGAGCGATACATTAATCAACAGGGATTACTAAGAGGAAGAAAGAAAAGGAAAAAAGAATATTGGTCTATGTGAGTAAGAATAACAAATTTCAAAAACAAATCAACAAAGGAGGTTGGGAAAGATGATGAACAAAGAATGAAAGAAAGAAAAAAAAAAAGTAGAGCATCATGCAGCGGGAACTTTATGTATGGTGAAACTATGGAGAGAAAAAAATAAAGCAGAAGAAGAAGAACAACAAATAAGAAAATGAAAGTAGAAAAGAGGTCGAAAGATGAGAAACAATATAGTGACTATATGTATAGAATGAATAATTGAATCTAATATAGGAATGCTAGAGTAAGAAAACTGAAAATGCAAGCAAGAAATTAGCATTGTATTAATGTGAGTACATTCATATAAGAGAATTATAAACAGATTATAGAAATAGGAGGATGAAGAAGACAAACAAAATCATGTAGTATATAGTAAATCAAAAAGTGGAGCAGCAGTAAATGGATAATCATGACAGTGCAGCAGAAGTAACTCCACATAGCAGCAATTTGCTGCTTGGTAATCCAACGATAAGAAATGATTATAAAGAGGAATGCAGTACATTGCAACAACTTTGTTGCTTGATGGAGCTGTATAGGATAAGAAAAAACAAGAGGAGAGATTAAGGAGGAAGAATAAATATCAAAAGAAAAGAAGATAAGAATGAAAAAAAATAGCCTGGATTTTAGGCCTAGTAGGCGCCTAGGAGCTCCTAGGCAGCTGCCCAGCCAGTCAAGGCCGTCCAACAGCCAAGTTAGGTTGGGCGCCCTGGTTTTGGAGGCTAGGTGGCCGCGCGCCTAAGCGGGTGCCCTTATAACTATGGATATGTGCCTAAACATAGACAGTTATATAGCTCTTTTATCAATCTTACCATACCTCCCCCCCCCTTTCACCATCTGGTCCATCTCCCGAAATATTGATCAAAATGTGATCTAAAATTGTCAGGCTGAAGAGACAACTCTTGTTCCATTCCCCAAATAATCTTTCGAACCTCTTACTCAAAAACAAGCTACCAAAATCGTATTATGGTGTTATATCAATATATCAACCACTCCTTGATTTAACCATTCGTCTTCAACCCCCTCCCATTAGAGAATAAAGAAAGTCAGACGATGCATCTTTCAGCTCCTAATACCTGCTCCATTCATTTTAACAATCCTCTTAGCTTAGTCGCTTCACTAGTCTTAAGCATCATGGTCAAAGAAGGTAATTAACTTCCTCAGCTAATAAACGTAGAAAACTCTTTCGTTACCTAATCATGAGAATATAAAACTTCTTTATGATCTAAAGAGTACTGATGATATTCAGAAATTTTGGTACACAAGTACTTTGCAAACCAAAACTGAAATCAGAATACATTGCCCAGGAGAAGGCATACCCGAATATATTGTAGTGCTTATATAAAGACATATAGGCAGTAATTTCGAGGCATCATCAAGAGTAATTTTATGCTCCATGCAATCAAATTAAACTTAGTTCTAGGAAGATAGACTACCATAAATTGCTAAAAATCAGGCAGATGATTTCATGGCTTTATCAGTATAGAAAGCACTCCTTAATTCAGTCCCCTAGGTAATGTGAGCTCTTTCCTCAATGAGGGAGATCCCCAAGCCCTATTTCAGGAAACCATGACCCAAATAACAAAGTTTCATGCTAATTCCTTTAAGCTGGATATTCTAGAATTCTTTGCTGACATATATAACTTCACAATGGTAGAATGTTTAGGAAAGAAAGGAAGAGTGTACACTCAAATATAAAGCTTCCTCTAGGCATTCATTACAGTTTAAGAAATAACAGAAAGTTATGTGCTTCAAATTTAAGAATTGAGCTCCAACGGCTGCTTGAACATTGTTTTAGAAATTTCTTTACCAACTTTGCATCTCTAATGTCTCTGAATATTCATTCCCAAAAACAAAGCAATCAAACAGTACGCCCGAAAAGCAGTATACTTCGACTAGCAGTTGCCATGGTTTTAAAAAACGCGCCTCGAGGCTTAAGAGGCGTACGCCTCGAGGCGAGGCGGTCTCCAGTACGCCTTGAGGCTTAAGCCTCAGTCTGCCAGTGAGAGGCGTGCGCCTCAGTTTATGTGATGTGTATCAAGGCGTTAGAGGCGTTCGTGAGGCGTAAACCTCATATTTTGTGTCTAAAAAAAGGCTATATTATCCTATTTTGGGCTTAATATAGGCCAAGTTAACCCAAAATTGTATGTATATAGGTATATGTATATGCATATCTATATATGTGTATATTTGTTTGTTGACAACTATGGAAATTGTATGTACATAAGTATATGTATGTGCATATCTATATATATATATATATAGAGAGAGAGAGAGAGAGTCAGGCTAGAATACACGCGAGTGTACGGATCGCACGAATACACTCAAGTGTGTTTGCATATCAAGACTATTTTTTGCAAAATGTAAACCGTCGATCTTCACCGTCATACTATAACTAGGCTACATACAAATTTTGAGCCCATTTGGATGATTGTAAGTCACTCATCCAAGGGCAACAAAATCGACGCGCGAAACTAATTTGAAATGCATAATTTTTGCGGTCTTCATAGCATGAGCTATACATATCCAAATGTGCTCAAATTTTGCGTATGAGTTGTTCACGAGATGCTTAAGAAGATCAACGGATTAGATTTTCAAAAAAAATATTGCATCATGGAAAACTACTCGAGTGTATTCCTCTCCGGATACAGTGTATCCGGAGAGGAATACACTCGAGTAGTTTTCCATGATGCAATATTTTTTTTGAAAATCTAATCCGTTGATCTTCTTAAGCATCTCGTGAACAACTCATACGCAAAATTTGAGCACATTTGGATATGTATAGCTCATGCTATGAAGACCGCAAAAATTATGCATTTCAAATTAGTTTCGCGCGTCGATTTTGTTGCCCTTGGATGAGTGACTTACAATCATCCAAATGGGCTCAAAATTTGTATGTAGCCTAGTTATAGTATGACGGTGAAGATCGACGGTTTACATTTCGCAAAAAATAGTCTTGATATGCAAACACACTTGAGTGTATTCGTGCGATCCGTACACTCGAGTATATTCTAGCCTGACTATATATATATATATATATATATATATATATATATATATATATATATATATATATATTTCTGTTTTATATATGCTAGGAAGCACGGACACTTCTAGACAGCCCCCGTGTCCGTGTCGGACACGTTTTGGACACGGACACTTCCCGGACACGGCCCAAAACGTTTTGGACACGGCTGGCACGTGTCCAGTTCATTTCGGTCTTTTTTTGCACCCCGGACACTGTTGGACACTGCCCAGACACTTCCCGGACACATTACTGCAGCTGCTGCTGCATAGCCTATTTCAGAGTGTAACTGTTGAATATATAACTGATGCTTATGCCTTATTACTGAGAAAATCTAATATAGACCTGAGATCTAATCACAATTACAAACAAACCTGTTAGAAAAGAACCAATATGCAAATTCTAAGCTGAATCAGAGAATACAAGTCAAATTATAGTCTAATAAGTTGGTTCAATGAGTATTACAAATTCATATATATTTACATGAAACATACATTTAGGTTTCTACTTCATATTGTTTTTACCATACGCATAAAGAAACGCATCTATCTGCATATAAGACTATACATACATACACACATTAATATGGAAAAATTTTAAGATAAATTCCAGTTCATACGTCATACACCCACATATATGCATATATTAAAAAAAAATCCCCTCATCCAATGATGTGTCCGTGTCCTATATTTTAGAAATTTGTCGTGTCCCGTATCCATATCCGTGTCAGTGTCCGTGTCTAGAAATGTGTCCGTGTTTTCTTGTATATATATGTAAATCAGTATAGTCATATATGTATATCTGTATAGTAAAAAATAGAAATCTGTCTATATAATAATAGTATATATAAATACAGAGTCAGGCTAGAATACACTTGAGTGTATTCGAGAAAGAATACACTCAAGTAGTTTTTCATGATGCAATATTTTTTTCAAAAATCTAATCCGTAGATCTTCTTAAACATCTTGTGAATAGCTCATATAAAAAATTTGAGCACATTTGGACATTTATAGGTCATGTTATAAAGACCGCAAAAATTATGCATTTCAAATTAGTTTTGTGCATCGATTTTGTTTCCCTCAGATGAGTGACATACTCATCCAAATGAACTCAAAATTTGTATGTGGCCTAGTTATAGTATGACAGTGAAGATCGATGGTTTGCATTTTACAGAAAATAGTCTTGATATGCAAACACACTTGAGTGTATTCATGCGATCTGTACACTCGAGTGTATTCTAGCCTATATATATATATATATATATATATATATATATATATATAGAGAGAGAGAGAGAGAGTCAGGCTATACACTCGAGTGTACCGGAGGCACCGTACACCTCAGTCATTTTTGAAGTTGTAGTAAATTTTTGAAAAATCTAAACCGTTGATCTTCTTAATTATCATAAGAACATACTATATAATTAATTTTAGCTCATTTGGACACTTATAGGTCGTGCATCTAAAGGAGGCAAAAATCATGTATTTCAAATTAGTTTTGTGCGTCGATTTTGTTGTCCTTGGATGAGTGACGTGCACTCATCCAAATGAGTTCAAATTTTGTATGTGGCCTATTATATATATATATATATATATGTATATATATATATATATATATATATATATATATATGAGTCAGGCTAGAATATACTCGAGTGTACATATCACGTCGTACACCCCAATGGTGTTTGCCTATCTAGACCATGTTTTTCCAAAATCTAATCCATTGATCTTCATGGTTACAATAATAATAGGCCACATACAAAATTTGAACTCATTTGGATGAGTGCACGTCACTCATCCAAGGACAACAAAATCAACGCACAAAACTAATTTGAAATACATGATTTTTGCCTCCTTTAGATGCACGACCTATAAGTGTCCAAATGAGCTAAAATTTATTATGTAGTATGTTCTTATGATAATTAAGAAGATCAACGATTTAGATTTTTCAAAAATTTATTGCATCTTCAAAAATGACTAGGTGTACGGTGCCTCCGGTACACTCGAGTGTACACTAGCCTGACTCATATATATATATATATATATATTTCAAATTTATATATATGTAAATTTGTATAGTATAAAATAGAAATATGTCTATATAGTATATACACGTATGTATATGTCAACCTGTATATATGACTATATACATGTATATGTATGTATTCATATATAAATTTATGGGATTATATATGTATATGTACATAGATGTATTCATATATAAATATATATATGGGATTATGTATATCAATATATATGTTTATATGTATATATCATCATCATCATCATCTAAGCCTCAGTCGTGGGCCATATTCTGGTTGAGATGTAGAGATTCAAAATCTCTCTTTATAAGCTCATCCCATGTTAATTTAGGTCTTCCTCTTTTTTTATTTATTGTGCTTGACTCAATAGCATTGTTTCGTATAGACACATTTGTCGGTCTGCGTTGCACATTTACCATCTAAGTCGGCCCTCGCACAACTTGTTTTCAATGCTCACCACCCCCACTTTATTCCTGATATAGTCATTTCTCAAGCGATCTTTTCTTGTCTTCCCACACATCCATCTCAGCATACGCATATCAGCCACGTTCATCTTGTTGAGACTTTGTTTCTTCACCACCCAACATTCACTCCCATAAAGCATGGTTGGCCGTATCGCTGTTCTATAAAACTTATTTTTTAACCTGAGAGGGATCTTCCGATCACATAAAACTCCAGTTGCACTCCTCCATTTCAACCATCCTGGAGTGATCCTATGACAAACGTCATTTTGGACATCCCTATCTATTTGAATAACAGAACCCAAGTAACGAAATTTCACATTTTGGTATATCCACTCCGTCCAACTTGGCTGCATCATTCACACTGCGAGATTGGCTGAAATTGGGTGTATATATATATACGTACGTATATATATACGTATATATACATATATATATATGTGTATATATATATACGTGTATATATATACGTATATATACGTGTATATATACGTGTATATATACGTATATATACGTGTATATATACGTATATATACGTGTATATATACGTATATATACGTGTATATATACGTATATATACGTGTATATATACGTATATATACGTGTATATATACGTATATATACGTGTATATATACGTATATATATATATATATATATATATATATATATATATGTATATATATATATATATATATATATATATTTATATGTACGCCTCGGTACAATCTGAGGCTTACGCCTCGCCTCACAGAGACGAAAACCCCTCTATGTGCCTCACGTGCTTTTAAACCTTGGCAGTTGCTACACTACATGGAAAGAACACTGCCGGTGATAGTAGTTGGCTTCATAATGATGCATTGTTTTAGCAACAGCGTGGTTTGTGAAGTCTGCCTTAATCAGTTCATTCAATTTAGTCTATTTCGTAGTTAAACCAATTTCCTTGTTCGAAGATTTCACCCAGTAGTAAGTATACATTAAGATTTAAGTCACTGGATAGTAAAATATAAGCAATCATGATAAACCCGAGATGTAAAAGGTGCTTGAAACAACTAATTCGAATACATACATACTGAGAAATAGATTATTGAGGACCCTTTATTTTCTTAAAAGAAGGTGGATCCGTATTATACACCTCCGTTCATATTTATATAAAAATAAAAACAATGGCTATATTATCAAAGCAGTAGCAGAACAAGAATCACGTGCAAAGGATCGCACCCGCACAGCTTACATCCATCCAACGGGATTTGATAATGGTACACAACTATTAATCTACACAGGAGTTAAAGAGACCAGTTTTGAATGGAACCAAGAGGCTCCCCCAGAAACTTAACTCTTTGTTAAACCTGATGAATTATTCATTCCCTAAAATCTCTATGACAGAACAGAGGAGATCTAAGAACATTGGCCAAGTCTAGACCACGAAATATGAAATAGCAACAGCATTGTCCTTTGTAACTTAAAATTGTATGAGAAATTTCTAATCAAAATATGTTTGAATGCATAAGCACGAAATAAAAACGGGGACGAAGAACTTCCCAGGCAGGAATCTCCCCAGCCTGAATTATTTACTGCGTAACAGCAAATTAGGAACTATGCTTTTTGTACTTGGCCACCTCGCCGTCGTTGGGGAAGAAACCCATGAGCCTCCCTACTGAGTTCTGGTAAGCATACATGAAACCACCCATGACCCCGATCAACCCTCCGGTCACCATTGACGGGCCCCGGAGGTTGGGCTTTATCCCTGGAAACCATAACGCCGCTCAGAGGAATTGAACTGATCATTCAAACCAGAAAAAGCCCTGAAGCTTCAAGGACGGCAAAAGAGTGGATTTGCGCACCTGAAAGGTAGCCGACTGTGACGAAAACTGCGGTGATGGTGGAGAAGCGCATGTAGTCAAGGGCGTTGAAGTTGGCCACCGTCTTGGTGAATGGGGGGTTGCGGTCGATGACCGGATACTCCGGCTTCACCGACGCCGTGATGTCCGTATTCATGTTCATCTTCGGGAGTCTCGAGATGGACCTGCAAATCGAGCGTGGAGGCTGGAGACCCTAGTCCGGAAACACACTCGCAGAATTCCCAAGCTCGATCTCCGCCGTGGGTAGATTTTCTGCGCAAAAAGTACAACATCCACGTGTGATGCACGTGAAGACAAAAACTACATTGCTTTGTGGCGATTATATAAGTCCTAATATTTCCCTGTTGCAAATCGTAGAAAATACACTATTAATCATGATATGATACGCATCTATACTATATATATATGAAAGCCCGTTTGGGGTTTTCGTTGTAATTTTTTCCACTACTTTTTGAAAATACGAACGGGTCCTTATCACTGATGCTTTTTGTTTTATGTATATAAAAAATATTATTTTAGAGTTGTCTGTAATTTTCACATGCTTTAAGCGTCGGCCACCGCCACTACTCTCCAGAATTCGCACCACCGACTTGCTTGTGATAGGGCTTCGTATGCAGAAAAACTGGAGAAAATCGACAGTTCCTTTGTCAAGTGGTGGCAAGTGGAGCAGTTTGGCAAAGAAGGTTGTGGTATCAGGTAAATCTCGGATTGTCTTCTTTGTCATACGCTATCCAAGAATAGAGGATTTCCAGTCCATGTTTTCCCTCTTCTCGCCTGAGCTGTAACCCCCCCTTTTCGGAAAACCATAATCGCTGTTTCCCTTCCATCAAAGATCCACCTTTGCTTACAATACCCGAGCCCGTGAATCGCCGCCGCGCAGCCGCATCTTACTTCACCCTCGCATCATTTTCCTTTGTAGTTCAGGATACTTGACTGCTAAAGGGCCAGCTTAGTAACCACCCCGGCCCCAAATTCCAGAGCAATCAGAAGAAAGAAAGGTGTTCCGCCGTGATGGTAGCAGATAGAATCAGCAGCTTGAGGATACGGGGTCAAAAGAGGGTTTAGGCAGTAAATCCATCCACTTGACTTCGGCACTCACCTTTGTTGGGGCCGTTGCAGCTCATCGTCGTTGTCGTCATCGACGAACTCCTCCTGGAGATCTTCATCGTCGAGCTGTTGTATCACCTCGATCAAATGCCTTTCGTTCTCAAGCACCCGGTTTTGCTGCTTTCGTCTGGTCGTCTCTCGATTTTTCTCATTTTTCCATCTGCTCGCTGTTGGTGTGCACTGCTAGGTTTCTAAACAGCAATGGAGGTCGGCTGTCCCGTTGGGGATGTGTGGGGAAAGAAGTGAAAGGACTCTTCTATTGCTACCATGAGGTATCTTTGCTATGCGTTTAATAGACATATATTTTTCTCTTCTCTTTTTGTCTATTCTGTGTTTCTATGTGTTTCTTACCATTTCCTCGACGCTAGGGTGCACACTGCTAGGATGATCGCCAGAGGAGGAGCCATCAATCACAGTAGAAGAAGAGCCATCACACGAAGTGGAGGAGGATCCCTCAACGTTGTGAAGGGGAAGCCGCAGTTGTCGCCTGTAGTGGAGAAGGAGCCTAGAAGTGAGAGTGACTACCTCGCTCAGTACAACCCTCATTCATAGTAGGTAAACCACCGTTTCCTCTTCTTGGTTCCCCCGACCCCATTCCAATTTCTATTCGATCATTGCAAATATCAAACAAATGACTATGACTGTCAAGATATGCCTGAACTGCTGTTCGGGATATGGGTTCACCAGCCTTGACGACCTCTATTTTTCTCTATGTGGATGATCTACATTCTGACAACCAAGGTCATCCCTCCTCCCGATCTAAGCATTGGCGGTAGATTGAAGTACGAGCAGGGAAAGTTTCTCATAACACACATTGTACATTGTTCATATGTTTCGGTCAATTGCTGCTCATTGTTTGAACTTATTGTTCCTTTGTTAAGCTGTGAAGACTTTAATCCAGCGTCTATGATATTTAGGACTGCTTAAGAAAATAAATGATTATCGTGATCAGTATAATGGGATAAATTACCAAGTCTATCGATGTGAGGAACTCCACGCGACCCCGAGGATTATGCTCAGAGATGACTATCTGTAAGGAGACCGAAGTCCCTGCTAAATTTTGTAAGCACAAGATTGTCTCAATTAATAGATTTAAATCATTCCGGCACGATGCACTGACAATACCCATCGTATTTCCTTGCTCAATTTCCAAATTTTCTCCACCATTCTGTGAAGATAATGGAATGATATCTAATGTTCTTTAAAAGTGTTTTTTCAGGATACTACGCAGGAGTTTGGCATTTACATTGTCTCCATTGATAATAATGTCTCTGTAGAGAGCAACCCACATCCATTGCGGATGGAGAAAACTATTGCACATGATGTGGATGAGTCTGCAGACCAATCAGGATTTGGGGCCATCCCTCTATGTTGTCGGTGTTTAAAAGTGCGGGGAGGATGTCTGGGGATGTTTCAAATACATCACAAATAGATAAGTTGACCATCCGTTAATTAAGATCCATGTTCAGTTTCAACTTTTGAATTTGGCTCATGTATCACATTTTTAATTATCCCACTCTACCTATGCTATGGTGCTCCCGCCCCACGACATTTAATCACTTGAACATAGCATAAAAGTAGTTTGAAACATCATGAAGCATCACTAGACGGTCAAATCTATCTAACTTGCATGTACCTAAAGGAACATTCATAACAAACAAACATTGATTACCAAAAAATGGAGTAGATTAAAATGTGGTAGTTCTGCATAACATACATAGAGAAGTAATTTATCTATCAGACTAAGTAACGGATATAAATCAAACAATTATTCATCTACATATCCCCCATACAATTTTTTTCTTCTCCTGGTAATCTGGATATAACCACCGTTTTACGCAAAAAAAATCTATTCCTAATCCCCGCACATCTATGTTTTTTTTGGGGGTTTATATTGTCTTGGTAGATAGAATTTTTTTTTCCTGCTCTTATATTGCAGCTTCTGGCTCCTTTTCAAGCAGCAACGATGATCCCTCATCGTCTCTTCTCCGCAGAAAAAATCTTATGCTGGTAATCTGGATACAACCACCATTTTACGAAAAAAAATATCCCTAATCCCCGCACATCTATGCTTTTTGGGGGGTTTATATTGTCTTGGTAGATACGGAGTTTTTTTTTTCTTCTGCTCTTATATTGCAGCTTCTAGCTACTTCTCAAGAAGCAATGATGATGCCTCATCGTCTCTTCTCCGCAGAATGTGGGTAACAACAAAAATAAAGGTAAATTTTCTGTCCCTATTTCCCACACATCTATGTTTTTGTTCGGAGCTCTATTGACTTAGTAACTACATCTACATGGTTGGCTTTTTTTTTCCTCTCATATTGTGGTTTTTGTCTACTTTTCGGGCAGCAATGACCAGGTCCATTATTATTATATAATGTTTGCAGCTTTTTGTTACTAATGTTTGCAGCTTTCAGAAGAGTTTATAACATGTTGTCCACCACGGAATATGTATTGTGTCGACAACACTTATTTTTCTCTACTTTATGTCCTTCCTTACTCTTTTGTTTGGTATTATGTCTACTCATTTCCCTTAAGCAACACAACATGATATTTCCCTGCCAAATTCACACTAATTTAGAAACTTCAGTAACATAGTATGACATCCGAAACCAGAAGTTTATTGTACAACTTGCATCTCATACATACTATGACATTGATCAAGTTAACATCATAATAGGTTCTCAAGCCAATATGGTTAATATATGATTCTCTTTTTTCATATAAAAGACTAATCATGTTGACGTGCATATTACTGATGTTTTTATTCTGATTTCTACATTTTCTGATTCAGCAAAAAGAACTCAAGGATGATAACTCTTCAGCAATTTGACAAACTTACAATCTATCAAAACATGTCGGTGATAGTTGCTACTTATATTAGACCCAGCTGTATATAACAAATGTTCCTTTTTGGTGTAAACAAAAGCTCTTACAAAGTCATGTTACCTCATCTTGGGTTGTAAAAAAGTAACTATGTTTAGTAATATATATATATATATATATATATATATATATATATATTGCATATATAACTTACGTCTTCTTTAGTTCATTTCAAACTTCCCATTTTGAATGCATACACTCATTACTTCTGTTTAAACTAAAATTAATGTGTCATTCTCCAGCCATTTCATACGATTGGAATGATGGCTGCATGTATAAGAATTATTTGTTCTCGATTATACCTTCAAAAATGTTAATGCTTAGATACAAGCCATACTTTGTAAGATAATTGATCGTTCACACGTCCGTGCATAGCACGGGTTTTAGTCTAGTCTATCTATACTATACAACTAGGCATAAACATGTGCAATGCACGGGTATCTTAGTAGATTACAATCAATAATTTATAGATTCAACTTTAAAAAAAAATGTACAATTTATATATATATATATATATATATATATATATATATATATATATATATATATAAATTAATAGGACTTCTCATACGCATAGGGACCAATATGTAATTTCAAAAAATAGTAGAAAAGTTGCATCCAACCCCCTCCACGGGCTTTTATATATAGTATAGATGTGTCTCTTAATATAATATAAATTTAAAAAGTTAAAGACAAAAGTGTGGTGCACACACACAAGGACCAATACATAATTTCAAAAAATAATCAAGAAAATTGCATCTTGCCCCCTCCACAGGCTTTCCTATATAGTATAGATGTGTGTCTTAATATAATACTAATGAAAGCACACGTGCACATGCACGTGGCATATAAAATTTGTTGGAAATGTGTGGGGAGGGGACTCGTCCGTGAAAGGGTCCTACGGTAAAAGATATTTATGTTGGTTGTTTGAAAGGAGAGAATCAAGGAACTATTTCTGTGGGATGGAGAGAGAAATACAGAATTAAAGATAATAAAAGTTAATAGGAGAGTGTGGGAATAAATATTTGTAGGAGTAAAATTCCTTGAAAAAAGGAGAGAAGAGAGTGAATCAAGGAGAGAGCAGCATCAAACTCGCTCTTTTTATAGTAGTATAGATATATAATTAAAAAAAATTAAAGACAAAAGTGTGGTGTACACACATGGACCAATATGTAATTTCAAAAATTAATGGAAAAAATTGCATCTAGCCCCTCCATTGGCTTTTCTATATAGTATAGATGTGTCTCTCAATATAATATTTAATTTAAAAAATAAAGAAAAAAGTGTGGTGTACAAATACATGGACCAACACGTAATTTCAAAAAATAATAGAAAAAGTTACATCCATCCCCTCCATGGGCTTTCCTATATAGCATAGATGTGTCTCTCAATATAATATATAATTTAAAAAATTAAAGACAAAATTGTGGTGTACACACAGGGACCGATACGTAATTTTAAAAAAATGGAAAAAATTACATCCCGCCTTCTCCATGGGCTTTCCTATATAGTATAGATGCGAGCTTAGCATGATTAATTCTGCAATTTTTCATAGGATTCTTCTAAATTACATATGTATGTGTTGTATTAAGACGTAAATGGTATATTGTCATTGCTCCAGGGGGGCTTTGTAAAGATGTCACGATGGTCACTTCGACAGGAATCCAGTAATTTGTGTGTTTCCACATTGCCGACTTTGTGGCCTAGGGTTTCTGACTTTGTGGCCTAGGGTTGTTTGCGGATGGTGACGAACACATATGGTCGTTTACAGAGTGGAATCTGAATTGCTTCAGTGACGAAGGTTTTCTTCCTATTGCTGCTTTCAGAGCATGCTAGGTTCTTGCATCTATAATTCTGTTCTCTTTTTGCTTTTCATCTTTGGTGAATTTACATAATTTTTGGCTTGACTTGAAGAGTTGTGTGTTGTCTTTTTATGTTTTTTTTGCTTCCACGAGATGGGCAAACACAGTTTGTTATATTATACAATATTAGTCGTGCAGGATTAATTCTACAATTTTATCCAAGCCATCTGGATTTGTTCTGCATTTTTTTCATAGGATTTTTTTACATTACATATGTAGCCTTTGTACTGTGACGTAGATGCATGGTATATTGTCATTGCTCGAAGGGGGCTTTGTAAAGATGTCACGATGTTCACTTCGACCGGAATCTAGTAGTTTTTGTGTTTCCGCATTGCCGACTTTGTGGCTTAGGGTTGTTTGCGGACGGTGACGAACATTGCATATGGTCGTTTGCGGAGTAGAATCTGAATTGCTTCAGTGACGAAGGTTTTCTTCCGGCTACTGCTTTCAAAGCACGCAAGGCTCTTGCATCTATAATTACTAGTGAACGCACACGTGCACATGCACATGATATATAAAATTTGTTGGAAATATGCGGGGAGATGACTCGTCTGTGAAAAGGTCCCTACGGTAAAAGATATTTGTGTTGGTTGTTTGAAAGGAGAAAATCAAGGAACTGTTTCCATGGGATGGAGAGAGAAATATAGAATTAAAGATAATAAAAGTTAATAGGAGAGTGTGAGAATAAATATTTGTAGGAGCAAAATTCTTTGAAAAAAGGAGAGAAGAGAGTGAATCAAGGAGAGCGCAACATCAAACTCGCTCTTTTTATAGTAGTATAGATGTTCTCTTTTTGCTTTTCATCTTTGGTGAATTTACAGAACTGTTGGCTTGACTGGAAGAGTTGTGTGCTGTCTTTTTATGTTTTTTTTTGCTTTCACAAGATAAGCAAACACAATTTGTTATACTATACAATACAAGCCTTGCAGTATTGATTTTGTAATTTTACCCAAGTCATCTAGATTTGTTATGCAATTTTTCATAGGGTTCTTTTAAATTACATATATCTATACTACTATAAAAAGAGGGAGTTTTTCCATCTATTTGCAAAATAGCCATTTTGAACCCCAGCAGCCAATCAGAAGTCAACATTTTGAGTTGTCGTTCTCTCCTTCACTCAATCTCTTCTCACATTTTTCTCACTTTTTTCTATTTTAATTGCTTTTTATTCACCAAAATACTTCTCTCCTATTAAACTACACATCCACGATTCCCTCCAACTAACCATTATCACCTCCCTCCAATGAACCACCATCTCCCTCTCACCTCATTTCTCTCCCTCTTTGATGAACAAGCCACCATTACTTTGCTTCCCTCTCTCTTCTCCATCCACCACGTCGACCCACGTCTTTGGCTAAACAAATCACAATAATCTCCCTCTCAGTTACGTCAATTCCAAAACAAATTGTCTCTTTCATCTATCCTTAACCTTGTTGTTCGCAGTTATTTTTTAAAAGATTTTTTCCAGTAAAAACTTCCCAACAAATCCACCTTTCCCTCAAAACGAGCAACTGATATCCATATCCCGAAGATCATGGCAACTGCTTCCCATTAGCAATCGGGCAGGGATTGGCTCTTATAAATTAATTAATATCAATCTCACACAACATTACGGCAAGTGAAAATATATCATTGAAGAAGTATCTTAGTATGCGGAGCCGTTGTGATTCCTTGATGTATGAAAGAACATGTATATTTTAAGGATGCAATGAGTAACTATGCAATTGTAGACCACTTCTCACACGTGAACATCAAATACGACACTGAGATATTTGATAAAAATAGTTCTGTCCTTTTACGAAACAAGAATAAGAAGATAAATACAAGATGTGGTAATTCAAAACCACACACATCACAGTCAGTTACGATAGATAAGTGTCGCATTTTCCCACATATGATATTATGGATATTTCAAATTAGAAACTGAATTCAGTTACAAAAGTCTCACAAAACATTGTAACCCACATCTTTAAGTTCAACTCCATGCCCAACACACCACTACCAAAATGGAACACCCAATTGCTCTTGCCACTATTACCAAAACTGAATGCCCAATTGTTCAAACCACATTCCATTTATCACCACAAATAAAAATAGCCAACGTTATATCCATTTCGGTGTAGTGCGTGAGGCTTGAAATGCCATTGCGAAGGTTGAAACCTACTTAAAGATGAATGACCTACTCATCACAAGATTATAATTTTTTTTATCTTAATTGTCTTTTTATACAAATTTTGCTTCATGTTACTTGAACAAAACCATGATGATTTTCACAACATAGAGTAGATAATTTATTTAATGTGATTTCCTAACATAAGAACTACATACGATTAAGTTTTTACGTGCATGGGCATGTGTGTGTTAACGAGTACCTTTTATATTACGACATAGATGGTATATTGCCATTGCTCTAGGGAGCTTTTCTAAAGATGTCACGATATTCACTTCGACAGGAATCTGGTAATTTATGTGTTTCCGCATTGCCGACTTTGTGGCCTATAGTTGTTTGCGGATGATGATTTTTTTTAGAAGTGGGGAATTTCACCCCTGTCCAAGGTAGCAGGAGAGAGAGAACACCATCAGCTACACCGAGGGCTATAATCCCTTCCTGTAGTACCCCAACGAGTTCGTTGAGATTTGAGCCCGCAACCTGCACTTCACAAGCAGCAAGCTTAACCAACTGAGCTAGTTGGCAAGTGTTGTTTGCGAACGACGATGAACATTGCAGATGGTCATTTATGATTGCTTCAGTGACAAAGGTTTTCTTCCGGCTGCCGCTTTCATAGCATGCAAGGTTCTTGCTTCTGTAATTATATTCTCTTTTTGTTTTTCACCTTTGGTGAATTTACAGAATTGTTGGCTTGACTGGAAGATTCAACTAAATAAGCAAACATAGTTTGTCTATATCTATATACCTATAATAAAAGGGAGTCAGCTGGCTATTGTCGAGTTGCTTCAGCTGCTCCCTTTTTTAAATGTTATTATATTGAGTCAGGAGGTTGTGTGTTTGTTAATCGAGCTGATGTTCGGCAGTAGTGCAGTACATGTACAGCGGCGGTAGTGCAGCACGTGATTGTATGCCTGACTAATCCAGTTGATTGGTAATTGTTCCTGAGGGACATTCATTTATTTATTAATTTTAACAAAGCATAATAATGTTGGATGTCCTACAGATTTGTCACGTTTCAAAAAAATGTTAACGTGTGCAATTAGCATTTACTGTTGTGTGTTATCGAGCTGCTCCTCTTTATTTAATATTTCTTAACCAATTGTTGTCTTACTATAATAGAAATGATTGTTTTCAACTTGTCTTATTCCACATATCGGTTTCTCTATGCACCTTGGCTTGCAGTTATGATCTATTATTATAATTGCACAAGTGTCTTAGACTGTGCCAACGAAACTCTCCAGTGACTTCTGATAATGTATAGCCTAAACACGTACAATGTGCATGTCTGTTCATTTCTTACTACAACTACAGATTAGGAATACACAACAGTATGCTACGCATCACGCAGAATGCTCAAGTTCGTGCTCCTCTTTGTCTTCTTTGTGTAAAATAAGACGTCATTGCACGTACCAACTGTTAGTATACCTACAATAAAATGGAGTTAGCTACATGTGTTATCAAGCTGCTCCCTTTTATTTACACCTTTTTTACCAATTTATTTAGCTGTTTCATTTAGCCGGTTTATTTACATTATTTTTTTGGCCAATCAATTAGTTTAAAACTATAAGAATCACATGCATCATTTGCTCGAATAATATACCATTTAGATTATTATAACTCAGCTTGCTTTTAATCCAAATGTACTTTTGTAGTAAAGTTGTTTATAAAATATTGCATGACAATTGATTAGCTCTTTCTTAATATTATGTATGCAATGTAGTGCTAACCGTAAGCCTGGCGAAAAAGTTAGTTTTAGTAGACGTTCAATAAAATTGGTAAAGGTTTCTTACCATTCAATTGAGACTGTGTGCCATCGAGCTCCTTCACTCTATATTTTATTTTGTGTTTTGCTTTCTACATGTTATTTAAAGTATTAGTTAACCATTTTTTATTGTATAATTATGATAATTTTGATAAAAAAATAAATGAACCCACAATTAGTCATCAATTGTCGCATACTAAAAAAAAGAGCACATATATTTTTATTAATGACATGCTAAAATTAGAGAATGTTATAAAATTAATCACATGTTCTCTTTTATAGGATTAATTTTAATTGTTCTTTTTTACTAGTATCTATAATAAAAGGGAGTTAGCTGGCTGTTGTCGAGCTGCTTCAGCTGCTCCCTTTTTTAAATGTTATTATATTGAATCTATCATGTACTTTCCATTGGACTGAATGCTTTTGGAACAGCCCATGTCTCTGCTTGCTAGCTCACACTTGCCTACTTCGTAGCCTGGACTTTACCTCTCCTTACAGTCAAGTTAATCCACGAAATACACTCGTCAGGTTTCTTTTGACAGGCTTCACTTCTAAAGTAAAATCTATATTTAAATCTATATTATGCTCATCAGAATGTCTCTCAATTTGTTTTGCGTTGGTAAAAAAGCCATTACTGCATAGAAGGCTTTATGTAACAGCAAAGCATATGTGTTGTGAAAAAAATAATTCACTATTTTTTAGGCTTATCTTGATGTGGAAATTCAAATAAGGTGTATGTATTTGTTGTCCTCAAAGTACATGTATGTTTATCTATTTTAGTATATTTCGATTGAGTCATGTTTATCCAAGAAATACACCCGCTAGGTTGCTTTGGATAGGGCTTGACTTCTATAATAAAAATATGTATTTAAATTTCAGGTTTGTTTTGCGCCCATAAAAAACGTTATAATTGAAATAAGGCTTTATGTGATAGAAAATGTACGTGTTGTGGAAAAGTTAATTCACTATTTTTTCATATTGATCTTGATTAGGAAATTCGATTAGTTTGTCTATATTTTCTATTCTCATCATGCAAGTAGATACGACATGTATATGACTCAACAATACATTCATGTGCTTCAATAATTATATGTGTGGTCGATATGCTAAGTTTATCTGTATACTTACTATAAAGTGATTTCAAATATTACATATTTTCGGTTAGAGGGAGTCAAATGATAATTAATTGAGTTATTACTTTTAATGGGCTGTGTTAATTATTCAAATATGAATTATATTTGATTGTCAACAAGAATGTACTGGCTAATGAAACACATGTACAGTTTCGTGTTGGAAGTAGTCTGCAGAGAATTAATTGAGTCGTTCCCTTTTGACGAGTTATATGTAAATTATTGTGAGTACTAATTATATATTCACCATTATATATTTCTGTTGTCGTTGGAAACATGTCAAAAAATGGTGACACATGTAATTTTGATAATGACTTGATATAAATTAGAGGAAGTCAGTTGGTAGCTTATCGAGTTGTTCTCTGAAAAATACACTTAACGGGTGTTAAAGTAATTCAATTAGTAAGACATAATTATTTTGACCATCACATGCTTTAGGTTAGAGGGAGTCAAATAGAAATTAATTGAGTTCTTCCTTTTAGTGGGTTGTGTATAAGTTATATATATAGTAATTATAATAATATTTTAATTTTCAATAAGAACATAACGACTAATGAAGTGCATATAAAGCTTCATTCTCTATTGAGTCATTCTCTCTTAACAAGTTACATAGAAATTATTGTGAGTAATAATTATATATTCATAATTAATTTTTGGTGATAACACACAATGAAATGAGAGTTAGTGGTAATTAATTGAGTTGTTTTAGAGACACTTTTAGGTCTCTGCTTGCTAGATCATCACACCTTCGAGTCAAGTTAATCCACAAAATACACCCGTTAGGTTGCTTTTGATAGGCTTCACTTCTAAAGTAAAAATTTATATTTAAATCTATGTTATGCTCATCAGAATGTCTCTCAATCTATTTTGCATTGATAAAAAAGCAATTACTACATAGAACACTTTATGTGATGGCAAAGCATGTGTGTTGTGAAAAATTTAATTCACTATTTTTTTAGACTGATCTTAATGTGGAAATTCAAATAGGGTGTCTGTATTTGCTATCCTCATCGTACATATGTGTTTATCTATTTTAGTACATTTCCATTGAGTCATATTTATCCAAGAAATATGCTTGTCAGGTTGCTTTGGATAGGCTTGATTTCTATAATAAAAATTTGTATTTAAATCTCAGGTTTGTTTTGCATCTGTAAAAAGCCATTATTGAAATAAGGTTTTATGTGATAGAAAAATTTATGTGTTGTGGAAAAGTTAATTCACTATTTTTTCAGATTGATCTGGATTTAGGAAATTCGATTAGTATGCCTGTATTTGCTATTCTTATCATGCAAGTAGATACGGGATGTATGTGTCTCAACAATATAAGTATATGCTTCAATAATTGTATGTGTGGTCGATAGGCTAAGTTTGTTTGTATACTTACTGTAAAGTGATTTCAAACAATGCATATTTTCAGTTAGAGGGAGTCAAATGATAATCAATTGAGTTATTATTTTTATTGGGTTGTGTTAATTATTCGAATATGAATTATATGTTGGTTGCCAAAAAGAATATACTAGCTTATGAAGCACATGTAAAGTTTTGTGTTGGAAGCAGTTTGTAGAGAATTTATTGAGTCATCCTCTTTTGACGAATTACATGTAAATTATTGTGAGTGCTAATTATACATTTATCATTGTATATATTTTTGTCGGCGTTGGAAGTATGTCAAAAAATGGTGACACATGTAATTTTGATAATGACTTGATATAAATTAGAGGATGTCAGTTGGTAGGTTATTGAGTTGTTCTCTAAAAAATATACTTAACGAGTGTAAAGTAATTCAATTAGTAAGACATGATTATTTTGATCATCACACGCTTTAGGTTAGAGGGAGTCAAATAGCAGTTAATTGAGTTATTCTTTTTAGTGGGTTGTGTATAAATTATATATATAATTATTATAATGATATTTTAATTGTCAATAAGAACATTTTGACTAATGAAGTGCATGTAAAACTTAATTCTCTAATGAGTCATTCTCTTTCAATGATTATACAAAAATTATTGTGGGTACTAATTATATATTCACCATTATATACTTTTACCGTCAATGGAAGCATTTCAAAGAAAGGCGACACCCGTAATTTTTATAATAATGTGATACAAAGTGGAAAGAGTATGTTGGCATGTGATCATGTAGTTTCCTTTAGCAAGTATGATAGATGAGGATATGTAACATACTAGACTAAATTGAATTATATAACACACATTTAAAACACACATATCCAAAAAGGAAAACACATGTAATTTAAATGACACTCTGAATGTTGGAGCTGAGTTAATTGATAGTCAATCGTGTTGTTATTTTTTTAGTGATTAATGTAAACTACTGTGAGTAGTATTTATATATTAATCATTAATATGTAGTTTAAGAAGGAGAACACATACATTTTTGGTGATAACACACAATGAAATGGGAGTTAGCTGTAATTGATTGAGTTGTTTTGTCAAAAAGATTTACGTATAGATTTTGTGTTTATGTCAGTGTAGAATATCATACATGATGCATTTAATGGTCGCATATTAGATTATATTAATTGGAAAACACGTGCTTAGCACGTGTACTCTTGCTAGTTATACTATACAATACGAGTCGTGCATGATTAATTTGCAATTTTACCCACGCCATCTGATTTGTTCTGCAATTTTTTATAGGATTCTTTTAAATTACATATGTACCCTTTGTATTATGATGTAGATGGTATATTGTCATTGCTCGAGGGGGCCTTCATAAAGATGTCATGATGTTCACTTCAATAGGAATCTAGTAAGTTTGTGTCTCCACATTGCCGACTTTGTGGCCTACGGTTGTTTGTGGACGGCGACGAACATTGCAGATGGTCGTTTGCGGAGTGGAATATGAATTGCTTCATTGACGAAGGTTTTCTTCTGACTACTGCTTTCAGAGCATGCAAGGTTCTTGCATCTGTAATTCTGTTCTCTTTTTACTTTTCATCTTTGGTGAATGTACAGAATTGTTGGCTTCACTGGAAGAGTTGTGTGTTGTCTTTATATACTTTTTGCTTCCACAAGACGAGCAAACATTGTTTGATCTGTAGCAATTTTATTTCTGATTTGTCATTCTTCTTGCATGCCAGTTTTGCTTAGTGTCTTGTCTTGCGAATCCCAAAGTTCTCTGCCTTTTACCCTTCCTCTATATCGCCAAATAGATAAAACCTCCAGCTCGAGCTTGTCTTCTTTTCTTCTTGAGACATATCATTCATGACCTTGCGGTTAAGTTACAAAGTTTATTATAAATTATGTCCAAATAGTATAGATGATGTGATGTGGAACACATCTTGAAGAAGAAGAAAAGGAGACAATTCTCAAAATTTAATTCATATTCAACTATCAGAACATAGGCCCCAAGGCTGGTTTTAATAACACTACATGACTTGATCCACAAGCAATGGAAATAAAATCCTATTTAACAAAATTCAAAATTAATAAAACCTAATATAAAGAAAAACATAAAATATTTATGACTAAGTATAATTTGCACTTAGGTCCCTAAATATAGAAATAAAATAAAAACAAATAAAATAAAGCCTAATCTGTCCTACATCATGATGATTACACTTGTCGTTTCTGATTCTTTATTGAATCCTCTCATTTACAGAAACCATAAGCTCATCTTTCCATTTTCTAAAGGCTCTTCTGAGCTCTACTATCCATCCAAATCATTTCTAGTAGTTACAATGTACTTCTCTAGAAGAAAAAAAATGATTTACAGAAGTCTTACCCCCCCCCCTATTTGGGCATCTCTTGCAAACACATGAGTCAAATCATTACATGATCCTAAATAATATGCTTTATATTAAGCACTGAGAAGGGAGAAGACAAGATGACGATCTCTTTCACTACTTAATCTCTGTATACCCTTCCAAAACTTCTTGCTTTAATGTGTTCACCATATGTGTTGGACCTCATAGTGTATTGGATTCTATGAGAAGTACTTTGATAGGCATAGGAGAAGAATTCATTCATGTGGAGACAATTTGCCTAATCATATGGAAATGGGAGATTTATAAAGTAGAGATATGTAGTTGGCACCATGTTTTGCATTGCTAAGTATTGGTTTGTTAAAGAAAAACATCGGTTACTATAGTAGCTTATTAGTTTTGTTAGTTGGGAAGACCTTCAAACAATCTTCAATCATCAGTACAAGTGTTTGTATTTAGACATATGCATTGACATGTAATGAAGACATGTCAGAAGTAGACAGATATTAGATGTTAAATCCAAAGTTACAAAATGCACTTTTATTCCTCTTTGATCTGGGTACTAGGGAGGTCATTGGTCAAGCACATCAGAGGGGAGATTTGTTTGACAAGTTCAATGCTATTGTTTTACAAATGGGCTTCTCACATTCTGTGATTGATAATTCCTTATCATATTATAGTTCTTCTGTTGGATCTGTTATTATTGCAGTATATGATGATGATATTATTATCACTGATAGTGATTTTATAGGCATATCCAATGTGAATGATGGATTTCAAAAGCACTTTCATACGAAAGATATGGGGAAATTGAGACATTTTCTAGGCATTGAAGTACTTCGCTCTCATATAGGTACTAATTTGTCTAAAAAAATGCATTGGATCTACTTCATGGACAGGATGAGTGCATCCAAGCCTGTGTCTACTCCTATGCACTATCATATAAAGAAAAATGTTGACTGCACTAGTTATTCTGATCCAGGGTATTATAGGAAGATGGTTGGTAAGGTGATATATTTGACAGTGACTCGTCCTAGCATTTCATTTGCAGTAGGAGTGGTGAGTCAGCATACGAACTCACCAAAGCACTCACATTGGATAGCAGTCTATCGCATTCTGAGGTATCGGAAAGGAGATCCTAGAAAAGGGATCACATACTATAGACCTAAAACTGCTCCATCCATTCTTATTTTTACTAATAATACAGATGTAGATTGGGCTAGTAATTTGAATGACAAGAGGTCTACATCTGGGTATTGTACTTTTCTAGGAAATCATATTATCACCTGGAAGAGCAAGAAGTAAAATGTTGTGGCTCGTTCTAGCACAGAATTTGAGTACAGAGCAATGGCTCATGCTTGTTGTGAGTTACAGTGGGTCTGATCCATGCTTTTTGAATTGCAAATTTCTGTGATATCTCCTGTAGAGCTCATACGTGATAATCAAGCAACTATCTATATTGCCAAAAATCCATTTTTCCATGAACGCACTAAACATATAGAAGTTGATTGTCATTTTATCAGAGATCAAATCAAGAATGGGAAAGTGGTGACTCCTCATGTCAGATTTGAAGACCAATTTGTTGATGTTCTTACAAAGCCATTGGGTCCAACAATGTTTCAGAGTCTTAGTTGCAAGTTGGGCATACATGATGTGTACACTCCAACTTGAGGGAGTGTAATGTAGTTGTTTTATATTCATAGCATTTCATAATGCCATTTATCTTTATTGTTGGAATCTTATGTAAATTTCCTAGTCGAGTTATTATAAAAGGAGAGGTAGCATATTGCTCCTCTCACACACGTTGCATAGAAGCACCCTAATTCTTTGTTCGCAATACCAACACAAATTCGGATGATGACTCTTCTCCGCCATATGTTGATAGCAAACAATATAGAAAACTAGTTGGTAAACTCATCTACTTAACTTTCAGAAGAGTTGATATCACATCTATAGTTGGACTTGTTAATAGGTATCTAAACAAGCCTAAAAAATGTCAATGGGATGTTGTCTACCTTATTCACAAATCCTTAAAAGGCTCTCCTGGAAAAGGTTTTCTATATAGGCTAAATGGGCAATGCAAGATTACTAGGTATTCTGATTCTGACATGTTGACAGCAAATCTGATCGCAAATATACCTTAGGTTACTACACCTTTGTAGGTGGTAATCTTGTTACCTGGAGAAGTAATTTTTTTTGTTCTTGTAAGATCTAGTGTAAAAGCCAGGTATCGAGCCATTGCTCGTACTACTTGTGAATTAATGTAGATTTAAGTTTTGTCAAAAGAATTTGGCATCAACGATTCTGAACTTCTCCCTATGTATTATGATAACAAAGCTATAATCTTCATTACAAGCAATCACACATTCTATGTACTTACCAACCATATTGAAGTTGAATGTCACTTTTCCAGAGAGTCTATTACGTCCATACTTTCTAAACAGTTGCACTTAGTTGCATTCATATTTGTTGTTGTAAAGAACGGCTCCTAGAAAGCCATGTTGTCATGCGTTAAGTTATAAGAAATGGATAAAACAATGAGAAGTCTAGATGAACTTATTAATATATGTTGCACATATTAATTTTATCTCTATTTTTGAGTTTTGGATCTTGTAGAGTATCTTACTTAGCATGAAAAGTCCAACTTGCTTATTTTAAGCTTGTCGGTATTTAAAAAATCATGTTTGTCGAATTTTGTTTCAATTATGACATGTTTAAACCACAATAGTTACGTCCAATACACAGCGTTCTACTTGGTGTTACTTGCATTTGCTATTCTAAAAAATCTGATGCTAGGGATATACAAAAAGAAATGATGAGAATTATTATTTAGCCCATGCAAAGCATGGGTTACTGACTAGTGTATATCAAAGCACGTACACACGTAGACTAATACCCTTTAACTCTTTGATAATAATGGAATAAATTATGTGTTTGTAAGGGCTATTGTTTTTAATGTGAAGATAGCATTTCTTAATTACTACTTTAATTTTTTACTCGCTAGAGTGTTGTACATGTGTATAGTAAATACGACAATAGATGTGTCCATATATAAAGTAGTGACACCCGATAGTTAAGTGAGTGGATTTATAAGAGTAAGGTTTCTAGTTTGAAACTGATGAATAGATTCTTTATTTTTTTTATAGATGTGTTAGTGAAAAATGTTGTATTTGTGTATAGTAAATATGAAAAAAGATGTGTTCATAGATAAAGTAGTGACACCCGAGTAGTTAAGTGAGTAGATTTCTAAGAGTGATGCTTCTAGTTTGAAACTCAAATAGGAATGGGGTGAATAGATTCTTTATTTTTTAAAAGATGTATCCATAAATCATGGAAATTTTGGTTTGGTAGACTTTTTGTAAATACCAAATAAACAAGGTGCACATGATTTTTATTGATATCCTATGACGTGATGATTTCACATGCAAAATGTGTGTAAGGTACTTGTACATAATATGGACAATGGTAATATTTAAGAACATACCTATTGAACCAGGTGTAGTAAAAAATATTGTTGACAACTTTGATGTGGTTAGTATGTGTTTGAAGAAAAAGGAGATATTAACATCATGTCATAGCTTAAAATTTCCATAAAATTGTCAAAATTTCCACAACTATTTCCATACCGATGACCATTGGACATCGAAATGCACTATCAAAACGCATTGCCCATCAAAAAATTTCTTTCTTTTTATGTACTATGGATTGCGTAGAGCATATTGTTTTGCATAGTTTTGTGTCAATAAGTTTACATATTGTTCTTGCAAACTATACTGACTTAATTCATTGATTTCACCATTGAAAAAAGACATCAAAATTCTCCATCAAAATCCTCATCGAAATAGTTCAGGGTCCTTCACTCACACATGAGGAGACCCCCACCCCCACATATCCGGTATGAGATATTATTGCATATTTGAGTAGATCTACACTAGTAGATAATTCTGGTAAAATTTCATAAATTAATTCATTGATTTTGCCGTTGAAACGTTAGGAACGCATTTGCCAAAATTTCCATTGAAATTTTAGTAAATTTTTGTTTGTGTGGCCAACAAAATGACATTGAAATCAGACATTTTCTTCCTTGCATCATGCAATGTGGACATGTGTCTGTAAGCATGTATAAGTCAGATACCAACAAGTCATTCAGTCTAATAGAGTCATGTTTGGTCTAGGTTTCTGTCCACCAGTTCTATGTATATGAGAGGGTCTCTATATCAAACACATCGTGAATATATTGTGATTTTTCCTTGTAATATGGTATCAGAACATTCTTACCAAGGATTATTGCCCTACATAGAATGCAAGAGGTCTCCTCGTCTTAGTTGGCTGCTTGTGGGGCCGTCTTTGTCATCTTAGCTATCATAATATTTATCATCATGCAACCTGAAAACATCATCTCCATCGTGGTCTTCATTTCTACATTGTGTTCTCAAATGATTCCATAACTGATAACAACTCTCATACACATCTTGTTATACTAGTTAAGGTGTCCCAAGTCTTCCCGCATGTTTTTTCTATCGGCATCAAAATTCTCCACTGACACCACATCCCAAGAATAAGAATAAAAGTCTCAAGTTTCTTCATGGTTTCCTCATCACATGGAAGTCAAGTTATTTCTCTCAACATCAGCATGTTCAACCACGACATCCCCAACGAACCAAAAAATCAAGGCTAGAGATTCTCTCTAGTCTGTGATCTCAAAATGTAATTGTTATAGATATCATGTTGTAGTAGTCAAAGACACATTGTGTTAGTCAATCGGCATGTCATGTTGCACGTCGAGATCATGGTACAAAAGCAACCATCACAGTCCATCATGTATCATTCATCTTACTCAACATGACGTCCTCTAGCGTCCTCGTCACTACGATCAAGAAATTGGTAGATACGACATGGCAATATATTGCATTGCATGATGGATCTAGGGTTTCTTCTACTCTAATTGTGGTAGACAAAAGATGTCATTCATGCCACATGTTGTGTCCCTACTATATTTTTCTCATATCATAGCATAAGTGGATGCATCATGTTAGTTGAGTCACACGCTGTGTGTGAAATTAGAGACTTAAAAAGGATTCCTACACTATGTGTCACTCATCTCACATTTTGTGTCACACGACGACACATATCAACATCCTAGTTACACTTAGTGTCCCCTGTAAGGATGTCTAGACTCATTATAACACCACATATTGTCATGTATTGTGTTCATGGTTTGACATTCATGTTTCCCCGATGTGGTTATTGCAAGAAGCCATCTCTCATTTTTGGGGGGGGGGGTATTTAAAAGTATCTAACACTCAAACCTCTGCATAGAGGGGTGTTCCCCTAAAAAAACAACCCAGAACTGGCAGCGGAAACAAAAAATTTCTTCTCCCAAACCCAGAACAAAGGAAACGCGTCAATGTCTATACAATAGGAAGGATGGTTTGTGGAAGTGTACCTTGTCCCGAGGATTGCTCGACGACGTTACCTTGCGGCTTGCACGGTCTTCACCTCTGGTCTTGGACGGTGTCTGTGAAGCTCCTAGTCGCACTAGGACTGGCACCTCCTGGTCTCACCGGGACTGTCGGGATTGACACCTATCCTCCGAGCTGCAGAAGTCTCCCGCCTCTGAAGTAGTCCACACGGACCACCTGGAACTCTGATCTCCTTGTCCCACAAGGAATTGGAAGGAGTCACACCCTCCTATCGGCGTACTAGTCACTAACACACTCTCCTACCACCAGTCACTTTCTGCAGTTGTCTTTCCCTTGATGTGCCTCCCTTATCGGGTAGCACTTGCTCGAGCTCTCTCTCGGTTACCAAAACCAGAGAGGATGACAACTTTACAGAGCAACTGGTGCACTGAGTTGTGTACCTGAGAAGCCCCCACTACCCATATATATATAGGAGGGTCATGGGATAGAGTTCTCTACCCCGGGCAATGCAGGATTAATGCGGGAGTAGAAGGGTTCGAGATTTTCCACAAAACAACCAACTGCGCCACCTAAACCGATCGTTTCATACATGAAACGATCGGTTGGGGAGTTGAGTCGATCGGTTCACACCTCAACCGATCAGTTGGGGGCACCTGAGCCAATCGGTTCACTTCTGAGCTGATCGGTTTGTGGTCCTGATCCAACTCAAATTGACTTTCAAATTTGTTTCCAATTAATCAAATATTAATCCTTGTCCAAATCGAACTTGTACAAGTGAAACAAATTGTATTTGAAAAATAGTCTTCTCACTTTCCAAATGATCTCGGTTAGACCAGTTGAGCCGATCGGTTCAACCCTTGAACCGGTCGTCTCAGCTTGTCTTGAGCTGATTGGTTCATCACATGAGCCAATCGGTTCAACAACCTGAGCCGATCGGTTCATCCCATGAGCCGATCAGTTGGGGCAGCAAACTTGTGCAAATCAGTCAATTGTAGTTTCAATCAATCTGATACTCTAATCAATCGGTCCAACACCTTGAACACTATGATATTGAGCTATCAATTGATTGAGTGTTTAATTGAACTACTAAACTCCTTTAGTAATCAATCTAAACATCATTTTTGGATAAACTCCTCTTCCAGGTTAAATCCTATGTGTGTGACCCTGCATGTCCATTTCACGTTGGCAGAAAAGTCCATAACACTTATGACTTCACAAGCAAAGAGCGGTGCCTAGTCGCACATCAGTGCTACCCAAGTGAAATAGAAAGTTGGAGAACAACTTTCAATCCTACAATCCGTGAATGGTGTTACAGTGAATGTATAATTCCTTTGTCACTGATATCCCAAATGAACTCAAGGCATGGAATAGTCATCTTGTCAATGTTCATTCACTTTCTTGATCTCAGAGTAGATTGGAGGAGATATGTATGACATCAATATCACATACTAATTCACACATGCGTGCGCACACCTATCTCAATCCTACTCATCAAGTGGCTATGGATATCAAACTCCCTCAGGAGGGACAAATCCCTTATCTATCACTCACCCCTCAAAAGCTCCATGTGTCAAAGTCACCCAATCATCACCTTTATAACAACCCATGTTTCAGGACTATGTTTGATGATGTCAAAGTGTACCCAATCACATGTGTTGAGTGTAGTGATTTCATGTCAAAGAATCATACTCACCACCATCACTGTGAGAACTGACTGTGACTACCATGTCATGGTTCCATGTGTCAAACTCACGGTGGGTCTTTCTGGTACACTTGTTCTCTAAAAAGTACCTATGTGTTTGGTTTGATATCTCCATAACATGGCTAATGAGATTCTATCATCAACCAACACCACAATCTAGTCTTGTGTGTGCTGTCTATCTACCTTCCGCAATGACATCCGACTAGGGACATAACAAGAATGTACAAACTCTTAGCATCCGTATGATCTCATCGTTCAGGTCCTTAACCTGAAAGCATACATCATTGAGTATTGTCATTCTCTAGACATTCAATCTATTCTATCATTATCTCATATGACTGGACCAAAAAAGAATTGGAAGCTTGCCTTTGATGTTTATCAAATCAATCTTAATGTATCCCACCAATCATCCCATGATTGGCTCTCATGGCATACATACCAACAGACTCCCACTTGCACTGCGAGCTAATCACCCTTGAATCATATTCATAGTGATCTTCAAACATGCCCCACGTGTTATTGTGCTCTAGTGCTAACATAGTGAGTTATGGCAACACCTTGCCAAAGTCAGTATTAACTACATGTCTCTCATCTCTTCACTGTACGTCACACGTATGAGATGGAGTTGCCGTAATATGCGATCTTGTATTCCTTCACTAACCTTTAGCCACATTGCAAGACCAAGTACTCCTTACTTGTCATCAACGATCAGAATATCTATAAGTTCATCTCATGAACTTCCATATCCATATAGTATCCATTGTTGTTCTCTAACACACGGATACTCAGCCTTTCCTTTTAAATGGATTTATTGGAACGTTTCCAATTATCAACAAACATTCACTTTTATATATCCCATATATATTTTGCGATTAATTTTCTGTCCTTTTTAGAAGTTCGCATCATTGTAACTCTTTACAGTGAACCCTTCCTTATTTCCATAGAACTAGTACTTCTCAAGTACTTATCAAGTTCTTATGGTATTCCAGTAACCCTTACTGGAACTAGAAAGACATCCACTCTTCATGTCCCACATACGAGTTATCAGGATGAGCACATCATATTGTCATGTCCTACATACAAGATGATGAATGCACTTTATTCTTGCCATGTCCATACATGCAAGATGATGGGATGATTACATACATGATAGATCCATATCTATTCTTAGTGTTCCCATTCTTCATAAGAATTGGACACTTGGCCTTGGGATACCAACTCCATGTAACATGGACAAGTTTTCTCCCACTTAATCTATGTACACTGAACCCTTCAATATAGATTGACAATGTATGCTCTCTCTTTTCAGGTTAAGAGCTTTTCGAGAACTATCTCTATAGATCTCTATTCCTATCACATAGGAAATGTCTCTATCTTCCTTAAAGATATTTTCCACTTTGGATTTCCATTCTAGAATATTTCCATTTCACATCAACATGTGGAATGTGAATACGCTCCCACTAAATCACAGATCCCTTCTTTATCTTTGACATATCAGTCAAACCCTTTGACTATATCATCAAAGTAAAGATCCAGCTCTGAGTTGCTTGTACTCAATCAATCACATTGATCAGTCCATTGTAACTTATAGACTTCATTTGCATTAATGGATTCATAAACCTTATAGGTTGTGTCACATACACATCCTTGTTTTATTTCTCATAGGAATGCAGTTTTAGTATCTGTATGCCAAATATTTTAGTCAATAAGTTGCAATTAACAAGCATCATCCTTCTCAAAATGTTATCCATGTGTCTTAACACTTAAGACTCATTTGCACTTATGGATTTCATCCCAATGGGTGCTACCATCAAGGTCATACCTTATGGTTCACATGGAAGTCATTTAGGATGTAATGGTCATAAACCATAACTCAAAATCCGGTTCCTCATATCATCTAGATTGTTGACTCATCATATGACCAACTCATCATATAGATATTTGAGGTGTATCTGTTAAGGATATAAGAACTCGCAACTCCTTGTGATTCTTAATATCCTTTATTAGTGTGGGGTATTCTTTATTTAAGAAGAAATTAGTTATTTTATAATCATCCTCTAACTCCTTAGAGTATGACTCCTTTTGATTTAGGCATTACCATGCCTTAATCATGAGTTCACTATGATACGCTATCATAATCACTCATAAGAATCTCAAACATTTGGTTCAAGTATTTTATTCAATGATCTCATCAAGAATTAACACTTTACCAAATTCGTACTTCATCTATGATATTCTTGAACACTTCAAGATATTCATATTGGTATTTCTCCAAACACCATTTGAAGTATTAGCATTAACTCCAATAGGTATGTAAATACATCACATGTATTATACCTAATAGGATAATCATTCTCCCACTACCACTAGTGAAGATTGATTAATCATGTCCAAGAGATTCATGTCTCTTACTGGTTTTCTAACCAAAAGAGTCTAGATTTATCCATCACATGGAATCTAGAGATGAATTTCTCATGATAATGCTAATTTGATTGTTTGAGTTATCAATAACTTATATGTATCATTTTATCTTATGCATACCAAGTACCACAAGATAAACAAGGCATTGCCATAAAGATCATATCTTTAAGATTGAAACACCAACTTTATTAATTGTTATCATTGTCATACAATATGCAAAAATAATGTGTTTCTATTCATTGGCAAATATGAAATAGCGGTTCATAACTCTATTACGTGCCTTCTAGGCTGAAAATATACTAAAGTACTCCTATCTATGGTGGCAACACTTGCCCCATTTATTGAGTGCTTTACATTTTATATCTTGGTATCTTATACCTCAAAAATGTTACAAGTTTATTTCATGACACCTTCAGGTGGAGACATCTGTTGCCTCCTTCTTCTTTAGTTCTTCCAGATAGAGCGAACAATTCCTTTTCCAATGTCCTGGCTTTTGACAATGGTGGCAGTTGCCTCTCTTGGTCATGCCTCCTTTGGCCTTGAGATCTGAAGATGACTTGGGCTGCTGGCTAGCATCAGAACCTTTCTTAGCTTTGTCCTTGCCCTTGCGCTTGGACTTGCCTTTCTTGCTGTTGATCATCATCACAGACTTAGGCTTGTCCTTCTTCATCTGTGTCTCAGCTATCCTCAACATGTCCAACAACCCTGTCAATGGCTTGTCAAAGTTGTTCATGTTGTAGTTCATCACAAACTAATTGTAGGATTCTGGAAATGATTGCAGTATCACGTCAGTAGCCAACTCTTGTCTCAGGGGAAATCCCAATCTCGTCAGGTTCTCCACATACCCAATCATCTTGAGCATGTGGGGACCAACTAGATCTCCTTTTGTCATGACACACTTGAACAACGCCCTGGAGACATCATATCTCTCTTGACGTGCTTGATCTTCGTACATGTTCTTGAGATGCTGAATCATCTCAATGACACCCATGTTCTCATGTTGTCTCTGCAACTCGTGGTTCATGGAGCACAACATCAAGCACTTTGCATCAATGGCATCATTAAAATGCTTCTTGTAAGCATCCCTTTCTGCCTTTGGTGCGGTAGGAGCAGGTTCCTCTGGAACTGGAGTATCCAGGACATAGAGCTTTCGCTCTTGAGTGAGAACAATTCTCAATGTCCTAAACCAGTCATGGAAGTTAGTCCCATTCAGCTTGTCCTTCTCAAGGACCAATCGATAAGTGATTGTTGTTTGTTGTCATTTGTACTACAAAAGGAAATATATGCAATTTAGTCCAAAACTCAATTTTGACTTATTTTGATTGATTTGAAAGGTTGACGATATAATTAGGACTTTAATTAATTATCGCTCCCACTATTTTTGTTCAAATTGATAGCCCTCACCATCAATTCAGAAGATTGTAGTGTGCAATCTTCTAGTGGGTCAAGATCTTGAAATCCTCTAAGTCATGGACCAGCTAGGGCTGTCACCCACAACTTAGATCTTCCAGGTAGGCAAATTTTGCCAATTGCATCATATGCAACTCTTGAAAGATGTCATATGCAACTCCTTGCCATGATCATCTCCATGCCTCAAGGTGCTAGATCCTATCTAGGTCACCTTGTTAAGTCCGACCCAAAGCCAACACGATGAATATGCACCCTACTAGGGCAGACCCACATATCCATCCTTCACGCTTCCACAAGATAGACGGTGCACCACGCTAGGGCGTGCCCACACTTGGCCGATCAAGCTTTTCACGTGTGTCGCATTTGGAAGGCATCTAAAACTTTAATATTTAATGAGGGATTTGGTTTTATAGGTACATATACATATCCAATCACCACAATACATAGTATGTATCATATACATGCTATATCCCACAGAAAACATGCAAAACGATAAAAGCGATGATTATGGCCATCCTAATGTGATTCCTCGAGCCAAGAGGAATCACAATCATCTAGGTCTACGTCACATGCAACTTGTACAAGATGAAGTCTGTGCTTTGCCTTTACTGGGTTTGATCAATTCATCTCCATGATTGATCAGCTCGCCATCAGGCCGGTCGTCTGGGTGCCACCAGCCGATCGGTTGGCTCCTCCAACCGATCAGTTCGCCTGGTCGTCGTGCATCTCTTCATGGCCGCCACCTGATCGTCTCGCTCCTCGAACCGGTCGTCTAGATCACCAACTGATCGGTTCACTCCTTGAACCAATCGTCTCAGTCGTCGTCATATGGTCTGCCGTTCTTTGACATAACAGGTAATAAAAGATCTATCTTATTTTACATATAAATTGGGAAACCCCGAGTTACATTCGGGGGGAGCAAAGGTAGGAAAGAAATCTCGAGTTATCTCAAGTTACATCAGGAATAGAAGATAGAGAATCAGTGCGCAGACCGAGATGCAAGCAACCACATACAACCAAGCACACATACATAGGGTTTATTGGCCATAACCACGCTATACATCCACCACAAAACTCATTTAAGGGTGACGCGTATCGAGTGAATTCATATTACATATCATATATGTATATAGGGATTTGTGGATTTAGGATTGGACATGCATAGAGCCAATTTTATTCGCATCATATGCAATAAATAAACGTGACAAACCAAAATCGATCATATCAATAATCCTAAAGTATAGAGTAGTTAACCTGGCTCTGATACAACTGTTGGGTTTTATGGGAGACAGAGAAAGCAGCGGAAACAAAAAATTTCTTCTCCCAAACCCAGAACAAAGGAAACGTGTCAACATCTATACAATAGGAAGGATGGTTTGTGGAAGCGTACCTTGTCCCGAGGCTTGCTCGACGACGTTACCTCGCGGCTTGCGTGGTCTTCACCTCCGGTATTGGACGGTGTCTTTGCAGCTCCTAGTCGCACTGGGGCTGTACCTCCTGGTCTCACTGGGACTGTCGGGATTGACAACTATCCTCTGAGCGGCAAAAGTCTCCTGCCTCTGAAGTAGTCAACACAGACCACCTGGAACTCCGATATCCTTATCCCACAAGGAATCAGAAGGAGTCGCACCCTCCTGTCGGCGTACTAGTCATTGACACACTCTCCTACCACCAGTCGCTTTCTGCAGTTGTCTTTCCCTTATTGTGCCTCCCTTATTGGGTAGCACTTGCTCGGGCTCTCTCTCGATTACCAAAACCAGAGAGAATGACAACTTTACAGAGCAATTGGTGCACTGAGTTGTGTACCTAAGAAGCCCCCACTACCCATATATATAGGAGGGTCATGGGATAGGGTTCTCTACCCCGGGCAATGCAGGATTAATGCATGAGTAGAAGGGTTCGAGATTTTCCACAAAACAACCAACTGCGCCACCTAAACCGATCGTTTCATACATGAAACAGTCAGTTGGAGAGTTGAGTCGATCGGTTCACACCTCAACTGATCGGTTGGGGCACCTGAGCTGACCGGTTCACTTCTGAGCCGATCGGTTCGTGGTCCCAATCTAACTCAAATTGACTTTCAAATTTGTTTCCAATTAATCAAATATTAATCCTTATCCAAATCAAATTTGTACAAGTGAAACAAATTGTATTTGCAAAATAGTCTTCTCACTTTCCAAACGATCTCGGTTAGACCCGTTGAGCCGATCGGTTCAACCCTTGAATCGGTCATCTCAGCCTGTCTTGAGCCGATTGGTTCATCACATGAGCCGATCAGTTCAGCAACCTGAGCCGATCGGTTCACCCCATGAGCTGATCGATTGGGGCAGCAGACTTGTGCAAATCCGTCACTTGTAGTTTCAATCAATCTGATACTCTAATCAATCAGTCCAACACCTTGAACACTATGATACTGAGCTATCAATTGATTGAGTGTTTAATTGAACTACTAAACTCCTTTAGTAATCAATCTAAACATCATTTGTGGATAAACTCCTCTTCCAGGTTAAATCCTATGTGTGTGACCCTGCATGTCCATTTCACGTTAGCAGTAAAGTCCATAACACTTATGACTTCACAAGAAAAGAGCGGTGCCTAGTCGCACATCAGTGCTACCCAAGTGAAATAGAAAGTTGGAGAACAACTTTCAATCCTACAATCCGTTAATGGTGTTACAATGAATGTATAATTCCTTTGTCACTGATATCCCGAATGAACTCAAGGCATGGAACAGTCATCTTGTCAACGTTCATTCACTTTCTTGATCTCAGAGTGGATTGGAGGAGATATGTATGCCATCAATATCACATACTGATTCACACATGCGTGCACACACCTATCTCAATCCTACTCATCAAGTGGCCATGGATATCAAACTCCCTCAGGAGGGACAAATCCCTTATCTATCACTTGCCCCTCAAAAGCCCCATGTGTCAAAGTCACCCAATCATCACCTATATAACAACCCATGTTTCATGATTGCGTTTGATGATGTCAAAGTGTACCCAATCACATGTGTTGAGTGTAGTGATTTTAGGTCAAAGAATCACACTCACCACCATCACTGTGAGAACTGACTGTGACTACCATGTCATGGTTCCATGTGTCAAACTCACGGTGGGTTTGTCCGGTACACTTGTTCTGTAACAAGTACCTATGTGTTTGGTTTGATATCTCCATATCATGACTAATGAGATTCTGTCATCAACCAACACCATAATCTAGTCTTGTGTGTCATTGATGTCTATCTACCTTCCACAATGACATTCGACTAGGGACATAATAAGAATGTACAAACTCTTAGCATCTGTATGATCTCATCATTCATGTCCTTAACCTGAAAGCATATGTCATTGAGTATTTTCATTCTCTAGACATTCAATTTGTTCTATCATTATCTCACATGACTGAACCAGAAAGAATTGGAAGCTTGCCTTTGATGTTTATCAAATCAATCTTAATGTATCCCACCAATCATCCCATGATTGGCTCTCAGGGCATACATTACCAACAACCCCGATGTGGTAATTGCTAGAAGCCATTTCTCATTTAGGGGGGGGGGGGTCTTTAAAAGGATCTAACACTCAAACCTCTGCATAGAGGGGTGTTCCCCTAAAAAAACAACCAACTCACTATGAAGTTGAATGTATAGATCCAAGATATGGATTCAACTTCTAAATGTATTATCTCAAGCATAAATGCATCCTCTTTCAAGTGTGAAGTCAAGTTATCATAAGTGTCAAGTTTATCTCTTGCAAGTGTGAATTTCACACTTTAAGAATGTTGTGCAATACAAAGTTCAACAACTTCAAGTGAGATGTCTAGTATGAGATTCGTTTTCCTAAAGGTTCTACGACATCAAACACATAAATTCTCTAATAATTTCAACCAATTCTTTGCCATCTCACATGTATCACCTATTTCCATCAAAGTCTTCATAACATACCTGAATCTAGACATCTAACTTAACACTCCCTTTTCTTATGTCTTTTCAATTACATCAATATCGATTCTTATTCTCTTAAATCTTGATATTTAGAGCCCAATAACGTTATACATTTAACAAATAACCTTTTAAATAGGATGAATTATTCATTAATTAATTAATACTTAAATATAAATTAATTAAACAAAATCACTAATTAATCACTTTTATCCTAAAATTGACACTCTACAATCATTGAATTCAATTTGATGAAAAAATGTAAGAACATGAAATAATGTACCAATTTAATTAAGAAGTGAGTTAAATGAATTAATTGAGTATATAACCTACAATAACCAAATAATACCAAAGACTTTTAATGGGTGACACAAATATTGAAATTGGAATTGTCTAGTGCCTTAATTATTGTACCTAGAAAATTTCATATCAATCAGATGTTGATTGCACCCCAATCAAAATAGAGAAAGAAGATGTTACTTGAATAAAGTTTAATTAACTTGACTTACCACATTATTTTTCCCTAATGTATTATTTTAATTTTGTATAGTGTGTGTAATGCCTCTTTCCTCTCAAACCCTCTTCTCCCTTACATAAACTACTGATGCAATTTGTAAACTATCAAATGTTTCTTGTCTATTCAGCATCATTCCTCTTCTCCTTCTCTTCCTCATTTCTTTCCTATTTCTTCTCCTATGTTGCTTCCTCCTCTCTACTTTCCATAGTCTTTAACCCTAAGAACATATGCGACCACTATCACTAAGTAATGCTAGCTCCAAAGAAATGGAAACACTACCATTACAAAGGTATCGTCCTTCTCTCTTGATTGGCATTTCTATCCTCCCCTCTTCCTTATTCTTCTCTTATCCTACTCCTCTCTCTCCCCTATTTCTCCTCCATATTCCTTGGCCTCCAAAATCCCAAGCAACATTGCCTTTTCCCCGCGGCCAGCCATTATGACAACAGAGCCACCACCAATATTGTGATGGTTGCCACCAGTAATGACCACACACCATCCTTATTCCTCCTATCCTCTTCCTCACCCTTAACCCTATTCACCCTCCTCTCTCTCGCTATCTCTCTCAAGTTGTTGTTAGACATTACAACAACACAACACCATCGCCACCTAGTCCGGTGACTACATACTCCTATGGAGGCCAGAAAACTTTTATTCATCTTTGCCCTTCTTTCCTTAGACACCCTAACTCCTCCTATCCCCTCACATCAATATATTCTTGATGTCCATGATTCCTTGGACACACTTACGCCCAACAAACATAGCAGAAGAGAGACCACACAAACTTTTGTGATGGGTTTAGCAGACGATCTGGTGATGCCCATGAACGGTGACTTACCTTTCTTTCTCCACCACCATGGTGACCTCCACGATGAAACCACACCCCAGTCCCCATCAATTCCCTTCTCACAAAGCCAAGCTACTTGGTCAAGTATTGCCTAACAACAATAGCTATAGAGGATGATAATAATGTTGGAACGAACAAGCTCGATGATGCCCTCTTATCACTAGACCACCTTATCCACCATTACCACTCAAGAATCCCCACCTCCGATCACCACACTACTTCATGTTCATTTCCACCTTCCTATCAAACACCATTGCCATCCACCAAACTCCATGATAACCTACTTGACATTGACACTGCCAGTGGTAAGTATTATACAATCCAAAGGAATGAGAGAAACCTCACTCTAATAAGTATTGACCTTATTTCCAACTATTGTTATGAGGTCTGCAGTAATTTGATGCTTGAACTGAATCTCTTTGAGGAAAGCCACCACTAGGGTCGATCTATGGTTAGAGTAAGGATGTCTGATAGTGAAGCATATTCCAACCAATGTCAGTGATGATTTTGTGTAGAAGTGTAATCCACCATTGATCGATCCACACCCAACAATTTGTAAGTCAAAAGTCTCATTTATTTTCTATAAGTCTATTGATTACCCAAAGGATATTTTAGATGATCATCATGTGTGTAGGACTATTAGGACATATGTAACCAATTAAACATGATATAGACAATGACAACTCCATGAAGAGTACTTGATTGATGATCCTAACATTTATCTTACCAGTACACATACTAGTATCAATAGCATGACCAAAGATGTAAATTCCACATCATGTCTATTTCCAAAAAAATATTTGATACAAATATAAATGATAAATGACCAGAAAGTGTTGTATATAGGTGAATGTCACTATAATGATAGACCAGCCTAAAGATCTTACCTTAACGTGGACATACTAGTATTAATATGTGTATACATATTTTGATGGGAATGCAATATGAATTTAAGTTATATATATGTATACATTATATGATATTTTGAATATTATTTCTATATATTATTCCATCTACAATAAAATATTATGTGAGAGAAGTGTATGTATAATATGTTTGATGCTGGTATTATAATATATCGCAATGGTATATATATATAGGTTTATGAATTTGTTCAATAGGAGGTGTATACGTATGAATATAAGAGTGTATGCAAAACTTAAGCCCTAGATTCTCATAATAAGAGCATTCTAGTAAATAAACCTAATGTTGAGTATGCTTGATCCTAGTTTACTAAAGTCAAATTACATTCTATATAGATAATGAATAAGATTACAAGACCTAAACAAGAGGAATGCATATTATTTCCCACCTAGACATGGTTATACTTATTTGACTAAATATGGATAGTGGAACAAAAATATATATCTAAGGGATCATATGTTCACTTAACAATTTAAAGAAAACCCTAATATGTTATGTGGTGACCAGAACTAGGGTATAAATATACTACCGACGTACACACACATTCACTTTGGTTTGATTAACATACCTAATGTGTTCCTAGGACAAATACTCAACCTCAGGGACCAATTATTATCTATTTACTTAACCGTTAGCTATAATGATCAGGTATGGTAGTCTCTAACTAAATTTACACAATTATATGACTTGGCATATATTTTTCCATAGTGCGACATCTTTTGACAATACTAATTCTTATTTGAAATCCTATGATGTTCTAGTGGAAATCATTTTGAAATATCTTGAAACTATTCTTAATCATTTCTATATTGGGTTTGAAACCCCTCTTATAATGTAAATGTATCTTATTGACGTGATTGATGGGCATATGTATTGACTTCATATTTTACTTGTGATATTAGCTAAGATAACTCATGTAGATGCTCATACATAACCATTAGGGCACGTCTTTCCACCCAAGGTGTGTCTTTCCACCTCTTACATATATAGGGGCATATCTTTCCGCCCAGGGTACACCTTTACACCTGGCCTTTGGCCTAAGATCCACTGGTGTCTTGTCCCTACCTTAGCTATCTTTAGTCAAAATTATCTACATCTAGTTATTTAATTTATGAAATTATGGATTGTGAAATGTCAATATTTGTTTATTCTATAGGAATTTAATATTCATATGCCTCATTATTTTTGTTTTCATTCTCTTACTTAATCTTTTGAACTTACCCCCTTGTTAATATCCCTCACTTGAATGGTTACCCCCTTGTTATAACTCTTTTGTCATGTAATGCCTAAATATTTTTGTGCACATACTCAATGTTTACTGACCCATGCCTTTATATTCTCTTTTTGGGTGTTGTTCCCAACCCACCCGTGTATGTACTTTAGAGGACCATGACTCATAAAGACCACTTGCATGAGTTTATAATTGTGGATTAGCTTGGGTCACACAGGTTGCCCTCTGCACTAGCCCTAGTAGTAAAATAGTTGTACCTTTTTATTTTGTAATGCCACCCTTGAGGTGAGGAACAATGTATGAATTATAAGGGGAATGATTATATAATAGTTAAATTTTCCACTGCTAGTTAAAGATTTTATTTAATATATCATACTTAATAAATTAGAATTCGCATTTACCATGATACATGTAAGTATGTTTGGATTGGATGGATTTATTCCTCAGTAAGTAAGGAGTGGATTCCCTCTCGGGTTTCACTATTTACAGTACAGAATTAAAGACAATGTAGTCAGTTAATCAAACTATGTCAAGTTATACTCTATTGTTCTTATATGTATTCATCGATTAGATGGTCTTGTGACCATATATAGGATGTTGATACCCCTTTCTTGAGTTTTGGAATACCAACTAGGTTTCAGTCCTTATATAATTTGGTCATTACCATTTCCCACCCCAAATGAGTCCACGAGACTCATTTCATGAAAAACCTAATTGTCCCCTACTCTCTCTATGAAGATGGTATACTTAAATAATTCCTTTAGTGCATGTGGATATATATAATTACCCAAAAAAATCAAGTGTTGGATGCCCATACAACTCCCCTAGTTTTGTAAACCCTGATCAATTCTTAGTATAATTGGGTGACTTTAGGACTCTTTGATGTCCCATGTCAAGGTTAAGTATCCCATGATAAGATCCAATACATTTAAGGCATTGTAAAAAATGATGAGTAAAGTAACCCGCATTGATTTGCAGGAAGTTGACATCATGTTCCTACAACCTATATGACTATCACCAATAGTATGAGTTAGAGATAATTTTAGTATATCCCTATATATGCTTGAAGGTTTAGCTACGAGTATAATGAATGGTTGACTTGGTTCTTGCATTGACTTTGGTGCCAATTTATCAATTTCACACTATAATACTTTTCATTGTCAAAATTATTTTTGTTATTATACTATATGTACAAACACACAATTTATAGATTTGCATCAATGGTTTAATGAACCAAGTCACCACCATATAAATTTTTAAGTGGAAAGACCCGCCCTCCCGAGTAGAACCATGTGATTGGTTAAGTCAACCCTAAAACCCTAGACCTATGTCTAGAGAAATAATTAAGAAGATCTTTACGATATATATGACTTATTATATCTACACCTACCTACCTCTTGAATGGTTAGGTTGACTTTTAGTTAACCTTTGAGTTTAGTATCTTCATAGTTAGGAGATTCTTTTGACTTTAGGATTGTCTTAACTTGAAATGAAATCATTAGGTACTCTTTTAGAGAATTCTAATGTTGCAATGTATAATTACTACCTTAAGGATAACTAAACCTTCCTAATATGGATATAATGAACATTAATTTGACAAACCTAAAATAAATCAATAAAAACTTATACTCATTAAAGTAATCATCTTCTAGACCAAACGAGCTCAATTGGATGACAGTATAAAGAAGGTATTTGGGTAAGTAGATAATATATAAGAACATTTAGGAATTGATTAATGCTATGGAAATTTTGTCTTGGCCCCACAAAGTGATAAATACAAATTCATGAAAAATGAAGTAAATAACCACTCTTGATGAATTGTATAATAATGGATATATTAGTAATTACAAAAAAGAAATAATGTGGTAGATGCCATGCATACTCATGGGCTCAGGTTGTAATGGGGGCGAATTTTGGGGATAAAATTCCTTTTAGGGAATGGAGTGTCATATCATACCCACATTTGGACACTTAACTTAACACACCCTTTTTATTATGCCTTTTTGGTTTACATTAATATGGATCCTTATTCCTTACATTTGGATATTTGGACCCAAAAATATTATGTTTTAATAAATAACATTTAAAATAGGATTAATGATACATTAAATAATTAAGACTTCAATTGGAAGTAAGTATACAAAATCACAAGTTAATATTGATTTATTCTAAAATGACACTCTAGAATCACTCAAAGAAAATTTTATGAATGACACATAAAGACACAAAATAATGTATCAAACTGATTAAGAAATGCATCAAAATAAATTAATTGAGTAATTAGCATACAAGTGACAAAATAAAATATCAAACATTTTTAAAGGTTGAAATTAAAATTAAAATTGGAATTATCACACCTTAATTGGTGTATCTAGTAGTTTTTGTATTAATTAGATGCTAATTGAACCCTCAATCAAATTAGAAATAGAGGGTGTTATTGACTAAAATTTAATTAACTTAATTGAGCATATCAATTTTCCTTGAAGTCTTGTTTTAATTTTGTAGTGGGTGCGTAATGCCTCTTTTCTCACAAACCCTCTGCTCCCTTTTATTTAATGCAACATGTAAACTGTCGATCCCTTCTTCTCTAGTCATTGTCTTTCTTCTTTTCCTTCTCTTCCTCTTCAATTCCTTGCTTCTTCCCCTCTATTCCTCACCTCTCTCTTATTTTTGTATTCTTTACCCTAAAAAACACCTATCACTACTACCGATAAGTCTCTCTAGCCGAATGAAATGACAACACTACTGTCACAAAGGTATCATCCTTCTCCCTTGACCGACATCATTTTCCACTCCGCCTTCCTCCTTCTTATCTTCTTCTCTGCCTCTCCCTCCCTTATCTGTTCTCCTCCATCTTACTCAACCAATAAGATCCCTAGACACAATGCCTTTTCTCCACGCACAGTCTCTACAAGTAGAAACCATTACGACTGTCATGATGGTTGCCACTAGCAATGAATAAACAATTGCACACCACTCCTATTCCTCCTATCCTCTTCCTCACCCTTAACCCTAGCCGCCCTCCTTTCTCTCCCCCTCTTGAGTTGTAGTTAAACATTAGAGTCACACAACATGATCACCACCTAGTGCACCTGCTATTGATGGCTCTGAAGGCCGAAAAGCTTGCATTCACCTTTACCCTTCTTCCCTTAGCCACCCTAACTCCTCCTATCCCCTCAAATTAGTATATACATGGTGTTAATTATTCCATGGACACACCTACGCCCATCATACATTGTAGAAGAGAGACCATCACAACCTTCTATGATAGGATCAATAGAGGATCCAATAATGCCCATGAACAAAGACTTACATTTATTTCTCCACCACCACGACCATTTTCACTATGGAGCCACACCCTAGTCACCACCAACCCTTCTCATGAAACCAAGTTTCTTGGTCAAGGAGCACCTGTCGTCAATAGTTGCAAAGGTCAAAAAAAGGGCATCATGGCAACCAAGCTTGATGACACCCTCTTCTTACTACACCACCTTGTGTGCCATCACCACTCAAGAGTGACACAACTCCAATCACCCCACGACTTCATGATTGTTTCCACCTTCTTATAGATTGCATCAACACCACTAATGACAAGTTTTATAGTGTCCAAAGAAAGGAGACAAACCTCACCCTCATGGACTTTGACCTTGTTTCCAACTACTACTATGAGATTGTAGTAATACGATCCTCTGCTAACATCTCTTTCAGGAAAGCCACCACCTAGGTCAATCTATAGTTAGAGTAAGGAATTTCAAAGGTGAAGCATATTCTAACCAACGTCAAGGATGATTTTGATTATAAGTTTGGTCCACTAGTGATCGGTCCAAACCCAACAAACTATAAGTCAAATCCTCATCTATTTTATAGTAAGTCTACTACTTAGCCAAAGGATATTTGAGATGATCATCATTTGTGAGGGACTATTAGGACGTTTGAACCCAGTTAAACATGATAAAAGACAATGCCAATGATAATTATGAAAGTCGAGAAGTGTACGACTGATTATCCTAACAATTATCTTATTATTCCACATACTTAGGTAGTAATACTAGTATTAGCAATAGAATAAAATTTGTGCTTTTAATATTATTTCTAATTCTAGAAAATTAGTTAGTACAAACATAAATGATATAGATGAATCCCATTACAATGATAAGGTAGCCTAGTCATCTTACCTTAATGTTGGTAGCACTAGTATGTGTGTGTATATATATATATATATATATATATATATATATATATATATATATATATATATATATATATAGAGAGAGAGAGAGAGAGAGAGAGAAAGAGAATCAGGCTAGAATACACTCGAGTGTATAGATCATGATGTACACCCCAATGGTGTTTTCCTATCTAGACCATGTTTTTCCAAAATATAATCCATTGATCTTCATGGTTACAATAATAATAGGCTACATACAAAATTTGAGCTCATTTGGATGAGTGTAAGTCACTCATACAAGGACAACAAAATTAACGTACAAAACTAATTTAAAATGCATGATTTTTTCCTCCTTTAGATGCATGACCTATAAGTGTCCAAATAAGCTGAAATTTAGTATATAATATGTTCTTAAGATATTTAAGAATATCAACGGTTTATATTTTTCAAAAAGTTATTGCATATTTAAAAACGAATGAGGTGTATGGTGCCTCTGGTACACTCGGGTGTACACTAGCCTGACTCTCTCTCTCTCTCTCTATATATATATATATATATATATTGATGGGAATACATATATGTATGTTATATATGTGTGGTATTTAGAAGCTTATTTATCTAGATTGGTCCATTAGGAATAAAATGTTACATGAGAGAAAGAGTAGGTGTAATATTATTGATGTTAGTAATAAAATGTATTATGATGATATATACGTATTGGTTTATCCATGTCTTCAATAAGAGGTAAATATGTATTAATATAAGAGTGTATAAAAAACTTAAACCCTTGATTCTCACGATTATAGCATTTCAGTAAATATGCCTAACAGTGAGTATATATTTGATCCTAGTTTACTATATACTTGATCCTAGTTTACTAAACTCAAATTTAAAGCTATATATATAAAGAATAAGATTACAAGACATTTCCCCACACATATATGTAACATAGGAATACTTAGATTATTTGAGTAAAAATGGATATTGGAACAAATATAGATATTTAAGGGAGCATATTCTCACTTAACAAGATGAAAAAACTCTAATATGTCATTTGGTGATCGGAACTAGGGTATATCTATACTAGGAACATATATACTCATTCACTTTAGTTTGACTAGCATATATAATGTGTTCCTAGGATGGATACTCAAAATTGGGGACCAATATTATCTATTGAGTTAACTATTAGCTATGATGATCAGGTATGGGTAGTTTCTAATTAAATTTAGGCATTTATATGACTTGATATACATTTTCCAATAATAAGAAATCCTTGGTGTTACTACTTTTTATTTGAAATTTTATGCCCTTCTAGTGGCAATCATTTTGAAATAACTTGAAACTCTACTTAATCATGTATATATTGGGTTCAAAACCCCTCCTTCCATGAAAATAATTTTGTGGATGTGATTGATGGACACATGTCTTGACTTCCTATTTTGCATGTGATATTAGATTAACTTAGCAATTTTAGATTCTTATGCATAGCCATTATGGTACATATTTTTCCCAAGGTGTGTCTTTCCACCTCTTATATACATAGGGTACATCTTTCCTCTGAGGGTGTGACTTTCTGCCCAACCTATGGCCTAAGATCGAGTGGTGTCTTGGCCCTACTTTAGACACCTTTAGTCTAAATCATCTACATGTAATTATTTGTTTAATAAAATTGTGGATTATGAAATGAAAATATTCTTTATATTATTTACGGCTTCGATGTCCATATGCCTCATTATTTTAATTTTCATTCTCTTGCTTATTTTTTTTAATTTACCCACTTGCTAATAACCCTATCTTGAATGGGAACCCCTTTGTTATAAATATTTTGCCCTGAAGTACTTAAATATTGTTATGCACATACTCAATGTTTACTGACCCATACCTTTATTTATCTCTTTTTGGATATTGTTCCCAAACCACTCAATCATATGTACTTTAGAGGACAATGACTTGTGAAGATCACCTGTAAAAGTTTGGAGTTGAGGATAACTTGGGTTTTCTAGGTTTCCTTCTGGACTAATCCTAGTAGTAAATTAGATAAACCTTTTTCTTTTGTAATGCCACCCTTGAGGTGAGTAATAATGCATGAATTATAAGGAGAATAATTTATAATAGTAAAATTGTATGCTGCTACTTAAAGACTCTGTTTAATATTCCATACTTTAGACATTAAGATTCATCTTTTTCTAGATAAATATAGGTGTCATTAGGTTAGATGAATTTATTCCTCGGTAGGTAATGAGTGGATCCCCTCTTTGATCCTACTCTTTATGGATTTGGCAGAGTGGATTTCATCTTTATTTTTATCCATCCCATCCACTTCCATTGTCTTTTCACAGTTGATTTGTTGGGGAGATATAGGGGAGATGAGAAGAGAAGAATGAATATGAGTAGAGAAGAAGAGAAGAAGAGTTTTAGAAAAAGACAAAGTAAGTGAAAGAAATTGTTAGCATACAAGTATCTAATATTCTATTTTGTGTACATTGTCTATAACTATTTGGAGTTTTATGGTATTGTAGAAACTATATGAGTCCACTATTGAATGGGTCAGGAAAAGGGGAGTCCCCATCACGTTTATCAAGAAAATGAGGAAGATCATTAAATGCTTCAAAAAGTGGGCAGATGAGGTAAAACAAAACTAGAGAATCTAGGTAAGGCACTTGGTTACATGTGGAAAAGGTGTCAGGAACCCCCACTATGACCTTGTGGTATCATAAATCCAAAAATATTAATTATCCTTTTGTTTTATTCCAAGTAACTCATGTGCAAAAAAAAATGAAATTAATAAGAAATCCCATGCGAAACAAAAGGTTAATTAAAGATGAGAAACCATCAACCCCCAATGCTTGTACCATCACACTACTTGAGTTGGAAATGAGAGAGGAAGAGATGTAATCACAATGTGGTTGTATCCACATTCCTCCTTGCTTAATTATTGTTTGGGATGGGAGGTTCTCTTTGATTAAAAATAGAGACAAACACTCAATCTAAAGTTAGTATAGAGGCATGGTTAATGCATCATTGTGGCAGCCTTGGGGAAATTACTCATAAAAATATAGATCCCCATGAATGGTGGCCAATGAACCACATTTTCTAGAGGCTTGGGGTTTATATAGGGTCAAGGATTGGTGTGGAGTGTTTATCAAGACAAAAGGTGACTGATATGTAACTATCCATGATGTAACACCTCGTTATGCTGAACAAGATTACTCAAAACACAAAACACGATCAACTACTAATTAATCACACAGTAAAAAATGCAGAATAATTAAAACCAATTCCAACAATGTAAATAAACTCTAGAACATTTACAAAAGGTCCATCATTCCATTCTCATATACTGTAATGAGTATTTACATACGGGTCTAAAGACCTCAGTCACATCCTGCATGCAAAATATATTTCACATGTACATGTCATATATTTACAAGCATTGGCATACTACCAAAATATCGTTTCGATACGAGTATATCATCAATGAAACACATCCCATACCCGGACTTGAGAGTACAGGAACAACACTAGGACTCTACTACTAACATCTACAACTAACCAACCTTCTGAATCTATTGATCACCAGGTTGGTTTATTCCACATCGCGACCTCGACCTCGTTGCCCGCGACCACCTAAAAAAAAGTGTGGTGACCCACGGGTGAGACCCAGTCCCAATGAAAGATATAACTCTCTCCAACATATATTGATTATAACATATTAATTAACAGTAAATACATTGAGCAATTAGGGTATTGAATAAGAAATATGAATATATTGAATAGTTTAAGCATACTAAGCAGTTAAGCAAATAAGTTGCAGCATCAAGTAGAATTACACAATTTTCAAAAGTCTGCATCATGTAAGAACTATGTAGTGCAAAGACAAGACAAGGGTTAATCAACCAATGTGATACGTATTAAACCCGAGAAATTATACTACACGACTGACATTATATCTTTTATTATTATGCCCTGGGGGGTTTGAGACGTACAACTCAAAGTCCAAATGACCACTATACAGTGCTATTCAGTTCCATATAAGATCTAGGAGTGCCGATATCCTAAGATCTCTTCCCCTCATTTAGTGCGAGTAAACTGCAGTGACATACCAGTCAAACTTTCAACAGTGACATATAGTCAACTGATAACAACTAGTCCATACTTGGTATAAGTTACAACACTAGAAAACAGGGTATACAAAACCATCTAATCTGAGGTACAACTGCAGCTGTCCTCAATCACATCAAATGTCAGAGGCATGACCATAGCCATCCTCCCTAACCTACAATTGTGGATGACAAGGATATATCCTCAACATGCCACCCCCACATACTCAATAGTATGCGCTCTGAGTTTTCCCTTGGGAATATTCATTTCACCATCCAGTAAGTTCTGACACTGAAGATGGCTCTACGACACATGGCTCTACATGATTAAGGTTACACTTGATTAGTTACTGCCAATTGAATGCATTAAGGCTTTATCATACAAGTGGACATTCAAAACCTAATTCTTTTCTAACAAGAGTATATGTATAACAACTTCAAAGGATATAAAATATTTGAGATATAAATCTTAATCACATTACCACATTCTATCATTCATTGCAAATTAATGGACCACACTTATCATCATACTATTACAAGATACCAATATCTTATCACAAGTTCTAGGGTTTTAACCCTTATTAGAACATGAAGAGGATTTCACCTAAATCATGGCTTCAAACATGCCCAAAGGTCATTAAGACCATCACATTATTCATAGTAAAGTTATAATCATCATTCCATGCCTTAAACAAGGCTCCAAATATCATTAGCACATATGTATCCATAGATATTAACATAGCAAGGCACTATGATATTCAAATAGTACTACATTGTAGTTTCAACATAAGAAAAGTGTAATTCGTTATCACATTAATCATTCAATAGGTTTGATTATAACCAATCAACATCATATAATTACATCAAGGTTAGGTATAACAAGCTAGATCACACGTGAGTTACACATCCACTTATTATAGTGATTTATCAGATATAACTATATAATGGCAAAGGTAAGACTACTAATTAATGGTATTGAACCATCAAATTATCATCACTAGGACCCACATATAATACCATGCGATTTATTCTAATCCATTGGATGTTAAAGCATCCAATATTATTCATTAATCAGGTTCATTGTTCAAGGTTATCAATTGAAGTATAGGTCTAACCATTAGATTAATTGAACCAAGGAACCATTGGTTCAAGGTTTAGTCAAATATACAATTACATTCTTAACTCATCATATATGGTGATGACATAATCCACCATTAATTCTGATCATTAGGTCACCATTGGTTGTTAGATCAGTAATACATTCAGTTAACACCATCAAATATTAAGCTAATGTCATCATCGATTGATAACATCATTAGAATACTTAGTAAATGATAATAAACGTCTAATTGAACCAAAACCTAACCTAAGGGGGTGAACATAGGTTGTAACCATAAATTTGACACCCTTGATCATGAACACCAGTTGCCAAGATAACAAAACCATTGGATGTTGAATGGTATGACCATCAGTTATGTGATAGAGAAGGAAATAGTTTGAAAATCCTAATTTGAACCATAAATTATTTTGTGCTTAGCACCATAGGTTGATGCTATCAACCTGTCCCAGATCATGTTACACCTTATAACGGTTGTACACATGCTTACAAGTTTATATAGATATGGAACAAAATAGGGAACACCACAAAAATTCGTAATTCTAAACAAGCATGATTTCTCTATGCTTAGAGCATCACATTCAAGCATAAACATGAACTAACAAGCTTCTAGTAAGCAATATAAGTGAAGAATGTTATATAAATCACCTCTATAGAGTAGGTCAGATCTCAAACAACAAGAATATCGAGAAAATAAGGCAAGAAATCCCTAGATTCAGATCTGAACTTGGCCAAATATGCAATTCTCTCCACAAAGAAGCAAAATCCTAGAAAATGAAACAAGAAGGAAGGATTTTTGAGTTCTGGAGTCATTTTCACCATGGAACAGTAGGGTTACGACCTGGAGAGATATAGGAAGAAGAATAGAAAAGAAATAAACAGAGTAAATAAGGTAAAACTTACACTTTTAGGTCAAGATCACTAGGAAGAAGCTTTTTAGACCCAAAAAGGAAATCAATTGCAACCCTAGAATTTTATTCCAAGATGATCCCCACTTTCTTCTTCATTGGGCAGAAAAATTTGCAGCTGAACAGAGGGAGAAAGAGGTTGGGAGAAGTAGGGAAGTGGTGGATAGAAAATGGCTCGTTTTGGTTCTTGGGGATAAGTATATGACACTTTAAGAAAAAGAAAAAGAAAAAGTTGAAGTTCTAGTATCTATCCAAGTGTCCATGGCTTTAATTTATTAAGAATATACAAGCACACACATAAGAAGCTCCCCCACTATCTGTATAGACCTGCTTAGCTTTCCTTTGTCGAATTTCCCAGCCAATCAAATAATTTATTAGTTGATAGCTACTAAAGGTAGCTCATCCATGAAGGGGTAAACCCTAAAATGCCCTTGATGAAAACACCTTCAAACCATGGCTCAACTAGGAGACCCATGGCTAAAAAATCTCAAGAATGATAATATAACATCTTAGGAACATAATGTATGTGATAAATTGCAAAGAAAACCCCTCCATTGGGTAAATTGTAAAAAAGTCCAAAATGTACAAAAAATTGCATAACTTGCTAAAACAGTGTCCAAATTGGACCAAATTTGAAAATTAAGCTTGTATTATGATTTTAAAACATATAAAAAGGTTATATTAGGGTTATAAGAATTCAATTATGGTAAATAATCTCATTCAACTCATTAAGTAAGTTCAGGGGCCTTACAACTATAAACCCCTAATAAGGATTTCGCCCTGAAATCCTACGCAAAAAGAGATGGGTATTTTCTACGCATCTCATTTTCTAGTTCCCACATGGCTTCCTCTATGCCATAGTGATTCCATAAAACTTTCACTAGTATTATATCTTTTCTCTTCAACTTTTTCACCCTTCTATCCAGGATCAACATAGGACCCTCAACATAGGAGATATCTTCATTTAACTCAACCTCTACTGGTTGGATTGTCTAGTCAGTATCTGGATGGCATTTCGTCAACATAGAGATGTGAACAACATTATGTAATCTATGTAGCTCTGGTGGTATCTCCAATTTATATGCTACCTTTCCAACACAAGCTAGGACAAGGTATGGTCCCATAAATCTAGGAGCCAACTTACCCTTCTTTCCAAACCTCAGCACACCTTTCTATGGAGAAACCTTAAGATATACTCCATCTCCCACTTGGAACTCAAATGGTCTGCATTGGTTATCTGCATAAGATTTTTGTCTATCCTGGACTGCTTTCAACTGTTGTTGTATCGCTTTAATCTTTTCAGTGGTCTCTTGTACTAGCTCAAGACCCAAAAGTTGATATTCACCTGTCTCATACCAGCAAAGAGGAGACCAACATCGTCTACCATATAGAGCCTCATAAGGGGCCATATCTATGCTTCTTGGATAGCTATTATCGTATGCAAACTCTATCAGAGTCATATGTACATCCCAACTACCAAGAAATCACAACACACATGCCCTCAAGAGATCCTCGAAAGTCTGAATAGTTCTTTCAGACTGACCATCAGTCTGTGGATGAAAAGCTGTGCTGAATCTCAGCTGTGTTCCCATTGTTGAATGTAGACACTCCCAAAAATGACTTGTAAACTGTAGACCTCTTTCAGAAACTATAGCCACTAGAATGCCATGTAGACGGACTACCTCATCAACATATATTTGTGCCAATTTCTCTGCTATAAACGTCGTCTTTACTGGCAGAAAATGAGCTGACTTAGTCAATCTGTCTACTATCACCCATATAGAATCATGACCCTTAGCTGTCCTAGGAATACCAACCACAGAGTTCATAGTAACATGATCCCATTTCCACTATGGTATTGGCAAGGGTTTTAATGTCCATACAGGCTTTTGGTGCTCAGCCTTCAACTACTGACAAATTGGACATTTGGCAATGAACTCTGCCACATCACGCTTTTGACCAGGCCACCAATACATGTCTTTTAAGTTTTGGTACATCTTGGTACTTCCAGGATGCATTGTATACATGGAGGAGTGAGCCTCCTTAAGTACCATCTTTCTCAACCCATCAACATCAGGAATTACTATCCTATTATGGTAACAAACTGTACCATCATCTGCCTTGTGAAAGCCATCATACTTTTCACTGCCAACCCCTGGTCAAATATTCTGTATCATAGTATCATTTTTTTGTGCATCATGAATCTACTGTCTCAAGGTAGGTTTCACTTGTAACTGTGCCAACAATCCTACCAACAAGGAAACTTCTAGCTGTACATTCATCTAGCAAAGAGACACTAGCATATCTCCCTTATGGCACATCAAGGAATTTAATTGTGCATTATCTACCGTTGATGATGAAGATGACTTTCTACTCAATGCATCAACTACCACATTCGCTTTCCATGGATGGTAGTCTATTGTGCAATCATAATCCTTAATCAACTCCATCTATCTCCTCTGCCTCATATTCAGCTCCTGTTTTGAGAAGATATACTGTAGATTCTTGTGGTCAGTGAAGATCTGACACTTTTCTCTATAAAGATAGTGTCTCCATATCTTTAAGGCATGGACCACCGCTGCAAGCTTTAGATCATGTGTTGGGTAATTCTCCTCATGTTTCTTAAGCTTTCGCAAAGTAAAAGAAATCACATTTTTATCCTGCATCAACACGCATCCCAACCCATTCTTTGAAGCATCACAAAAGACAATATAGCCTTTTCCTTACTCTGGCAGTACTAACACCAGTGCACTAGTTAACTTTTCTTTCAAAAGCTGGAAAGAACGTTGACACTTGTCATTCCAAGCAAAAGGAACATCCTTCTTGGTTAACCTAGTTAGGGGTAATACTATAGAACTGAAGTCTTTGATGAACCTCATGTAGTAGCCTGCCAGACCTAGGAAACTACATATCTCTATCGGTGTCTTTGGTTGTTCCCATTCTAGTACAAATTCCACTTTCTTGGGTTCAACACAAATGCCTTTTGCAATTATAACATGGCCTAGAAAAGACACTTCAGATAACCAGAATTCATACTTGCTGAACTTAGCATATGGTTGGTCCTGCCTCAACAAAGTCAATGCCTGGCGAAGGTGTTGCTCATGTTGTTGACTATCCTTGGAGTATATCAGGATATCATCTATGAACACGACCACACACTGATCAAGATAAGGTCCAAACACCCTATTCATCAGATCTATAAAAGCTGCAGATGCATTGGTTAACCCAAACGACATAACCACAAACTCATAATGACCATACCTAGTCCTAAAAGCTGACTTGGGTATGTCATCAGACTTAATTCTCAACTGATGGTAACCTAACCTCAGGTCTATCTTAGAAAACATAGTGGTACCTCTCAACTAATCAAAAAGATCACCAATCCTCGACAAAGGATACTTATTCTTTATTGTCACCTTGTTCAACTGTCTATAGTCTATACACAACCTCATTGAACCATCCTTCTTTTTGACAAACAACACGGGAGCACCCCAAGGGAAAGTGCTCGGCCTGATAAAACCCTTCTCTAATAGTTCTTGTAACTATTTCTTTAACTCCTGCATCTCTGCTGGTGCTATTCTGTATGCTGACTGTGTTATAGGTTGTGTTCCAGGAACAAGATTGATCTCAAACTCAATCTCTCTAGGAGGGGGAATGCTAGGAAATTCCTCAGGAAAAACATCCTCAAATTCTCACACCACTGGTACCTCCTAGATACTAGGACCTACCACCTTGGTATCCATAGCATGAGCTAAGAAAGCCTCACATCCTTGTCTCATCAACTGCTCAACTATCATAGCTGACATCAAACATGTAGGAAGAATCTTCCTATCACTCTGAAAAATCCAATGTACATCTCCATCATGGACCGTCACCACCTTAGTACTATAGTCCAAGACTACCTTGTATTTTTCTAAGGTATCCATTCCTAGGATTACATCAAAACCATGCATGTCAAGTGGCAAAAGATCCACTTGAATGTTGTGTCCAGAAAAAGAAAGAACACAAGAAGGACACACTTCTCACAACTTGGCAGAATCAACCAAAGGAATCTCTAGCTGCAGGCTATCAGATCTAAGACTAACAGGTAGATAACAACTATCTATCACCTCTCTGGTGATAAAAGAGTGTGTCGCACCTGGGCCTACTAACACAGGTATGAAATAAGAAGCAGACATATCAGAATGAAATAACTCCATCTGACATGTCATGACTTGTGGATTGACCACTGCTTCTGGCTGGGTCATGGCATAGAACCTTGCTATCGTCCACGTCCTCTGCTTACTTGTCTAGAGGATCCTGCCTGGGATGCCTGACCACGTCCTCTTCCACTGCCACTACTAAACTGTCATTGTTGTGGACTTTGTTGACTTTGCCTTGGCTGCCGAGTCACCTCCTCATCTTTCATAGGGCAATAAGGTTTTGTATGCCCTAGTTGCCCACACTTGTAACATGTTCTGGTGTCCTGATATGGCCTAAATGACCCTATCACTGAAACTGATGAGGTACTGTGGGCTCCCTTTGGTGGAAAACTGTGACCTCTACCCCGACTCGGGGTCCACTGTGATGGTGCATGTGATCTTGGTTCATTGAAGGTTGACCTTGGTTGTGACGGCGGTGGGAAAAACTTTAGCTTCTTAAAGCCTCTAGATGATTTCCCTTGAAACTCCATAGGACACTTTTTAGCATTAGCTTCACGCTTCTCTATGGCAAACCTCTCAATCCTCCTGATAGATTCCATAAAGGTGGAAAACCTTTCTCTATTCTCCAAGGCTGATGTTGTAGTAGTCAACTCCATACTCAGACCCTTCTCAAATCTCCAGATCCTTTCCTTGTCTGTTGTTGCCATGTGCGGGCAAAACCTCAGAAGTTCCATAAACTTTGATTCATACTCATTGATAGTCATAGCTCCCTGATGAATCTTCTCGAATTGAGAGATTTTCTCATCTAGGTAGGTCTCTGGAAAATATCGACTAACAAATTCCCTCTGAAACTCCTCCCATCCTATCACAACTCCTGACCTTTTCTCCTCTTCTATGGCCCACCAGTGGCCAACACTACCCTTCAACAAGTATACTGCATGCTTAACTTTGTCTTATTCAGCGATGTTTAGGATTTTGAATGCCTTTTCCAACTCAGTCAACCACATGTCAACGTCTGCTGCATCAAAATTACCTGCATATTCAATCGTCCCAACACGTCTAAGACGTTCAAACATCTTCCCGACACCTTGGGACTCCACATTATAGGCGGCTACCCTAGCTTGAGATTTTGGCGCTCTGTCAGTGATATGTGTAATTGTGGCCATCATTTGTCTAAACATAAACTGAAACTCAGGATTGACCATCATTTTCGGGTCTAGATGAGGCATTGTGGGCTGCTCTAGCCCTACTTCTAGCACTCTCTCATCACGTTCCTGCCTCCCTGCACCTCCTCCTGGTGCAACATAGCTATTCTCGACGTATTCTTCATGTCCTCCAGACATATCTGCATAAGCATAAACTATGATCAGATATGTTGGATACATAAGAACAGACTCAAACCTAAGTCCTATGTCCCTGTAGACTCAGTAAACCTATAGCTCTAATACCAACTTAACTGTGCCACCTCGTCACGCTAAATTAGATTACTCAAAACACAAAACACGATCAACTACTAATTAATCACATAGTCAAAAATGCAAAATAATTAAAACCAATTCCAACAATGTAAATAAACTCTAGAACATTTACAAAAGGTCCATCATTCCATTCTCATATACTGTAACAAGTATTTACATATGGGTCCAAAGACCTCAGTCACATCCTACATACAAAAGATATTTCACATATACATGCCATATATTTACAAGCATTGGCATACTACCAAAATCTCATGTCGATATGAGTATATCATCTATAAAACACATTCCATACCCAGACCTGAGAGTACATGAACAACACTACCAACCTTCTGAATCTATTGATCACTAGGTTGGTTTTCTTCCACAACGCGACCTCGACCTCGTTGCCCGCGACCACCTAAAAAAATGTGTGATGACCGACGGGTGAGACCCAGTCCCAGTGAGAGATGTAACTCTCTCCAACATATATTGATTATAACATATTAATTAATAGTAAATACATTGAGTAGTTAGGGTATTGAATAAGCAATATGAACAGATCAACAATTTTAAGCATACTAAGTAGTTAAGCAAATAAGTTGTAGCATCAAGTAGAATTACACAATTTTCATAAGGCTACATCATGTAAGAACTATGTAGTATAAAGACAAGACAAGGGTTAATCGACCAATGTGATGCGTATTAAACCCTAGCAATTATACTACATGACATGTATTATATCTTTTATTATTATGCCCTGGGGAGTTTGAGTCGTACCACTCAAAGTCCAACTGACCACTGCAAAGTGATATTCAGTTACATATAAGATCTAGGAGCGCCGGTATCCTAAGATCTCTTCCCCTCAGTCAGAGCGAGTAAACTAAAGTGACATACCAGTCAAACTGCCAACAATGACATATAGTCAACTGATAACAACTACTCTGTACTTGGTACAAGTTACGACACTAGAAAATAGGGTATACAAAACCCTCTAATCTGAGGTACAACAACAGTTGTCACTACTACATTTTTGGAATGTAACGTCATTGCCCATAGCGTCATTTTTACTAAAATAACCGACCTAATAGACTATTGCATCGGTTTTATCAAAAAAACCGACCTTACAGGTTTCCCGCGGCAAAAATTCATGCGAATTTGGCTTCGCGGCTCGATCTATAGGGTCGGTTTTTCCAAATAACCGATGCTACAGGGTCAACAAAAAAATGTGGGCACCGCTTTGGAACTCTAGGGTCAATTTTTTCAAATAAATGACCCTATAGACCCTGACCTCTAGGGTCAGTTTTTTCAAATAACCAACCTTATAGATGGTCTCAAAAATTTTGGGCACCACTTAGTCTGTAGGGTCGGTTTTTTCAAATAACTGACTCTATAGACCCTGGCCTCTAGGGTCAGTTTTTTCAAATAACTGACCTTAGAGATGGTCTAAAAAATTCGGGCACCACTTAGTCTCTGTAGCGTCGGTTTTTTTGAAATAACCGACCCTAGAGGTCGGGATGATATTAGACCAAAGCCGAGCCGTGTTCCATTGTGTTTCATTTCATTTTGTTTGTCTCCCCATTCCTGCTCTCGCACCCGAAGAGAAGCAAATCACCGCCGCTTCCAAGGTCACCTTCCCAACCTCCACACCCAAAGAGAGGCAAATCGGCACCCCTTCTTGGACGACGATGCCCAGCCGCCGTTTTCTTCTTTGGACGGTGCCGACGCCTCCAGATCGACCACCATCTCCGACGCCATGCACTTTGGAGACAACGCCCATCCGCTTTCTTCCTTGAATGGTGACGATGCCTACAAAGTTGCAAGGGTTGCACACCTTCTTTCTCCAGTTCTTCTCCCACACAAGCTCCCCCACCATCCGATTCTTCTCAAGGTAGCACGGTTATCTCTTCTGCCTCACTCCTCCATTTTCTTTTTACTGTCATGCAACTGACCAGGTAGCACGGCCGTGCTGGCTGAGTTTTAGAAACTTCAAAATTTGTCAATTTTGCATTTGTGTTGTTGCAAGTGCTATTGACTTGTTGTTGACTTGCATATATTTCTTCTTCAGCCTACAAGTGAGGTATAGTATTTTTACTCTCCCAATGTGCCATTTTTTACTAGTAAATCAACCAATAATAAAAATATGTATTCTTTCATATCTACATTTTTATCAATCACATATGTAATCATTATATACATTCCATGAATATGAGGGTAGACATTGTGTAGTCTCAGATTGACACTTTAGGGTTTATAGATGAGATCATCGATGCATGATGTTTAACTTAATATATGTATACTTGTAGGTTCTAAAATGGCAAGTGAAAAATGTCAAGGTAGCTACTTTGACAACTGCTTAGTCTTATATGTATTAATTTTCAACTCTTATATGTCAACTGTTATATTTTTATCTCAACTCCTGTTTATAGTAGTTTACTAACATTACGTATAATTTGTTATTTGTAGTGTCCTATACAAAATAATGACTAGGCTTGTGGCTACTATGTAATGAAATATATGCAAGCTATTGTCAAACAAAGCATCATATGACATTCTCACTTTAGATCAGGTGATAAAGAATAACATCATAAATTTTCAAGTGATTTTAGTCATTTTATAAAATATTAGCATGTGCATTTTCTATTACAGATCTTTACAACTCAACCTTACACACTTGAGGACTTATATGAATTTTGAAAAGAGTGGTCAGATGTTTTTCTAAATGAAGTCAATATAGCATTGGATTAAATATGTCAGCTCCATTTATGTATGTGATTTTAGTACTCCATTCATCTCAGACTCGCAATCTATCATTTTGTAGATTATGATGTGAATATGTGTAACTCAACTAAATATATGAATCATTTTTTATTAATGTGTGGTTTGGAATGGTGACGGTTGAGCATCAATGCTCCCCTCTCCCATATCCTGGTTCTTATTGTTCTTCTGTTATGTTTCTATTTCTGCCATGTAGCACAACCGTGTTGGCTTCTAGTAGTATGGCCGTGTTGGCTTCTAGTAGCACGACCGCGTTGTGTAGCACGACCGTGCCACGTAGCACGGCCGTGTGTGGTTACAATTTGTAGACCTGTAGCATCGGTTTTCTTAAAAAACTGACCTTAGAGGTTCACTCTAAGGTCAGTTTTTTAAGAAAACCGATGCTATAGGTCTACAGATTGTAAAGCTCATCTGTAGACCTGTAGCATCAGTTTTCTTAAAAAACCGACCTTAGAGGTTCACTCTAAGGTTGTTTTTTTTAATAAAACCGATACTACAGGTCTACAGATTGTCAAGATCAATTTGTATACCTGTAGCATCAGTTTTCTTAAAAAACTGACCTTAGAGTGAACCTCTAAGGTCGATTTTTAAGAAAACTGATGCTACAGGTCTACAGATTGATTTTGATAACTGACCTTACAACCTTGGCCACAGTTTCTTCCTCATTTTTTACAACCTATTGGGTCGGTTTTCTTTGGTTAAAAAACCGACCCTATAGGTAAAATTCTATAGCGACGTCCACCTAGGAGTCGGTTAAAAAGTGACGCTACAGGCTTAAAAAAACCGACGCTACAGATCATTTATGTACTAGTGTGTCCTCAATCACATCAAATGTTAGAGGAATGACCATAGCCATCCTCCCTAACCTACAATTGTAGATGACAAGGATATATCCTCAACTTGCCACCCCCACATACTCAACAGTATGCGCTCCGAGTTTCCCTTGGGAATACTCGTTTCACCATCCAGTAAGTTCTGACACTGAAGATGGCTCTACGACACATGGGTCTACATGATTAAGGTTACACTTGATTAGTTACTGTGAATTGAATGCATTAAGGCTTTATCATACAAGTAGACATTCAAACCCTAATTCTTTTCTAACAAGAGTATATGTATAACAACTTCAAAGGATATAAAATATTTGAGATATAAATCTTAATCACATTACCGCATTCTATCATTCATTGCAAATTAATGGACCACACTTATCATCATACTATTACAAGATACCAATATCTTATCACAAGTTCCAGGGTTTTAACCCTTATTGGAACATGAAGAGGATTTCACCTTAATCATGGCTTAAAACATGCCCAAAGGTCATTAAGACCATCACATTATTCATAGTAAAGTTATCATCATCATTCCATGCCTTAAACAAGGATCCAAATATCATTAGCACATATGTGTCCATAGATATTAACATGGCAAGGCACTATGATATTCAAATAGTACTACATTGTGGTTTCAACACAAGAAGAGTGTAATTCATTGTCACATTAATCATTCAATAGGTCTAATTATAACCAATCAACATCATATAATTACATCAAGGTTAGGTATAACAAGCTAGATCACATGGGAGTTACACATCCACTTATTATAGTGATTTATCAAATATAACTATATAATGGCAAAGGTTAGACTACCAATTAATGGTATTGAACCATAAAATCCACATATAATACCATGTGATTTATTCTAATCCATTGGATGTTAAAGCATTCAATATTATTCATTGGATCAAGTTCATTGTTCAAGGTTATCAATTGAAGTATAGGTCTAACCATTAGATCAATTGAACCAAGGAACCATTGGTTCAAGGTTTAGTCAAATCTACAATTACATTCTTAACTCATCATATATGGTGATGACCTGATCCACCATTAATTGTGATCATTAGTTCACCATTGGTTGTTAGATCAGTAATACATTCAGTTAACACCGTCAAATATTAAGCTAATGTCATCATCGATTGATAACATCATTAGAATACTTAGTAAATGATAATAAACATCTAATTGAGACAAAACCTGACCTAAGGGGGTGACCATAGGTTGTCACCATACATTTGACACCCTTGATCATGAATATCAGTTGCCAAGATAACAACACCATTGGATGTTGAATGGTGTGACCATCGGTTGTGTGATAGAGAAGGAAATAGTTTGAAAACCCTAATTTGAACCATCAATTATTTTGTGCTTAGCACCATAGGTTGATGCTATCAACCTATCCCAGATCATGTTACACCTTAAAAAAGTTGTACGCATGTTTACAAGTTCATATAGAACTGGAACAAAATAGGGAACACCACAAAAATTTGTAATTCTAAACAAGCATGGTTTCTCTATGCTTAGATCATCACATTCAAGCATAAACACGAACTAACAAGCTTCTAGTAAGTAATATAAGTGAAGAAAATTATATAACTCGCCTCTATAGAGTAGGTAAGATCTCAAACAGCAAGAAACTTGAGCAAATAAGGCAATAAATCCCTAGATTCAGATCTGAACTTGACCAAATATGCAATTCTCTCCATAAAGAAGCAAAATCCTAGAAAAAGAAATAAGAAGGAAGGATTTTTGAGTTCTAGAGTCATTTTCACAATGGAACAGCAGGGTTCCAACCTGGAGAGATATAGGAGGAATAAGAGAAAAGAAATAAATGGAGGAAATAAGGTAAACCTTATACTTTTAGGTCAAGATCACTAGGAAGAAGCTTTTTAGACCCAAAAAGGAAATCAATTGCAACCCTAGAATTTTTTTCCAAGAAAATCCCCACTTTCTTTTTCCTTTGGCAGGAAAATTTGCAGCTGAACAGAGAGAGAATGAGGCTGGGAGAAGGAGGGAAGTGGTGGAGAGAAAATGGCTTGTTTTGGTGCTTGGGGATAAGTATATGACACTTTAAGATAAAGATAAAGAAAAAGTTGAAGTTCTAGTATCTATCCAAGTGTCCATGGATTTAAATTATTAAGAATATACAAACACACACACAAACAGCTCCCCCACTATCTGTATAGACCTGCTTAGCTTTCCTTTGTCAAATTTCCCAGCCAATCAAATAATTCATTAGTTGATAGCTACTAAAGGTAGCTCATCCATGAAGGGGTTTAATATACCCTTGATGAGAACACATTCAAACCATGGCTCAACTAGGAGCCCCATGGATCAAAAATCTCAAGAATGATACATAACATCTAAGGAACGTAATGTATATGATAAATTGCAAAGAAAACCCCTAAATTGGGTAAATTGTAGAAAAGTCCAAAATGTACATAAAATTGCATAACTTGCTCAAACAGTGTCCAAATTGGACCAAATTTGAAACTTAAGCTTGTATTATGATTTAAAACATATAAAAAGGTTATATTAGGATTATAAGAATTCAATTATGGTAATTAAGCTCATTGAACTCATTAAGCAATTTCAGGGACCTTACACACGAGGTACACAATTGTTTGATAAAAAGACAAATGATGAGAAAGAATAGGTCAACATATAGAGACCTAATTGTATCTTGTGTAGATTGTCTATAACTATTTATAGTTTTGTAGTATTGTGGAAACTATGTGTGGAAACCATTGTATGGGTTAGGAAAAGAGGTGTAGCCATCATGTTTATCAAGGAAATGAAGACTATTAAAATCTTTAGGAAGTGGGTGAAAGATACACGACACATACTTTGTTGTACTAGGAAGTCCTCTACCTCCAGAGTGAATCTCCAACGCTATACTAGGCAAGTTGAAATTGGAGGAAATAGTTTTCAAAGGTATGCTAATTAATCAAATCTCCCCAAGTAGGATTCGAACCTACGACCAATCGGTTAACAGCCAACTGCTCTACCACTGAGCTACTGAGGAACAACGAGAGATTCGATCTCATAGAGTTCAACTCCCGTTCTCAACCCATGAACAATATGAGTCTGAAACTTCCTTCGTAACTCCCGGAAGTTTTGTATGAGAGATTCCCCTGGCCCGACAAGGATGAGACAAAAAAACTAGAGAATCTAGGCAAGGCACTTGGTTACATGAGGAAAAGGTGTTAGGAATCCCCCACAATGCACTTGGAAATCATATATTTTTGGAAGAAATCATTATCTCTTTTTATTTATTCTAAATAACTAATGTGCAAAATAAACAAATGAAAGCAATAAGGACTCCCTTGCAAAGCAAATGTTAGAAATAATATTGATTACGAGAGATCATCAACCCCCAATGTTTCTATCATCACACCACTTGGGGGATGGAAATGGGGGAGGAAGAGATGTAATCGCATTGTGGTTGTATCCATGTTCCCACCTTGCTTAATTATTGTTTGGGAGGAGAGGTTGTCCTTGATCAAAAAGAGAGATAAAGATTCTCTCTAAAGATAGTTTAGGGGCATGGTTAAGGCGTGTTTGTGGCAGCCTTGGGGTAATTGCTCATAAAATTCTAGATCCCTATGAATGGTGGCTAGTAGACTGCATTTATATAGGTTAGGGTTTTTTATAGGGTCAAAGATTAGTTTGGAGTGTTTATCAAGCGAAACGGTGACTGAGAGGTAACTGGCCCCAAGGTAGGTAGTTGGGACCAATCCAGAGACTTCATCTTTAAGTTTGATTTTCCTATTCAAGGTGGGAAATGAGGTGCATGTGTATGATGGGTACCCCACCTTTGGAGTCTTCTTTAGTTCTCTGAAGTAAATAAGATTTTTTGAATCAACAATGAGGGGCAAGGAATGTGGGATATGCCTCTAATATGCATACTGACACAGAATCAACCAGTCAACAAAGGTTAGATGAGGAATATGGGAAATTTGTTTGATGGATATTGATTAAACCAACACCAAAACAACATGTGTTCTTCATTTCCTACTAGAGAAAGTACATTACAATGAAAGTTTTTGAGGCTATTCATTTGCCCGAGTATAAAATAATCGAGACAACAATTAAAAATTCATTGAAGCAAAGCATTACTACAAGTCTACAATAAAGGGAATTGATTTCCTAATCAATCGAGACCCATGGGATAATTAAATACATCATGGAAATATTCCAAATATCAAACAATGACATGATTGCAATTTCTTCTCTTTACATTATATCTCTCTCCACATTTAACTCTCGTCAACACTTTTTCCCCTTCCCTTTTCCCTTCTTCCTTTTGCTAATGCACTCTCTTTGCACTTTTCTTCTCTTCAACATCTTTTTCTCTTACACAACTAATTCCCTTCATGCATGTGTAGGTCACATCACACATTAGTCAATTCAAAAGCAAGTCATGCATTCGACCATGTAGGTTAATTCAAGGCAGTTGTAGTTAATCAAGTAAGGGACAAAGTCGATTTAAGAAGTCAAGGCATGCCAACATTTTGTGATCAAATAAGGCATTTGAATAATCATTGGTTCAGTTCAATAAACAAGTGCCCATGAAGTTTTGGTCTCATGTCCACTAGACAACTAAGAGTCATCTTAATGATTCATTTGGTAAAGTGGACATGATTGCTCAGGCAACATTGGAAAACCATGGGTAGTGTGTCGATTACTACCTCTCGTATTGCCAAATTCATGACTATCCACCACTCTCATTTTACATCGTGTTTTCTCTCCATAGTGATAATTAAACTTTATCAATTCCTCATTTCTCATCATGATAATTTTTTAGGATGAGTCATTAGTGAGAATCCATCTATGATGAATGTAGATGCTTTTTCAAACACTACCTAAATCCAAACAATGGAGAATCGACATCCAATCTATAGAATTCGACCATACACCAATTCTCCAAGGGAAATAAATTTCCTTAATATGATTGACTTCTTCATGGGACAATGATAGAGTTGCATACTACCAGACTTATATAGTACAACAACACTTCTCTTTCTCATCAATCAACTTGTTTGGGTGCCATGAAGCGAGACATATATCTATCTACATGGTTAGGTCCCACTTGTTAATTATGTGTTCGTTCAAATATCAAGAAATACCCTAATGTTTTCCACCCATTTCTATAAATACAAGTCATCGCCACATGAAAAAGGATTAGACTCTTGTGATTTACCCCGTGCTATTCTCTATGACCCAAGGATAAGACATCCATGTTGGTTTTTGGTAACATTATCACTGTCCTTGCCAAATTATCAACCAACCACCATCTAGAGTCTATTCTCTATCAAAGCTCAATACCCTTGCATTACAACCTATCTCCTTACATTATTCCACCTCCTTCCACCATGAAAATAATATTTTCAGCCTCCATATCTTCTTTTCCATCACCTATTCTATTCCTATAAGTCATGGTCGATACTCTTGTAGAAGAAGAATAAAGAAAAGATTTCCTGTCACACACCACATCTGACCTCTCTTTGCTTGTATCTATGCAAATCATTGCACTTTATTGTTTCTTTGATTGTTTGATCTCTCTATGTAGAGAGAGTATTTTATTCATTGGGGTGTGGGTACTACCCCACTATATAAATTTGCGGTTTTATTTTATCATTCCATGGCTTGTATAAACTTTATTTTAATGCATGATTATTTGTTTGATGCAAGTTTTATGATTTGATCACCCACTTTGTGTGATATACTATAATCTTAGGCCAAGAGAATTTTGATGTTTAATATATAAATATCAATTAACAATTCTAGATGCCTAGATGAGATATTTAAATGGGAAATCTCTAGAGCATGGAATACATGGTCTGTAAGTCACTAGACATCTAGGTTAAAATAAACTTTCTTTTTCCTAGACCCCTTACTGGAGTTGTTCGCACTAAGTTCCTTTTCCTAGATCTAGGTTAAAGTAGGATTTTTAAAGGAAGTTATTATGAATACATAGATATCCTTACATATGAAATTTTAATATAAAATGATCAAATACATTTATTGATAGGATTAAATGTAACATTGCACCAATTAATGGTTTTTTACTCTAATTTGAAATTGGAGATCCTTCCTAGGGTCAGAGGATGCAAGAAATTGAGTAAATATAAAATATTATATCATATCTAATTTATTAAGAGACACCAATGCATTAAGTGAAGCTTAATATATAACTAATGAAATAGAAGATAGAATAATTTGAAAATTTAAAATTAATAGCATATTTGGATTCCTCATATTCTATTTGGATTACCCACCAAATTTCGTATCAATAGGTTACATTTGACCATTTATAATTTATTCAACAACCTTAACTTAAATACACATTGTTATAATCAATAAGTATATTTATATGCCACTTTCTGTTACTTTATTTCCATTTCCCCCCTTCCCATAACATCTCCTACACGACCAAGTCACCTTAAACCTCTCTTCTTGTGCAGTTGCACTGACACAATCCTAGATGTAAGCACTATTTTCTCCCCCTTTCTCCTCCCCTCATTCCTCATCCTCTCCTACTCCTTCTCTCCTTCTCATATTTCCTTTGTTCTACCCTAGCCACCCTGAATCTTGTCTTCCTCGTGGAAGCAAACCTAGCAACAACACGCCACTGTCCTGGACACTGTTGTGCAAGGATAAATGGTCATGAAGCTTATCAACACTCATCCTCTCCTCTTCTCTCATTCTTCCTTTTCTCCTCTCCCCTTCAACAACCTAAAACCCTAGCCATCTATGCCCCCCTCTCCCTTGCACTGGAAACCATAAACACTTAATGATACAACTCAAGGAAAGTACTCCATCTCGACAACCACTGTAACATCCCAAAATTTCAAGAATAATTTGAGCCTTAGAATGTGGTTTTATTTAAATAAAAATAGTTGAAGGTATTAATGCAAAAAGACCATGAAATAATTTTTTAAAGGATAATGAAGTAGGGAAATTAAAATGCTCCAAATATGTTTTATCTTTCATCTTTGCAATATGTGTTGCAATTAATTCAATTTGATGAACATTAGTTTCCCTTTCCTTCTTCTCTCTCCTATTTTTGGAAATGTTTAAAAGGAAATAAAAGAGAGAAATAAAGCCTTGGAATTTGAAAATAAACATATGGAATAACGAGACCTTGGACAAGATGTTTTCCTTTTTCCTTTTTATAAATTTTAATAAGAAGAAAGCATGATTAATCTCTCTTTCTCTCTCTCCTCTAAGACAATATTCCCATAAAGACATAAAGAGGGATTTAAATTAGATCTTGAAAAAATATCAACAGTCATGGAAAGAGACTACACATATTTCATCTTTTATGTGCATAATTCAAAATAATAACTTCTAATGTATTAATGGACATACAATGGTCAAAATGAAAATCTAAGAGGATAGGTAGAATTCTAGACTCCTTATTGGTTGTGTGGTCCAAATTTTGTCAAATTTTGGCCTTTTTGACCTCCAAATTAATTAGGATAGATTTTCCTAAAGTTTAACAAAGATTTGATAGAAATTCATTCGATGCATTTATTAAAACCAAAATTCTAGATTTTTATTCCTGTCACACTCCCCCCTTCTTTCCTTTATTTCGTGTGTGCCATCCTAACAATTGATCAAGATCCAATGGCCATCTCATTGCCTCCCTCCTCCAATTTTCTCGTAGGCTTAACAAATTTCCCAACAATCTCTTCCCCCGATCCTTTCTCCCTCATTACTACTCCATTTCGTGAGATAATTTCCCTTCTAGACTTGTTTTTCCATCTCAGTCCTAATGAGCTATCATTCATCTCCTCTCTTTCCCTCTATATAAGAAACACCTAAATGAGGTTTTCACTCCCTCTCTATTGAGGAGTTACAACCTCCACCCCAACATTCACCCTTCATTTTTATGAACCCTAAAACAACACTAAGTCCAAGGTTTTCTCCTCCACCGCCAATTGGGTACTGGTGGCCCCAAATTTAGACCTACTCACTTTTCATCTCCAGAAAGCTCCCCTCGCCTCTGCATCCTCTACCTTTGTCTGTGTAATTGATGCACCGAAAAGGATCCAAGATGACCCTTGATGCTTTTCCAAGCACCAGTTTTCCTTGTGTTAGTCTCGATCACAACACCCTATATGTATGACACCTGCTCAAGCCGGTACTCACCTCCATGGTGTTCAAATGGTCCTCTGACTATGGAAAGTCTTATGTTGACTTCTCTTTGCCTTCACGTACATTTTACATGAAAAACCACTAGAGGGGGGGTGAATAGGGTTTTATGATAATTTTAACAATAATTATTCAAACAATCAACCACAAAAGATTAGACAAGGGGACACAAGGTTTAGAGTGGTTCCACCCTTAGCAAATACTAAGGGAGTCAGTCCACTACTCACTTGTTTCCAATTGGGATTTGAAAGCACCTGTATTTTATTACCTTGCAAGGATGTTACATAAAATACAACTACCTTCCCAAACCCTTTGGACAGCCTTCACCCCGAAGTCGTCTCACCAACTTTGAAGCAACCTTCACTTGAAGTAACTTCAAGCTCTGCCTTGAAGTAGCCTTCCTCCTTGAAGTAGCTTCCCGTTGAGACCTTCTAGAAGTAGTCCAAAGTCTACCTTCTCCTCCGAGAAGACCCTTCTCCACCTGAGAAGATAAACCCTCTCCAATCCACAACCTCCAACCTAGGAGTAGCAAGGAGAGTACAAAACAGATAAGAAGGAACAAGAAAGGAAAATGGAAATTTCAATTACCATTGTAGCACAAGGCTTGATTTCCTATATCAAGCGTTTTTATCTCCTAACAAATGTGTATGAAAGTGTGAGTGCAGTGGGTAGGAGATGCTAGCCTATATGACACGAATTTGGAACAATCGAAATGAATAGAAAATGTTGGAGTTGCTCAATTGCTCACAAGAATGGATTGCCAATTGCAAGTATGTATGCTCAAGTATTGCACAAGTGTGTTTTGGGTGTCCTAAGGAATGTCCTATTTATAGGAATGGCCTATGAATGCTTAAGGACGTTCTAGACACTTTCTAAGGGGTTCTAAGTGCTCAACTAGCTGTTAGGTATCCACTAATTGCTTTAGCAACAACTAGTTTATTAGTTCTGAAAAGTGCAGACAGAGTTCTTCTCAGTCGAAGAATTTTTCGACCGAGTGTCTCACGGTTTAGGAGTTTGTCGACTGAGGGATGGTCTGGAGCAAGTGTACATAACGTTCGATTCCAACTTCCAACCACCTTGTCTGCTGGGTCTAACGGCTATTTGGGTCAATTCTCGGTCGAGGAGTTTGTCGACCGAGAGTGTCTCAGTCGAGAAGTTTGTCGACTGAGAATGACTCTGTTTCAATGTTTTGAACTATGTACTAAGTGTGTGTATCAGTGTGCAGTTGTGACACTATTGTAGGGGATGACCTATCTAAGTGTTGTGTGTGGATAGGGAAGATCTAAACGCTTGATTTACATGATATCTAAGTACTTGTACATTATATACATGTACAAGTTTTACATTTGATTACAATCATGAAATTAACACATTGTGAGCATTTATATCTTCCAAAGTTGTGTCATCCACCTAGTTCCTGCAACACTCAAATTGCACATTAGATCCACAAGAATGAAATGTTTGTCATTATCAAAACAAAGGGATTTAAATGATGTCCATTTATCCAACAATCTCCCCCTTTTTGAAGATGACAAACATTTCCAAAATATAAATCAAATAGTCTTAAAATGAGTTGAGTTTCATACCTGAGATTTACCTTGTGTATTCCTTCTCTTGTTTATGGAATGTGTGCTTATTATTCCCAAATAAGTATGGAACATAAAGTCCAACTCTTAGGGAATATATCAACTTTTAATGTAAAGCCAAGAGATTATGAAACTCATTGATTGAGTATTTAAGATTTATATTATTTCTCCCCCTTTGTCATTTCAAAAAGATAGCCATTAAAATCATGTTGTAAAACTCCCCCCTTAATTTGTTCTCCCCTTAAATCATTTGAAAGGATGTCCATTTGAAGCCAAAATGTAAGGATCAGAAAAACCAACCGATTTAAGAAGCATAAATGTCAAAGAAAACATCTTCTAAGGGAGTAATGAGTAGTTGCTTCATGATTTTATTGAATTGATCTAATGGAAGTGGTTTTGTGAAAATATTAGCTAATTGATCTTCCGTATCAACATAGTGAAGGGATACATGATTTTTAGAGATATGATCCCTTAGAAAATGATGATGGATTTCAATATGTTTGGCACGACTGTGTAAAATAGGGTTATGTGCCAAGTTTATAGCTCTTGTATTGTCACAAAAGATAGGCATGGATGAAAATGTATAACCATAATCGTTTAAAACTTGTTGCATATAAAGCACTTGAGCACAACAAGACCCGACTGCCATATATTCAACTTCAGTTGTAGAGAGGGCAATCGTGTTTTGTTTCTTGCTAAACCAAGGTACTAAGGCTCTTCCTAAAAAGAAACAACTTCCGCTTGTGCTCTTTCAATCAATTCGACAACCAGTGTAATCAGCATCAGTATAAGCTTTAAAGTACAAAGATTGTCCTTTAGGATACCATAGACCATAACTTGTAGTGCCGGCTAAATATCTTAAAATCTATTTGATGACTTGAAAATGAGTTTGCATAGGTTGTGATTGAAATCTAGCACAAAGACCAACGGAAAACATGATGTCCGATCTAGAAGCGATTAAGTAAAGCAAGCTACCAATTATGGCCCTATATAAGGAATCATCAATGGGTTCCCCATTTTCATCCTTATCAATTATAGTATAGGTATCCATTGGAGTGATAGCATGTTTGCAATGTTCCATCCTGAAATGTTTTAAAAGTTCATTTGTATACTTCTCTTGGCTTATAAAAATCCCAGCGGGCGTTTACTTTATTTGAAAACCAAGAAAGAAAGTCAATTCTCCCATGAGTCTCATTTCAAATTCCTTTTGCATAATATCACTAAATTGTTTACATAAAGATTCATTTGATGCACTAAAAATAATATCATCAACATAAATTTGAACAACTAGAAAGTCAGATTCATATGTTTTGAAAAATAAAGTAGAATCTGAATTTCCAATTGAAAAACTGTTGTCAAAGAGAGTTTTTGAACCTTTCATACAAATTTCTAGGTGCTTGTTTTAAACCATAAAGTGCTTTCTTAAGCTTGTATACATAGTCACCTTTTTTCGGAATTTCAAAACTAGGTGGTTGGGCAACATATACTTCTTCTTGTATTAGTCCATTTAGAAATGCACTTTTTACATCCATTTGGAATAGTTTGATGTTTTTGTGGGTAGCTATAGCTAGTAACATTCTAATGGCTTCAAGTCTTGCCACTGGTGCATAAGTTTCATCAAAGTCTATTCCTTCTTGTTGATTATACCCTTGTGCTACCAATCGAGTTTTATTTCTTACTACTTCCCCAGCTTCATTTAACTTATTTCTAAAAACCCACTTAGTTCCAATAATGGTTTTATCTTGAGGTTTAGGAACTAAGTCCCACACATCATTCTTAGTAAATTGGTTTAATTCTTCTTGCATAGCCATTATCCAATAATCATCTTTTAGAGCTTCAATTACTTTCTTGGGTTCTATTATAGATACAAATGCCATATTTGCAACATTTCTAAAAGATGAACGGGTTTTTACTTTATCATTAGGATTTCTAATGATTAGTTCTTGAGGATGATCCTTGAAGAGTCTAGGAATGGGTTGTTGTGTCTCAACTTGTTGATCATTTTTAGCATTTTGATCATCTTTAGTTGATATGGTTAGAGTTTCTACTTGATGAGTAATATCAACTACATCATTATTTTCAGTACTTAGTTCTTCATGAAAAGTAATGTGAATGGATTCTTCAACTTTTCTAGAGATAGTGTTGTAAACTCTAAATGCTTTACTAGAAGTTGAATATCCCAAGAAAAAGGCTTTTTGTGATTTAGAGTCAAACTTTTCTCTATCATCTTTTGTGTTCAAGATATAGCAAGTTGAGCCAAAAGTATGAAAATAGTCAACCCTTGGTTTCTTAGTATACATGATTTCATATGGTGTTTTCTTCAAATAAGAGTGTACAGTTACTCTATTTAGCACATAATAAGTTGTGTTTACTGTTTCAGCCCAAAATGTTTTAGGTGTATCATGTTCAAGCATCATAGTCCTAGCCATTTCTTGTAATGATCAATTTTTCCCTTCAACTATGCCATTTTGTTGTGGAGTGTGTGGAGTAGAAAAATTGTGAGTGTAGCCTTGAGATGTGTAGAATTCTTCAAATAGATGATTCTAAAATTCTCCACCATGATCACTTCTAATTGTGCATATTTTGTTTTGTAATTGATTTTCAATCTTTGAACAAAATTGTATGAAAACTTGAATAGTATCATCTTTATGTGCAAGAAAATGGACCCATGTATATCTACAGTAGTCATCAACAATAACAAAGCAATATCTTTTCCCACCAATAGATTATGTCCTCATAGGTCCGAACAAATCCATATGAATAAGTTCTAGTGATCTACTGGTGCTAAGCATGTTTTTGGGTTTAAAAGAAGTTTTAGTTTGTTTACCCAAAGTACAAGGTTCACAATTTTTAGATTGATCAAATAATAACTTAGGCAAACCACGAACAAGATCATATTTAACTAGCTTTTTGATAACATATGAACTAGCATGACTTAATTTTCTATGCCATAGTTGTAAAGAATTTTCTTTTGCAAGTAAGCATTTTCCAACTACAGATTGCATAGAGTTAGGTCTAAGGATATATAGATTTCCAACTCTTTTTCCTTCATAAACAACATTTGTAGTGTTTTCTATTAGTAACTTGCAACAATTTTTGTTGAATAAAACATCATATCCACTATCACATAATTGACTGACACTTATTAAATTATTGTGCAAACCATCAACAAGTAAAACATTCTTTATTTCAAGGTTTGTACCAATATTACCTATTCCAACAATTTTACCTTTACCATTGTCTCCAAAAGTGAATGTTTCACTTTTCTTTTCCTCAAGAGTTTGAAATGCATCCTTGTTCCCGGTCATGTGTTTGGAACATCCACTGTCAACTACCCAATCCTACAATAAAATATAGGTTTTGGTACCCATGTGATGGTCCATTATGGTTAGGTACGTTTAACAACAAACTGAACATGATTTAACAAATTAAACAGAACAAATCTTCATTCGGTCGACAAATACTTCAACTGACAGATGTCTCGGTTGAACAATTTGTCGATCGAGAAAGCTGCTGTTGTACAGGTTGAAACTGAACTAAAATAGAAATTCACTTGGTCGATAATTTCTCGACTGATATTTGCTCTGATAGAAAATTCTTCGACCGAAATAGTTGCTATTTTCACTATGAATTCTGCTATAGATTTTATATTTGTCACAAGCATTCCCTCGGTCAAATATTTTTTGACCGAGGATGTCTCGATCGAACTGTTTGTCGACCGGGAATGTTTTGTTTGTTTCAGTAAATTGTTTATGTTAATTTTGGGCTTAAATCGTTGTAATATGCTAAGGTACCATTCTATTTAGTTGAGATGAGACATTAAGATATTCAAATGAAGTGTTAGGTCAAATCTCAACTTAATCATGTTAATTTTTCTAAGTTTGGGGTCTTGGAACCCATACTAAATCAACATCCTTTTTCTTGTAAGGACATGAAAAGGAATAATGTCCAAGATGCAAGTAATAATGACAACAAATAGAATCAATTTCATATCTCTTCCTAGGATTTTGAGTTGTGTTCTTGGGTACAAACATGATCTTGGTCTTGGGTGCTTGATTTCTCCTAGGTTTTGGTTGATAAGAATTTCCTTTTGGAACATATCCTAAACCTCTTCTTCCACTATAACTAGAAGAGTTCTTTAGGATCTTATCAAGAATACCATTGTTTCTCAAGCTACTAACTTCTTTTTGTAACTTAGCAATCTCATCAATTTTCTTTTGAATATCTAACTTTGCTTGATCTAGATTAGACGATAAAGCATCTATTTCCTTAACAATAGCATCATAATCTAGATGACTACATAGGATAGGTTGAGTCTGAAAATTATTCAGTTTTTCAAGCAAATCAACCTTTTCTTGAGAAAGAAGATCATAATTTGTTTCTAAAGTAAGCAACTTCATATTACAATCATTTAAAGATGATTTCAAGGTCAAATTTTCAGAAGCAATACTGTCCTTTTCGAAAGAAAGATTATTCAATCTAGCATATCGATCCTCATTAGTTCTAGTAACCTTCTTTAGTTTATTTTTGCAATCAACATATTTGTGATGAGTATCTTGTAGACTAACAATTAGATCTTCTTTTGGCAAATCAAGAAGGCTTACCTCTTCTTCTTCTTCTTCATTTGTTGTAGCAATAAGGCACTCTACTTCTTTTTCTCCATCTTCACTATCATCACTTGAATCATCCCATGCAGCTTTATATGCTCTTTCTTTCTTCTTATGAGATGATTTCTTCCCTTTCTTAAGTTTGGGACAATCACCTATTAAGTGTCCCTTTTTACCACATTCAAAGCACCTGGAAGAAGAAACACTAGAAGTTTTGTTAGTTTTAAAACTTTTATATTGCTTACCGTTTACAATGAGAATTTCTTCTTCACTATCATCTTCACTTGTGTCATGACTAATCTTGGTTGATGCTTTGAATGCAATGTCCTTCTTTCTCCCTTGTTGAAGTTCACGCTCTCGTCTTTCTTCCTCCTCCAAGGTTGTCTCATGTGCTTCTAAGTTGCCAATGAGTTGTTTCATCCTTAATCGGGTGAGGTCATTGGCTTCTTCAATAGCCGTCACCTTTGGTTTGTACTTTGGAGGCAAGCACCTAAGAATCATTGATACTTGATCCTCTTCACTAATTGCTTTATCTAATGCATTCAACCCATTAACAATAGAAGAAAACTTTGCATACATTTCACTAATAGACTCATATGGTTCCATATGAAACTGTTCAAATTTTTGTTTAAGCATGCCAATTTTGGAATTTTTAACTTAAACAGTTCATTCATAGGTTATAGAGAGTCTATGCCATATCTCATATGCTGTTTCACAATTTGATATTCTATTGAATTCACCATCGGAAATTGAATAATAGAGTATACTTACAGCTTTTGCATTCATTTGGGCTGATCTTACTGTGTTAGCATCCCAAGTTGCATACTCTGTTTGAGGAAAGTCATATGGATTTGACACCATCCTCCAGAGATCCCAGCTAATTCCCTAGAAGTAGAACTGTATCCTCCTCTTTCAGTAGGTGTAGTTAGTGCCATCAAAAGGTGGAGGTCTAGCCACAAGTGTCCCTTCCAAGTTGAGGTTGTTGAGTATCCCATCACCTATTCTTCAAGACTTTGTTAGAGTTCCTTGAAGCCCTGCTCTGATACCAAATGAAAAACCACTAGAGGGGGGGGGTGAATAGGGTTTTATGATAATTTTAACAATAATTATTCAAACAATCAACCACAGAAGATTAGACAAAGGGACACATGGTTTAGAGTGGTTCCACCCTTAGCAAATACTAAGGGAGTCAGTCCACTACCCAATTGTTTCCAATTGGGATTTGAAAGCACCTGTATTTTATTACCTAGCAAGGATGTTACATAAAATACAACTACCATCCCAAACCCTTTGGACAACCTTCACCCCGAAGTCATCTCACCAACTTTGAAGCAGCCTTCACTTGAAGTAACTTCAAGCTCCCCCTTGAAGTAGCCTTCCTCCTTAAAGTAGCTTCCCGTTGAGACCTTCTAGAAGTAGTCCAAAGTCCACCTTCTCCTCCGAGAAGACCCTTCTCCACCTGAGAAGATAAACCCTCTCCAATCCATAGCCTCCAACCTAGGAGTAGCAAGGAGAGTACAAAACAGATAAGAAGGAACAAGAAAGGAAAATGAAAATTACAATTACCGTTGTAGCACAAGGCTTGATTTCCTATATCAAGTGTTTTGATCTCCTAACCAATGTGTATGAAAGTGTGAGTGCAGTGGGTAGGAGATGCTAGCCTATAGGACACGAATTTGGAGCAATGGAAATGAATAGCAAATGTTGGAGTTGCTCAATTGCTCACAAGAATGGATTACCAATTGCAAGTATGTATGCTCAAGTGTTGCACAAGTGTGTTTTGGGTGTCCTAAGGCATGTACTATTTATAGGAATGGACTATGAATGCTTAAGGATGTTCTAGACACTTTCTAGGGGGTTCTAAGTGCTCAACTATCCGTTAGGTATCCACTAATTGCTTTAGCAACAGCTAGTTTATTAATTCTGAAAAGTGCAGACATAGTTCTTCTCGGTCGAAGAATTTGTCAACTGAGTGTCTCTCGGTCGAGGAGTTTGTCGACCGAGGGATGGTCCTAAGCAAGTGTATATAATGTTTGATTTGAACTCCCAACCACCTTGTCTTTTGGGTCTAACAGCTATTTGGGTCAATTCTCGGTCGAGGAGTTTGTCGACTGAGAGTGTCTCGGTCGAGAAGTTTTTCGACCGAGAATGACTCTGTTTCAATGTTTTGAACTATGTACTAAGTGTGTGTATCAGTGTGCAGTTGTGACACTATTGTAGGGGATGACGTATCTAAGTGTTGTGTGTGAATAGGGAAGATCTAAACACTTGATTTACATGATATCTAAGTACTTGTACATTATATACTTGTACAAGTTTTTACATTTGATTACAATCATGAAATCAACACATTGTGAGCATTTAGATCTTCCAAAGTTGTGTCATCCACCTAGTTCCTACAACACTCAAATAGCACATTAGATCCACAAGAATGAAATATTTGTCATTATCAAAACAAAGGGATTTAAATGATGTCCATTTATCCAACATTACAAACTTCAGAGGATGTGTTTTGATTGTTCTCGATGGGTTGGGTTCCTTGTTTATCTCCCATGTTTGCCTTGCTTCTTTGACAAGCTCTATGGCTGCTAAAGTCTTGTTGAATTTAGGTTTGTGTATGCGACCTCTTTGGTCTCTGACAAAGCCTTTCCACACATTTTTATGCCTGATTACTGTTGTTTGGGGTTTATTTTTTTGGTCTATAACCAAAGATGATGGTACCATGAGACCTAGCACTCATGCTCACCCCGAGGCATGACCATTGTCTCATTGACTTTGTCTTGGTGCAGGGAAGCCTTTACTCCCATGTCATTGCTACATGTCAAGCTTCGATCAAAGGTTGAAACCCCCATGATCCAGGACTTGTGCCATGATCGGGGTCAGAACAAACCAGGTCATTGAATAACCATGGTTCCCATCTTGTGTTAATCAACAATTTAAGAGGCACAAGGGTAGTTTGAGGTTTGCTTTGCCTCATTTTATTTAACTATTGATTTGTCGGAACAAGTCCTCTTGCTAATTGGAAGACATCGACTAGTCCAACTCAATGCAAGGCCCAACGTTGATTTGGATTTCTACCCACATGGATTTTCCTTAAATTCTAATTGGTCAATTTTTCCAAAATTCATAATAAACCAAGGGTTTATTGACCAGCCTAAATCACATGTCCAAAATTAGCAGATCCATAGTAGTCAGACTTTTAAGACTATAACGTGACACTCAAACCCCCACAACTATTATATGGGGTCTGATGTAGTATTCAGGGTCAAACCATAGGGACAAGGTCAGTGAGTGTTTAGCACACAGAGTCTCACACTCTTACACTCCAAACGGACATGTGGGTTGAAAAGGGTGTTCCCTAAGGAACAATGATGCTCCAACCAAAACAAAGAAAGGTAAAAGAAAGAAAATAAAAACATAAGAAAAACATTAACAAGCGGTAAGAAACAAAGATATGGAAGGAAACTTAGATTAGGTTTCACCTACTAAGGTCTCTCACCAACATGCAAAACTCACACCCCTTCGTATACTTCTATCAAGATTACAAGCAATCATCAAAACATATATTCCCTCCTCTCTCAAGATTAGGATAGATATAGGTTCTAAGGTAGTCTCTCTCTTGAGATGACAGCCCAACAGCCACAAAGCAAACCATATGACTATTAGCTTTAGCATTCCAATACTTTCATGCATTCAAACTACTCCATAACACTAAATAAGGTTGCTACTATTCTTTCAAGGTACCAGCAATCAAACATCATAAGATGGTAGCTAAGCATACAAGTGAAGAATTAAAATCAAGAGTATGGAGATAATCTTGATAGGATCATATATATGTTCAAAGGGGAGAAAGAATATACATGTTGGGAGAGCCTTAGTGGCTACTCCCAACCCAAGTTAGATGTTTAGCCACACATGTTGACGGGCAGCATAACAACATCACAAAATGATAGATACATCAATAACCACAAAGAGGGAGAGTACAATGCGATGAAGATGATAGATTTAGATAGAGAGAGAAATGGCGATACACCACTGTACTTCTTCAAATCTAGATCTAGAGTAGGCGATGTGGCGGTGGATTCTTCCTTCAAAGAAGAGGGCGATCAATCTTTTCTCTCCTCTGAATTCCGTCTTTAGTGATCCAAAACTGATGGTATGGATGTGAGTGACTCTGGAGTTTGGCAGCACTTTGTGGTCCTTGATGATTTGACAAGTTGAGGTGGGGGTCTATTTGTAGATCCTACCCACCGACTTAACCTATGGGCCGTAGTCACAGTATGGCCTCATTTGTGCCATGGCCTCAGTTACGGCCTCCATCGTGGTGTGGTGTGATGGTTGTCTGCCGCGGTCAAGGGGAAGCCTCAGTCGCGGTATGTCCTCGACCGTGGGGCATTGCCATGGTGGAGGGTCATGGTGTGAAGAGATAATAATGGAGGCATCAACCGTGGTAGGGTCCTTAGTGGACTATACAGCTGCGGTCGTGGTCCTAACCACAACCATATCTTGGCATGACCCTACAAAAGTGAAAGATGTGTGAAATTGAGATTTTGACATAAGTCACTAAAATAAGTAGAGAAATATATAAAAGGTATGCTAGGGGAGTCATAAATCATATGCAAAAAGTGCACAAAATGAGATGTTATCAACTCCCCCAAGCTTAGGATCGAGCCTGTCCTCAGGCTAAAGGTAGGCCCAAAATCATAGAGAGATGAGCTATGGGTAACAACAAATTTCAAAATGCCTACCATTACAGAGTTATCTCATTCTTATAGCAAAATTGTCACGGTATGTCCGTTTGAATCCTGAGATTCTATTTCCTCCCTTTTGTATCTAGAGTTGCATAATTTTGAATCCTTGTCAATGCCTCTTGGTAGTAAAGGGCTCTCCATCTGAATGACTTACCCCTTCCTGTGCTAGGTTGCTAGCCATACTTGTACAATATCCCCTTAAGGGGTAGCTTTCACACCCTTCCTTTATTTTAGTTGGCCCTATGCTAGTGTGCTTAGGTAGGTTTTAGGCTTTAAGTGTTTTCCTACTCTCCTCAATTTCCCTCACCCACAAGTTTTCTTCAGGATAGTGTTTCCCCAAGGGATCCAAAAGTTAAGTCAGGTGGTTGCGTGAGGGTTGCTTGGGAGTGTAGGTGGATATATTTGGCTTCAGGACTCCACTTACATGCACGACATATCTACATTCATGAGTGTAGAAATACACTGACTGTGTGGGATCCTTTGGCATCTTTTGGTCACAACTCTCAATATATATATATATATATATATATATATATATATATATATATATATATATATTCTTTTTGGCTTTTCATATCTGCTCTCAGGTTTGGGTGAGCAGTTTTTTTTACATGATTTTCTGGACGGCCAAGCCTCTTTTCATCCCAAAGCAAGGATAATTAAACTTAGAAGGGGCAACTATTTCCTTCTCGAGGGAGGCGAGGATTTTCTAGCTAGAACCGTCAGGTTAGGGTGATTTGTGTCCTCCAGTTTCCAAGGATTCCATAGACTTAGGATCGTTCCCCAAATAATGTTTTGTCATAAGAATGAGATAAAACCGTGTTGTTATACTTCTTATTTTTACTATTATGTGTATTAGTCACTCATTTGTGCCTCTCTAGAAACGATAACACTACAACATTCAGCAAGGGTACTGACAAGTCTAAGAAGTGGCTAAGCAAAACTGCAACTTATAGCAAAATTTCTCAAAGTAATTTTTTAGCAAAATTTGTTTCTCATTCTTGATTGTAGCAAAAATGAGAATATGTACAAGTAAATTCAAATTTTTGAAAATTTTGGTGATGAAATTGTACTTCTCACACCCGTTTATGAATCCTCCCCAAACTTATCATTCACCCTAACTTAGGGTGTCAAAATTTAACTTGGATGTATAAATGGGCTTTCTATATTGTTGCTAGTTGTTTGTGGTGGCCCACTCTGACTCGAGGAGCATGCTGGAATATACTCCGCATAGTGGGTGGTATTGTTCATGTTGCTTGCCCTCCACCTTCATATTCATTGTAGCTAGGACGTTCATCCAGGCCAGACAATAGAAGCCGTAGTCATTTGACAGTGGTACTTGTTGAGGGCTTCTATGGCAGAATTGCGTCTTCTTGAAGTCTTTGCCTTCTTTACGCTTGTACCCTTTTCCATGGTGTTTGAGCATTTCTACAACTACTTCGGCACATGTGACTACCTTCTCTTTTGTAGGTGGCTTTACAATAGTCATGTTCGTTCTTTTGTTGAGTGTGAAGGCTGCATTTGAGCTGTTATAGAGAACTACAGTCCTACCTATAATAATGACTACTAGCAGAGTCCAATGACTATCATGTAGGATGAGCAAGAATATATAATCTGGAAGAGAGGTTGCATGACGCTGTAGTAGGTAGTCTTTTTTGCCCGACCTTTTATCCTTCAAGATGTCATTTACTAAGGGGAAGTAGGCCATATGCACATTTGGCATGTTGTCATTCAGCAGTGCTTGGTAGGTTGACATAGTGTTGACTGAAAGGTACCCTCTTGTTTTCAAAGTATCTCTGAGGTTGTCCTTTAGTACACAGATGCCATCCCTTTCGAAGATTGCCTCTGTCGTGGTGTAACCTTCCCTCAAGCATTTCATTATCAACTTTAGGGATTCTAGGGACAAGCTTTCACAACTCCACCTATCAAAATCCTTAAAGGTTGGCACTATTTCTCTTGCTGGACCATATGGTTTAATCTCTAGCATATCCTCTTCCTCTATCTCCCCTTCTTTGGGCTCGTGAGCTAGAGGTTGTTCTTTGTCTATTTCTGTTATGGGAGCGTGCTCTGGCTTGCTCTCAGGTTGTTTCTCTACTTTGTTAGGAGTGTCGACTACCCATCCTTCCTTCCAAGCAGATGCTCTAGCATGTTCTTTTGGTTCAACCCATATGGTTTTAAGTCTTTCCCTCTAGATTTTCTTTTTAGGTAGAGGTAATTTCTTGGTGAAGACAATGTGGTACAACATCTGAAGGCATCACCGAGTAGTTGAAGAAGCAAAGATCATAGATGCGTGGTGTCATTGAATACAGGTTGCATTTTGTCAGGATGTAGAAATTCTTCAAGCAAGGTTGCATAAAGTACTTTGAACAACTTCTTGTGTACTCATGCTCTTTTTGGAAAGATCTCTCTAAAATGGTCCCTATAAAGCTACATTTCTTTGTTGTAGTAGATAATATCAGTGCCTTGAAGGTTTTCGTCGAGTACGTCTGCTAAGATATGGATATCTCTGCATGTAATTCTGGATAATGAGGTCATGTCCATGTCTGCCATCTTGTAGGGTAGTGGAGGAGGAACACCTAATGGTACATTACAAACTGGTGCACTCTGCTTTCTGACCAGCTCATCAATGAATAAAGAGGCGAGTCCACCTTCTTTGTCTTCTGAGGTACCGTCTCCTACTATCTGGATTGTTGGGGGCTTTACCTCTGCAGCGGGAAGCTGTATCTTGGTATCCAATGACACTTGATTTGCCACTTTGCTTTCATTTTTCGTAGATATCTCAACATTTAAGTCTTCTATGTGTTTGTTCTCTTCTGATGGATGATCTAATTCTATTGAATCGAGTGTAGCTAATGTTGCAACCATCTTTCCATCATAGAGTGAGTCATTATTCTCATACTACACTGGGTCTTGCAGAATCATTGCAAATATCCATTCTAAAAGTCATGTCATCCAAGAACTTGTTGAGATCTCTTATTTCTCGTGATGTGGAATCTTCTATGACAGTGATTTCATCCCTGATGATGATGACTGGTCAAGTTTTCTCAGATGCAACCTTGTCCTCTTTTGGTCTGCCGTTCAAGTCAAACATTCTTGATAAGGCGTTTGTCTTCTTCATCTCAGAGTGTTGATGAGATTCTGACTGTTGCAGTTCTTCTTTTGTAGGAGCTTACACCCTTGGGGTGGTCTTTATGTTGGCACTCTCATCCTTTGAAGTTGTGCTCGCACCTATCCCTCCTATGTCATCATCATCTTTATCTGGGCTCAAGGGGCTTGAGGAGGCTTATGATGTGGAAGGGCTGGTTAGATGCTTTGACTTCTTTCTTTTCACCAACTGTCTATCTCCTGGTGTTATGCATTAATCTATTGGCGTTCCTAGTCTAAGCGCCAATGTTTCTTCTTTAGGTCATCTAATGCTTCTTCATACCCCTTCCACATCAGTTCTTTATCTACTCTCATGGCATCTCGTTCCTTTCTGAGGTCCACCATTTCTTCAGTCAGTGTCTTCAAAGCCCCCATCATTAGATTCTGGGTGTTAATGACCCCTTGCATGAACTGGGGGAGTGCCTCAATGCTCGCATTCAAACTTTGTACCTATGTAGTTAGTGTGCATAGGCTAGAAGTAATATTGAAATTAATTTCAAAAGCATGCTGCATGTGTAACCACATGGCATCAAATTTGTGCCCTAATACATCACCAAATGTTTGTGGGCGTTGGTGTTGCTACTCTACAGACGTTGTTGACGATGTCATTGATGTTGCAATCTCCTTAGGTTGTGGAGTCGCCTTGTTTTTCATTAGACCAGCATTGGTTGCTTGGGCAGAAGTTCTCACCTCCGGTTGCTCAGGTACTTGCAGTACCACTTTTGGGATCATGGGGTTGGGTGTAACCTTGGGGTCTTCACACTCTTTATAGGGTTCTTGCTTGACCTCTAAGCGATGTTCTCCTTCAGTGGTTTCGACATGTTCTTGGTCGCCTTCTTCATTTAGTGCCACCTCAGGTTGGTCTTCAATCTATGTAGGAACGTGTGGCGAGGGTAGATTTGGGATGGCATATTTGTTTGACGTCTTCTTCTTTCTCTTCCTTATCGCCAACTTCTTTCTTTCCTCTGGCTTTTACATCTCCATTTCTGGAGTCTTATCCATCATGTTCTACTCACCAACTAGTGATGATGGGCCTACGACTATGCTGGTAGAACCTAAGTACATCTTTTCCACATCCTCCTGTGTGGGCTGCAGTTTTTGGGCATCTAATATGCCATCTTTGGTAGGGGTAGAAGTACCTTGGAGCAGCTTTGTTTGTAGAAACGTTTGCCGCCTTTCTATTCCAGAATGCCTATGTTGATGAGGGACTTGATGTTAGGGGTGAGCAGAATTTGGTTAATAACCGATTAACCGAATGATTAATTTTTTTTAGACTATTTGGTTAATTCGGTTAATTTGGTTAATTTAATTCGGTTAATCGGTTAAATGGTTAATTTCATGGTTAAAGATATTTTTGGTATGGTTAACCAAATTAACTGAATAATTATAATTTATTCTTAAATAATATCCTACACATATATATATACATATATAGTTGTACTTTTATTTCAAAAAACTTCCCCATATACATAATAATCAAGTTTTCACGAGCCATACAACATTATATTTCCAGAAATACCACTATAATATAACAATTGTTCAAAATTCAATGAGTATTTCAAATAACATTATTACACATGTGTTATTTGGTTAACCAAATTAACCGACCAAATTAACCATTAACTGATTGGACAATAACCAAATTAACCGACACAATTCATTTAGGTTAATGGTTAAAATCTCAAACCACAAATTAACCATTTAACCGAACCGAATTAACCGTAAACGACCGAATTAACCGAATGCTCACCCCTACTTGATGTCAATCTTGGTATGTACCTTGGTCTTCTTGTATTTCATAGATAGGTTGGCATCCATAAAATGATAAGCTATTATAGTTATCTGGCTTCTCATGCAGAATTCTTTCATTTGCTTTGCTTCCCCTCCTACTGCGACTGACAGCCTCTCGATCAGCAGTCTGCCTATATTCACTCAATTCTTCTTGAACATGGACCATATTAGAAATAGGTCCCCCTTAGTCACTCCTCTGGTTTCTGATCTCATGAAGACTGTTTTGGCGATTATTTTCTATATCGCCTGGGTAAAGCAGGGGGTGATGAGAGTCGCCTTTAAATTTTTTGAGTTGTGCTCGTGTTCTCTAGTTAGTTTCTCTCACATCTTGTGACTGTTGTATTCGATGACTTCTTTTTCACCTGGCATAGTCGAGTAGGCTTGTGCTTCTTCAGTCATCTTGGTGAAAATAGTATTGAGCATGGCTTCCGTAATCATATGAGCCTTGCCCCCTATTCTCACTTCTAGTTTGAAATTGCCACCACCCTTTTTGCACTTGCCATCACTTCTAGTTAATTTTTTTTAGACTATTTGGTTAATTCGGTTAATTTGGTTAATTTAATTCGGTTAATCGGTTAAATGGTTAATTTCATGGTTAAAGATATTTTTGGTATGGTTAACCAAATTAACTGAATAATTATAATTTATTCTTAAATAATATCCTACACACATATATATATATACATATATAGTTGTACTTTTATTTCAAAAAACTTCCCCATATACATAATAATCAAGTTTTCACGAGCCATACAACATTATATTTCCAGAAATACCACTATAATATAACAATTGTTCAAAATTCAATGAGTATTTCAAATAACATTATTACACATGTGTTATTTGGTTAACCAAATTAACCGACCAAATTAACCGTTAACTGATTGGACAATAACCAAATTAACCGACACAATTCAGTTAGGTTAATGGTTAAAATCTCAAACCACAAATTAACCATTTAACCGAACCGAATCAACCGTAACCGACCGAATTAACCGAATGCTCACCCCTACTTGATGTCAATCTTGGTATGTACCTTGGTCTTCTTGTATTTCATAGATAGGTTGGCATCCATAAAATGATAAGCTATTCTAGTTATCTGGCTTCTCATGCAGAATTCTTTCGTTTGCTTTGCTTCCCCTCCTACTGCGACTGACAGCCTCTCGATCAACAGTCTGCCTATATTCACTCAATTCTTGTTGAACATGGACCATATTAGAAATAGGTCCCCCTTAGTCACTCCTCTGGTTTCTGATCTCATGAAGACTGTTTTGGCGATTATTTTCTATATCGCCTGGGTAAAGCAGAGGGTGATGAGAGTCGCCTTTGAATTTTTTGAGTTGTGCTCGTGTTCTCTAGTCAGTTTCTCTCACATCTTGTGACTGTTGTATTCGATGACTTCTTTTTCACCTGGCATAGTCGAGTAGGCTTGTGCTTCTTCAGTCGTCTTGGTGAAAATAGTATTGAGCATGGCTTCTGTAATCATATGAGCCTTGCCCCCTATTCTCACTTCTAGTTTGAAATTGCCACCACCCTTTTTGCACTTGCCATCACTGCTAGGAAGCTTTTCTAATGATGACATGAACTCTGTCGTTAATTGAGTGAGTGAGGCATCTTTTGATGTATACATGGTGTGTAGATTGGTGGATTCCAAGAAGTCAATAACCCTATCATAAATTCCCATCTTCTTGAAGTCCTTGACGTCCAAGTATCACATCGGCTCGAACCCTTTGGTCTTTAGTATCCAGTCAAACTATGACTGGTGTATTTGATCTCTTAGTACGAATGTTGGCACCTACTAGTTGAGGGCCTTCTGTTCTCCCTCATTGACCTTTTCAGGGACTGTTTCTTTTTCTTGGCCCTTTGATTTCTCCACGGCTATCAATTTCCTCTTTTTTGAAAGTTTCAACATTAAAATTGTTGTTAGCAAGATTGTATTTTATATTTTATTCATGGCACTAGGATTTAATTCATCATTTTTTTATTGTTTGTGCTTGAAATGTATGAGATGCCATGACCGTGGCATATACTGAAAGCAGTATCATAGTTGAGGAGGGTGCTGTGACCTTGGCAGGTGATTAATGAAACCAAAGGAACACCATGACTGTGGAAAAGAGAAATTCGTACAAGGAAGGACCGCGACCGTGGCCAAAGCTACTATTGGTGTCGCGACCGTGGCCAGGAAGGTGCCTAATCGACGGTGACCATGATGATCATGATGGGTATTCTCGCCCAAATTCTGACCGACCAACGCCGATGCAGTTGGAAGCAAGCAAGTAAAATGCCGCAATAAGTTCAACATAGGTTGAAGAGACAAGGACATCCACAAACAAAGGGAAAGCACTGGCAAAACTCTGATGAAGGAGTAGAAATAAGGCAATTCCAGCGGTTATCACGGCAAGGAGAAAAACAAAACCTGGGGTTGTAAACTCAAGTGAGGTGATGAAACCTCAAAAAGGCAAGAAATAGGAACATTAGTGATCAAAAGGAATGCACAATCGGTACCTCCACGTGGTTAGAAAATTGAAATGGCGGCTAGGGAGGCAGTGGCGGAGGTGGTGCTATCACAGTGAGGGTATGACGTCAGAAGAGGCGGGTTCATAGCGAACGTTCCTTGCTATTCAATCGTCATCTTGTTTTCTCGCGTCTTACAATTCTTCACTTAATTGTCTTCTGTCGAATTCTCTTTGCTATTCGGGAGTCAGAGAGCAAGGAGAGAAAGAAAACCGTGCTATCGAGAGGGTTTTGTTTATATACTCAGGAATAGATGCGACTGCAGCTGACTAGACTGCCGCAACTGAGGTCAAACATTCTCTCAAACTTGTTGCGACTGTGGTCCTAAGGTGCGTAAAATTGGTACCGTGACCACGGCAGATGCCACGACTGTAGTGCACACAAAACCAAGTTGACATAATCAATTAAATAAAACTAAAACAACTAATCTCTTATCAAAACTTTTGTGAAAAGAAAGTATTTTACATACTACATTTATACTTTTTCTAGATGTGAAAACCCAAAATACTTAGAAGGAGAGAGGTACATACCTCATAGACTAAAACACAAGATAAAGAAAACATGAATTGTAAAAGAAAGCAACAAAATCTTAGGTTGCCTCCCAAGAAGAGCTAGTTTAAAGTCTTTTAGCTTGACTTTCTCTCATTCTGGCTTCATCCTCCTTCAGATGGTGCTAATACTTTCTCTTTCATTTCATCTACTAGAGGACTGGGTTCCCCCAAACTTAGCTCGGTCCTTCTCACAAAAGCTTCGTCTTTATAATACATTTTTACCCTATGCCCATTCACCTTGAAAGTTCCTGTCTTGTCTCCAATTATTTCCATCATCTGTGATGGGTGTATTTTTATGATGGGTAAGGGCCTAAACCATCTTGTTCTCAGATTTTCCGAGAACAACCTGATACTTGATTTGAATAAAAGAACTTTGTCTCCTTCTTCAACATCCTTGCTCTTCATGTGGGAGTCATGCCATACCTTAGTTCTTTGCTTATAGATCCTCTTATTCTCATCTACGTGTAGTCCCAACTCTTTGAGTTCCTAGAGTTAGAGAAATCTTTTTTTCCCTACCTTATCAAGATCCATGTTCAGAAATTTGATAGCCCATAGGGCTTTGTGCTCTAATTTGACAGGCAGATGACATGACTTCCCATAAATCAACTTGTAGGGTGTCGTGCCTATAGGTGTCTTATACATTGTGCAGTAAGCCCATAGCACATCATCGATTTTCATAGACCAATCCTTCCTTGTACGACTTACAATCTTCTCTAGGATCTATTTGATCTTCCTGTTAGACACCTCGAATTGTCTCGATGTTTGGGGATGGTATGGTGTTGCAACTTTATGTTTTACTCCATACTTCCTCAATAGATCTTTGAAATGCTTTTCCCCAAAGTGAGACCCCCCGTCGCTTATGACAGTGCGTGGTACCCCAAACTGTGGGAAGATAATTTTCTTGAGAAGCTTGATTACTACCTTGGAGTCACAGGTTTGGGTGGCAACATCCTCTACCCATTTCAAGATGTAGTCGACAACAACAAGTATATACTGGTTCACTTTTGATTATGGGAAAGGTCCCATATAATCAATCCCCCATACATTGAAAATTTCAACTTCCACCCAATCAACCATCAACATCTCGTTCCTTCGGCTGATGTTTCCTATAAGTTGGCACTCTTTGCAAGTCTTGACAAATGATGCAACATCTTTGAAAAGAGTTAGCCAATAAAATCCTAATTGTAGGACCCCCCCATCATGGCCCCCATAAGGTGAGGAATGACATTCTTTGAGGATTAGGGGCGCTTCTTATTCCGGTATACAATGATGATATAAGTTGTCAGAGCATCTTTTGAATTGTAGTGGATCATCCCAACAATAGTTTCTTAGACAAGAGAATAATTTCTTCTTCTGATTATAAGTGATCTCTGGTGGAAGTTTCCCGCAGGATAGATAATTGCAAATGTTAGCAAACCAAGTCAGGCTCCGCTCTTCCAACTGGGCCATCAAGAGAGCTTCATCAACATAGTTGTCATTTACTGGCAACTTATTTTCTTCATAAAAAACTATCCTTTACAGGTGGTCTACAACAACATTTTCTTTTCCCCTTTTATCAATGATCTCATGGTCGAACTCTTGCAGTAATAAGGCCCATCACAGAAGTCTTAGATTTGTGTCCTTCTTCTGCATGAGATATTTTATATCTCTGTGACCAATGTATACTCTTACTTTCAATCCTACCAAATATGATATGAACTTATCAAAGGCAAATACGATAGCCATCATTTCTTTTTCAATGGTGGTGTAATTTACTTGGGCTTCATCCAATGTTCAGCTTGCACAATAGATCACATGGTATCTCTTATCCTTCTTTTGTCCTAGGACAACACCAATGGAAAACTCACTGGCATCACACATAATCTCAAAAGGTAACTCCCAATGTAGTGCTTGTAGAATCAATGTTGTTGCTAAAACCCTTTTAAGGGTCCGGAAGGCATCTAAACATTCACTAGTGAATTCAAATTCAAAGTCTTTAATCTAGAGATTCGAAAGGGGTTTAGCGATCTTCGAGAAGTCTTTTATAAATTATCTATAATATCCTGCATGCCCCAAGAAACTCCTTACTCCTGTAGCAGATTTAGGCGGCGGAAACTTGGATATGGATTTGATCTTGCTTAGGTCCACTTCGATTCCTTTCTTGGAAACTTTATACCCTAAGACGATACCATCTTGGACCATAAAATGGAATTTTTATATGAGTTCACAACAAGGTGTTTTTCCTCACAGTGCTGCAACACTAAAGATAGGTTTCTTAGACATGCCTCAAAATATGTTCCACATATAGAGAAGTCCTCCATGAAGACCTCCACTATGTCTTCTAGAAAGTTTGAAAACATAGATATCATGCAGCATTGGAAAGTTGTTGGTGCATTACACAACCCGAATGCCATCCTTCTAAAAGCGTATGTGCCATAGATGCAGGTGAATGTTGTCTTTTCCTGATCACCAGGATGAATCAGTACTTGATAGAATCTCAAATATCTATCCAAAATAGAAGTAATCATGGTGAGATAATCTTTCTAGAACTTGATCTATAGACGGCGGAGGAAAATGATCCTTTCTGGTAGTAGCATTCAGCTTGCAGTAGTCAATGCACATACGCCAACCTATTACTGTTCTTGTTGCCATTTCATCTCTATCATCTCCTCTTATCACTGCCATTCCACCTTTCTTAGGCACCACATGGATAAGGCTTACCCAAGTACTGTCACTTATTGGGTAAATGATCCCAACATCCCACATCTTAATAACTTCCTTCTTCACGACTTCCTTTAGCATTTGATTCAACTTCCTCTGCGGTTGAGATAAAGGTTTAGCTATTTCTTTGAGATGTATTCTGTGCATGCATAAGGTAGGGTTGAGCCCTCTGATGTCTTCTACTGAATACTCTATAGCCTTTCTATACAATCTAAGCTCCTTTAGAAACTTTTCTAGCTGATCATCTATCATGTTGGCATTAATGATCACATGATTCCTCTCTTCTTTGTCAAAGAATTCATATTTTAGCCCTTCTGGAAGCGGTTTTAATTCTGGCTTTGGTTTTGGTGCTCTCTTTTCTTCAGGTGTTTTCTCAAGTGAGACGTACTTTGCGGTCTTGACAGTCTGTTCGTCATCACTGAGTTCTTCTTCAGATTGATTTAGGTAATCCAAGATCTCTATGACCTCTGGGTCTTCCACTGTAGGGTCTAGACTATTCAAGACTCGCATGAGGGGATCAACAATATCTTTGTCCTCTTGCACCTCTTCGCAATATTGATTTTATAGCTTCGTGATCAGTGTATACTCTTACTTTTGACCCTACCAAATATGATATGAACTTATCAAAGGCAAATACGACAGCTAGCATTTCTTTTTTAGTGGTAGTGTAATTTACTTGGGCTTCGTCCAATGATCGACTTGCATAGCAGATCACATGGTGTCTCTTATCCTTCTTCTGTCCTAGGACAACACCGATGGAAAAATCACTAACATCACACATAATCTCAAAAGGTAACTCCCAATCTGGTTCTTGTAGAATCAATGTTGTTGTTAATGCCCTTTTAAGGGTCTGGAAGGCATCTAAACATTCACTAGTGAATTTGAATTCAACGTCTTTTATCAAGAGATTCGAAAGGGGTTTAGCGATCTTCGAGAAGTCTTTTATAAATCATCTATAATATCCCGCATGCCCTAAGAAACTCCTTACTCCCATAACGGATTTAGGTGGTGAAAACTTGGATATGGCTTTGATCTTGCTTAGGTCCACTTCGATTCCTTTCTTGGAAACTTTATTCCCTAAGACGATACCATCTTGGACCATAAAATAGAATTTTTCTAAGTTCACGACAAGATGCTTTTCCTCACAGCGCTGCAGCACTAAAGATAGGTTTCTTAGACATGCCTCAAAATCTATTCCACATATAGAAAAGTCATCCATGAAGACCTCCACTATGTCTTCTAGAAAGTTCAAAAACATAGATATCATGCAACGTTGGAAAGTTGTTGATGCATTACACAGCCCGAATGGCATCCTTCTGAAAGCGTACATGCCATCGATGTAAGTGAAGGTTGCCTTTTCCTGATCACTAGGATGAATTAGTACTTGATAGAATCTAAATATCTGTCTAGAAAATAGAAGTAATCATGGTGAGCTAATCTTTCTATAACTTGATCTATAAATGGCAGAGGGAAATGGTCCTTTCCGGTAGCAACATTCAGCTTGCGGTAGTCAATGCACATACACCAACCTATTACCATTCTTGTTGCCACTTCATCTCTGTCCTCTCCTCTTATCACTGTCATTCCACCTTTCTTAGGCACCACATGGATAGGGCTTACCCAGTTATTATCACTTATTGGGTAAATGATCCCGACATCCTACAACTTAATAACTTCCTTCTTCATGACTTCCTTTAGCATTTGATTCAACTTCATATATATGCAGTTGAGCTAAAGGTTTAGCTATTTCTTCGAGATGTATTCTGTGCATGCATAAGGTAGGGTTGAGCCCTATGATGTCTTCTACTAAATACTCTATAGCCTTTCTATGCAATCTGAGCTCCTTTAAAAACCTTTTCTAGCTGATCATCTATCAAGTTGGCATTATCGATCACATGATTCCTCTCTTCTTTGTCCAAGAATTCATATTTCAGCCCTTCTGAAAGTGGTTTCAATTCTTCCTTTGGTTTTGGTGCTCTATTTTCTTCAGGTGTTTGCTCAAGTGAGACGTACTTTGCGGTCTTGACAGTCTCTTCATCATCACTGAGTTCTTCTTCAGGTTGATTCAGGTAATACAAGATCTCTACGACCTCTGGGTCTTCCACTGTAGGGTCTGGACTATTCAAGGCTCGCATGAGGGGATCAATAATATCTTCATCCTCTTACACCTCTTCATAATATTGATTGTATCTATCCATAAAGTAAACTGACTCAAAGAGAGATGGTCCTCTCATAGCATCTTGTACTCAAAAATCAATGTGATCATCCCCTACGTGCAAAGTAATGATTCCTTCTGCTACATCTATTAGAGCCCTTCTAGTTGTGAGGAAATGTCTCCCAAACATCATCAGACACTTAGAGTCCTCGACTATGTCGATCACTACTATGTCACATGGTATGAAAATCACCCGACTCATATCAGAACATCCTCTACGATTCCTACGAGTCTTGTAAAGGTGTGATCAACTAATTTGATTCTCATGCCCGTCTTTACCATATTCATTAACATGAGCCTTTATGCTAGTGTCAAGGGCATAAGACTAATGCTTACTCCCAAATTGACTCATCCCTTCCTTTCCACATAGTCTCCAACACATAAGGGTATGTTGAATACCCCTAGATCTCTCTTTTTGGTTGGTAACTCAGCTTGGACAAAGACGCTTGACATTTTTTCCAATTGCACGGCCTCAACATGGTCCCATCTCCTTCTCTTTGTGATTAGGTCCTTAAATAATTTTGCATATGTTGGCATCTCTTCAATCACATCAAGAAATGGGACATCCAAGTGTAGCTTCTTTACTATTTCCATAAATTTCACATACCTCTTCTTTAAATGTGCCTTGATCAGTTTGTAGGGGAAGGGAACTCTTGGGGCATAAGGATTTCTATTCATGAGAACTTCTCCTATAGGATCCGAGTTCTTGACCTCTTCATCCTTCTTCTTTTCACCATTTCCTTCTTCTCGGTTGTCTTCGACTGATCCTTGTCCCTTGGACTCTTTCGGTGTAATCACCTTGTCAGGTTGCTGCTCACCAAGGCTTCTTTCTTCTGTAGTGTCGTTAGTACTGGGGTCTTCTAGCATCCTCCCTGATCAGAGAGTGGCCATATTTGCAGTCTCTGTATTTGACGGGATCTTCCCAGAAGGGTTTTTTATAAGTTCTATTAGTTGTGTAAGTTGTTGATCAATCTGCCTTTGATGGGTTTGCATGTATGCCATCTGAGTTTGCATTGTAATTAACACTCTTGAATTGGTGATGGCACTTTGAGAAAGTTGGTCATTTAATGAAGCTTGCCTCTTTGCAAAGTCAAACAATTGAGCAATCATGTCAGTTTGGTTTATATCCTTGGCCTTGTCCTTGACCATGTCGACTCATATTTTCATTTTGACTCTGGTAGCTATTTTTGTTTGTCTGATAACTAGTAGTTCTAGTATATTGAGTCAATCCTCCTTTCTTCTCAAATCCTGGAGGTGGTTTAGATGAACTGCTCAGTTGATGAACGTTTTCATTAGCTTCTTTGTTGTTGTAGTTAAACCCAGGATGATCTGGTCGTTTGAAATTGACATAAGAGAAATTTTTAGTTTCTTCTTTACTTTCACTTTCTTCACTCTCTTCTGGCTGTGTATAGATACAGTTGTCAACTCTGTGCCCTCCTTCACCGCATGTAACACATTTCATGACTTTTTCTATGTGTTTCTTGCCCTTGCCCCCAATGTCTTTTAATTATTTGACATTGGTAGGATTTTCTAAATTTGAGCTGTAATGGTTTCCAAAGCCTTAGCTTTGACTGATGGTCCTTCAGATCCTGCCTTCTTGGATGATCCTCTATCTTTTCTGTCATAGTCCATGCCTACTTACAGTGCAACCATGTTATCAATGATCTTCATGATCCTGCTCAATTTCTTACTAAGAAAGTCACTTCCGACGTCTGCATTTAGCGAAGTTCTTTTGGTGGGATTTAGCCCGTTGTAAAAAGTGGTTACCAGAAATCCTTTATGGTAGTTATGGTGGGGGAAATCTCTCTAGTATTCTTGAAAACATTCCCATGCCTCATGAAGGTTCCCCACTAGTTTTTGCATGAAAGAAGTGATCTTTTGCATATTATAGATAGTTCTTTCAGTCGAATAAAGTTTAGTGACAAAAGCATCTGCAAGGGGTCTCCATCCATCTATGGATTGGTGGGGTAATTTAATGTACTAGGATAGAGCTTTATCTTTGAGAGAGAAATTGAATCCTTTATAGTATTGACTTCCTAGGGTAGTCCCCTCATCTTTATGGTATTGCCGATGTTTTTGAAGGATTCAAGATGATGGTATGGATTTTCACTCCATGAATTCCCACGGAAGGGATTGTTCTGGATCATTGAGATTACAACATGTTTCAACTCAAAATTAGCTTCATTTTAGTGTGGGATGATAATTGGTCATCTTGGCTCATTGTCTCTAGTCACGGCCAACTCTCTAGGAGTTTTTCCTTCATCATCATCTTCACTCTCACTGTTCTGGTCATCACGTTCACGTTCATTGTTGTGTTCATTCTCATGGTAATTTCTATGATGCCTTCTACAACGATTGTGATATCATTCTTCCTCGTGTCATTCTTTCTCACGGTGGTGACCATCTGAGTGACACTCGTCTCTTTCTTCATCTATATCATGCGACGGTGGGTTGTGTTGAACTCTTGCATTTCGATCGTCCCCAATAAAACTACCGTCCACACGAGGTGGCATGGTGACTTGAAGTTAAGGTGAAGAATGGAACAGATCTGCTTCCCTCTGGGTTCCCTGAATAGACCACACAATAAAATTAGAAATATCAGACGTGTTAAAATGAACCATTCTACATAATTGTAGGGTAGTAGATTTGGAGTTTTTGTGCAGTCAAGCTTATCGCTAAGCTTGAGGCATGTGAGTATAGTGATTGGACTAGTGTTCTTAATAGTACCATTTTGTCTTGTCCCTAGAAATAGTGCCAAAAAGTTGACCGGACTAAATCGCATGTCCAAGATAAGAGTGGATCCAGAGTAGTCATACTTTTAAGATTATAATCTGACACTCAAGCCCCCACAACTATTATACGTGGTCTGATGTAGTATTCGGGGTCAAACCAAAGGGACAAGGTCGGTGAGTGTTAAGTACTGATGGAGCTTCCACTCGCGTGGAATTGAGTGCACCACTAAAAATCCCAAAGATAGTAAGTCTTTAGGTTTAGCCTTGCTTATACTAGGTTAAAACTCCACCCACGTATGCTGAGATACGTGGAAGTCTTATCGCAGTATAGTTAAGGGTCGAATCCACAGGACAATGGTCTTGTTGGAAACAACAAGATGTAAAACGTAAGAATTTCACTTAACTCCTTAATAGTTGATACTTAGTCCAAAGATTTGATTTGGTTGTTTTAAACTAAGTGCAAGTAAAGTAAAAGCAAGAAAGCAAACTTAGGTTGTTAACAATGATAAGGAATCACTAGGATGTGATCGGTTTTCACCACCACTACGCATGGATCAAGACATGCAACATAAAAATATAACCTGCAATAAGAGTTAGATCAGTTAGTATCTTTGTAGACTTAGCTTCCTTTCGGAGAACTAACTACGAGGAGCGTGGGAATGTTGTAACGCCAGCCATCCTTGTAGGAGTGGTCACTTACTTTACAACATTCCCTCCACAAAGTGTGTTCCTCGACTTATCAAGGTTGTACTTTCATACGTCAACTGATTCCATTTCATAGTATGAAAGTGCAACGATGTAAGTGAGTTTACTTCACTTCTTGGAAAGCACTCCTAGATACCGAAATAGGTGCATGGTGGATACATGCACCAAAAACCAACATACAATCGAGTTTCGAATCTAATAGTACAAACATAGACAATTCATACTAAAAGATAAAAGATAACACAAGTTGGTGATCAAGAAACAAGCATTCATTAAACGATTGATGTCAAACTGAGAAGAAAGTATATCTCTATTGCAAACTACGGATTACATTGCATGATATGAAACATGGGTAGCGGGGCTACTCCCCTCACCCTAGTGAAATGAGACTACTCGCTCATAGAAAGGACAAAGAAGGAGGCGAGAAGAGAGATAGAGAACGTCATCCCCATGAAGGAGAGAGGAAAGTCAACCCCTTTGGAATGAGAGAGAAGGACGATCTTCACACTTCACAGGTTGCTCGATGATGAGGACTCCCCTTCCCACCTTCTTTGGCGATGAGAGAGAAAGCAACTTGGGAATGGAGCGTGGATCTCAGACCGGCAGCCTTTGGGCGGAGGATGGAGGATGGAATAGCTCTGGAGTAGGAGAGGCAGCCTCTGGGCATCTGAAAACTTGATGTCTTTGGGAGGACCCCTTGGGTCTTATTTATAGGCCTTAAGTGAAGTCCAAACGGTTTGGATAGTTTTGGGTCCAAACGGTCTTGAAGACCGTTTGGACTCTGAATCCGTTTGGACCCCAAGACCGTTTGGACCCCGAGACCATTTGGACTCTGAAACCGTTTGGACCCCGAGACCGTTTGGACCCCGAGACCGTTTGGACTCCATGCGGTCTTGAGATCGTATGACTCCATGCGGTCTTGAGATCGTATGTCTCCATGCGGTCTAGAGACTGTTTGGCTTCATGCGGTCTTGAGACCGTTTGGCTTCAAGCGGTCTTGAGACCGTTTGACTTCATGCGGTCTAGAGACCGTTTGGCTTCATGTGGTCTTGAGACCAGTTGGCTTCATGCGGTCTTGGGACCGGTTGGCTTCATGCGGTCTTGGGACCTGTTGGCTTCATGCGGTCTTGGGACCAGTTGGCTTCATGCGGTCTTGAGACCGGTTGGCTTCATGCGGTCTTGAGTCCGGTTGACTCCATGCGGTCTTGAGATCGTATGACTCCATGCGGTCTTGGGACCTCTTGAGTCTTTTGTGATTTTTTTGTGTCTTTTTCTATAAGTAAAAGGGAGAAAAGTTAATCTAGCAGTATGTTTGCAATAAAAGAGAATAGTTAGAGATTTTGTCTACTTTATCTGAGAAAGAGTGTGGAAAACTGAAGAATATTACTAAGATAACATCACAAAATTGGAGGTTATCAAGTACAAAGTGTCTCACACTCTTACACTCCAAATGAATAGGTGGGTTAAAAATGGTGTTCCCTAAGGAACGATGATGCTCTAGCAAAAACAAAGAAAGGTAAAAGAAAGAAAATAAAAACAAGAGAAAAATGTTAACAAGCGGTCGGAAACAAAGATATGGAAGGGAACTTGGATCGGGCTTCACCTACTAAGGTCTCTCACCAACATGCAAAACTCACACCCCTTAATATACTTCTATCAAGATTACAAGCAATCATCAAAACGTATATACCCTCCTCTCTCAAGATTAGGATAGATCTAGGTTCTAAGGTAGTCTATCTCTCGAGATGATGACCCAACAACTACAAAGCAAACCATATGACCGTTAGCTTTAGCATTCTGACACTTTCATGCATTCATACTAATCCATAATACTAGATAAGGTTGATACTATTCTTTTGAGGTACCAACAATTAAACATCACAAGATGGCAGCTAAGCATACAAGTGAAGCACTAAAAACAAGAGTATGGAGATAATCTTGATAGGAGCATATATATTTTCAAAGGGGAGAAAGAATATACATGTTGGGAGAGCCTTAGTAGCAACCTCCAACCCAAATTATATGTTTAGCCACACATGTTGATGGACAACATAACGACGTCAAAAAATGATAGATACATCAATAACCACAAATAGGGAGAGTACAATGTGATGAAGATGATAAATCTAGATAGAGAGAGAATATGGCAATACACCACTTTACTTCTTCAAATCTAGATCTGGAGTGGGCGATGTGGTGGCGACTTCTTCCTTCGATGAAGAGGGCGATAAATCTTCTCTCTCATCTGACGTCCGTCTTCAGAGACCCAAGACTGATGGTATGGATGTGAGTGACTCTCGAGTTTGGCAGCACTTTGTGGTCCTTGATGATCTAATGATTTGAGAAGTCGAGCTGGGGGTCTATTTATAGACGCTACCCACCAACTTAACCTCTGGGCCGCGGTCCGATATAGCCTCGGTTGCGACCTCCATCGTGGTGCAGTGTGCTGGCTGTCTGTCGCAGTCGAGGGAGAGCCTTGGTCGTGGTATGTCCTCGACCATGGGGTGTTTCCATGGTGGAGGGTCGCAGTCGTAGTGTGAAAAGATGATAATGGAGGCATTGACTGCGGTAGGGTCCTTATTGGACTATAGAGCCGCGGTCGCGGTCTTGATCACGATCATATCTTGACATGACCCTGTAAAAGTGAAAGATGTGTGAAATTGAGATATTTGACATAAGACACTTAAACAAGTAGAGAAATCTATAAAATGTATGCTAGAGGAGGCATAAATCATATGCAAAAAGTGCACAAAATGAGATTTACCAATTATCAGAAAAATAAAAAAAATTGTGTTGGAAAGGATTTTTGTTTTTCTATAGATTGGTGTTGTTTTTAGACTCTGATTTCCACACTAAAACCATTCAATATTTCTAAGACTAAGATTAGGGTTTTAGGAATTATGAACTAATGCACACATTATGATTTTAATCAAATTAAAAATGATAGAGGATGCAATCAAGTCAGGGACATGACCTAAGGAGGTTTGCCTTAGGTAAGTGGGGCATGCATATGTGACACAAGTAATTTAGGTTTATTGCATGCTTATTTATGATTATGCACATTTTTTTATTTCATGAATTAGTAAAGCTTTCTCAAGAAGACATCATGTAAATCTGTCACTGTTTCATTGGTTGTTTACTTATAGCCTATTGTAGAATCCTAATTATGATCATGATTAAGATTAATGAATCATTCTCAAGATTGAAGAGGGAGAATTCCATCATGGTACTAAGGGGGAAATCCCATCATGTTAAAGTTCAAATATCATGGTAAAGTTAATGTAAGATAATTGGAATTGAATTAGTTTTTATTTTCTTCTCAAATCATGGACCTCAAGAGGTCTTCAAGGGCTTTCCTAGCATCAAAGGATTTCCTAGAAATGATGTGCTTTTTTAGTGGGCATCATAGATAGATGCATATGTTACTATTCAATTCTTCATGTTATTAATGACTCATGAATGCTTAAGATAATCCATGTTCAAGTTCATGTTAATTCTATTTTATGTCAAGTCAATTCATGTCAAGTTATTTATTATATTCTCTCTTATAAAGTGCCAAATATCATTTACTGATGTGATATTTGTTTTTTATGGCTGGGGTTGCAATCTCTGAAAGACTTGGAGCAAGTGAAGAGTACCAAGGACAACCCAAGATTAGGAGCCTTTCAAGTTTTTCCTGGTGGGGTGCCATTTTACCAAACTGATCTAGAGGTTTAGATGTCATTTACATTATGTTTAGTCATGTTACCAAGTAGACTAGATTTCATAAGATAAACCAGTTGTAGTCTTCTTTTACCCAAGAACTATGCATGATCCTAATTTCATTCAATGTAAAGTGTTTCATTCATTTATATTACTAAGATCAACATATTGTGACACTTCCTTGAGTAAGAATGCTTTTGGTTAGTGATATTTAATAAGTGAAAGTGGGGTTTTACATTATGGTATCAGAGCAATTCAGTAAATGGCCGCTACACAAAGATGATTATCATAGTCACCCTAGAATAAAGACATGAAATTAGGTATATGAATGGATTCCCAAGAAAAGATATCCTGACCTAGAATGACTAGAGTTTTCACCTAAGAAGAGATATAGATGTCCGAGATAGAGATTAACTAGTTTATATCTCAAGTACAAACCTAACCCTAGCTAATGAGATAGCCTCTCTAGTCTCAATGGTTATGGTCAACCAATTGAGAATTGATTAGGGATGTCATAAGCATTAGACTTTTGATGCATTTCTCCTTTCTTACTAGTTCATGTGGTATGGGACACATGTATTAGTAGGTTAGTGAGAGGTAGCATGATAGGATTTCACATCTCTGGGTATGTGCCTAATCACCACATATCTAGGAATGTGGGGGGTACCTAAAGACCTAAGGTTAGATATTTATATACACCTTATGGTAGAAAGTCACGACAAGGTTGAGTTAGATGCCCTAAATATGGTTGTGACTTGGTTTGATAAACCCTAAATATAAGTTGAGAAGTAGACCAAAGTAATAGTAAATCCATGTTCACATAAATATTTATGAAATCTAGATGTCATACATATCTTCCAATGCAAAATTTTTAACATAAATGAAATTTTAAAGGTTCCTTTTTAGTAAATGAAAAGGTAAGCAAAATCCTAAGGTGGATAGTATCTTAGAGAAATTTTGAGGATGAAATTTATTTTAAGGTGGGTAGATCTGTAACATTCCAAATTGTCAAGAATGATTAAGCCTTAGAATGTGGTTTTATTTAAATAAAAATAATTAAGGGTCTTAATGCAAAAAACCATGAAATAAAATTTCTTAGAGGATAATGAAGTAAGGAAATTAAAATGTGACTCAAAATATGCAATATGTGTTGCAACTAAGTCAATTTTATGAACATTAGTTTCCCTTTCCTTATTCTCTCTCCTATTTTTGGAAATGTTTAAAAGGAATAAAAGACAGAAATAAAAGCTTGGGAATCCAGTAATAAACATATGGAATAAAAAGACACTGGACAAGAAGTTTACCTTTTTCCTTTTTACAAATTTTGATATGAAGAAAGTATTATTAATGACTTTGTCTCTCTCTCCTCTAAGACAATACCCAATAAAGGCATAATTAGGGATATGAATTAAATCTTGAAAAGATATTCATTGCTCACCTCATTTTGGAGTCAAAGAAACCATCATGGAAAGATACTACACATTATTTCATATGTTATGTGCATAATTCTAGATAATAACTTCTAAAGTATTAATGGACATACAATGGTCAAAACAAAAATCTAAGAGGATAGGAAGAATCTAGACTCCTTATTGGGAACGTGGTCCAAATTTGGTTAAGTTTTGGCTGTGTTTGACCCTCCAAATTAATTAATAAAGGTTTTCCTAAATTTTAGCTAAGATTTGATAGAAATTAATTCAATGCATTTACTAAAACCAAGATTTCAGATTTTTATCCCTATCATGCTCCCTCCTTTCCTTTATTCTATGCATGCCATCTTGATTGATCAATTGAGATCCAAGGGCCAGCTCATCGTCTCCGTCCTCCAGTTTTCTCATAGGCTTAACTAGTTTCCCAATGATCTCTTCCCACGATCATTTCTCCTTCACTACTACTCTGTTTTGTGAGATTCTTTCCCCTCTAGACTCGTCTTTCCCTCCCAGTTCCAATGAGCTCTCATTCATCTCCTACCTCTCTTCATATCAGAATTGCCTAAATGAGGTTTTTGCTCCCTCTCTGTCGGGGCATCACATCCACCACCCTATCACTCACCCTTCCCTTTCTATGAACCCTAAAGCACCGCTAGGCCCCATGCTTTTCTCCCTCTCTACCAATCGAGTCTCATTGACCCCAAATTATTAGACCTACTCACTTTTGATCTCCGACAAGCTCTGCCTCACCTCCACATCCTCCGCCTCTATCTGTGCAATCGAAGTACCAAAAATTATCCAAGATGACCCTTGATGCTTTTCTAAGCGCCAATTTTCCCCGTGTTATTATAGATCATGACACCCTATTGGTATGAAACCTTCTCAAGCCGACACTCAAGTGGTCCTCTAGCTGTAGAAAGTCTTATGTTGACTCCACTTTGCCTTCACATACATTTTTCAAACTTCATTGGATGCACTTCGATCGTTCTCAGTGGGTTGGGATCCTTGTTTATATGCCATGTTTGCCTTACTTCTTTGACAAGCCCTATGGGTGCAAATTACCTATTGCATGTTTGTGTACATGACCTCTTTGGTCTCCAATAAAGCCTTTCCATGCATATGTACTTCTTATTACTACCGTTTGGGGTTTCTTCTTTTTGGGCCGTGACGTGGGTTTTACTACACTAACAAATCCACCTAGGGCTGAAATCCTTAAGTTTTTACCAAAACCTTGTGCAATAGTACCACCTGCAAGCGGACGGGTCTTATCATAGTATAGTTGAGGATCGAATCCCAAGGGACAACTTTTTTAAGAATCTTGCTAGTTGAATCTGGATTGACTAAGACTAATATTTAGAAGAAGACTTGATTTGGGTTTAGTTAAACTAATTGCAAGGAAAGTAAAAGAGCGGGATTAAAACTGAGTATAAATTAATGATGGGAATTAGTGGGGTGGAATTGGGTTTCCCACATGCAAATACATCTAAAACACATCCAGGCAAGATACAACTATCCAAATGGAGTATCAAACCATCAATTAGGAAATAAAGTTTGCATAAGAATCTCCATGGGCTTGATGTCTCGTTACCCATGAGTCACACACTTACTACTTTGGAGATATCCCTTTGAAAGTTCTCATCTGGGCATCAACCATGTTAATCAATATTCAAATCCTAAGTATTGAAGTTCTCACAACAAAGGAATATAATAGATCACGCAATGCAGGTGATCAATCCACAAAGCATGCATTAAACGATTAACAACAAAATGAAAAGTTATATACAAGCCATGGAATGTTATAATATGAACATGTAAGCATGGGAAGCAGGGCTAGTCCCCATACCCTAGCAAAAAGGACTACTCGCTCCTCATGATGAAAATAAAAAGAATAAGAGAGAGGGAAGATTCCACCATGGTTATGATGAAGAAGATGGTTGCGGCTCGGTGGAGAAACAATCTTCTACACGATGGCGGGGCAAATCTGGACGAGGAGGGGAAGAACATCAAGATGGATGAGGATGATGTTCTCTCTCCTTCTTCCTTCTCTTCTCATGCTCTTGCTCACAGGGGATGGAGCAGTATATGGCTGATGGATGAAGGTGCTACTAATTTGAAATTCCACCACTTTTGTGGCTAGGAGATAGATCTTCATGGAGTGAAGATGGTGGAGTAGCAAGGACACCACAGAGGTAGTATTTGGCGGCGGAGATCGTCTTCCTTGACTGGGCACATAGTGGTAGCCTATCCACATCATGGAGCGGAAGAGATGCCTCAAATGAAGGAGGGGGTTGTCTATTTATAGGTACAAATCTAGAGAGCACCGACTTAATGTTGTGGTCGAGGTACTAGTCTTGGTCGCAGTCGTGGTTGAGGTCAAGCTAGTGTGGTCCTCGATCGAGGTGACGTGCCATGGTCGAGCTAGTGTGGACCTCGGTCGAGGTGACATGCCGCAGTTGAGGTGGCGTGTTGTGGTCGAGGTGACACACATCGATCGATGTCGTGTGCCAAACCAACCCCCACGGGGGTGGGGGTGGGGGGTATTTCTATGGGTCGATGGGCCTGCGTCGATGAATCCTCTATGAGATGAGGATGCTTTCTGATGAAGGAACTGACCATCGAAAAATGGTCCAAATTATCAAAAGTTTCTTGGGCCCGCTAGTTGGTTAGAAGGACCACCGCCTCCTACACTGGTGCACAAAGTGCCATGATTAATCCTACAATGGAGATGAATGGATTTGATCAAAACTCCAAATAATCATCTAAAACTGAGGAAAAATGTATATGAGAATATTTAAGGGGTATATGAGAGCTTTCAAGTCAAAATAGGGCCAAAATGGGGACTAAAACTAAGATGAATATGCATTCATCAAAACACCTCGAACTTAAACATTGCTCATCCTCGAGCAATACAAAATCTGAAACAGTCGCCAATTGAATACTTTCAACACTTGTGATTGCCTCATCTTCACACCATGTTTGTTCTTTTCTGCTATGTATGGCTGGGCATCTCAACTTCCTGAGATCACTGAACACATCCTACAATATCTTCGTTCCCGAGTTCGTTTCCCGAAAGCACTTTCTCCCAACTTTCTCCAACATCAAGCATGTCTAAGAGATTCATAAGAGTCCAGAGATACACATAGAACAACAAGTGTGCATTTGATCTAACACTGATATTTTACAAAAGAGTGGCAAAAATGAGGCATTCATTGTGCCTGTAGGTGGAAAAGGGAGTGAAGGGGGGTATGGAAGGAAGTAGTAAATCTCTCCTATATTCGACTCGAAATTTTAATTATATGGTATTAATTACATTGATTGCAACTTCTTTTTTTCTATGAATCTCTCCTCTATTCGACTCGAGATTACATTTTTTGTGTGTACACATTGGCATCGTTTCTTTTTCATTTTGGTGATACACCCTATTACATAGAGAGAGGTATGGAAGAATCAAATAAAGAGAGGGATGGCATGCCACCCCAAACTTAGGGTTTGTCACTATTTTATGGCTTTTTGTTTCTTTTCTGATGGATGGAGGGGTATGAAGATGGTAGAAAAAGAGTAGAAGAGAGTTCAAATCATAATGCAACTTGATTTACAATTTAGTGGACCGAGTTGTTCTCCTTATCATACTACGCTCAAATAATGACTTGATGGGGATCCAATGGAGATTCCATGCTATTGTTCCACTAGTCAGTTAGGAAGCATGATGTGTTTGATCCCTCTCAGTTTGATAGATACTTGCCATATTTACTAAAGGATCATGATGCTAGGATTCATAAGTTTCACATGGTGATTTCTAACCATCGACTGGTTTCAAAAATTTTCCCTCTTGAAGTTTTTCTTCGAATAAGAAGGCTATAATGATTAAAAATTGCATGGAAAAAGAACTAGCTGGCTAGGTAAAGGCTTTGATTGAAATAAAAACACCAAAACTTCATCAAGTTTCTATACAAAACTACTTTGAAAACTTATTTTTTTTGAAAATGTTGATAAAAATGCTTCAAAATTGCAATGATGGAATCTTAAGTCTGAAATAGATAGGCGTGGGTGGAAGTAAAGTAAGTACCACCCACCCTTCACCCCGAACTTATACATTTTCTCATCCTTGAGTAAACTCTAAATCTGAGATGGAGGGGGAAAACCATGCCGGTTGGACCACCATATGTGGTTGCGTTCCTCTCAGCAACGTGTCCTCCATCTAAAATCTCAAAAATGAAAACTATCAAAACTTAAGATTTCATCTTGCGATGCGATATCTATTGGGTGCAAAATTGTCTAATTAAAAATTGATAGTAAAAGCTAAAATAAGGACCGGGTTGCCTCCTGACAAGCACCTTTGTTTTATACCGTTGGCTTGACATGCTTCTTTCAATTTTCTGGTAGATATGGTGGTTTAGAAAGACTCAGTGATGCTTAAATGCTCATGTCGGCTATGGTGAAGTATCTCTTCAAGCGTTGGCCATTCGCCATAAACTTGCCTAACTTTTCACTCCATAAAATGAAGGCTCCATGTGAGTAGATGCTCTTGAAAGTGTACGGTCCATACCAGTAAGAACGGAGTTTTCTGGGGAACAATCTCAGTCTTGAGTTAAATAGTAGAACTTGGTCTCCCACTTGTACGTCTTTCCTTTTCAGATGACCATCATGCCACAGTTTTGTGTGTTCATTCTAAATTCTTGCATTCTTGTAGGCTATCATTTGAAGTTCTTCAAAATCCTGAAGTTGTAGAATCCTGGCTTGGCCAGCTTTTTCATGTCAAAATTTAGTTGCTTGATTGCCCACCAAGCTTTGTGTTCAAGTTCTACGGGCAGGTGACATGATTTTCCATAGATTAATCTAAAGGTTGTTGTTCCAAGAGGAGTCTTGAAAGCAGTTCTGTAGGCCCATAAGGCATCATTGATTTTTACTGACCAATCCTTTAGGTTGCGGTTTACTATCTTTTCTAGTATAATTTTTAGTTAACAGTTTGACACCTCTACTTGTCCACTCATTTGTGGATGGTAGGGAGAGCCACCTTGTGAATTACACCATATTTTCTCAATAGAGCCTTAAAACTTCTTTCCAAAAAATGAGAACCTCCATCGGATATCACAGTGTGTGGAACTCCAAAATGGAGAAAATAATATCTCTAAACATTTTGATAACAGGTTTCAAATTGCTGACGGTTGGTATGGCCTCTACCCATTTAGAGACATAATTCCACCGCAACTAGAATGTAGAAAAATCCATACGAGGATGGGAATGGGCCCATGTAGTCCATTCCCATGTCAAAAATCTCGACCTCCTTCCAGATCTTAAGGGGCATCTCATCTCTTTTTGTGATGTTACCCACCCTCTAGCATTTTTCACAAGACAAAACAAAGTTGTAGGCATCCTTGGATATAGTTGACCAAAAGAAGCCACACTATAGAACTTTCAAAGCAGTCTTTTTGGAACTCATATGTCCTCCAACAGGGCTTGAGTGGCTTTTCTCTAGAACAAGCTGAGCTTCTTCCTCAGTGATACAATGTCTGTAGAGACCATCAACACAGAGCTTGAAGAGGTACAACTCATCCCAATGATATTGCTTCATGTCGTGCATGAATTTCTTCAGTGCAATTATGGCGCACTCATGGTGGATGACACCAGCCACAAGGTAGTTCACGTAGTCTGCATACCAAGGAATAGCTTATAAAGCTTTCATGAGTTGGTCGTCTGGAAGAGAGTCATTAATTAGGATCTTCTTAGTGTCCAGAGTGTGGATACAACTCAAGTGGTCTGCCACAACATTCTCTGTTCCTTTCTTATCTCTTATCTCAAGATCAAATTCTTGCAAAAGGTGAATCCATCTAATTAGCCTGGGTTTTACATCTTTCTTTGCTAGGAGGTAACAAATTGCAGCATGATCAGTGTAGACAATCACCTTGGAACCGATGAGGTAGGATCTAAACTTGTCAAAGGCATACACAACCACTAAAAGTTCCTTCTCGGTAGTTGCATAGTTCCTTTGAGCTTCGTCAAGGGTCTTAGATGCATAGTAGATGACATAATGTTTCTTTTCTATATATTGGCCCAAAACAACACTGACTGTGTAATCACTAGCATCACACATTATTTCAAATGGGTGCTCCCAATCTAGAGCTATGATGATAGGGGTTGATGTAAGGGCATGCTTAAGATTGTTGAAACTCTGGATGCATTCTTCATTAAAGTGGAAATCAACATCCTTTAGTAATAATTTCATCATGGGCTTGGGTATCTTAGAGAAAACCTTTATAAACCTTCTATAAAAGCCTGCATGACCAAGAAATGTGCGAACCTCTCTTACATTAGTTGGGAGACCGAGTTTAGAAATCACTTTGATCTTTGCCTTGTCTAATTCGATCCTTTGATTGCTGACCCTATGGCCAAGGACAATGCCTTCTTTTACCATAAAATGACATTTCTCCCAATTTAACACTAGAGGTGATTCTTCACATCGTTTGAGGACAAGGGAGAGGTGCTTCAGGCATGAGTCGTATGAATCCCCATATATGGAGAAATCATCCATGAAAACTTCCAAAATGGTTTCCGTGAGTCCAACGAATATGGCTACCATGCAAAGTTGGAAAGTGGCAGGCGCATTACAAAGTCCTAAAGGCATCCTTCTAAAGGCATAAGTTCCAAAGGGGCAAGTGAATGTTGTTTTCTCTTGGTCGTCTGGATGTATATATGGGAATTCGATAGAATCTAGAGTAACCATCAAGATAACAAAAATATTCTTAGTGAGCCAATCACTCTAAGACTTGGTCTAGGAAAGGCATTGGGAAATGATCCTTACACGTGGCCTTGTTCAATTTCTTATAATCGATACACATCCTCCAGCCAATGGTTGTTCGAGTGGGGATGAGTTCGTTCTTTTCATTCCATATCACGGTAGTTCCACCTTTCTTTGGGACAACATGTACATGACTTACCCATGGCGAGTCAAATATAGGATATATGATTCCTGTAGTGAGCAATTTAATGACTTTAAGGCAGACCATTTCTTTCATATTTGGATTCAACTTCCATTGATGTTCGACGGTCGGATTATGGTCTTACACCATGGAGATTTTGTGCATGCAAAGAGCTTGACTAACCCCGATGAGGTCACTCATTTTGTAGCTGAGGGCATTTCTTCTTTCTCTTAATTCTATTAGGAGTTTATCTTCTTATTCATACATTAGGTCAGAATTTATGATAATTGGGCAAACTTTGAGAACATCCAGAAACATGTACTTCAGTCCCTCAGGTAGGGGCTTCATTTCAGGGGCCTCTGGTTTCTCACATAGGTCTTTAGTTACGTTCATAGCCTTGAGTTCCTCAAATTTAGCTTTAGGATCTTCTTCTGCAGAGTTGAGGTGGATAACACAATTCTTTACTTTATTGTCAATGGAGTTATCAACAGATGGGTTTGTTAGAGCCACTTCTAAAGGATCATGTGATTCATGATTCTCTTGCATGAGAAGTGACATTTTCTCTATACAATCAGTCAAATAGACTCCTTCTTACATGCTTGGTCTTCACATACTTTCAAAAACTCTGAAATCGAGTATTTCCTTTCCTAGTCTTAGGAGCAAAGTTCCTACTTCAACATCAATCAAATCTCTCACAATGGCAAGGAATGAATGGCCAAAGATAAGAGGGTATCTGGAGTCCTCTTTTATGTCCATGATTACAAATTTGCATGGGACATAGGATTCTTTTCCTACCTTGACTGGGACATCCTCAATGATTCCCAAAGGGAGAGTCATAGAATTGTCTGCAAGTTGTATGGTATGCCAGTTGGGAGAAGTTATGCAAACCATAGACTCTTGCAAAGGCTAAGTGGCATGATAGAGAAGCTAGCACCGAGACCCCCTAGTCCCTTCTTACATGAAGAGTCTCTGATATGGCACGAAATCCCAAAGGATCCTGAGTCTTTTTGCTTCTTGGGCATTTTGCTCTGAATAATATCAGAAGTAGTTGTTGTAATTTGACTGTCTCATATTCCTCAGTTATATACTTCCTTGTGAGGAGTGATTCTAAGTACTTCATCCAAGCTGGTATCTCAGTAGTGCATCTACAAAGGGTATATCAACATGAAGCTTCTTCATTGCTTCCTTGAACTTCATGAAATGAGTGTCAAACTTTGTCTGCTTTAGTCAAGCTTGGGAAGGAAGATGAGGCTTGAATACTAGTATAATTGGATCAGGCATGTCTTCTGCTTATGCATCGACGAGTTTCTCAGAACTTGTTTTGTCTGCCTTATCAGTCATCAACTGTTCTTTTAGTTGAGATTCAGGTGCTTTAGTGTCTTGGACAATCACCAAGTCATGCTCGTCTATAACTACCACATTTGTCTTGATAAGAGGATTAGAATAGTTCTTTCCAGACCAAGTGGAAACAACTTTCAATTGCTCAAGATGTTTAGGATTGTCCTCTGGTTGACCAGCAAAAGCTCCAGTAGGTGGCTTGAGCTAGCTAAAAGTTGAGCTAGTTGGGATTCAATAGCCTTCTGATGGGCTTGCGGATTTTGTATCATAGTCTGTTGTGATTATAGTATCTTCTCAATGGATGACAGTTTGTCATCAGAAGTGATGGGACTGGCTTGTTGTCCTTGTTGTAGTTGTTGATGCGGGACTTGGTTGAGATTCTGGAACTGAGAGGTGTTTTGATAATGGTTGTAATTTGTATTCTGAATGTTACCCCTGAAGTTCCCTTGATTCCTGAAATTTGGCTGTTGGTTATACTGGAATCCTGGCGGGCCTCAATCATTAATTATTTGAATTGAGTTGCTGTGAGTTTTCTGCTCCTGAAGGATTTCCTTATTGAAAACTAGGATGGTTCCTGTTCTGATTCAAAATATAATACCCTTGACCAGGGATAACATGGATGTCATTCAAATTTCCCATCTGACCATTAACTTATTTCGGCATAAGCATTGCTAGGAATGACTTCATAGAGAATATTACAGGCTAGAGTAGAATGATCAATGCCTTTACATGCTTCACAAAACAAAAAATCTGACTTTAGTTGTTCTTGTTTTTGAGGGGGCGAGTACCTCCTTTCATAGGCATTGAAAGATGATACAAGGTTGTCTTACTTGGCAACTAGTAGATTTAGAGATTCGGCGATATACTTCTACTCAAGACTACTTTCTACCATAGCTACCTTCAACACTCCTTTGCCTACAGATTTGCACTAGTAGGCTTGATTTTTAGCTCCAAGGGTGACAACTTTCCATGTGCTATCATAGCTTTGACACATGAAGTTTCCTCCAGATGAGGAGTCTAAAAACTTCTTGATATCATCATCCACACCCCTATAAAAGATTTTGATGAGCGGATTCTTAGGTATGCCATGGTGTGGACACTTGCGTAATAACTCATTATATCTTTCCCATGCTTCGGCCAAGGTTTCTCCAAGGACCTGAACAAAATGTGTTATTCGGCCCCTAATATCATAGGTGAGGGAAGGAGGGTAGAACTTTTCCAAGAAAGCATTTTGAAGTTGTTCCCAAGTGGTGATGGGGTTGCATTGCAAGGAATTATACCAACTCATGGCTCTATCTACAAGGGAATATTTGAAAATATAGAGTCTGATGGCATCATCTGTAAATCCATTCTACTTTGTCATAACACATAAATCTATAACCTCAGAAGATGTTCTTGACTATCCTCACCTTGATTTCCATAGAAAGGGTTGTTTTGAAGTAGTGTAATCCAATGTGACTTGATCTCAAAGTTTGGAGTAGCAATGGGAGGAGGCTGCACTGGGTGTTGAACGTCAGCAACCTTAGGGATTGAGAACTCTCTAAGGTCCATTTGTAACTCAACTTGTTGAGCTGCTGCTTGGGCTGCTTGGATTTCCTCTGGTAAGCATAGGCAGTGGGGCTAGTCTCCGCACCCTAGTGAAAAGGACTACTCGCTCCTCATGATGAATAAAAAGAATAAGAGAGAGGGAAGATTCTACCATGGTCACGGTGAAGAATATGGTCATGGCTTAGCAGAGAAATGGTCTTCTACACAATGATAGGGAAGATCTAGATGAGGATGGGAAGAACACCAAGATGGATGAGGATGATATTCTCTCTCCTTCTTCCTTCTCTTCTTGTTCTCTTGCTCACAGGAGATGGAGCGGTATATGGCTGATAGTAGAAGGCGATACAGATCTAAAATCCCACCACTTTTATGGCTAGGAGATAGACCTTGATGGAGCGGAGATGGCGGAGTAGCAAGGACACCACAGAGGTAGTCTTTGGTGGCAGAGATCATCTTCCTTGGCTGGGCATAGAGCGACAGCCTAACAGCTTCGTAGAGCGGAAGAGATGCCTCAAAAGAAGGAGGAGGTTGTCTATTTATAGGTGCATATCTAGAGAGCATCAACTTAACATTGCAATCAAGGTACTAGTCATGGTTGCGATTGCGGTTGAGCTAGTGTGGGCCTCAGTCGAGGAGACGCTGCGTGGTCGAGCTAGTGTGGAACTCGATCGAGGAAACACGCCGCAGTCGAGGTGGCGTGCCGCAGTAGAGGTGGTGTGCCAAAACCACCCCCATGGGGGGTATTGATATGGGTCGATGGGCCTGTGTCGATGAATCCTCTGACTGATGAGGATGCTTTCTGATGAAGGAACTGGCCATCAAAAAAAGGGTCCAAATTATCAAAAGTTTCTTGGTCCCGCTAGTTAGTTAGCGGGACCACCACCTCCTAGACTGGTGCACATAGTGCCATGCTTAATCTTGCAATGGAGATGAATGGATTTGATCAAAACTCCAAATAATCATCTAAAACTGAGGAAAATTGTATATGAGCAGATTCAAGGGGTATATAAGAGCTTTTAGTGCAAAATAGGGCCAAAAATGGGGACTAAAACTAAGATGATATGCATTCATCTGGCCGTAACCAATGATGATGGTACCATGAGACCTAGCATTCCTACTCTCCCCTAGGCCCGAGCATTGGCTCGTTGGCTTTGTCTCAATGTAGGGAAGCCTTTAGTGACTCCCATGTCCTTGTTTGATCACTATCCGTCAAGCCTCACTCGAGACACGATGTCTGCAAGACTTGGAGCAAGTGAAGAGTATTAAGGACAATCCAAGACTAGAAGCTTTTCAAGTTTTTCCTGGTGGGGTGCCATTTACCAAATAGAGGTTTAGATATCATTTACATCATGTTTATCCATATTACCAACTAGACTAGATTTCTTAAGATAAACCAATTATAGTTTCCTTTTACTTAAGAACTATGTATGAATCTAATTTCATCAATACAAAGTGTTTAATTTGTTTAAATTGCCAATATTAGCATATTGTGACACCCCCTTGAGTAAGAATGCTTCCTCTCAGTGATATTAACTTGAAGTGAAAAGTGGGGTATTACAACCACCATGCAACCACATACCTAAAAATCTCTGGTCTAGTTCTGCAAACTTGCTCAAGCACCAGATACTGACCACGAATCAAGACACTCGCCCTCTGAAAAATCTTAGATGTATTGTCCCACTTCCCCTGTGTTGCAGCCATGACAACAAACTACTGCCACCTACTAAACTCAAACATTGTTAACCCTTGCATCATCATGTATCCTCACATCTAGAGCACCACTACCAACAAACCATCCACCATCACTTCCCCCAACCTTCTTCTCCCTCCCATTCAGCCTGCAAGTCATTGTAGCATAGAGGAAAAGAGAAAGAGAATGAGTGTCGCCGCCTGCAACCGTAGTGACTAGCGACCCCTCTTGAGACACCAGTTGTATCTGATTTTAACTGGTTTCCACCTCGGCAATAGTTACAGTCAGGTCTTACTCACCTTGCGTTCTCTCTACTCCTTCCTTGATCCAACACTATCCAGTAACCACCTCACCACCTTGGCAACAACCTCCCACTACTACTAAGTTCACAACATGATCAAGCCCAACCTGGGTAGCACGTCTCTTGCCTCCAACCTAGTCTCATGTTAACCCAATAAAAAAAGGATGATGAAGCAACTCAATGCAACATACCTTCACCCTAGTTCTGCCTACTAAATTTTGATTTAAGAGAAATGTCTGTCCTCATCTCCATGTATTTTTGTTTCATAACTCAAATGATAGGTAGATTGGAAACCTAGATAATGGATACATACCAGAAAATGTAACATTGATTAGCTTAGTCAAATCTACCATTATACATAGATATTGTCACAATAACATGTATATATGTACTAGAATGTTAGTCATACAAGTAGGTATAGTAGAAGGTTGTTTCATGTTATTGTAGTTCAAAAGATATAATTAAGAAGATTAACAATACCAATAATCCCAATTAATATTTTGAGTAGTTTAGATAGTCATATGTCTCAGTCTTAGAACCCTATAATATACATAGATAGATAAACATATATATATGTGATAGAGTACAATATCATTACATCACAAATCAATAGTATTTTCTTTTATTTCAATCAGTATAAATTCAGATCATAAGTTGATGATATATTAGAAAACAATTTGATAATAATAAAAAATTTACATGCCACATTCATTCACAATGATATAACAAACTAATAAATCATTTGAATCATTGAGTTAATGTACTAAGGAATACATATACATGTGGTATAATGGTAAATATAGGTGTAGCCTTCTTGAGTCAAATGACAACACAATACCCATAGTAATGATATTTTGTATAATGTTGGTAACTAAATTGAACTCAAAATCTATCAATAACAAGGAATTGTTTTGTTGATCGATGAAAGTATTGTATTCTAATCACATATATTAGTACCTTGATAGTATTAAATAGAGATATGCAATTTCAATGAACTTATAATGGTAAAGGATCAACATAAATATATATTACTCTATTGGGAAATAAAACACTATAAATGGATAGTAAGGATACTTTAATAATTCAATATAAATTAATCGGTCCCAAGATCCAAATGGATAAAAATTTAATACATATTTCAATTAAAAATTCTTACCTCAAGAATATTATGGTGGACTAATGTGTATATATACGCTTGGAGGTGGATAAGGATGAATTGGAAATTCTACCCCTAGTAACAGGGTTAGTCCTAAAGACCATGTATGTACATCCTCAATTTTTTGGAATTATTCTACATGAATCTAAATTCATCTAATCAGACATCTCTTGAACTATTAATTTTACTAGAAATCTAATTGTGGGACATTAATATTTCACGTGGTTGCTAAATTATTCTTTTAAGTGGGTCTTTATACCCCTCCTTCTATGATTGCTATTTTATGTGAAATTGACTAAAATTATGCTAGTCCTATTTCTCTATTTGTGCAACTACAAGTTTGACTAGAATATCTGATATAGTAGTACTTATGTACAACCATACTTGTAAAGGGCGTTTCCGCCTGAGGTGGGTGTTTACACCCTTATTTATTTTAAGCCACGATCCTGTGGTGTTATGGCCCTGCTTTAGGTATGTTTCGTCTACATTATTATGCATGCAAAAGTTTATCGTTTTAGAGTGCAATTGCGGTTAAATGGTATGGCAAGACATTTTTTCTTCATGCTTGCACTCTGACTATTATATGTCTCATTTTTATTGATATAATTCTTTTGAACTTACTTAATTGTTTATATCCCCCTTCTTGTGGGAATATGTTAATTTTCACTTATACTCAATATAATGCCCAAAGTATTTATTATATGTACATACTCGACCTTTGCTGACCGATACCTTGTTTCTTATGTTTTGGGTGGTGTTCCCTTCAATCCAGGTGTAGGTACTTTTGAAGGCAAGGATGAACGAAGATCATATACATGGTACTGGACCCAAGGATATCTTAAAATAGTCGGGTTTCCATATAGAACATGTCTTGCATGCTATTAGATTTATTATATGTGTACCTTTTTGCTTTTCCATACTACATTTTATGGTGAGAAACAATTGTACGATGACATACTTTTGTAACTTTGTTAGTCTTTTATGGTGAGGAACAATTTTATAATGATATACTTTTGTAACTTTTTTGTAGTGTTGCTTCCGCAACTTTATCATTACATGGATATTTGTATTATATCATTTGAGTGAATTCCCCCTCTAAGGTCCCACTCTTTACAAAATGGTATTAGAGACAAAAGTAGTTCATAACTTGACTATTTCAAGTTATCCTATATTGTTCCTTATATAGGTTCTTAGGTGACTCTTTACATGTAGCTAATGTACCTAATCTTAAATGGTGGCATACCAAACATGGTTTCAATTCCTATCTAACTTGGCAATTTCCACTCCCCTAACCACTATGTAGTCGAGAATCAATTTTTGGGAACCCTAGTTAACCCTACACCCTTTATGGAATATAGAATTTCCATACATAAGGATTTACTCTCCTAGTTATTAGATTCTCTTTCCTAGCCTTATGGGAGAATATTTCACGACTAAAATGTAGGTTAATTTGAACACTCATAACTAGGCTTAACACTACTTCTCACCTTAGACCTATTTTCATTGTTTCTTTCTAGCTCGCCTCAAATTCATCCATATTTGGCTTGAGCATGTGTGGATGACAAACATGAAACACTAATGTAAGTTCTAGAATTGAGTTGATTTCCTTATACTAAGTGATAAACCGAACTACTTTTGTTACAGCTAGGTAGGCCTTGCCTTCAAACATGGCAACTTAGTCTCTCCTGAAGTTCACTATCTTGGGGATGAATATTATCCTACGTATTCTTGAAATTCCTCATGTATAATGATTAACTAAAGGAAGAATATATGAATATCAATAGGTGTTCCTAATAGTTCACCACTCTCATCCCTATGGTATAATTAGACTACCTAGTGAATAATACAATGGGTATTTAAATTTGTCATTCACCTTGTCTTGTGATACCACAATGAAGGTAAACCAATTAGTGTTGGGAAAACCTTAAATTGCTCCCAATATTGGATGGAAGATCATATAACTACCCTATGTCTTAAGGTGATATGGTATAAGTGATATTTGGGGTGAGGTGAAGAATAATGGTAGATAGCGTGCATTATTAGGGTCTGAAGAAGTTTATCAAGTGTAGTAAGAACCCATTGTCCTTCCTATTCTCATGCATTATAGATGCAACCTTATGCCCTTTTAAGGTTGTTATAACACATATTGTGCTTTACTGGTAATTTGAGGATTTAAGATGATTATGGTGTTAATTACACCTTTATTTTACCTTTATAACACTTTTCATCATTAATTGGTTGATTTATATTTTGGTTCAACTTAAACTTTTTCTTTGATAAGTTAAATAAAGTATGTCTTGTGAATACATCAAGGTTTGAACCCTAGTTGATAAGTAATGGCCCACACATGTATGCAGAGGAGCATTATAGATATTTAAGGAATTAATTAAAATTGTTTACTAAATAACAATTTTATCAATTTATTTCTATATTATTATAGATTATTCAATTACAAATCCAACACAAAAAGAATGAACCAAATTGGAGTTAAAATGAGGAAGTTATGTCACTTTTAGTTTTCACCTAGTTTTTCCATAGGTTGACAAACCGATAGTGGGCCTTCTGATGGTGGGCCTTCCAATGGAGAGCCTTCCAATGGAGGGCTTCCAATGGCAGGCCTTATGATGGTAAAAAATTATGGGTTGACCGATGGTCAAACAACGTAGTCGCTCAGAACAACCAATAACAAAACCGGCCATAACATTTTCTCTACTTATCAGAATTCAACAAAATAAGTTTCATTGGATTCAATTTTAATCCTATACACAACCAAAACCTTGAGACATGGGAAATACGACCTTTATAGAGACTTTAGGACTATTTTTGGGAAATAACATAAAGAACAGTGGAAATTAAAGGGTTGTTATCGATTCAACTTAGAAAGTAATCCTTAATTGTTAATCCTTCCTTCTATTCATGTTCCCTTACTCACATCTCTCTGATTCATCAACTGAAGGTTTTAAGTTAACTTTTTTTCTTATTCTTCTTCTTCTACCTCCAACACATCTTCTTCTAGGCCAGTAAACCTATTGAAGGCGAAAAACTAGAACACACACAAGTGAGTGGAAAATCACCTTCTAACCCTGATTTAAAGTATAAAAATTTAAAATAATATCTTTTAGTATTATATCTTACTTTTTGATAGTTGTGATAAACTTAATAACATTTGGTAGAGAATTTGAGAAGAAAAAATGATTAATTTAGTGATATTTGACGATGTGGCTATAGGGAAATAAGGACAATAGATAAGGCTACAGAAACAAAAAATTTGTCCTTATTCCTAACCACTAGATCACATAAAAAATGACGTATCTAGGAAAGATGGTTGTGAGGCATATACCTAGACTTTGAGCAAGTCTATTGTCAATCCTCACGAAGTCGTACTTCTTCAAGAAACACATGAATGATCATTGGCATCACCCTCCTGGTGTAGCTCCATAGATGGCGGTTGATGACATTCTCCTAGTGTGAAGACAAAAGCCTTCACAACTCCACATAGTACACACAAACCACTGGGAACTCCTTTCATTCTTCTAAAAATGACAGGAAGGAGTTGTCCCTCGTGTTGTCAACGTGCTAGTGTTGAATTTCTCCCCTTTTGCTATCTCGCCCTTTTATAGGTAATATACCTTTGGCTCTCATGTTACCACAACATTGGGATTATGAGACTTTTCTTGAGAGCCTTGACCATCCCCTTTATATACGAGTGGATGGGTCAGGGTTTCCACAAATCTAGGGACATGAGGAGACAAAAATCATGAATTTTTGGCAGTTGCAGATCACGAGTCAATAGAGTGGACTCCTAGTTGGTTGACTCTCACCCTAGTCAGTCGATTGGAACATCCAGTCAATCAATTGGCATGTTTTCCTATTCGAGAACATATTGGCTCAATGTGGTGACCAATGCACAACATCACATCATCACCAATCCTTGATCCAATCTTAATGATTGTCCAATCCGTGAATTGGACTTCTCAGTCGGTTGACTGGTCACTCTAGTCGATCGACTCACATTTGCAGTCAGTCGGCTGAACACTCCAATCAGCTAATTGTTAGCCAATATTGTTTAAGTTGATTACCTAAGCACTTTGGTAATCAACAGAAACCTTGTTCATGAGTAAAATCCTATTCCAGGTTCATCCTATGTGTGTGAACCTATAGGTCCTGAATTATGTTGGAAGTGAATGTCCAAAACTAGATTGTGACATCAACCTACAATCTATGATTAGTGTTATAGTGATTGTATAGTTCAGTTGTTGTTGATATCTAGATTAAATGCGAGGCATGAAATCATCATCCTCTTAATACTCAATCCATGTTTCTTGAACCAGAGTAGACCGTTAAGATACACATGAGCTCAATATCACATATTGACTTATATGAGCACGACCATTCATTTCTCAATCTCACTTATAAAGTGGCCATGATATCATCTCTTCTAGGAGGGTCAAATACCATCTACATGACTTACAATCAATCCCCATGTGTCACAACATACCCAAGGACCACCTTTATGGCAACCCTTATTCAAGGTCACATTGTATGGTGTCAAACTTAATACTGAATACCATTCAATGGATTACATGTATCACTCTCAAGGTGGGTCTTTCTAGTACACTATTTTCTACAAGTACCTATGTGTTTGTCTTGATATCATATATCAAAATTAATGAAATTATATCATCAACCACTACACATTATATTCTTATGTATTACTGTCATCTATTTTTCTTCCATAGTAATATTTGACTGGGGACATAACAAGAATGTATGTACTCTTATCATACACATAATGTCACTATTTAGATCCTCAACCTTAAAACATATGTCATTGAGTAACATCATTCTTTAGACATCTATTATGTTATATCATTATCTCATAACTAAACAAAACAAATAGAATTGTCTTTCTTATTATCAAATCCATTACATATGCCTCATTACAATCATCATATGACTGGCTCTGTAGGCATACATACCAACATACTCCCACTTCCACTTAGATCAAATCACCCATGAATCTTATCTCAAGTGATCTAACATGTCCATCATGTTTCTGCTGTGAACATGCTTTTGTCAGTGAGTCAACAATATTGCTTTTAGTTGACACTCTACAAATATTCACATCTCCTCACTACACGATCTCTTGTATGAGATGGAAGCGCCAAACTATATGCTTGGAATGGTGATGCAATCTAGGTTCCTTAGTTTCTGCAATAGATCCATTATTGTCACAATACAAATTAATTGCATTGTTAATGCTTGAAACCACTCCAACTCGCTGATGAATTCTTGATCCAAACAGCTTCCTTTGTTATGCTGGTGGAAACAATGTACTTGGATTCATTGATTCAAAATCAAAAGAGCCTATATAACCAACTTTGTGGAGTCTAGAAATGGTATTTCTCATTTATGTGCCTAGATGACAATACCAAATGTATGTTTGGTATGATTGATTGAGTTTTAGACTTTTGGTATTTACATTATACACACTTGTGTCAAGATCTAACAAGTATAGACCATAGGACATTGGGGCACTGCCATAAAAGAACTCTCTTTACTAATAGAACATTGATCGTTCTTTATAAGAAATTCAAATCCATTATTATCCAAACAAGACACATATATAATGTTCCTATTAATGACATATACATAATAGTATTTCTCTAACTCGATTACAAGCCCACTTGGTAGAGGTAGCTTATAGGTTCCAATTGCACTGGTAGCAACTCTTACTCCATTAGAAACACACAATTTCATCCTCACCGTTATTTAAAGGTCTACTTCTTTTTAGATCATGCATATTTGAGATAATGTGCGATCCACATATGATATCTAGTACATGATGAAGAAGTAGCATAATTATTCTCAATTATGTATATACATGAAGTAGAGATTTCAATCCCTTGCTTCATCTTCCTTAGTTTCTTTAAATGAAAAGGACATACTCCTTTTGAACTTACCCTTCTCCTTATCTTGAGTGTAGAAGATTTAGACTTCAACTTAGCCTCAAAACATTTCTTGGACTTACCTTTGCCCTTGGACTCCCCTTTGCTGATCACCATCATGGGTTTGTCCTTCTTCATTTGTGTTTCAACATTTATCAACATACCAAGAAATTGAACAACTATTTGGCCAAGTTACTCAAGTAATAACACTTGATAAACTGGCTATATTATTTAGGCAATGATTGTAGAATCATATTCGTGGCTAACTATTGGCCTAAAGGATATCACAATCTCTCTAGATGTTCCACATGCCCAATCGTATTGAGCACATGCGACTCTAATGGACCTCTCTCTGTCAATTTTCACTCAAACAACGCTTTGAAGACATTATACCTTTCTTTCTTTACATGATTCTTAATATGTGTTACCTTCTTGAGAATGTCCATTTCTTCATGTTGTTTATGTAACTCATAGTTCATATAGTCTAGCATAAAATCTTTGACGTCTTTAGCATCATTGGCATGCTTCAAGTAAGCATCAATTTTAGCCTTAGGTGCATTTGTAGCGGGTTCCTCTAGTACTGGTGTTTCAAGGACATAGAGCTTGTGCTCATTGGTGAAATGTTTCTCAAAGTCCTAAATTAGTCATGGAAGTTGATCCCATATAATTTTTCCTTCTCAAGGGTAGGCAACTATGAGAGTGTGTCTTCCATTTGTTTCTACATTTTCTTTTGCATTTGGCTAAAACAATTTTGATTTGATCTAATAATATTGACAACATTACTTAGGTCTTTAACTAATTATTGCTCCCACTATTATTTTTCAAATTGATAGCCCCCACTATCAATTTTATTGCAGCATACAACCTTCTAGCGAGCCAGGATCCATATTTTATCAAATCACGAGTCAACTTTGGGTGATTGTACACAACTTGAATATTTAGGTAGACAAATTTTGTCAATTGCATCTAAATGCAACTCTCGGATAGATGGTGCACACAACTCCTAGTCACATTCCATCTGTATGCTTCTAGGCACTTAACCAAATCACATTGCACGTGTGAATTGAATGAAATTACAAGCACAACAAGCATATGTCAAAAATCTTCCAAGTCGACCTAGTTAATCATGGCCCAAAAGCCAACACAGTAGAATATGCACCCTACTTTGGCAGACCCACATATCTACTGTTACACTCCTAAGAGATAGATGGTGCGCCACACTTTAGTGTAACCTACACTTAGTCAAATAAGCTTATTATATGTACTGCTTATGGAAAACATCTGAGACTTAATATATATTGAGGGATTTCATATGTAAATACATATACATATCCAATCACCATATACCTATAATATGTGTCATATACATTCTATATCCACAAACAAAACATGCAATCATAAACATACCAATGATGGTTATGGCCACACCAGTGCAATTCTTTGGATCCATAAAGAATTGAAATAAGGTCAACCATCACATGTTACAACATGTACTGGGAAATATGTTGTTGGGAACATGCCAGTTGATCGACTGGACTCTTCAGTGAATCGATTGGACTATCAGTTGGTCGATTGGCTTCCATCGGTTGGTTGACTAACTCCTGGATCATGTGTTGGCTGGACTCCTCCAGTCGATCAGTTGGGCCTATAGTTGATCGATTGGATCCTACTATTGGATGGCCTCCTCGGTCCTTTGTTTGATCAACTCGACCTCCCGACTGATCAACTCGCTTGGTGGAGAGTGTTTGAAACGACCGTCTCGTGAAAACAAGATTAACTAATGCGGAAGCGTTCATCAAGCAGCGGATTAGCGAAAATCACTAAAAATTAAAACTTTTTGCAAAGAGATCCACACATAGGAAATATTTTTCTTCAAGAGACAAAGTATAACACATTCACATTCTGGGTCAAAGGTACATATCATGCATCATCTCTTTATGAGAATTACAAGCATCAACTGTCCTGTCAAGCTAAACACAGGCAATATAAAAATATCGAGGCACTGAGCCAAAATCTCGAAATCACTAACTACTACTACTCCGAGGAACTGAGAGTACAGAGACGACACATAGGACTCTATCAACATCTATACAAGGCATGACAGCTAGTGTCTCCATCTGAGGCTTCACTGCTGTCTCTGCTGCTACTGTTGTCCTTCACCTACTGAAGGATTCCTATTTCCTCGTCCGCGCCCACCTAAAAATGTGGTTCCCATGGGGGTGAGACAATTATAAAAATTGCCCCAGCGAGAGATATAACTCTCCGCCAGTAACATTATTATTGCAACTTAAGAAGATAATTATGAATGGAGGAATCATATTTATATGGCAGTAGATATTTTAATGTCTAACAGATTAGAACATTAATCTTATTCAACATTGCAGCTATAACTTGAAAGAGCATCATATCACATATCCATTAGGGAATATGAAGAACATGTATAACATTTATCCACTACAGAATCATTATCACAGCATTAACTCTCTTCAGGCTTAGATCATATATCTAAAGCCTGGCATTGTCATAGTGGAGTCATGGCCTGTAGCCACACTCTTTTCTCAAAGTATTGGGATCTCAATCCCTCAACTCATCAAGTACAATTCCTCTTCTTAACACATTCATCATTATGATTATAGAATCTGGGTATTTAAACCCTTATCTCATCATAGAACACTTGTTACCACTTATTGAGTAACTTCATACCTTCAGGTCATCTGACCAAGGACATTATAATTCTTGCTACACAAAGTATTGCACATAGTTCACAAAGCTCATATCACCTCTTATTACCCCTTAATAGGCAACAAGACATATGAAAGCTTATAAGGTCTATAGAACATTTTCAATGTACAGAACATCATAGCCCATACCTGGCTATGCTCATCTTCTTATCATATCTGTATGATTAATAATCATGATGCAATTACATATCAGTACCATGCAATACAAGGGTTATCTTATTATATTCATAACCCATTAGTCTGTATTTGAGCTTCATATAGAATTACTCTGTGTTAGAGCTTCACATAACACCACCCTGCATTGGGGACTCACATAGAAATCACCCTACATTAGAGATTCACATAGCATTTACCCTATATTAGGGATTCACATAGCAATTATCCTGTGTTAGGGTTCATATAGTATTACCCTGTATTAGGGTTCACATAGCAAGGAATCATTATGGAATAATAAGTATTTTAATCATACTTCATTATTCTCATCATTTATCATTAAATGAATTATCAACTCACAACATGAATTTCTCTTTCATCTTTACCAGACTATGATTACATCATAGTTTATAGGTTTGGATTAACCCTTTTTCACAAGGCATGTTGGCCTACATTCAACAGGGTACATTTCATCTCAATGTAATCATTGACATGGCACATCTCATGTGTTATTCATCCAATTATATTGGACTTATAACATATCAAGGTATACCAGTATTAGGGTGTTGGATGTGATATCTATCATATCTTGATGTATCACTTCCCTCAACACCATTATCTTTCTTAAGTTCACATACTTAGCTTGTATTAGGGTATTACCCATCCTAATACTTTATGCACCAGTTTATCACATTCATCATGCAAAGTAGTGATCAATTGTCACTTACTTGGAATATACAACTATTGCCAATACTATGGATTCATACATAAGTGAGGAATTAATAAAAATACCATGTTAGGTCCTATTCAAAACAAACTCTAAGTCAAACATAGAGTACCACGGCCGTGCAACCAAGAACGGCCGTGCAAAGGGAAGCCACCACATCCGTGCAGCCTTACACGGTCATGCTACAGGAGTTCACCTCATGAATCATATTCAAGTATGAATTCTATTCTCTCATTAGGGATTAGGGTTTCACATACCATCTCCCTTCTTTAGAATAGGGATTGCATATAGCATCACCCTTCATTAGGGTTTCATATTACATTACCCATAATTAGGGTTTACTACTCAGTCCCCATTAGGGTTTCTCATATAATCACCCTCAATTAGGGCTTTACATGGATACACCTTCAATTAATGTTTGAGTTTAATAACCCTGTCAATTAGGGTTTATGTTCATGTTTAGGGTTTCATGATCTCTTTGCTTAAGGATCATAACCCTTAATCATCAGATGAATCATATTCATGTATGAATTCATGCTATCAACTTCTCAACTTGATTAGGTCATATCAACCCTTCAGTCGAGTACATACAACTATGATTAACATAGTGTACCAAGTCATTGATCCTATAAGCAATTAGGGATTCATCCCTTAATTGACACTTTATTACTTAGGTACTATTAGGGTTTCAACCATTTGTACCTTCATTGATTATCATTACTAATAATTATTGGATCAATAGAACATTCATCATCTTAATTCTCAAAGATTCAATTACATTGGACCTCCATTACATAAGGTATCCAATTGAATTAGGGTTTACTATTCATCCTAATTAGTGATTTCACATGTAGACAACCTATTAATAGGATTATACATGGAATCAGCCTCAATTAGGGTTTACATCATATATTGGATCCATGCATTTGTTATGCATTAATGATTAGTACCGTTAAAGGTATCTCCCACCTAATCACATTAGGTTTACAAAAATGTTTGATCAATTGGACCTTCAATAACTTGAGGTATCCAAATAGATTGATCAATGGAACCTTCAACTACACTGGGTATCCATTTGGATTAGTCAATTGAGTCTTTAATAACATTGGGTACTCAATTGAATCAACCCATTGTTCCTTCAAATACATTAGGTACTCAATTGGGTTAACCAATTGATCCTTCAATTGTATTAGGCATCCAATTGGATTAACCAAATTGAACCACAAACGGTTTGAAACCGTTTAAGAAAAAAGCTTTGAAACCGCATGAACTTGAAACCGCATGAGTCTCGAATGGTTTGAGACCGTTTGGTCTAAACCTCTCATAACTGCATGGACCAAAGAGTCAATCAAGACTTCAACAACACTCAATTCTAATCTATGGAATCTCAACCAATTGGATCATCAACTCAATCATCAATTGAGTCATGAACTCATCCCTTAATTGGAACTTCAATTAGGGTCTGATCTTAATGGAATTAGGGTTTATAAACACCAATTAGAGCTTTGAAGTTGATCATCAATCAAGCTACTAATTATGTTTCAATTGATTGCATTGGATCATCAACCATTGAATTCATGGAACCAATCATCAATTGGACCTATGCTCATACTTCAATTGAGTTTAGTAGGTCAAACTTCAACTGATTTGACCCTCAATTGAGCCTCACTTGGTCATCAATTAGGGTTTGATTCAATTGGATTAGGATTTAGAATCGATGATTCAACAACACTCATCAATGCAAGATTGTTTACTTTGAAACTTTTGAACCATCATCCAAATTGGGTATGACCTGACCCCAAACGATCTTTAGGTCATTTGGATGACCTCCAAACGGTATTGAGACCGTTTTCCCATCATCTCACTCAAATCCAATCTATCCAATTAAGGTTTGGATCATGGGATTGATCACCAAATCAGCATTGCATTGTATATCAGCTTGGTACCTTTAGACCTTCAAACACCTAACCATACTCAACCCTAGACCTCCAAACGGTCTTGGTTGACCACCAAACAGTCTTGAGACCGTTTGGATGAGCTCCAAACGGTCTTGAGACCGTTTGGCTCATCCAACCTTTGGATTCTAGTGAAATTTCATCAATGTTTGGTCTATCGTGTTGATCAACAAATCAGCACTTAATTGCAATATGATTTGGTACCTTTAGACCTTCCATTGGTCAACTATACTTGACCCCAGACCTTCAAACGGTCTTGGGGTGACCACCAAATGGTCTTGAGACCGTTTGGGTGATCCCCAAACGGTCTTGAAACCGTTTGGGCTAATCAACCCAAAATATCCAATTAACTCATTGGAATTTCAGCACTGTTTTCAATTAGGGTTTGCCCAATTGAATAGCCTTAAACTCACGATTCCTTGTGAGTTAATCCCTGAAATTTGGTGAGTAATTAGACCACATAATTAGGAACAGTAATCCCAAACTGTAAACCCTTGGTCAATGCACTCAAACGGTCTTGAGACCGTTTGCCCAAAAAGTTCAATTAAATCAGATTGATAATGAGCACTTAATCCAATTAGGTTTCTCTAATTGATTAGCCTTAAACTAACGATTCCTTGGGAGTTAATCCCTAAAATTTGGAGGGTCATCAACCAAATTAATTATGAACTGGAATCCCAAACGGTCAACGCTTTGTCAACTCACCCAAACGGTCTTGAAACCGTTTTCCCAAACAGGTCAAGTTAATCAGGTCGAAAATCAGCATTTAATTCAATTCGATTTGCCTAATTGATTGGCCTTCAACCTACGATTCCTTTGGAGTTAACCCCTCAAATTTGGTGGGTCATTATCCTACATAATTAGGAAAAAAATTCCCAAATGGTCAACGCTTGGTCAACCGTATCAAACGGTCTTGAAACCGTTTTCTCCCAAATGGTTTCAAACCGTTTGCCTTTAAACAGTTTGCTGAAACCGCATAGCCAATCAAATTAAAATGATTTGGAATAGCTATCAAAACCGTTTGTCTTGGTACTTTTCTTTGGATAAGCATCTAGGATGATTTCATTATGCCTTTCCTTCGAACAACCAAGAACAGCAACCGTTCTTGATGGAAATTGCAGCAAGGAAACAAGAGTGTATCAAATTGAAGAAATCAATCAACAAAACATAGAGAATTGATGCAATAGCAATGTTTAAGGGTTTAAGTTATAAAACCCGCCTCCAGTTGAGCTCCAAAGCTCCAAGCTCACGCCAGTAATGGTGGATGAAGCTCTTGCAACTCCCCCTAGGCTCGTCCTCAAGTTTTTGTATGAAAAACTTGGCTAGGGTTGAAGAGGAGATCGAATTAAGAAGGAATCCATAATTTATTTTCGATTTCCACCATGAAATCAAGAAGAACGAAGGTCAAGGGCTTACCAACAGGTTGGGAGTCGTCCTCCTGCTCCTCCCTAGCTACTTGGTCGGTTTTTCAAGCAAGGGGAAGAAAGAAATTCGAAAAGGCCTTGGTTTGGGCTTGGAAATGGCACTTTTATAAGAAAATTGATGAGAGAGAAAATGCCTTATTAAAATGCATTTAATCCAAAAAACAGTACCACCTATTCCTCCTTGGTTTGATTGTATGCAAAGGCAACTCAAAGCCACCGAACTCCCTTCCATTATCCATGGATTAAGGGAAAAGAAAATAAGCACCTTAATCCATTATAATACTAATATATCTTTTTGAGTGGGAATTCTTTAACTTATAATAAGGTGAGTGGAATTTCACCTCCTTTAGATATTTTCGTTCCTTATCTTGACAAAGTAACGTCCATCCTTATTCAAAATCAACCAATAACATTTTGGTTGAAGGCCCTTTAATTAATACATTCATTTTTGCCCTAAATTGAATTAGGGTTTCACTTAAGATTAAATCTTGATTATTTTAATATCAAGATTCTCTCTCCTCCAACTTAATTCAAATGAGATGCCCCTCTCATTTTCTTTGCTCTACATGATGCCAAGAAACATTAAGGACCTTATTGAAGTGGTAATTTTCATATCAAACCCTAGGTTTTGGGTAAATTGCACATTACACCAAAACTAGGTTTTAATGCACAACATTGCTTTACAAGCTTAATCTTGGTGCCCAAGCTTGTGAAAACCATACCAATATATCATATTCATTCTTATGATGTCTAAACATCATAGGAACATCTTATCATGCAACATTTGCAAGTTGACCCCTCAACTTGGGTAATTTGCACTTTAGTCCAAAATAAGCAAACATTGCTTCAACATTGTTCAAACATGACCAAAATTGAAACATAAGTTTCTCATGAGCCCTAATTACTTTTCCCAAGATAAGATTAAGAATCTACTCAACCTTATTAAGCAAAACATCTTGGGTTAACACATAACCCAGGTCAGGGATGTTACAAATTATAAACCCCTAACAAGGATTTCGTCCTCGAAATCCCAGGAAAAGGAGGAACAGATTGTTCATTAATCATGCCCTCAAGTCTCCACATATCATCTTAATATCCTGGAGATATTATGAACTCTGTGATTCCACACAAAACTCCTTTCATTAGTTCAACCTCATCAATGTTTATGCAGAGCATAAACCCCTAACATATGATGTCCATATCATTGAAAGGAAGAAGCATAAAAGAACATACTTCAATAATCACTCAAGAATACTTATCAAAAGGAAAGACATATATATATCTAACAAAGATAATTCACTTAGAAAACTCTATGTAATTGGGAATGTTCACATAGCTTTTCCTTTTTGTTGGGAATGTTCACATAGCTTTTCCTTTTTTGTTGGGAATGTTCACATAGCTTTTCCTTTTAGTTGGGAATGTTCACATAGATTTTCCTTTTTTAATTGTTGGGGATGTCACATAGCTTTCCCCTATTAGTTGGGAATGTCACATAGCTCTTCCCTTTTTGTTGGGGATGTCACATAGCTTTCCCCTATTGGTTGGGAATGTCACATAGCTCTTCCCTTTTTGTTGGGGATGTCACATAGCTTTCCCCTATTGGTTGGGAATGTCACATAGCTCTTCCCTTTTTGTTGGGGATGTCACATAGCTTTCCCCTTTTGGTTGGGAATGTCACATAGCTCTTCCCTTTTTGTTGGGGATGTCACATAGCTTTCCCCTTTTGGTTGGGAATGTCACATAGCTTTTCCCTTTTTGTTGGGGATGTCACATAGCTTTCCCCTATTAGTTGGGAATGTCACATAGCTCTTCCCTTTTTGTTGGGCATGTCACATAGCTTTCCCCTATTGGTTGGGAATGTCACATAGCTCTTCCCCTATTGGTTTCATTATACTCTCTAGATTGTTTCAGAATGATTGCTTGATCAAGGCAATAAAAAAGATACCAATCTAAGAGTTTCCATACTCACTTTATCATCAATAGTTGTATACCTGGCCAGGGTTTACAAATACTGAGATCAAGTAGTATGTACTTACATGCTATCATATTCCTTGCTTTTCATATCATTATACACACATGATTTTCCCTTGTTCCAACATGACTAAGTCATTTATGAACTCTTTTAAAGCTCAAACTTTCTGTATTAAGGACTGATAACCTAGATCGTAAGGCTAGTATCCAGTCCACTATATGCATTACTATTGCCCTAATCTGCCCAACAAGAGCATGATCATAGGATTCTCTATCCTGATCAGGTCTTAATGGGGATTCTCAGGCACTTGTTCTCCTCTTGCCTAGTCCCATGCACCCTCTCCTGGTGCAACAACATTGCCCTTAGCAATGTGTTCCTCATGTTCTCCAGTCATTTTCAAGTTCTTCTTCTCCTATATGAGTAGAAGATACTATCAGATAAACTGGAATACACTTGGAACAGACTCTACAACCTTAGTCCTATGTCTCTGTAGACTCAGCGAACCTAGAGCTCTGATACCACTAATTGAAATGACCATCTCGTGAAAACAAGATTAACTAATGCGGAAGCGTTCATCAAGAAGCGGATTAGCAAAAATCACTAAAAATTAAAACTTTTTGCAAAGAGATCCACACATAGGAAATCTTTTTCTTCAAGAGACAAAGTAAAACACATTCACATTCTGGGTCAAAGGTACATATCATGCATCATCTCTTTCTGAGAATTACAAGCATCAACTGTCCTGTCAAGCTAAACACAGGCAATATAAAAATCTCGAGGCACTGAGCCAAAATCTTGAAATCACTAACTACTACTACTCCGAGGACCTGAGAGTACAGAGACGACACATAGGACTCTATCAACATCTATACAAGGCATGACAACCAATGTCTCCATCTGAGGCTTCACTGCTATCTCTGCTGCTACTGCTGTCCTTCACCTACTGAAGGATTCCTGTTTCCTCGTCCGCACCCACCTAAAAATGTGGTTGCCACGGGGGTGAGACAATTATAAAAATTGCCCCAGTGAGAGATATAACTCTCCGCCAGTAACATTATTATTGCAACTTAAGAAGATAATTATGAATGGAGGAATCATATTTATATGGCAGCAGATATTTTAATGTCTAACAGATTAGAACATTAATCTTATTCAACATTGCAGCTATAACTTGAAAGAGCATCATATCACATATCCATTTGGGAATATGAAGAACATGTATAACATTTATCCACTACAAAATCATTATCACAACATTAACTCTCTTCAGGCTTAGATCATATATCTAAAGCCTGGCATTGTCATAGTGGAGTCATGGCATGTAGCCACACTCTTTTCTCAAAGTATTGGGATCTCAATCCCTCAACTCATCAAGTACAATTCCTCTTCTTAACACATTCATCATTATGATTATAGAATCTGGGTATTTAAACCCTTATCTCATCATAGAACACTTGTTACCACTTATTGAGTAACTTCATACCTTCAGGTCATCTGACCAAGGACATTATAATTCTTGCTACACAAAGTATTGCACATAGTTCACAAAGCTCATATCACCTCTTATTACCCCTTAATAGGCAACAAGACATATGAAAGCTTATAAGGTCTATAGAACATTTTCAATGTACAGAACATCATAGCCCATACCTGGCTATGCTCATCTTCTCATCATATCTGCATGATTAGTAATCATGATGCAATTACATATCAGTACCATGCAATACAAGGGTTATCTTATTATATTCATAACCCATTAGTCTGTATTTGAGCTTCACATAGAATTACTCTGTGTTAGAGCTTCACATAACACCACCCTACATTGGGGACTCACATAGCAATCACCCTACATTAGAGATTCACATAGCATTTACCCTATATTAGGGATTCACATAGCAATTACCCTGTGTTAGGGTTCATATAGTATTACCCTGTATTAGGGTTCACATAGCAAGGAATCATTATGGAATAATAAGTATTATAATCATACTTCATTATTCTCATCATTTATCATTAAATGAATTATCAACTCACAACATGAATTTCTCTTTCATCTTTACCAGACTATGATTACATCATAGTTTATAGGTTTGGATTAACCCTTTTTCACAAGGCATGTTGGCCTACATTCAACAGGGTACATTTCATCTCAATGTAATCATTGACATGGCACATCTCATGTGTTATTCATCCAATTATATTGGACTTATAACATATCAAGGTAAACCAGTATTAGGGTGTTGGATGTGATATCTATCATATCTTGATGTATCACTTCCCTCAACACCATTATCTTTCTTAAGTTCACATACTTAGCTTGTATTAGGGTATTACCCATCCTAATACTTTATGCACCAGTTTATCACATTCATCATGCAAAGTAGTGATCAATTGTCACTTACTTGGAATATACAACTATTGCCAATACTATGGATTCATACATAAGTCAGGAATTAATAAAAAGACCATGTTAGGTCCTATTCAAAACAAACTCTAAGTCAAACATAGAGTACCACAGCCGTACAACCAAGAATGGCCGTGCAAAGGGAAGCCACCACGGCCGTGCAGCCTTACACGGTCGTGCTATAGGAGTTCACCTCGTGAATCATATTCAAGTATGAATTCTATTCTCTCATTAGGGATTAGGGTTTCACATACCATCTCCCTTCTTTAGAATAGGGATTGCATATAGCATCACCCTTCATTAGGGTTTCATATTACATTACCCATAATTAGGGTTTACTACTCAATCCCCATTAGGGCTTCTCATAGAATCACACTCAATTAGGGCTTTACATGGATACACCTTCAATTAAGGTTTGAGTTCAATAACCCTGTCAATTAGGGTTTATGTTCATGTTTAGGGTTTCATGATCTCTTTGCTTAAGGATCATAACCCTTAATCATCAGATGAATCATATTCATGTATGAATTCATGCTATCAACTTCTCAACTTGATTAGGTCATATCAACCCTTCAGTCGAGTACATACAACTATGATTAACATAGTGTACCAAGTCATTGATCCTATAAGCAATTAGGGATTCATCCCTTAATCGACACTTAATTACTTAGGTACTATTAGGGTTTCAACCATTTGTACCTTCATTGATTATCATTACTAATCATTATTGGATCAATAGAACATTCATCATCTTAATTCTCAAAGATTCAATCACATTGGACCTCCATTACATAAGGTATCCAATTGAATTAGGGTTTACTATTCATCCTAATTAGTGATTTCACATGTAGACAACCTCTTAATAGGATTATACATGGAATCAGCCTCAATTAGGGTTTACATCATATATTGGATCCATGCATTTGTTATGCATTAATGATTAGTACCGTTAAAGGTATCTCCCACCTAATCACATTAGGTTTACAAAAATGTTTGATAAATTGGACCTTCAATAACTTGAGGTATCCAAATAGATTGATCAATGGAACCTTCAACTACACTGGGTATCCATTTGGATTAGTCAATTGAGTCTTTAATATCATTGGGTACTCAATTGAATCAACCCATTGTTCCTTCAAATACATTAGGTACTCAATTGGGTTAACCAATTGATCCTTCAATTGTATTAGGCATCCAATTGGATTAACCAAATTGAACCACAAACGGTTTGAAACCGTCTAAGCAAAAAGCTTTGAAACCGCATGAAATTGAAACCGCATGAGTCTCAAACGGTTTGAGACTGTTTGGTCTCAAACGGTCTTGAGACCGTTTGGTCCAAACCTCTCATAACCGCATGGAGCAAAGAGTCAATCAAGACTTCAACAACACTCAATTCTAATCTATGGAATCTCAACCAATTGGATCATCAACTCAATAATTAATTGAGTCATGAACTCATCCCTTAATTGGAAATTCAATTAGGGTCTGATCTCAATGGAATTAGGGTTTATAAACACCAATTAGAGCTTTGAAGTTGATCATCAATCAAGCTACTAATTATGTTTCAATTGATTGCATTGGATCTTCAACCATTGAATTCATGGAACCAATCATCAATTGGACCTATGATCATACTTCAATTGAGTTTAGTAGGTCAACCTTGAACTTATTTGACCCTCAATTGACCCTCACTTGGTCATCAATTAGGGTTTGATTCAATTGGATTAGGATTTAGAATCGATGATTCAACAACACTCATCAATGCAAGATTGTTTACTTTGAAACTTTTGAACCATCATCCAAATTGGGTATGACCTGACCCCAAACGGTCTTGAGGTCATTTGGATGACCTCCAAACGGTCTTGAGACCGTTTTCCCATCATCTCACTCAAATCCAAGCCATCCAATTAAGGTTTGGATCATGGGATTGATCACCAAATCAGCATTGCATTGTATATCAGCTTGGTACCTTTAGACCTTCAAACACCTAACCATACTCAACCCTAGACCTCCAAACGGTCTTGGTTGACCACCAAACGGTCTTGAGACCGTTTGGATGAGCTCCAAACGGTCTCGAGACCGTTTCACTCATCCAACCTTTGGATTCTAGTGAAATTTCATCAAGGTTTGGTCTATCGAGTTGATCAACAAATCAACACTTAATTGCAATATGATTTGGTACCTTTAGACCTTCCATTGGTCAACTATACTTGACCCCAGACCTTCAAACGGTCTTGGGGTGACCACCAAACGGTCTTGAGACCGTTTGGGTGATCCCCAAACGGTCTTGAAACCGTTTGGGCTAATCAACCCAAAATCTCCAATTAACTCATTGGAATTTCAGCACTGTTTTCAATTAGGGTTTGCCCAATTGAATAGCCTTCAACTCACGATTCCTTGGGAGTTAATCCCTCAAATTTGGTGAGTCATTAGACCACATCATTAGGAAAAGTAATCCCAAACGGCAACCCTTGGTCAACGCACTCAAACGGTCTTGAGACCGTTTTCCCAAAAAGTTCAATTGAATCAGATTGATAATCAGCACTTAATCCAATTAGGTTTCCCTAATTGATTAGCCTTAACCTAACGATTCCTTGGGAGTTAATCCCTAAAATTTGGAGGGTCATCAACCAACATAATTATGAACTGTAATACCAAACGGTCAATGCTTTGTCAACTCACTCAAACGGTCTTGAAACCGTTTTCCCAAACATGTCAAGTTAATCAGGTCGAAAATCAGCATTTAATTCAGTTCAATTTGCCTAATTGATTGGCCTTCAACCTACGATTCCTTTGGCGTTAACCCCTCAAATTTGGTGGGTCATTAGCCTAAGTAATTAGGAACAAAATTACCAAATGGTAAACGCTTGGTCAACCATATCAAACGGTCTTGAAACCGTTTGCTCCCAAATGGTTTCAAAACGTTTGGCTTTAAACGGTTTGCTGAAACCGCATAGCAATTCAAATTAAAATGATTTGGAATAACTATCAAAACCGTTTGTCTTGGTACTTTTCTTTGGATAAGCATCTAGGATGATGTCATCATCCCTTTCCTTCGAACAACAAAGAACATCAACCGTTCTTGATGGAAATTGCAGCAAAGAAACAAGAGTGTATCAAATTGAAGAAATCAATCAACAAAGCATAGAGAATTGATGCAATAGCAATGTTTAAGGATTTAAGTTATAAAACCCACCTCCAGTTGAGCTCCAAAGCTCCAAGCTCACTTCATTAATGGTGGATGAAGCTCTTGCAACTCCCCCTAGGCTCGTCCTCAAGTTTTTGTATGAAAAAGTTGGCTAGGGTTGAAGAGGAGATCGAATTAAGAAGGAATCCATAATTTATTTTCGATTTCCACCATGAAGTCAAGGAGAACGAAGGTCAAGGGCTTACCAACAGGTTGGGAGTCGTCCTCCTGCTCCTCCCTAGCTCCTTGGTCGGTTTTGCAAGCAAGGGGAAGAAAGAAATTCGAAAAGGCCTTGGTTTGGGCTTGGAAATGGCACTTTTATAAGGAAATTGATGAGAGAGAAAATGCCTTATTAAAATGCATTTAATCCAAAAAATAGTACCACCTCTTCCTCCTTGGTTTGATTGTATTCAAAGGCAACTCAAAGCCACCTAAATCCCTTCCATTATCCATGGATTAAGGGAAAAGAAAATAAGCACCTTAATCCATTATAATACTAATATATCTTTTTGAGTGGGAATTCTTTAACTTATAATAAGGTGAGTGGAATTTCATCTCCTTTAGATATTTTCGTTCCTTATCTTGACAAAGTAACGTCCATCCTTATTCAAAATCAACCAATAACATTTTGGTTGAAGGCCCTTTAATTAATACATTCATTTTTGCCCTAAATTGAATTAGGGTTTCACTTAAGATTAAATCTTGATTATTTTAATATCAAGATTCTCTCTCCTCCAACTTAATTCAAATGAGATGCCCCTCTCATTGTATTTGCTCTACATGATGCCAAGAAACATTAAGGACCTTATTGAAGTGGTAATTTGCATATCAAACCCTAGGTTTTGGGTAAATTGCACATTACACCAAAACTAGGTTTTAATGCACAACATTGCTTTACAAGCTTAATCTTGGTGCCCAAGCTTGTGAAAACCCTACCACTATATCATATTCATTATTATGATGTCTCAACATCAGAGGAACATCTTATCATGCAACATTTGCAAGTTGACCCCTCAACTTGGGTAATTTGCACTTTAGTCCAAAATAAGCAAACATTGCTTCAACATTGTTCAAACAGGACCAAAATTGAAACATAAGTTTCTCATGAGCCCTAATTACTTTTTCCAAGATAATATTAAGAATCTACTCAACCTTATTAAGAAAAACATCTAGGGTTAACACATAACCCATGTCAGGGATGTTACATTGTCTTCTCTTAGTCTTAACAAAAATTAAAACTATAATGTTCCTATTAACTTACTAAATTATAGAAGTGAAACCTCGAGTTATATTTGAGTGGACTAAAGGGAGGAAAACATTAATTAAATATGGATAAAGAGAGATACAACCTTGGTATGCAAACCGAATAAAAGGCAGGAATAAAACCATTCAACCAAGCACAAACATCCGTAAGGGGTTTGTCCATAACCACATATTCATCAAAACAATTTTAGGGTCACATGTATAGATTGCATATACATCATATATGTATATGCATATATAGAGAGATCATATGTGGTACTAATTAGATATGTACATCTATCATTTTAAATATTCATATCATATGTAACTAAATTAAATATGATCATATTGATTTAAATGTCGATATGCTATAAATTAACGTCGCTTTGATATCACTGTGGGGAAATAAGGATGACAGATAAGGAAAAGGAAATGAAAATTTTGTCCTTATTCCTAAGCATCAGACCATGTCAACAATGATGTATCTAGGAAAGAAGGTTGCAAGGCATATGCATGGTCATGGAGCAAGTCTAACAACAATCCTTGTGGAGTCATACTTCTTCTTCAAGTAGCACATGAACAACCATTAGTGTTGACCTCCTAGTGTAGCACCACCGACGACAATCCTAGCATGATGGAAATAGCCCTTATGCCTCTATGTAGTTTACGTGGACCATTGGACAGTCCTATTATTCTTTTAGAACTGACAGGAAGGAGTTGTTCATCGTGTTGTCAAAGTGCTAGCATTGACTTTCTCCCCTTTGTCTATCTCTCCCTTTTATGGGTAATATGCCTAGGGCTCTCAAATTACCACAAGTTGAGATTAGGAGACTTGTCTTGAGAGCCTTGTCCACCCCCTTTATGTAGGAGTGGATGGGTCAGGGTTTCAACAAACTCAGGGATATGAGGAGACAAATTTCAAGAACTTTTGACTGCTACGAATCATGTGTCGGTCGAGTGGACTCCCAATCAGTCGATTGGAACCCCAATCAGTCGAGTGGAACATCTATTCAATTGATTGGACTGCTTTCCTATTCACAAACATATTGTCTTTCAATGCAACAATCAATGATGTCAATATCAATCATTGACTACAATCTTACTAATCATCCAATCGATGGATTGGAATTCCCAATCAGTCAACTGGACACTCCAATCGGTCGAATCACATTCCCAGTCAGTTTACTGGACACTCCAGTCAGCCAACTATCCTCCAATGTTGTTTAAGTTGATTACCTAAACACTTTAGTAATGAAGTCAAACCTTATTCATGAGTAAACTACTATTCCAAGTACATCCTATGTGTGTGACCCTATAGGTCCCAAATGAAATTGATATTCAGAATTTAATGTGAGGCATGGAATCGTCATCCTCTTAATACTCAATCTATGTTTCTTGAACCAGATCAGTCTGTTGAGATACATGTAAGCTTAATACCACATATTGACTCACATGAGCATGTCCATGCATTTCTCAGTCTCACTTATCAAGTGGTCATGATATAATCTCTAGTAGGAGGGACAAATCCCATCTACATCACTCACATACACAATTAATCCCCATGTGTCACAACATAGCCGAGCACCACCTTTATGGCAACCCTTATTCAAGGTCAAGTTGGATGGTTTCAAATTTCATCAATCAGAATGTGAGGAGTGTAGAGACTTCATGTCTAAGAACCACAATCACCACTACCACTTTAAGAGCTTATTTTGACTACCATTCAATGGTTTCTATGTATCACTCTCAAGGTGGGTCTGTACAGTACACTGTTCTCTAACAAGTACCTATGTGTTTGGCTTGATATCATATATCATGACTAATGAGATTCTGTCATCAACCACCATACATTCTACATCATCTATTTTGATTCCATAGTAATATCTGACTAGGAACATACCAAGAATGTATGTACTCTTATCATACATATGATCTCACTATTCAGGTCCTCAACCTAAAAACATATGTTATTAAATAAAATCATTATTTAGACATCTATTATGTTATATTATTATCTCATAACCAAATAAAACAAAATAAATGGAATTGTCTTTATTATTATCATATCAGTTACATTATGCCTCATTACAATCATCATATAACTGGCTCTTTGGGCATACATACAAACAAACTCCCACTTTCACTTAGAGACAATCACCCATGAAATTTATCCCAAGTGATCTAACATCTCCATCATGTTTTTATACAAGTGCTTTTGTAAGCTGGTCAACAATATTGCTTCCAGTCGACTTCTCTACAATCTTCACTTCTCCTCACTATACAATATATCATATGAGATGGAAGCACCAAAGTGTATGCTTGGAGTGGTGATGTGGTCTAGGTTCCTTAGATTGTGTAATATTGCCATTGTTGTGACAATACAAATCTATTGCATCGCTAATTCTTAGAACCACTACAAGTTCACTGATGAACTTCTTGATCCAAATAGCTTCCTTTGTTGCGCTCAAGGCAGCAATGTAATCAACTTCTGTTGTAGAATAAACAACTACTTCTTGCTTGGAACTTTTCCAACTCATAGCTCTATAGTTAAGACACAACACAAATCTAGATAGTGGTTGATAGACATCTTTGTCAGTTTGGAATCTTTCATCGGTGTAACCCTTTATAGCCAACTCTTCCTCACTGCCATAAATAAGGAACTGATACTTAGTGCTTCTCAAGTACTTAAGGATGTTCTTAACAGAAATCTAGTGAATTTCACCAGGATCTGACTAATATCTGCTTGTCTTTCTCAAGGCATACAAGAAATCCAGATGAGTGCATTATATTGCATACATGATAGATCCAATTGTGGACGCATATGGCATCTTACTCATGCATTCTTATTCTTTATAAGAACTGGGACATTGGGATTTAGAGAGGCTAATTCCATTGGATATGCACAAATTCCCTCTCTTGGAGTCCTACACACTGAACCTCTTCAACACTTTGTCAATGTACGTAATCTGGCTTAGGCCAAGAAGCCATCTAGATCTATCACTATTGATCTTGATTTCTAAGATATAAGATTTTTTTTGCTTAAATCCTTCATAGAGAAGGTACTTCCCATCCAATTCTTTACCATTCTAGGACATGGATGTCATTCCCCATAAATAATATGTCATCTACATACAATATGAGGAATACAACTATGCTCCCACTAACCTTCTTTTATACACATGGTTCATCTTCATTTTGACTAAAGCCAAACTCTTTTACTACCTTGTCAAATCAAAGATTCCAGCTTCAAGATGCTTGCATCACCATAGATTGACCTTTGTAGTTTACACTCTTTATTTGCATCCTTTGGATTTATGAAACCCTCAGGTTGTGTCATGTACACATCCTCCAGAATATTTACACTAAGGAAACCAGTTTATTAATATCCATATGCCAAATCTCATAGTCATAATAAGCTATAATGGCAAACATGATCTTGGTGGATTTAACCATGGAAACTGATGAAAAGGTTTCATCATAGTCAACACCCAAAACTTGTCTAAAATCCTTTGCAACCAATATGACCTTATAGTTTTGTACGTTACCATCTATGTCGATCTTCTTCTTGAGACCCACTTGCATCCTATAGGTTTTACCCCTTCAGATGGATCCACCAAGGTCCATACTTTGTTGGTGTACATGGATTCCATCTTAGATCTGATGGACTTGAGCCATTTTTCTAACTCTGGTCCCTCAATAGCTTACAATTAGGTTATTGTCTCATCATCTAGGACAAACTCACTGTCTTATTGAGTCACAAGATAACCAAATCTTCCAGGCTCAAGGTGTGTCCTACTAGATCTATGAGGTTCTTATGTTACATGAGGAACTTGAGATTCCACAATAGTTTGTGAGTCTACTTGTTCCTTTTGTACATCTACATGTTTAGTGTTTTCTTGTTGACCTTGAACCTCTTCGAGCTCTACTTTCCTCCCACTGATTTATTTAGAAGTTAGTTCCTTTTCTAGGAATACAACATCCCTGGAAACAAACACTTTGTTGTCATATGGGTTATACAAGTAGTATCCCTTAGTTTCCTTGGGATATCCAACAAAATAACATTTATCTGATCTAGGGTCAAGCAATTCAAGAAACATTTTCCTCACATAAGATTCACATCCCCATATAATCATAAAATACATATTGGGACGCTTCCCAGTCTACATCTCATATGGTGTCTTTTAAACTGATTTAGAGGGTGCGTGGTTAAGTGTAAATGCTACGGTTTCTAGAGCATATCCCCAGAAGGAAGTCAGAAGACTAGAAAAATTCATCATTGACAACACCATATCTAGTAATGTGTGGTTCCTTTTTTTTGATACACCATTATTTTGTAGTGTTCTAGGTAAAGTCCATTGTGATACGATATCATGGTCTCGCAGAAGGTCCTGAAACTCTTTGCTTAAGTATTCTCCATCCCCAATCAGAACAAAGTGCTCTAATACTTTTCCCAAGTTGATTTTGTGCTTCATTATGGAAATCCTTGAAATTTTCATGGGTTTCTGACTTATGTTACATCAAGTATACATAGCCATACCTATTGAAGTCATCAGTAAAGGTGATGAAGTATTGGTAACCACCTCTGGAATTTGTTCTAAGAGGGCCACATACATTAGTATGTATGAGTCCTAATAGATGACTTGCTCTCTCACTACTACTAGTGAAAGGAGATTTTGTCATCTTTCCCAACAAACAAGACTCACATGTCTCTATTGATTTGAAATCAAAAGATTATAGATAACCATATTTATGAGTCTAGAATGCATTTCTCATTTATGTGCCCTAGATGACAATGCCAAAGGTATGCTTGATTTGAGTTATTGAGTTTTAGCTTATTGTTATTTATGTTATACGCACCTATATCGAGATCTAACAAGTATAGACCATAGGATATTGGGGCCCTTCCCTAATAGATCTCATATTTACTAATAGAAGATCAACCATTATTTATAAGAAATTTGAATCCATTCTTGTCCAAGAAAGATACAAATATGATGTTCCTATTAATGTTAGGTACATAATAGTAGTTGTACAACTCTACTACAAGCCCACTTGGAAGAGATAACTCATAGGTTCCAACTGCACTGACAAAAACTCTTGCTCCATTAGCAACACACAGTTCATTCCCACTATTCTTTAAAGGTTTACTTCTTTCAAGATCTTACACATTTCAGCAAATGTCTGATCCCCATCCAATATCTAGTACCCATGATGAAGAAGTAGCAAAGTTCATCTCAATTATATATATATATATATATATATATACATACATACATGAAATAGAGATCTCTATCCATTGCTTCATCTTCCTTATTTTATTTAAGTGAAAAGGACATATTACTTTTGCACTCACCCTTATCCTTATCTTGAGTGTAGAAGATTTGGACTTCAACTTAGCATCAGAATATTTCTTGGCCTTGCCTTTTTCCTTGGACTCCCCTTTTCTGATCACCATAATGGGGTTTGTCCTTTTTCATTTGTGCTTCAACATTTACCAACATGCCAAGCAATTCAGATGGTGGTTTGGCCAAGTTACCCAAGTAATAACTCTTGATAAACTGGCTATATGATTCAGGAAATGATTGTGGAATCATATATGTGTCCAACTCTTAGCCTAAAGGATATCACATTCTCTTTAGATGTTCCACATGGCCAATTATATTAAGCACAAGGGGTCTAGTGGATCTTCCTATGTGAGTTTGCACTCAAACAATGATTTGAAGACGTTATACCTTTCTTGCTTTACATGATTCTTAAGATGTGTTACCATCTCGAGAATGTCCATGTCTTCATGCTATTTATGAAACTCATAGTTCATACAACCCAACATAAGGTCTTTGATGTCTTTGGAATCATTGGCATGCTTCAAGTAAGCATCCATTTTAGCCTTAGACACATTTGAAGTGAGTTCCCCTGTCACTGGTGTTTCAAGGACATAGAGCTTGCGCTAATTGGTGAAAACATTTCTCCATGTCCTAAATTAGTCATGGAAGTTGGTCCCATTTATTTTTTCCTTCTTAAGAGCCAATCACAATGAGAGTGTGTTTTCCATTTATTTCTACATTTTTTTTCATTTTGTTAGAACACTTTTGATTTGATTTGATGATATTAATAACATCAATTTGGCATTTAATTAATTATTTCTCCCACTATTTTGTTCAAATAGATAGCCCTCACCTATAATTCAAAAGATTGGAGAGTACAACCTTCTAGTGATCCAAGATCCATATTTCATCAAATCATGATTTAGGTTTGGCTGATCGCCCACAACTTGACTATTTGGGTAGGCAACTTTTGACAATTTCATCTAAATGAAACTCTAGAATAGATGGTTTACACAACTCCTTGTCATATTCCATATGTATGCTTCTAGATACTTAATCTCATTCACTCCACCTAGTTAATCCTGGCCCAAAAGGCAATACAATAGAATATGCACCCTTCTTTGGCATACCCACATATCTACCATCACACTTCTAAGAGATAGATGATGCACCATGCTTTGGAATAACCTATGCTTAGTCAAACAAGGTTTTCACATGTGCTTCTTATAGAAAGCATCTAAGACTTACTATTTATGGAGGGATTTTATATATAAATACATATACATATCATATCACCACATACTTAAAACATGTATCATATACATACTATATCCACAAATAAAAGATGCAATCATAAACATACAAGTGATGGTTATGACCACACTAGTGCAATTCTTTGGAGCCACAAAGATTTTACCTAAGGTCAAACATCACATGTTACAACCTAAACTAGAAAATATGCTGTTGGGAATAGTGTTGGGTTTTGTGGAGAAAACATGCACGAAGGAAGCAACAAAAAAAATTCCACACAACCCGAAACATGATCTCGTCGACAATAGCATATTTTGAAAGAGTGTTTGCGGGATATACCTTATCGTGGAGCAAGTCCAATGATGTCCCACTGCATAATGGTGTGCAATAATGCTGGCCTACACAGACAGAACTTCTCTCCCATTCGCTGAGTGCATCACAGGAAGATCCGGCGGTGCTCCTTTTATGTGGTGATGTAAGCCGCTCGTAGCATGTACGAATGGTCATTGACGTCCTCCAAACGTAGGCATCTCAGCATCTGCATCTCTACTTCATCCACACAGATAGACTGGAACTCCACGTCATGCTTCCTAAGCCGACGGGAAGGAGTCGTCTCTGTGCAGTGGCGTGCTAGCATCGCGGTGCTCTCCTTTCTCTCCGAAGGACGGTGATGGCTAGGGTATACGTATGTGAGCGTAAACTAAAAAACCTCTTTGAATATCTTATATAGATATCGGCCATCAAACCCCTTTAAATAGGAGTTGAAAGGAAGTAGGGTTTCCTAAACCCATCGGTAAACAGAAACACTGCATTAATTAAAGCACTCGTGGATTAATTAGAATATTCTAGAATTAATTAATTAACCAAATAATAAAATTAATTGATTAATTAATATATGACTCCATGCAATCACTCAGGATGGCTCTATGGGCATATATACCAAAAGACTCCCACTTGCACTTAGATCTAGTCACTCCAATATTATTCTAATGAATTACATAAACATTTTAGTAATCAATGTGATTCAAAGCAATTCCAATCAAATCCACAATTTGTATTCCTATTCCAACACATCCTATGCGTGTGACCCGGTAGGCTCCAAATTACATTGGCAATGATATCCATAATCATATTATGATTTCACAAGCAATGATTGGTATCTAGAAAGTCTTCATTGCCACCCAAGTAATTGGAGAAGTTGGAGAACAACTTAACCTATCATTCATGACTGGCGTTACAGTGATTGTATAGTTCTTTTGTCTCTAATATCCAGATTGAACTCAAGTCATGGAATTGTTATCCTCTTAAATATTCAATCCATGTTCCTTGAACTAGAGCAGACTGTCTGAGATATATGTAAGCTCAATATCACATATTAACTCACATCAGCATGGCCATGCATTTCTCAGTCTCACTTATCAAGTGGCCGGAATATCAAACTCCCGCAGGAAGGACAAATTCCATCTACATCACTCACAATCATCCCCATGTGTCACAGTGCACCCAAGCACCATCTTTATGGCAATCCTTATTCATGACCACGGTAGATGATATCAAAGTACACCGAACGATATGTGATAAGTGTAGTGACTTTAGGTCTAAGAACTACAATCACCATCATCATTGTGAGATGTGACTCTAACTACCAATCATGGTATCCATGTGTCACTCTCAAGGTGGGTCTGTCCGATACACTGTTCTCTAACAAGTATCTATGTATTTGGTATGATATATCCATATCATGGATAATGAGATTCTTCCATCAAACAACATACATTCTAATCTTATGTGTTATTGATGTCTATGGATATTTCCACAATAACAATCGATTAGGGACAAAACAAGAATACATACTCTTAGCATACATATGATCTCACTGTTCAGGTCATCAACCCAAAGACATATGTCATTGAGTATATTATTCTGTAGACATCTATAAGTTTTATAGTCATCTCACAATATAAAACACAAACATATAGATTGGAAACTTGCCTTTATTGATATGATCGATATAGTATTACAAATTGTTTACATAGTATCCCATTACAATCATCAAATGATAGTCTCTATGGGCATACATACCAACAAATTCCCACTTGCACTTATACCTAATCACTCATGAATCTCAATCCAAGTGATCGAACATGTACGTCATGTTTTTGCTGTGAAAGTGCTTTTGTGAGTGGGTCAACCACATTGCTTTCTGTAGGTACTCTACAAATCTTCACATCTCCTCACTGTATTATCTCTCGTATGAGATGGAACCATTTTAGAATATGTTTGGAACGTTGGTACGATCTTGGTTCTTTAGCATGTGCAATTTCTCTATTGTTGTTGCAAAACAACTCAATTGCATCACCAACGCTTGGAACCACTCCAAGTTCAAAAATTAACTTTTTGATCCACACAACTTCCTTTGCATCATTATATACAACAATATATTTGGCCTCTATTATAGAATCTACAACTGTCTCTTGCTTGGAACTCTTCCAGCTCACAACTCTGTTGTTCAGGCAAAACACAAATCCAGATTGCGATCTATAGTCATCTTTGTCAGTTTGGAAGCTAGCATCAATGTAACACTTTACCACGAGCTCTTCCTCACCACCGTATACCAAACATTGATCTTTAGTCCTTCTCAAGTACTTTAGGATGTTCTTCACGGATATCCAATGACATTCACCTAGATCTGACTGATACTGGCTCGTCATGCTCAAAGCATACAACACATTAGGACGAGTACATAACATCACGTACATGATAGATCCATTTGCTGATGCATATGGAATCTTACTCATGCGTGCCCATTCATCACATGAACTAGGACATTGGGCTTTAAAAATCACAACCCCATGGGACATGGGCAAGTTACCTCTCTTAGAACCCTCCATGCTAAACTTCTTTAGCACCTTGTCAATGTATGTGCTCTGGATTAGGCCTAGAAGCCTTCTAGATATATCTCTATAGATCTTGATCCCTAATATATAGGATTCTTCACCTAAATCCTTCACAGAGAAGGTCTTCCCTAGCCAACCTTTTAATGTTTGAAGAGTAGGGATGTCATTTCCCATCAATAGTATGTCATCCACATACAATATGAGAAATCCAATTGTGCTCCCACTAACCCATTTGTAAACACAATTTTCATCTTCATTTTGACTAAAGCCAAACTTTTTGACTACTTCATCAAAACGTAGATTCTAGCTCCTAGATGCTTGCTTCAATACATAGATTGACCTTTGTAGCTTACAAACTTTATTGGCTTCCTTTGGATCGATAAAAACCCTCAAGTTGTGTCATGTACACATCCTCGAGTAAATTCCCATTAAGGAATTCTGTTTTAACATCCATATGCCAAATCTCATAGTCATGATAAGCTGCAATGGCAAGCATGATCCTGATGGATTTAACCATGACAACTGGTGAGAAGGTCTCGTCATAATCAACACCTTGAATTTGACAGAATCCTTTCGCAACCAATCTACCTTTATAGGTTTGAACATTTCCATCCATGTCAGTCTTCTTCTTGAAGACCCACTTACACCCTATGGGTTTTACCCCTTCAGGTGGATCCACCAAGGTCCATACCTTGTTGGTGTACATGGATTCCATCTCAGATCTCATGGCTTCAAGCCATTTCTCAGTTTTTGGTCCCTTAGTAGCTTCTAGATAGGAAGTTGGCTCATCTACTATGCCCAATTTGTCACTGTCTTGAGTTATGAGAAATCCAAATCTCTCAGGATCAAGTCATGTATTACTAGACCTATGAGGTTCATGTGTTACATTTAGAACTTGAAATTCCACAACAGTTTGTGAGTCTTCATGTTCCTTATGTACCTCCTCAGCTTCTTTGCTTTCTTGTTGATCTCAAACTTCTTTGAGCTCTACATTCCTCCCACTGATTCCTTTAGAAAAAAATTCCTTTTCAAGAAATACAGTAGTCCTAGCAACAAACACTTTGTTGTCAGTTGGTGTGTAGAAGTAGTATCCCCGAGTTTCCTTGGGGTATCCAACAAAATAGCATTTTTCATATTTGGGTCCAAAATTTTTAGGAAATTATTTCCTAACATAACCTTCACATCCCCAAATCTTTAACATAGACAAATTCGGATGATTCCCATTCCATATCTCGTATGGTGTCTTTTGAACCGATTTGGAAGGTACGTGGTTAAGTGTAAACATTGCAGTTTCAAGAGCGTATCTCCAGAATGATATTGGAAGTTCAACTGAACTCATCATTGATCCTACCATGTCTAATAATGTACGATTCCTTCTTTATGACACACCATTGTGTTGTGGTGTACCACATGGAGTCCATTGTGATACAATACCACAGTCTCTCAGAAGGTCCTCAAACTCTTGGCTTAAGTATTCACCACCTCGATCTAAACGGAGTGCTTTAATACTCTTATCAAGTTGATTCTCTACTTCATTCATGAAAGTCTTGAACATTTCAGGAGTTTCTAACTTGTGTTTCATAATATATACATAGCCATACCTACTAAGGTCATCAATGAAGGTAATGAAGTATTGATAGCCTCTTATAGCATTTGATCTAAAAGGTCCACATACATCAGTATGTATGAGCCCTAGCAGATCACTGGCTCTCTCACTGTGTCCAATGAAAGGAGTCTTGGTCATCTTCCCTAATAAACATGCCTCACATGTCTCTAATGATTCAAAATTAAAAGAGTCTAGATAACCATCTTATGGAGTCTAGATATGCTCTTCTCGTTTATGTGCCCAAGATGACAATGCCATAAGTATGTTTTGTTTGAGTTGTCAAGTTTTAACCTTTTAATATTTATGTTGTATATGCTAGTATCAAGTTCTAACAAGTAGATACCATAAGATATAGGGGCATTGCCATAAAATATCTCATCTTTAGAAATAGAAATCATTCCATTCTTAATGTGAAATTCAAATCCACTCTTGTCCATACAAGATACAGAAATAATATTTCTATTAATGGTAGGTACACAATATAAATTCTCTAATTTTATTACAAGGCCCATAGCAAAAGATAAACTAAAAACTCCAACTGTGGTGGCAGCAACTCTTGCTCCATTAGCGACCCGCAACTCGACTTGGCCCTTTCGTAAAGGCTTACTTCTTATCAGATCCTGCATATTTGAACATATGTGAGATCCACATCCGATATCCAGTATCCATGATGAAGAAGTATTTAAGTTTATCTCAATAATGTATATACCTGAAGTGGAGATCTCTATCCCCTACTTCTTCTTCCTCAGTTCCTCCAGGTAGAGAGGACAATTTCTTTTCCAATGTCCAACCTGGTGACAATGGTGACAACTGCCTTCTTTGGAGATCCCACCTTTAGCTTTGAGTGCATATGACTTTGGCTTCTACCTGGATTTAGAACCTTTCTTAGCCTTGCCTTTGCCTTTTGAATTTCCCTTTTGTCTTGCTAATCATCATCACAGACTCAAGCTTGTCTTTCTTCATCTGTGCTTCAACTGTCATCAACATGCCCAATAATTCTGACAACAGCTTGTCAAGATTGTTCATGTTGTAGTTCATGACAAAATGATTATATGATTCAGGAAATGATTGTAGAATCACATCAGTGGCCAACTCTTGACCTAGGGGAAATCCCAACTTGGATAGGCTTTCCACGTACCATATCAAAGTGAGTATATGGGTGCCAACTGAGTCTCCCTCTTTCATCTTACTTCTGAACAAAGCCTTGGAGACATCATGTATCTCCTATCTTGCTTGATGCTGGTACATGTTCTTGAGATGTGTTACCATCTCCATGACATTCATGTTCTCATGCTGCTCTTGCAACTCATAGTTCATTGAGCACAACATCAGTCACTTGACATCCACGACATCATCAAGGTGCTTCTTGTAAACATCTTTTTCAGCCTTGGGCACATTTGCGGCAAGTTTTGCTGGGTCTGGTGTTTCAAGGACATAGAGCTTACACTCATGTGTGAGAACAATTCTCAGTGTCCTAAACCAGTTTTGAAAGTTGGTTTCGATAAGTTTGTCCTTCTCAAGGACCGATCGCAATGCAAAAGTGTGAGTGTTGTTTGCCATTTGATTGCTATAAAAGAAAAAGTTTGCATTTAGTCCAAAACATTTTGACTTGTAAAGATTTGATAAACGAGATTAATTAGGCCTTTAATTAATTACGCTCCCACTATTTTATTCAAATTGATAGCCCTCACTATCAACTCGGAAGATTGCAACGTACAACCTTCTAATGAGCCAAGATCCAACATAATTGGATCAATTCCCAGCCAATGCCGACGTCAAAGACCAAATACTAAGGTATACAACTTTTGCGAATTGCATCATATGCAACTCTTGGACAGATGATCATGCACAACTCCTTGCCATGATGCATTTGTGTGCCTCTAGGTACTTGATCCTATCAAGGTTCCCTAGTTAAGTCCAACCCATAAGCCAACACAATGAGTGTGCACCCTGCGGAGGTAGACCCACACACCCACCATCACACTTCTGCGAGATAGACAGTGTACCATGCAGAGGCGTGCCCATACATAGTCGATCAAGATTTTCATGTGTGTTGCTTTATGCAAGGCAACTAAAACTTAATATTATTAATTGAGGGGTTTTGTTAATACATATACATATCCAAACACCACATACTTATAGTACGCATCATATACTGCTATATCCACAACCACAAACGATAGACATGCGATCACACACACAAATACATCGGTTATAGCCATACTATTGTAATCCTTTAGAGAAACAAAGGATTACGATCTACCTATGGTCTTATGCATCTCATGCAACACCTGTGAATCAACCTGTAAGGATCATCATTATAATGAACAACTTCATGGATGCTCTGTGAGGTTGGAACTTCAAGTTGCTTCTTAGAATTGGATCTTCCTGTTGCTTCTCCATGGATGCTCCTTGGAGTTGGATCTTCAGGTTACTTCTTAGAATTAAATCTTCATGGTGCTTCTCCATGGAAGCTCCTTGGAGTTGGATCTTCAAGTGGCCTCCTTACATCAAGTTTACAAAGACTAAAACTAACCATATCTCTATTACATCATATGAGTACAAATATAAAGGGAAAGAATTAATTACACTTTGAAATAAGACATGAGGATCGACATGCGAGGTGAATACTTTATACAAAGGGTCCACATACACCCATTATACATCCATAGCATTCACAAACAAACATATCCACAAGACTGACATCCACATTCATTCACAACATTCACAAAAGGAGATACTAGGCCATAACTATGCATGTATTCACCACATAAAATAGAATTTTAATGGCTACATGTATGATATCATAGGTATATCTACATATATGTATATACATATTAAAATTGTAGTAATTTTAATGTGGGAAATTCCCCATTAAATAAATTATTGACTCCCACACAGACTATGCGGGGTACACATGGGCAGCGCCCCTGTGCGGGGAAGTCGACCCCGTCTGAAACATAAAAAATAGAAGCCTACAACATATATGGAATTATGTTTAGATTTTCCAATTAGCAGTTTTAATTTGCATTGTATGCAACATAGAAAACAATATACAACGATTCGATCATATCAAAATGAATCCAAATACGACGTAGATCGACGCTGCTCTGATACCACTGTTGGGTTTTGTGGAGAAAACATGCGCGACAGAAGCAACAAAAAAAAATTCCACGCAACCCAAAATAGGATCTCGTCGACAACATTGTATTTAGAAAGAGTATTTGTGGGATATACCTTATCGTGGAGCAAGTCCAGTGATGTCCCGCTACATGATGGTGTGCAACAGTGCTAGCCTACATGGACAAAACTTCTCTCCCATTCACTGAGGGCATCGTAGGAAGATCTGGCGGTGTTCCTTTCGTGCGGTGATGTACGCCACTCGTAGCACGTACAGATGGTCATTGACGTCCTCCGAATGTAGGCGTCTCAGCGTCTGTGTCTCAACTTCATCCACACAGATGGACTAGAACTCCACGTCGTGCTTCCTAAGCCGATGGGAAGGAGTCATCTCTGTGCGATGGCATGATAGCATCGTAGTACTCTCCTTTCTCTCCTGAGGACAGTGATGGCTAGGGTTTACGTACATGAGCGTAAACTGAAAAACCTCTCTCAATATCTTATATAGATATCGGCTGTCAATCCCCTTTAAATAGGAGACGAAAGGAAGTAGGATTTTCTAAACCCATCGGTAAATAGAAATACTGCGTTAATTAAAACATTCGTAGATTAATTAGAATATTCTTGAATTACTTAATTAACCAAATAATCACATTAATTGACTAATTAATATATGACACCATGCAATTGCTCGGGATGGCTCTATGGGCATATATACCAACAAATAGGTCGGTCAACCAGATGGACCCTTCAGTCGATCATCTAGATTGTCTGTCGGTCACTTAGATTCCATCGGTCGGTCAACTGGCTCTTGGATAATCTATTGGATGGGCTCCTAATGTCGATTGGTTGGGCCTCTAGTCTATCAATTGGCTCCTAATGTCAATTGGCCTCCTCGTTTCTTTGTTTTCTTGACCGAGTCAACTTCCCAGTCCATCGACTCACCTAGTATAAAGCATCTTCTCATTGCTTAAATAAAATTTAAAAGTATCCTATTCTTATCAACTTATTACATTATAAAAGTGAAACCTCTAGTTATATTTGAGTGTAATATAGGGAGGAAAATGTTAATTACATTTAGAGAAAAAGAGATAGAGACTAAGTATTCAAACCGAATAAAAGGTAGGAATAAAACCATTTAACCAAGCACACACATCCATAAGAGGTTTTCCTATAACCACACATTCATCCACTATCAAAACTATTAAAGGAAAATGTGTATAGATTGCACATACATCACACACACACACACACAAATATATATATATATATATATGAATCATATGTGGTAGTTAATCGAATATGTACATTAATCATTTTAAATATTCACATTGTATGTAATAAAAATAAATTCGATCGTATCAATTCAAATTCCGACAAACTATAAATTGACGTGCCTCTAATACCACTATAGGGAAATAAGGACAGATAATAAGGTAACAGAAACAATTTTTTTCCCTTATTCCTAACCAATAGATCACATCAACAATGGTGTATCTAGGATAAAAGGTTGCAAGTATATACATGGTCTTGGAACAATTCCAAAAATATCCTCGCGGAGTCGTGCTTCTTCTTCAAGCAATACATGAACGATCACTGGCATCGAATTCTTGGTGTAGCACCATTGATTTCAGCCCTAGCGTGTGGAAACAACCTCCACGCCATTACATAGTCCATACAGACCACTGGAAACTCCTATCATTCTTCTAAAATTGATAGGAAGGAGTTGTCCATTGTGTTGTCAACGTGCTAGCATCGAATTTTACCCCTTTTTCTATCTCTCCCTTTTATTGGTAAGATGCCTATGGCTCTCATATTACCACAACTTTGAGAGTTAGAGACTTGTCCTGAGAGCCTTGGCTACCCCCTTTATATAGGTGTGGATGGGTTAGGGTTTCAACAAAATTAGGGATACAAGGAGAAGAATTTCATGAATTTTTGTCTACTGCAAATCACGAGTTGGTCGACTGACACCCCCGTATGTCAAGAGGAACATCCAATCAGTTGATAGGAATGTTTTCCTATTTACAAACATATTGTCTTTCAATGCAACAATCAATGACATCATCAACAATCCTTGATGCAATCTTGCTGATCATCCAATCGGTCGAATAGACTTCTCAATCGGTCGAGTAGACACTCCACTCAGTTGACTCACATTCCCAGTTAGTCTACTAGACACTCCATTCAGCCAACTGTCAGCCAATGTTGTTTAAGTTTATTACCTAAACACTTCAATAATCAAGTGAAACCTCATTCATGAGTAAAATCCTATTCCAAGTGCATCCTATGTGTGTGACCCTATATGTCCCAAATTACCTTAGCAACAAATGTCCATAACTAGATTATGACATCAAAAATAGTGAGAGGTATATATCAACACATCATTGCTACCCAAGTAATTGGAAAGTTGGATAACAACTTCAATATACAATTTGTGATCAGAGTTACACTGATCATATAGTTCCTTTATCGCTAATATCCAAATTGAATCCAAGGCATGTAATTGTCATCCTCTTAATACTCAAGTCATGTTTCTTGAACCAAAGCAGACTGTTGAGATGCATGTGATATCTATACCACATATTGACTCACACGCCCATGGCCACTCATTTCTCAGTCTCACTTATCAAGTGGCCAGGATATCATCTCCAGTAGGAGGGAGAAACCCCATCTACATCACTCACAGTTAATCCCCATGTGTCACAACGTACCCGAGCACCACCGTTATGGAATCCCTTATTCAAGGTTACGTTGGATGGAGTCAAAGTTCATCAAATGACATGTGGTGAGTGTAGTGACTTCATTTCTAAGAACCACAATCACTACTATCACTTTAAGAGATGATTCTGACTACTGTTTAATGGTTTCCATATATCACTCTCAAGGTGGGTCTGTTCGGTACACTGTTCTCTAACAAGTACCTATATGTTTGGCTTGATATTATATATCATGATGAATGAGATTCTATCATTAGCCACCACATATTCTAGTCTTATATATCACTATTGTCTATTTTGATTCTGCAGTAATACCTGATTAAGAACATGACAAGAATGTATGTACTCTTATCATACATACAATCTTGTTGTTTAGGTCCTCAACCTAAAAACATATGTCATTGAGTAAAATCATTCTTTAGACATTTGTTATTTTATATCATTATCTCATAACTGAACAAAATAAAACAAATGGAATTGCCTTTATTATTATCAAATTTATTACATTATGCATCATTACAATCATCATATGAGTGGCTCTCTAAGCATATATACCAGTAGAGGCACCATAGTGAAAGTTGTTCTACAAGTTGCTATACATGATAGGTGATGGAATGGTCAATTTAGAAGCACCAAGGAAGCTTGATTTTCCCTAATCTATAGTTATATGATCGAATTATGATACATGCAATTTAGTCAGATGATGTCTGTGATTATTGCTTAATGTTTCATTGTCAAAATTAGGGTAATGATTAGTAGCGACTATAAATTTTATTAGATCAAATAAATGTCACTAGACAATAGATGCCCTTGGCACTATAGAATCCTCACAGGAGGCCTGCATTGTGGGGAGGAAACATGCTTCATGACTGGAGGTGTTTTGTCCAGATAGAGGTAACCTAAAGCACACCAGAGGGTTGTCAGGGTCTAGGCCAGTGAGGGTGAACTCCTTAAATGAGCGGTATCCAACACCAACTGAGAATGCTGGTGGTACTTGAGTTTTTTTGTTAGTGGCGATCTTTAGTAGGTCCACTAATGCAATTTTCTATTAATAAGTAGACCTCTTCAGTAGGTTCACCGGTGCATAACAAGCCCGTGTGCTTTGACTTCTTGCTCGAGTACCTAGGTTGAGAGGAGTTGAGATACACAATCGCTCCCATTAGCCGCCGAGAGCCAGATGTGGCAATGCCAGCTGCAGACGTAGTATTGAGATTAAGGACTTAGGATCTTGAGCATGATTCTAAGTCTTGTACAGTGAGATCATATCTTGATGTGATGATTTCAGATGTTCTAGTGTAGCTCATGCAGATCCAGTGGCATAATACATGGATTTAGTTTAAACTTTTACTAGTATTTAATATCAAATCAACTGCCATGCAATTGATTTACATTTTTTAACTTCCATGCTTACATGTTTATGCATTACGTTCTATTAATTATAAACATAAAAAATATCTTAGTTGCCTATTGATATTCTACTCACTGAGCCAGTATCTCATCAACTTACTAAAACATTTTCTAGGTAAAGGACCAGCTCTTCCAGAGGAAATAAAACCTATTTCTTTTAAGAGTGTATTAGAGGTCTTATGGAGAATAGTTAGAATAGTTAGTCAATCTCTTATCCTTCTCTTGGATGTTGGGAATGAGTGAGTGAGAAAAGTGAGAAGTTTCTAATGAGATGTAGATGACATATATTAAATGTGAACTCTTACTTTTATTTAAAATTCGAAATCTATTGTAATATTCAATGTTAATGATATCTAATGTTGCTAGCTCACATAAATCCATGCTTCCACAAGTTTCTTTATGCTTAAAGAAAAGAAAAAGTTAAGGTGGTTTATATCTTATGATAAAATGGCTGGTTAGTTGTAATCCCTCCTTGACGGGTCCTAACCCTGGTTAGTGGGCTCGGGTTACGTCAACGTTTTGGTATCAGAGCATAGGTTTAACCGAAATTGAGTTTAGGTTTGGGATAAGGGTGATAAGAGGACAATAGGAATATGACACTTTCCTTTTTTAAGCTATAATTTTCTAACATGTGTTTTGTTATGAATATGTAGATGGCAAGAAGAGGACGTGGTCTTGGTGAGGAACAAGCAGAGAGACACTATGTCCATGACCCTCAAACAATGGCTCAAGGAGGACAAGATAGGGATGGGGTGACAAGGATGCACTGTATCTTCCTATATACTGAAGAGAATTATAATATAAACAGGATGTCTTCATTTTCCAGTAAGGATATAATGAGATCCTATGAGCTGGTAAAGAAGCTTGATGGGACTATTTTCTGGAACAACAAATCTACATGTGTCAGATGTGTGGCTCCTACAACTGTAAAAGGTTTTTACCTAATGGAGTTACCTGAGGATAAATAAACCAATCATGTTATCTATCTAACTAAAGGAGATGCCATTTTGTGGTGGCATGGAGTGGAAGACAAGAGGAGAAATACAATAATGACTTGGAAGTATTTTGTGTATGAGTTTCACTTCCAAGTACTTTCATCCTACCTTTATGAGTGATAAAATTAGCAACTAGAGAATATGAGGCATACTTTAAAATGTGCAAAATTCTATCCACAACTTGTACCGGATGACATATAATTTTGTAGGACATTTCAACAAGGATTAAGACATGAAATTAGACACAATTTATCCGCAATTGGTCGGAAGGACAGAGAATTTTGGAGAATTTGTGAAAGAAGTGAGACGTTTAGAAGAGTAAGTTAATGATATAAGAAGTTTAAAAGTAGAAAAATATCTAGGAATTTTAGTAGAGGAGGACAAAGTAGTGGCGGATACAAAGGAGGTGGTGGTTTCTTTTCCAAAATAGGACTAGGTCTTGGTGGTTTTGTAAGACAAGGATTTAGTTCTTATCATAGTGGAGGGAGGTTTAGTTCAAATATATGGAACATACCACCCAGGTGTGCACCACCAACTAGGTCTTCATGATTGTTAGTGTCAATGATAGGCCCACAGAAGCAAGGTACAATTGTATGTGACAACTGTGGTAGGACACAATCTGGTTAGTGTTGGGGGGTTAGTAATCAAATGTGTCATTAGTGTGTACAAATGGGACATATTAAAAGGGACTGTATGAATCTTTAGTTTATAAATGAGCAAAGTTCACCATCACAATTTTAGACTCCTTAGAGACATGCTCCATCTACAGGTGCAAGTTCTTCAGTTACTTCATGCTCTAGAGGGGGAGCACCTAGTACTAGTAATGGACATTGTGGGCAATGGATAACTACAAGATGCTTCTTCTGAATGACACCGTCTGAAGGCATAGTCTCACCCAAAGTTGTGACAGGTGAGATGCTTCTCTTTAATAGCATTTTAGTTACAGTTTTGATAGACCCTAATACAACTCATTCTTTTATCCAGAGCTCACTAGGTAGTGGAATTAAACTTTTAACCCAAGATCTATCTTATGAGTTGATGTTAAGAGTGTCATTAGGTGAATCATCAATTTCGATAGAAGTATGTCCTGGATGTCTGTTGAGTTTTAGTAGGTATACAATAGTAGTTAATCTCATACCCTTTGATATTAATGATTTTCAAAATATTTTGGGTATGGATTGCCTTGAGACATGTCTTGTACAATTGGATTGCTGTAAGAAAGAAGCTATCTTTCAACAAGGTGACTTTTCATGTGTCTTTACTGGAGACTGGAAAAATCCTACCCACATGTATAGTATCAAATATTGTAGCTGATAAGATGACGAGAAAGGGGTCTGAGGTGTTTCTAGAACATGTTGTAGATGCTAGGGTAGAGAAAAGAATAATCAATATAGAGGATGTTCTAGTAGTATGTGAGTTACTAGATGTCTTTCATGATGAGTTACCAGGTTTAACACCTAAAAGAGATATTGACTTTGAGATACAGATTTTACCTAGTAGTCACACAATGGCTTTACCATCCTATAGGATGGGACATGTAGAGTTAAAGGAATTAAAAACTCAATTACAGGAGTTACTAGATAAGGGCTTTATTTGATCTAGTACATCACCTTGGGGAGCTCCAGTATTTTTTGTGAAGAAGAAGGATGGAACTATGAGGTTATGCATAGACTATCAACAATTGAATAAGATAACCATCAAGAACAAATAACCTTTATCTAGGATTGATGACCTACTTGATCAACTACGCAAAGCAAAAATCTTTTCAAAGATAGATCGCAGGTTGGATTATCATCAGTTAAGGATAAAGGCATCTTATTTACGTAATTCAACATTTAAAACAAGTTATGAGCATTATGAGTTCGTAGTCATATCTTTTGGACTGACAAATGCCTCAAAAACCTTGATGGATATGATGAATAGGATCTTCAAAACCTACTAAGATCTATTTATAGTAGTGTTCATAGATGATATTCTTATATATTCCAGAGATGTAGGACAACATGAGCAACATCTGAGGATAACTCTGTAGTTGTTGAGGCAACATCAACTTTATGCAAAATTTAGTAAATGTAAGTTCTAGTTGGCTGAAGTTTCTTTCTTTGGACATGTCATATAAGGAGAAGGAGTTAGTGTAGACCCTAGGAAAGTAGAATTTATTCTTTAGTGGGAGCAACCTGCAACCTACTCTGAGATCATAAGTTTCTAGGGTTAGCTGGATATAATAGAAGGTTAATAAGAAACTTAAGTGCATTAGAAACACCTCTTACACGCTTAACAAGGAAGAATGTGCCTTTAATTTGGTCTGAATCACGTGAGAAGAGTTTTCAAACATTAAAGAAGAAGTTAATCAAATCACCAATTTTGATTTTACCAGAGACATATAAAGGTTATGTGCTATTTGTGATGCATCCAAGAGAGGTTTGGTGTAACATACCGAGTCTTGGGTAAAATGCTAATTTAACGCTTAACCTAAGTTCTTCTTGTCCTCTATATCCTTTCTATGCCATGATGTATAATTTGTGGAAATAATAATGGTTTGGAATGAAATTGAACACTAACTATGTCAATGTAAGGTCATATGCATAAATATCTTAATGGATGTCTCAATCATGGACTGAAATGTAATTTCATCATTTAAGAGAGATAATAGCAAATATTTCGTACTAGAACCTTCTAAGGCCTTTTATAATAAGAAAGAGAAAAAGAAATAAAATGGAAAAGGCAAAAGTCAAGAAAATAATGCATTAAATGCTCTAATGTGATAAATAGTGGAAATAAGAGTAAATTGCCTAAAAATCATAATAGGAAAACTTAAAAGATAATGCTAAGCCCAAATTCATTTTCTTGGAGTTAAAGTTTACTTAAGTGGCAAGTTTCACAAATTTGGAAAATTAATAATTATCTTCCATTAATTGGAATTAGAAAATATGAGTTTTTCTCCAAATTATTAAACAACTTGAAAAGTGGAAACAAACCTCAAATTTGTAATATACATGTAAAAATGAGTCTATATGTGAACTTTCATCTAATTTTAACAATCTAAAATATTTTATTTTGTCCAGGAGAGAGAAAATCATTTAAAGACAAAAAAATATTAAATAATTTGTTAGAAAAATTAATTAATGTCAAAATCATGTTCCCCACATTTAGTAATGCTTATACACTAAGTTTTATATTTTAGAAAGTGTCTAGATGCCTCTAATTAATTAAAAGAACAAAATAAGTGATAAAAATTAATTGCATTAAATAAAATAATAAATCTTCAATAAAAATAAAATAATGCCAAATTTGTGTTCTAAATGTTAAAATATGCCTTTGGTTCAATTTTCACTAAATTTGGAAAATATTTGATGAGAAGGTGAATTTGGGAGAGAGAAAATATGTAGAAAATTCAAATCATTTATTAAAATAACAAATAACTTGGAAAAAATAAATTAGTGGCAAATTCGTGCTCAACACACTGAATATGACGTATGGTTGAAGTTTCATTAATTTTGTATAATTCTAGACGTCTCTAATGCATTAGGAAAGAGAAAATGTGATTTACTTTAAAAACATTAAATAAAATAGCAAAAGTCTCCCAAAGGGAAAAGTAATGTCAAAATTGAATTCTACATGTCCTCATTAGGCTAGGCATCAAATTTTATTTAATTTGGACCTTGTTTGTACCTTCAATTGATGAGAAAGAAAAAGGAAAATAATTTAAGCAACACTTTACAAAATTCGGATTAGGAAACACCAACCCGCATAAACAGTAATCGCAGACCAAGATCCAATATTTTGGGCATAACTATCTCCTTTCTTAATAGAATTTTATGAAATAACATGCACTAGATCGCAAATTTAATCCACATATATCCATACCAAATTCATAGCCTAACGTGGAGAATTCGAGAAACGCCTAAACTTTTTCTTCAAGTCTTCTGAAAAAACTTCTCACACACCCCCACTTATAAATACCTCTACCCTGGTCTTCTTCAGTTATTTTTTGAACCTCTTCTCATCCTAATTTTATCGTTTCTTGAGTGTGTGGCTGCTGGTGGTCATACTTTGATTTGGCCTTGCATCGTCGTTTCACCCAAAAGCCGAACGCGACTCTTAGTTTGAGTTTACGACACTGCTCCCCGATGTCATGTTTATTTTTAGAGCATAATTGGACCTCATATAATTTGTTCTTCATGATCGATTAGCTAGTTTCATGAACAAATGACGAACAAAGTTTTTCCCCGAATTCTTGGATAAGTTTATCCTTGCCCATCCGACCTCTCTTCCTCTCTCGCAAATTCCCTAGTTATTTGGCTTTTTCTAATTTTGTGATTGGTTCATCTTGCAAAATTCATATCTTTTAATCTACTGGTCTAAAAATTATAAATGAATATGTTTTAGAATTTGAAAAATATTCTTTGTCTAATAAAAATAATTTTAGATTCTGATTTCAATGTTTTCGAAGAATGAATTTTGGCAAATAAAATACATGTATAAAACTCATAATAAATGTAACTTAATCATATAAACTCCAAATGAGATAAAAAGATATGTTTTCTTAATCAAGAGAATCTAATAAATCAATTAGTGATGTTTTTAGAGTTCAATTCGAATTTAATAAAAAGGTGATTTTCTTGGGTTGCAATATAATCATCAATTAATGATTTGCATCTAATATGGAATTAGGTGAAAAGATATTCTGTTTGGATCTAGGGTGTGGACCCTAACCTGATACACACATCATTAAGGTAGGTTTTCATCTCCTATTATTCTTATTGAGAAATAACCTAATTTTGTCTTTCTCTTGGTCCTATGTACATTAGCCTACACAATGTATTTTCTTTTGAAAATCATGGTTCATGTGAAATATCTTATTTATTATTGATATTGTGATCATGGATATTCTCTAGGACTCTTTTCATATGCTTTGTACATGATGGAACTCTATATAATGACATGTGATGTCTTTTTCACACTTATGAGGTGGACGTATATGTTGGTCATTTATGTGGTGACTAGTTTGTATAATCTGACTATACTTTCTAGTTGCCTCTACATTAAACATGCTATGTGAATTAGTAGCACTAGAGTAGTGTAATTGCATTAGTTTTTGGGTTATGTGCCCATGTTATTATTTTGGGATGGAGGTTATCTTCCCCATACTTGGGTTTAAAATTATGAGGTTTGGCCCACATTATATATATTAGGAGTTTGGTTATGTGCCATTCTCTATCAAGTTTCAAGTTTATGAGGCTTGGCCACCATTGTATTTATATTATTCTAGGGTATGTTTATCTCATAGGCATGTAGGATGATGTTTATGGACAATGGGTTATGTGCCCTAATTTCATATGTGCTTATGTGGCACCACTTTTATATGTTGATTTAATGGCAAGTGTCTCTTTTATTGTGGATCAATTGTCTTGATACCCACTTGGGTGGTACTTTTCTTTTCTATGGGAAGCTTCTATTTATTTGTAGTCCTTTATTCCATATATTTCTCAATTTACTTTTTAGTATGCACATACCAGCCTTTACTGATATCTTCTATTATTTCTCTTGTTGCTGGGGTATGCTTCCATCGCTAGGTGAAGGACTTGGATGATGTGCCATGAAGATTTGGACATAGCGTAAGGAGTTACAACTTGGAGACAAAATTATTATGATTTAGACTTCCCTCTATCTTAGATCATTATGTGGTATCATACATGTAAGCCCTTTTGGGAGATTATGATGTTCTTTTGTAACCTTATGAGAAATTCAATATAGTCAATACTTTACTTCCGCCGCTATACTTTGGTTGTTTTGAATACCATACATAAGATTTGAAAATTTTACACATGTTTCAACATACCTTTTGAGTATGTTTGTGGTAGATGTTTTATTTTCAAATTTTTAGTAAATGGGTGATTTCACTCTTTTATAACATGGTATCAGAGCCCATGGTAGTTAGAATATGAATATTTCAATTTTGTCTCCCTATTAAAACCCTTGACTTTGCAAAGTTACCTCTAGGGGAGATGTTCACCATAAATTGATCAATGATGATCTTCTAATGCAATGAGGTTTGATATGAGGATGAAATTAGGTTATGAGGAGAGGTAAGATAAGGAGATCTTGTTATGGAAAATTGTGACTCGGTTTCCACATTGATTTTGAGCTCACCATTGTTTTATATTACATGATTTATTGAAAAAAAATATATTTTCAATTGTACTACTATATGTAAAAAATTTTCGGATTTCATCGAAGTTTTCTTAAATTGAGTCACAAAGTAGTAGTATGAGAAGTTATGATAGTGAAACCCTAAACTTAGTGCTAACCCTAATTTTGACTTTTGAGTTGTGACTAGGATTGATATAAAGGTGTAGTTGACCTACCCTATGACTTTTGGATGTTTATGTAGGGTTGTTAGGTTAGAGACACAAGGACCTAAAACTCAACCCTAGATGGTGTGACTATTAGTTGGATACATGAGCAACATAAATCTCAAAAACTTTCACAACTAAAAGATATGTGGGTAATCCCAAATGTTGTTTAGTTGACTTGGCAGGTCAAACCCTTTAAGGGGTGGAGGGATAGTAGTAGTACCTTGAAAGATCATGGATGATTAGATTTTGTGGATGAAATCCTCTTTAAGGGGTGGAGTGTTGTAACATACTGAATATTGGGTAAAATTCTAGTTTAACCCTTAATCTAAGTTCTTCTTATCCTCTATATCTTTTCTGTGCCATGATGTTTAATTTTCAAAATAATAATGGTTTGGAATAAAATTGAACACTAACTATGTCAATGTAAGGACATATGCATAAATATTGTAATGGATGTCTCAATGATGGACTGAAATGTAATTTCATTACTTAAGAGAGATAATAGTAAATATTTCATACAAGAACCTTCTAAGGCCTTTTATAATAAGAAAGATAAAAAGAAACAAAATGGAAAAGGCTAAAGTCAAGAAAATAATGCATTAAATGCTCTAATGTGATAAATAGTGGAAATATGAGTAAAGTGCCTAAAAATCATAAAAGGAAAACTTAAAAGATAATTGTAAGCCCAAATTCATTTTTTGGAGTTAAAGTTTACTTAAGTCTCAAGTTTCACAATTTTGGAAAATTAATAATTATCTTCCATTAATTGGAATTAGAAAATATGTGTTTTTCTCCAAATGATAAAATAAATTATTAAACAACTTGAAAAGTAGAAACAAACCTCAAATTCGTAATATACATGTCAAAATGAGTCTATGCGTGAATTTTCATCTAACTGGAACCATCTTAAATATTTTATTTTGTCCAGGAGAGAGAAAATCATTTAAAGACCAAAAATTTTAAATAATATGTTGAAAAAAAATTAATTGTCAAAACCATGTTCCTCACATTTAGTATTGCTTGTATACCAAGTTTTATATTTTTAGAAAGTTTCTAGATGCCTCTAATTAATTAAAAGAATGAAATAAGTGATAAAAATTAAATGTATTAAATAAAATAATAAAGTATTAAAAAATAAATAATTCCAAATTCGTGTTCTAAATTTAAAATATACCTTTCTTTCAATTTTCACTCAATTTGGAAAATATTAGATGAGAAGGTGAATTTAAGAGAGAGAGAAAGTGTGTAGAACCTTTAAATCATTACTTAAAATAACAAACAACTTGAAAAAATAAATTAATGGCAAATTCATGTTCAATACACTTAATATGATGTATGTTTTAAGTTTCATTAATATTGGATAATTCTAGACGTCCTTAATACATTAGGAAAGAGAAATGTGATTTACTTTAAAGGAATTAAATAAAATAGCAAATGTCTCTAAAAGGGAAACGTAATGTCAAAATCAAATTCTACATATCCTCATCAGGCTATGTTACAACCCAAAATTTGGGGTTCTTTTTGTGAGAAATGCAATTTCTCTTAATAAAGATATATGAACAAATAATGGCATGGTTTGATTTGAATGAATGAATTCCGTTTACAATAGCCTTGTTGGTTGCTTTGTGGGCTTTATTGGATATTGGGCCCAATAACAAGGAAAAGAAAAAGGAAATTCAATTATTAAATGAATAATTAAGAAATGGAGAAGAGAAAGAGGTATAAGCCTCTAGAAGGCTAGGTAATATCCCCCAAAGGTGGATTTCATGCCTTTAGGGTTCCTTGGGTTCCAAGGAGTCCAAGTTACAAAGATAATGCAACAAGAAAGAGAAAATATCAATTAAATATTGCTTTATTAAGAAGGAAATATGAAAATATAAGAAATAAATAGATAAGTTTGGGTTTGATAATAATGGATGGTTTTTTGAACCCCACTTGCTTTCTTGGATTACAAGGAATAGAAATAAGGGGAAATAAGAAAATAAGAAAGAGAAAAGATGGGAGAAATAAGCCTAATTGAGTAATATCTTGCACCTAAAGAAAAGGCACGTTTTCTTTTTGATAATGAGCCTAAATATGGCAGATAAGTATATTAAGTCGTTATTAAGTTTCTCTCAAAATTTGGGATCAATCAGACACTCAGTTTGGGAGTTATGGCTTTTACAAATTTCCCTAAAGTGTAGTGATTACCATAAATGTCACACATTATTCAATTTAATTGGGAATAACTCAAGACGACACCAGCCGTCGGATCAAGATCCGACGTCGGCTGTGCGTCTCCTACCTTGAGTCTAAGAAGGAAAACACAGCGGAATTGGAGGACTTTCCTCCCGATTTTTCTCGCAAACCAGTGCATGTGCGAACTAGGAAATGTCATGGTTGGATTCAGGGTGGAATTTCGAACCAAATCTACCCTACTTTTTCGTGCTTTCATGGCATATAGGAGAAATGCCCAATTCTACCAACAAGGCAGTCGACAACAAGGGCTAGGAACCCTAGCTTTCGATCCCCCACACCTATAAATACTACCCCTCTCGACTCCTCTAGCCCTCACGAACCTGAACAACACCCTCCCTTACTCTCTCATGCTCTGAGTCGAAGGAATTGAGTTGCTCCGGCGAGCTCTCCACGCGGGTCCGCCGCAAAGTCAGTTGTTGGGTCGAGAAAGGGGCGACGAGCAGCATCCGTTCGATTGAGGTACATCGTAGACCAAGGCACAGATCGATGGATGAGAGCAGCCGTGTTCTTGGCAAGCAATAGTGGGCGCGCACGAGGAGGAACGTCAGATCAAGCCTGGTCAACGACTACCTGAGATCCAACGGCCAGGTTTTTACAAGTAAGTCAAAATTTAAAGAAAATAGTGGAATATTGTTTAATTCACTAAAAATCATTCCTTTGGCCAAAAAATACAAGTAAGTAGTGCTTTTTGATCATAAAAATGCGTAGCTCATGATAAAAATAACATTAGAGCCTGATTGTAGATTCTATTAAAAAAGTATAGGGTTTTACATCTTTTTAAAGCATTAAAATGTAGAAAAACCCTAGAAAGAGATAAAAATAATCATGATGAGTCTTGATTATGTTTTTGATCAATGTTAACCTGTTAAGAGTGAAATAAAGGATAAAATCATAAAATGATGATTAATATGTTGGTTTTAGGGTTTTTATGATCATATACATGGTTTAATAAACTAAGAACCCTAATTTGGGAAGATTTGAGTTTTGGTGATTATAATTCGAAATTGCAAGTTTACAACTGTAATATGATGATTCTTGAACATAGTTTGGATTAAAGAATCCTTAATGAAGATAATTGAGTGGATTAGGATTTTGAGAATAAGAAACCTTTTTAGGGTTTTTAGACTAAAAAGACAATAAAGATTGGGTAAGGAAACCTAAGGAACCCTAATGAACCTTTAGGGCTTGAAAGCCTTAGAAAATATCCTCATGTCATTAGGAAGGTGTTTTGACACTAGATAATTTATATGTTTCAGGAATTAAGGGTTGTTTGATTTAAAGTGCTTATTTGGATATTCTCCTAAGTTTGGATTCTTTTGCTCAAGGAGAGGTATGTGGTTACGCTTATGAATATCTCAAACTAGTTTTCTGAGGATGTCTGAAGTTTTCATCGGTGGCTTGAATTAAATTGTTGGATAAATTTAATTCATGCATACTATAATGTGGATATGACTATCACCTAAGATATATGCCTACTAGCTCAGATCCTAGTCCCCTCTGTAGCTTGATAGGTTGACCTAGTACATGGTTACCTATGGGGTAGGTCCATAAGGTCATTGGATGCCTTAGTACATGGCTACCTACGGGTAGGTCCATCAAGTCACCATGAGTTAGAGATCAGGCTACCTTTGGGTAGGTCCATGCGACTCCACAACCCTAAGTAATGTCTACCTGTGAGGTAGGACCATGGGGGTAAGGATCTACCATATGAGAGAGGTAGTATCCAAGTCCACTGCAGGGACAACACAGAGATAGGGGATAGGTATGGATTGAGTAGTATTGCTTAAAACGTAACCTTGATTGTTAAATGATATTTGGTTGCTTACATTGTTACCATAGTTGCACAATTTTGGTTGTCCCCACACATCGAAATATTCATTTATGCTGACTGACATTTTGTTTGTCGGCGGTTTAGGTACAACATTGAAAAGGACAAACAGTAAAGTGGCATATTGTGAAAATAAGAAATAAAGTGCAAGGAGGATTAGTTAGAATATATTCCATATGTGGATAGAAGTTAGATATCCAAGTTTTGAAAAGGTATGAAAAATTTTATTTTATTACAAATTTTTAGTATAATCTTGGTAGAATTTAATAATTATTATTGATTATTTGTCAAACCATTGATTCGGAAAATTGGGATAATGGCTCTGACCTCTTGGTCTCCCTTAATTGGGGGTTACCAAGAGGTGGGGTCGTTACATTTGGTATTATAGCATTGGTTCCTCATTTAATCCTTAGTAATGATTAAATTTTACAAACTCTGTAGAACCCGAGGGAGTTATTAGAGGATTTTCCGATGACAGAGGTGTCTAGAAAAGGATCACGGTCCAGGGGCTGGCAAGATTTTCCTCTGCCCCGCTAGTCAATCACGAGGACTCCCAGATATAGTGTGACTGCCTGGCCAATGTATGAGGTTTTGACTCGAAATAAGATACCTTTAGGACTCTCTCATCTATTTTCATCCCTTCTCAACCCTAATTCAATAAAGATTCTAAGGTTTAGGGTTTTCTCTCTCTTCCTCACCCTCTTAAGGATAGTGTATGTATGATAAGGTTAAGTAATCCTCCACCAAATTAATGAAAAGCATGTAACCAAGATGTCATGGACATAAGCTTACTAGTTTAAGCGTAATCTAAAGATTAGATGCATGCTTAGGTTGTATGACATGTATTGTCATGCCCTCAGGAGAGACTTGAGGTTAGATCTTCTTGTCAGGAGGATGGATAGAGAGTTGGTCTTGGAGGCAGAGACCTCCATTAAAGGTAGAGACCTAGCACATCCTCTGAGGATGATGCTAACCCTAACCCTAAGTGGTGGTTAGAGAGAGATGGCATGATGAGTTAGATGTCATGGTCGACCATGTACGTGGGTTGACATGCTTTTGGTTTTGGATACCTATGAGAAGTAGGATCTATGTGAGGTTAGTTGACTTAGTGCCTTCTGGGCGACCCAACTTGTGAAGGGTCGTGCATGATAGGGTGAAGGATAACCCCTTCATTGATAGGGTTAGTGATGACCATATAGAAACCCTATGGGCTTATATGAGCATGGCATATTATGCACCTATAGTCCGTCAGAAGTGCTGGAAGTAGGCTAAAACCCAGGCCAGAAGGGCATGTTGGATAGCTTATGAGATAAGCATAAAGAGCCATAGATAATCTCGAGCGAACATAGGTTTCACCCATGTAAGTGTATGCATGTAAGCTTGATCCACCCTTTTAGAGAGAGAACCTCCAGTAGCAAGGTAGTTTGTAGGGTTAGCTCTAGAGAGAGAGCAAGATCCGAGCAAGAAGGTTGGAAGCTTAGACTCTGGGATATGAGGAACCCTGAAAAGTTGGGTAGGTTGTGACCGAAATGGATGGTTGAGGTTGCCTTGAGTATGATCCTTGGAGGCTTGTGGCTTTTGGGTTTCCTTAAGAGGAACCAAACCCTAGAGAAGGAAAGAGACTTCTTGAACCGAGCTATGGAAGTTGTAGGTGCCTACCCTACCTTCTAAGGATAGGAAGAAGAGTTCATTAGACCTTGAGAAGGTATAGTATCAAGTTGGAAGGCATCATACCTAGTTGTTTGTCTTTGAGGAGGGCTCAACTTTGAGGTGTTGTTCAAGTGTAAGGATTATAGGACGTGCATGATATACCTCATACATGTTTGGTTCATGGTTGTAAAGCTGAGCATGCAGTTAGATGACTGATGCATGAAAGTGAACCTAGGGTTCCTAGACCTAAAGAAGGGAAGTAGTAGTTCCTGGTGCACCTGATGCTCACATGGATGCTTGAGTTCTTATGCATGGGATCATGGCACCTCCTTAGACTAAGGTATATGTTTGATGAACCCCTCACATATAGGTTGGTGACATGGGCATGTTTGATGATGGTCCAATGTTGAGGAATGAGACCAAATATGACCTACCATGGATACCTGGTAAGGTTGAGTAGGTGGTCTATTTGCTAGCTACGTTCCTTAGTAGCTTGATAGAACTAAACGTGCACATGTTGACGTAAACCCTAGATGCGAGGACGTTTGTGACCTTTGTAGTTTCCTCCCATCCTGGGTGAGGGACCCTTCTGTAGGGTATGGATCAACTTTTGTTGGGTTTGAGGTAACCTAAAGAGGTCTCATAGAATCTTGAGAAGCTAAGTGGAGAGTACATAGTATGAGAATGAACCTGCGGACCCATAGATAACCATCTCTACGTGCATGTGGATGTGTTACCATGGAGGTAAGCAGTATGGGGCCTGACTAAGGTAGGTAGGTCGCCATAATCCCTATGAGAGGGTATAAGTCAAACCATGAATGCCGAGAGAGATGATAGAGACTTGGGTAAGGTTTCAAGATGTATATGTACTATGTACTAATCCTAAGTCTATCTAAGGGTCAGGTAGGGATAAGACCAATGGGAGTAGGAGTTGCCTAATTCCCTAGTTGCACATGACCATAGGGTCAGGAGGTAACAACTATCATTGTCTCATGGCCATGGGTTAGGAGATTGATCACCTTCATGAACTCATGGGACCCAAAGGACAAATGAGGAGGGCACTCTCTGATGCATAAGGGGAGAGGGATGACCCCAAAAGTGCCGACACCCTACATACCTAGGGGAGATGACTAAGGATTGTGTAACAACCCAAGTGTGTTGGAGACCAGTTTTCCACAGAAGTAACCTTGATGTCAAGATGTTCATGATGTGGAGACATGTGTGGCACGTTTCAACTTAGATTGGAAGGTGTACTGGTAATGTGGGATGCACTATCTCTACTCTTGGAATGTGTTTGGACAGCTGCCAAATGCTTATTTGCTCTCGTTATGGGGGTGAGAGATAGGGTAGCACGCATGCCATACACTAAGGATAATGATGATGTGAGCTGAAACGTTGCTACGATGTATGTGAATAGAGATAATAGCATACACTTGTGGAGTGTACGATGTGTGGATGGTTTACAAACACCAAGAGAAGTAAGGTAGTCATCTTATAAGGACGTTCTCATTATGATTTGTATGGAATTTATGAGTTATATAAGTTTGAGTTTGATAACCAAGAAGATGAGCTTTGAGTTTTCTTGATGAAGATAGACCTAAAGTCCGAGATGAGATGATAAGTGGAATACATGGAGGTCTATGTCTTCACTGTTACCTAGCACATAAGGATGACATATGGTAATGGATGCTCTTTTTGAGACGTAGCTACCTAGTTTAGCTAGTGGAAAGGCTGGAAGAGATGTCTAGGTGAACCTTAAGTTTGTGAGATATGTTGGGCTAACACTCAGATATAACGAGATACGTTGATCGAGTTAGTGGTTGCTTGGTTATCCAGCCTAGGGCTTGTTGCAATAGAAGGATGGTTGTAGAACCTTAGATGCAATTCTCTAGAAAGGAAGGTGATGAAACGAAGACGAGAGTGTTTTAGGGTTTTTGAGGAATCAACTTTGAAGAATCATGACATACATGAGATCATGATTTTAAGTTCACCATACACCGTGGTACTATTAAGATAGTAAGTTGCAGTTGCACTTTGTATGCCTAAGATGAAGTTGCATGTGGCTTGTCTCCATGCATGCAGGAGGTGAAGGACGAATACTAATAACCCAGTGAGTTGATATAGAGGGTAAAGAGTCCCCGAGAGGGAATGGGAGTTCATCACTATGGACATTGAGGTGAGTCTCCCCTGGACCAAGGAAGGTCAGGATGCAATATGGGTAATGGTAAGATCCCTTTACCTGGATGACATAATCTAAGAGAAAGAGAGAGTACCGTCAAGGGATAGATCAGGTTGAAATACATGTAAGAGAGAGATGGTTCAACTACACCATGATGTGAGTTCAAAGGTTCTTGAGTAAGACCTAAAGATTCACTTCCATGCGGTGGAAGTAAGTACATGAAGAACTCGATGTTAGTACAACTCATCACCCCTAACTGGTGGTTAGTATGATCCAGACTAGAGGGTCTGATGGGAGCGTGTGTGCTCGTTCAGGGTGATACACAGAGGCAGTTCTTGTCTTATGAGATCTATGATGATAACCACCATAGTCGCTATCAAGAGATAAGAAGCTATGTCGGTCACCGCTTCATTAAGATGATGTTGGTGAAGGGACCTCACGAAGGTCAGAAAAGGACCATAGTGTGTGCAGATGAAGTCGCTTTGATCATGTGATGGATAAAAGAGAGCCCATGGACGACATGAGTCATGAGCTGATATGAAGTAGAATGACATGCAGTTCACTGTGGGAGAACATGTGATATGAAAATCTGACCCCTATGAGCTATAGCTGAGATAGATGAGTCCCCGATACATGAGTACATTTGAGTTGGATTGGTGGAAATGCCTATGTTTAGCCTTACCCCTCAGGATAAGTGTGATGAATGATGTGTTCCACGAGTCTGATCTAGAGCACTATGTGAGGTACCCAAGCCATGTGCTGAGCCATGAACCTATTAAGCTTCGAGAGAGGCTAAAATGGCCTGAGTCACCTACAAGGGTACATTGTACCAAGGTGAGAAAGAACTTAGATGTAAAGATAAGAAAGGTTCTTTGGACACATCAAGGAGAGGGTAAAGCCACATGAGAGCTAAGGATGGACATGGAAAAGTCTTATCCTGGATTATTTGTATGTTTGGTGGAATTTTGAGGGCAAAATTTCTATAAGAGGGGAAGGATGTTACAACCCCAATTTTGGGGTTCTTTTGGTGAGAAATGCAATATCTCTTAATAGAGATATATGAACAAATAATTCCTTGATTTGATTTGAATGAATGAATTCTGTTTACAATAGCCTTGTTGGTTGCTTTGTGGGCTTTATTGGCTATTGGGCCCAATAATAAGGAAAAGAAAAAGGAAATTCAATTATTAAATGAATAATTAAGAAAAGGAGAAGAGAAAGAGGTAGAAGCTTCTAGAAGGCTAGGTAATATCCTCCAAAGGTGAATTTCATGCCTTTAGGGTTCCTTGGGTTCCAAGGAGTCCAAGTTGCAAAGATAATGCAACAAGAAAGAGAAAAGATCAATTAAATATTGCTTTATTAAGAAGGAAATATGAAAATATAAGAAATAAATAGATAAGTGTGGGTTTGATCATAATGGATGGTTTTTTGAACCCCACTTGCTTTCTTGGATTACAAGGAATAGAAATAAGGGTAAATAAGAAAATAAGAAAGAGAAAAGATGGGAGAAATAAGCCTAATTGAGTAAAATCTTGCACCTAAAGAAAAGGCACGTTTTCTTTTTGGGATTATCATAATGTCACACATTATTCGATTTAATTGGGAATAACTTGGGACGACGCCAACCATCAGATCAAGATCCAACACCAGATGTGCGTCTCCTACCTTGAGTCTAAGAAGGAAAACACAGCGGAACTGGAGGAATTTCCTCCTGATTTCTCTCACAAACCAGCACATGTGCAAACTAGGAAATGTCATGGTTGGGTTCAAGATGGAATTCTGAACCAAATCTACCCTACTTTTTCATGCTTTCGTGGCATATAGGAGAAACACCCAATTCTGCCAATAAGGCAGTCGGTGGCAAGGGCTAGGAACCCTAGCTTTCGACCCCCACACCTATAAATACTACCCCTCTCGACTCCTCTAGCCCTCACAAACCCGAACAACACCCTCCCTCACTCTCTCATGCTCTGAGTCGAAGGAATCGAGTTGCTCCGGTGAGCTCTCCATGCGGTGCCGCCACGAAGTTAGTTGTTGGGTCGAGTAAGGGGTGACGAGCAACATCCGTTCGATTGAGGTACATCGTAGACCAAGGCGTATATCAACGGATTAGAGCACCCATGTTCTTGGAAAACAGTAGTGGGTGCACATGAGGAGGACCATCGGATCAAGCCTGGTCAACGACGACCCTAGATCCAACAATCAAGTTTTTTTCAAGTAAGTCAACATTTAAAGAAAATAATGGAATCTTGTTTAATTCACTAAAAATCATTCCTTTGGCCGAAAAATACAAGTAAGTAGTGCTTTTTCATTATAAGAATGCATAGAACATGATAAAAATAATATTAGAGCCTGATTGTAGATGCTATTAAAAAGTATAGGGTTTTACATATTTTTAAAGCATTAAAAGGTAGAAAAACCCTAGAAAGAGATAAAAACAATCATGATGAATCTTGATTATGTTTTTGATCAATGTTAACCTGTTAAGAGTGAAAGAAAAGATAAAATCATAAAATCATGATTAATATGTTGGTTTTAGGGTTCTTATGATCATATACATGGTTTAATAAACTAAAAACCCTAATTTGGGAAGATATGAGTTTTGGTGATTATAATTCGAAATTGCAAGTTTACAACTGTAATATGATGATTCTTGAACATAGTTTGGATTAAAGAATACTTAATGAAGATAATTGAGTGGATTAGGGTTTTGAGAATAAGAAACCTTTTTAGGGTTATTAGACTAAAAAGGCAATAAAGATTTGGTAAGGAAACCTAAGGAACCCTAATGAACCCTTAGGGCTTGAAAGCCTTAGAAAATATCGTCATGTCATTAGGAAGGTGTTTTGACACTAGATAATTTATATGTTTCAGGAATTAATGGTTGTTTGCTTTAAAGTTCTTCTTTGGATATTTTCCTAAGTTTGGATTTTTTGCTCAAGGAGAGGTATGTGGTTACACTTATGAATATCTTGAACTAGTTTTCTGTGGATTTCCGAAGTTTTCATCAGTGGCTTGAATTAAATTGATGGATAAATTTAATTCATGCATATTATAATGTGGATATGACTATCACCTAAGATATATGCCTACTAGATCAGATCTTAGTCCCCCTCTGTAGCTTGATAGGTTGACCTAGTACATGGCTACCTATGGGGTAGGTCCATCAGGTCATTGGATGACTTAGTACATGGCTACCTATGGGGTAGGTCCATCAAGTCACCATGAGTCAAAGATCGAGCTACCTTTGGGTAGGGCCATGCAACTCCACAACCCTAAGTAATGGCTACCTATGAGGTAGGACCATGGGGGTAAGGATCTACCATATGAGAGATGTAGTATCTAAGTCCACTGCAGGGACAACACAGAGATAGGGGATAGGTATGGATTGAGTAGTATTGCTTAAAATGTAACATTGATTGTTAAATGATATTTGGTTGCTTACATTGTTACCATAGATGCACAATTTTGGTTGTCCCCACTTATCGGCATATTCATTTATGCTGACCGACATTTTGTTTGTCGGCGTTTTAGGTACAACATTGAAAAGGACAAATAGTAAAGTGGCATATTGTGAAAATAAGAAATAAAGTGCAAGGAGGATTAGTTAGAATAGATTCCATATGTGGATAGAAGTTATATATCCAAGTTTTGAAAAGGTATGCAAAATTTTATTTTATTACAACTTTTCCGTATAGTCTTGGTAGAATTTAATAATTATTATTGATTATTTGTCGAACCATTGATATGGAAAATTGGGATAACGACTCTGACCTCTTGGTCTCCCTTAATTGGGGGTTATTGGGAGGTGAGTTCATTACAGGTTAGGTATCAAATTTCATTTAATTTGGACCTTGTTTGTACCTTCAATTGAAGAGAGAGAAAAAGAAAAACAATTTAATCAACACTTTACAAATTTTGGATTAGGAAACACCAGCCCGCATAAACAGTAACCGCGGACCAAGGTCCGGTATTTAGGGCATAACTCCCTTGTTTCTTAACAAAATTTCATGAAATAACTTGCGTTGGATTGAAAATTTAATTACACATCTATGCATACCATATTTGTAGCCTAAAATGGAGAATTAGAGAAACTCCTAAATTTTTTCTTCAAGTCTTCTGAAACAACTTCTCACACACCCCATTTATAAATACTTCTACCCCACTTTGCATCAGCTCATGACTCATGTCACCCCTGGGCTTCCTCAGCCATCGCATGATCAAAGCGACTTCATCTGCACACACTGTGGTCCTTTTTTGACCTTCACGAGATCCCTTCACCAACATTATCTTAATGAAGTGGTGACCAACACAACCTCCCTTACAGAGTTTCTTTACATCCTGATACTGGCTATGGTGGTTATCATCACATCTCTCATAGGGCAAGAACTGCCCCCCATGTATCACCCTGAATGAGCACACCTGCTTTCATCATATCCTCTTGTCTGGATCATACTAACGATTAGTTAGGGGTGACAAGCTGTACTCACATCTACTTCCACCTCATGGAAGTGAATCTTTAGGTTATACTCAAGAACTTTTGAACTCGCATCATGGTGTGGTTAAACCATTTCTCTCCCATATGTAGTTCAACCAGATCCATCCCTTGACAATATTCTTTCTATTTCTCTTAGAGTATGTCATCTAGGTAAGGCAATCTACCATAAAACATATCACATCTTGACCTTCCTTGGTCCAGGGGAGACTTACCACGGCATCCATAGTGATGAACTCCCATTCTCTCTCAGGGACTTTTTATCCTTTGTATCAACTTACTGGGTTACTGGTGTTCATCCTTCACCTCCTGGCATGCATGGCGATAAGCCACATGCAACTTCATCTTAGGTATCCAAAGTACTACTGCCACTTACTATCTTAGTAGTACCATACTGTATAATGAACTTAAAATCATGATCTCCTGTATGTCATGATTCCTTAAGATTGATTCCTCAAAAGCCCTAAAACACTCTATTCGGGGTTTCCTCACCTTCTTTTCCAGAGAAGTGCATCTAAGGCTCTACAACCATCCTTTTATTGCACCAAGGCCTAGGCTAGCTAACCAAACAACCACTACTTGATCAACATATATCGTTACATCTGAGTGTTAGCCAAACTTATCTCTTTTTCAAACTTAGGGCTAACCTAACAACCTCTTCTAGCCTCTAGCTAAACTAGGCAGCTGCATATCAACCAGAGCATCCATTACCACCTCACATCCTTATGTGTATGATAATGTTGAAGACATACACCTCCATGTATTCCACTTATCATCTCATCTCAGACTTTAGGTCTATCTTGAACAAGAAAACTTAGAGCTCATCTTCTTGGTTATCAAACTCAACCTGGTATATCTCATTTATTCCACATAGCTCATGATAAAAAACATCCTCACAAGATGACTACCTTAGTTCTCTTGATGTTTGTAAACCATCCCTGCATCGTTCACTCCACAAGGGTACATTATCATCTCTGTCCTCATACCTCATAGCAACATTCCAACTCACATCATCTTTATCCTTGGTGTATGACAGGCGTACTGTCCTATCTCTCACTCCCATAACAAGAGGAAATAAGCATTTGACAACCATCCAAACACAAAGTTCTTCCTATTCCAAGAGTAGAGATGGTACATCCCACATTGCTAGTACACCTTCAAATCCGAGTTGAAACGTGCAATATATGTCTCTACCTCATGAAAATCTCACTATCAAGGTTACTTCCATGGAAAACTGGTCTCGAACTCACTTGGGTCACCACACAATCCTTGGTCATATCCTCTAGGTCTGTAGGGTGCCAACACTTTTGGGGTTATCCTTCTTCCCTTATGCATCCAGAGAGTGCCCTCCTCATCTACCCTTTGGGTCCCATGAGTTCATGAAGGTGATCAATCTCCTAACCCAAGGCCCTCAGACAATGATAGCTATTACCTCCCGACCCTATGGTCATGTGCAACTAGGAAATTAGGCAACTCCTACTTCCATCGGTCTTATCCCTACCTAACCCTAGGATAGACTTAGGATTATAACATAGTACACATCCAACTTAGAACCTTACCCAAGTCTCCATCATCTCTTTCTGCATTCAAGGGCTAACTTTCATCCTTTCATAAGGGTCATGGTGACCTGCCTACCTTGGTCAGGCCCCATATTAGTTACCTCCATGGTAACACATCCACATGCACTTAGAGATGGTTATCTATGGGTCTACAAGTTCATTCTCTTACCATGTACCCTTCACTTAGCTTCTCAAGATTCTATTAGACCTCCTTAGGTTACCTCAAACCAACAAAACTGGTATACACCCTACAAAAGGGTCCCTCTCCCAGGATGGGAGGAAACTACATCAAAGGTCACAAACGTCCTTATGTCTAGGGTTTATATCCACATGAGCATGCTTGACCCTAGCAAGATACTAAGGCACAAGCATACCACCTACTAGACCATGCTAGGTCATACTTGTTCTCATTCCTCAACATTGAACCAAGAACACACCTTCCCATGTCACCAACTTAACTGTGAGGGGTTCATCAAACATACCTTAGACTTAAGGGGTTTCCCTTTCCTCTAAACATGAGGAGTTCCATGCTCGAATCTATAGAAACTTAAATCTCATAATGAGCATCAGGTACATCTCTTCCCCTCTTAGGCCTAGGAACCCTAGGTTCTCTTTTTAGATGTCCCACTGCATGCTCAACCTTTTTAACCACGAACCAAGCATGTACAAGGTATGACATGCACTTCCTGTGATCCTTCTACTTGAACAACACTTCAGAGTGGAGTCCTCCTCAAGGACAACCAACTAGGTAAAAGGCCTCACAACTTGCTACTAAACCTCTTCATGGTCTTAAGGAACTCTTCTTCTTAACCCTATAAGGTAAACACCTATAACATAGGCACAGAGATACCAACAGTCTCATCTTCTATCTAGGGTTTGGTTCCTCTAAAGGAAACTAAGATACCATCAGCCTCCAGGGATAATGCATGAGGCAACTGCTACCATCCACTTAGGTTGCATCATCCTCAACTCCCCACTGTTCCTCATATCTCAGAGTCTAAGCTTCCAACCTTCCTGCTGGGGTCCTGCTCTCTCTCTTTCTCTAGAGCCACCCTTACAAACAACCTTACTACTAGAGGTTCTCTCTCCCTGAAGGATCAAGCTCACAAGCATACCCCTACATGGGTGAAGCCTATGTTCAAACTTATGTTTGCTTAAGATTATCAATAGCCCTTTATGCTTATCTCATAAGCTATCCAACATACTCTCCTGGCCAGGGTTTCAATCTACCGCCCACACTACTGATGTACTCTAGGTGCATACTAAGTAATGTTCCTATAAGCCCATAGGGTTTCTATAGGTTCTTCACTAACCTCATCATTGAAGGAGCTATCCTTCACTCTAACATGCACGGCCCTTTTCCAGGGTTGGGTCGCCAAAGGCACTAGGTCATCCAACCTCACATGGCTCATATCGTCACGAGTATCCAAACCAAAATCATGTCCACTCACACACATGGTCGACCATGACATCTAACTCATCATGCCATCTCTCTCTAACCACCACTTAGGGTTAGGGTTAGCATCATCCTCAGAGGATGTACCGGGTCTCGACCTTTAATGGAGATCTCTGCCTCCAAAACCAACTCTCTACTCGTCCTCCTAACCAGAGGGTCTAACCTCAGGTCTCCCCTGAGGGCAAGACAACACATGTCATATGACCTAAGCATGCAGTTATTCTTTAGTTTACGCTTAAATTATTAAGCTTATGTCCATGACATCTTATTTACATGATTTTTATGAATTTTGGAGGAGGATTCCTTAACCTTATCATGCATACCCTATCCTCAAGAGGGTGAGTAAGAGAGAGAAAACCCTAAACCTTATAATCCTAACAGAGTTAGGGTTGAGAAGGGATGAAAATAGATGAGAGAGTCCTAAAGGTATCTTATTTCGAGTCAGATCCTAAGACATTGGCCATGAAGTCACATAGATCTGGGAGTCCTCATATTCTGACTAGCGGTGCGGAGGAAAATATTTCCAGCCCCCGGATGTGATCTTTTTCTAGACACCTCTGTCTTTCGGAAAATCCTCTAGTAACTCCCTCGGGTTCTACAGAGTTTGTAAAATTTAATAATTACTAAAGACTAAATGAGGAACCAATGCTCTGATACCAAATGTAACGACCCCGCCTTCCAGTAACCCCCAATTAAGAGAGACCAAGAGGTCAGAGCTGTTATCCCAATTAATAGGATCAAAGGTTCGACAAATAATCAGTAATAATTATAAAATTCTACCAAAGTATACTGAAAGCTGGTATAAAATAAAAGTTTGCATACCTTTTAGAAACTTTGGATATCTACTTCTATCCACAGCTTGAATCTATACTATCTAATCCTCCTCACACTTTATTTCTTAATTTCACAATGTGTTACTTTACTATTTGTTCTTTTCAGGGTTGTACCTAAAATGCCGACAAACAAAACTTCAGTCAACATATAGGAATATGCCAGTATGTGGGGACAACCAAAATTTCACAAATATGGCTAACAATCTAAATATCACAATCAAGTCACTTTCAATGTGACATTCTCCACCGCTTTTGGCCTAACCCTGGAATACCCTCTTTAGGGTATCTCTTTTGCCATTGACTTAAGGCCACCTTCTCAATCCCAAGCTTGGTGCCTGGGGTCACCTCTCATAGTGCCCATTAGTCATGAAACAAAGACCACCTTCTCAATCCCGAGCTTGGTGTCTGGGGTCACCACTCATGGTGCCTATGGGTCTTCCCTCCTGGGCTTGACCTTTTTGCATCATCCATCAGGGTGGCATGTAGGTGCGAGAATACACACTAATATTATAATTGTGATAATCATACTGACTTTATAATTTGCAAGTATGAACATCCAAACTGATAGGTTGCATTCAATGTGATTAACCATCCAGAAAACCTGTGGGAAACTAATGCGATTAACCATAATTAACCACATACCTGTCAGGTTGACTTTTAATCCAACTTAGCAAGAAATCTAGTAAACAGGCAAGCACACAAGATGATCCTGAAATATACATCCAATTTTACTATCATTGATCAGGCCATCAAGGTCTATTAATCGTAGCTCACTTCCTAGGGTTTCTAGTCCACTTTTAGGGTTTCTATTGCAATTAAGGTTTTATCCTCCATATTTATTACTTCTAATGCTCTTTAGTCCACAAAACCTAATTTCAACATCATAGGCACAATTAAAAGTCAAATAATTCTATTATGCCTCTTTTACATTAAAACTACCATTTTTACCCTTTACAATCATTAGGCCCAATTATCATCTTTGATTCCTTCCGGATTAACAACTTATATTTCATTATGGTCTAATTCACATATGAACTCTATTTATTATTAATTCCACCTTTATCCATTAGAAAACCCTAATTACCATATTAAGGGTATTTATCCACAATTAGGAACTTTTACACTCAAAATAGCTTAGAACCATCATATCTCAGCTTTATTCATGAATTTATAACAATTAAAGACATTAAGAGTCATAATTACTAACATTAGGGTTTCAAGGCCCATTAAAGCTCATTCATGTACATGGAATTCTAAATTAATCCAACTACGTGTAAAGTTCATCCTTTTAGATCTTGATGTGTCTTTTTATAATAAATAGGTTAATATCAACTTTAATCATCCACACAACCTTTCTCAATACATTAATCATATCAAATTAGGGTTTCTTAATCATTAATGCATTAAAGTTGATAAATTCCACTATTCCTCAAATTGCAAGAGGAATTAGCTTCTAAATCTATTTTTAATGGATTCCTCAAATTTTTCTAAACAAAATGCACTACTTATTTGTATTTTTCGGCCAAAGGATATATTTTTAATGATTTATACAAGATCCAACCTTTTTCTTGAATATTGGTTAGAGAGGCGACTAACCTTGCTAAATTCGGAAAAACCAACGCCGTTGGATCCTCGGTCATCAATGACCGAGCGCGATCATGTGGCTTGCGCTACATGCGCCCATTAACTAATTGTTGAAGTCGCAGATAACCAGGGTTGTTGATCTCCGTCGTGGCCCTTCGTGGATCACGATCGGACGGCTACTGCTGCTTGCACCTACCTGACTCAGTGAATGACTCCCACGGCGGTGCCAGACCTAGAGCTCATCGGATCTTCTCGATCTCATCGACTCAGGGCATGAGGGAACTAGGGAAGGAGTCGGTCGAGCTCGTGAGGGTCTGCCCAAGTCGAGGGGGGTCCTATTTATAGGATCTAGGGCTCTTCTAGGGTTTTTCCAATTCACCGCCGCCCTTGCTTTTGGACCAATTGGGCGTTCCTTCCAGCATCCTTTAAACTACCTAAAACCTAGGATGAGTTGGCTCAAAATCTTCTCCTGGAGCCGCCTATTCCCTTTCCATCCTTGCACATGGTCAAATTTATGAGGAAAAATCGAGGGATAGGTCCCCCCTGTTTGTGGCCCCTTTCCTTTTTGGACTTGAGGAAGGAGACACATAGCTGGTGTCAGATCTTGATCCAATGGATGGCATCGTCCCAAACTATTTTCTTTTAAATCGATAAATATGTGACATTTATTATAATCACATCACTTTAGGGAATTTGTAAAAGCCATAACTCCCAAACCGAGTGTCCAATTAATCTCGAATTTTGAGGGAAACTTAATAATGACGTAATCTACCTCTCTGCCAAATTTTGGATCATTATATAAAATAAAACGTGCCTTTTCTTTAGGTGCAAGATATTACTCAATTAGGCTTATTTCTCACATCTTTTCTCTTTCTTATTTTCTTATTTCCCATTATTTCTATTCCTTGCAATACAGGAAATCAAGTGGGGTTCGAAATATCACCCATTATGGCCAAACCCTCTCTTCTCTCTTTATTTCTTACATTATCTCCTTTATTTCAAATATTCTTGGTTAATTGTTTATTTCTTGTTTTTCTTTTGATTTATCTCGATCTTTTGAAATCTTGGACCCACAAGAAATTCTAAGATTTCAAAATCCTTTTTGAAGGATTCTTATTATCCTTCTAGATGCATCCACATTCTTCATTTTTCATTATCTTACTTATTTCTTTATTAAGATATTTCTTTTCAAGGATTTCTCTTTATCTTTCATTTCCTTTTTCCTCTTTTCATATTTCTTTTATTAGAAATCACATAGAAACGAAATTTATTTAATTGTGTCCATTAACTCCACTTTCTAGAGTTTTCTATGTATTTCTCATAATTACTTTTCTTAATATCCATTATCTTGTATCTTTTCCTTTTATTTGGACTTTTCTTCTTTTCTTCTCTTTTATATCCATTAATGGATTAATCACGAAGTTCCTATCCAAAGGGATATTTGCAAAGAAATCCATCTTTTGAAGCAAAGCATACAACCTTTTCAATTAAGTCCATATTCACCACATCTTTATGATTCAGTTATGAAAACATATGCAAAATTGAGGTTGTAACACATTCTCTATCAGGTTTCAAGTTTATGAGGCTTGGCCACCATTGTCTTTATATTGTTCTAGGGTAATATATTTTTCTCACATGCATGTAGGATGATGTTTATGGATTATGGGTTATGTGCCCTAATTTCATATGTTCTTATGTGGCACCAGTTTTATATGTTGATTTAATGGCAAGTATCTCTTTTATTGTGGATCAATTCTCTTCATACCCAATTGGGTGGTACTTTCCTTTTCTATGTCAAGCTTCTATTTATTTGTTGTCCTTTTTTCCATACATTTCTCAATTCACTTTTTAGTATGCACTTACCAGCCTTTGCTGATGTCTTCAATTGTTTCTCTTCTTGCTAGGGTATGCTTCCATCCCTAGATGAAGGACATGGATGACATGGCATGAAGATTTGGACATAGCTTAAGGAGTTAAAGCTTGGAGACAAACTTGTTATGGTTTAGACTTCCCTCTATCTTAGATCATTATGTGGTATCATACATGTAAACCCTTTTTGGGAGATTATGATGTTCTTTTGTAACCTTATGAAAAATTGAATATGATCAATACTTTACTTCCGATGCTATATTTTGGTTGTTTTAAATACCATACATAATTTTACACCTGATTTAGCATACCTTTTGAGTATGTTTGGGATAGATGTTTTATTTTTAAATTTTAGTAAAGGGGTGATTTCACTCTTTTACAACATGGTATCAGAGCCCATGGTAGTCGGAATCTGACTATTTCTTTTTTGTCTCCCTATTAAACCCTTGACTTTGCTAAGTTACCTCTAGGTGAGATGTTCACCCTAGATTTGATCAATGATGATCTTCTATTGCAATGAGGTTTGGTATGAGGATGCAATTAGGTTATGAGGAGTGGTAAGATAAGGAGATACTATTATGGAAAATTATGACTTGGTTTTTGCATTATGACTTGATTTTGAGCTCACCATTGTTTTATATCGCATGATTTTTTGAAAAAATATATATTTTCAATTATACTACTATATGTGCAAAATTTTCTGGATTTCATCGAAGTTTTCTTAAATTGAGTCATAAAGTAGTAATGGAGTTTTGGTAGTGAAACCCTAAACCTAGCGCTAAGCCTAATTTTAACTTTGGAGTTGTGACTAGGATTGATATAAAGGTGTAGTTGACCTACCCTATGAATTTTGGATGTTTATGTAGGGTTGTTAGGTTAGAGACACAGGGACCTCAAACTCAACCCTAGATGGTGTGACTATTAGATGGATACATGAGCAACATAAATGTCTAAAACTTTCACCACTAAAAGATATGTGGGTAATCTCAAATGTTGTTTAGTTGACTTGGTAGATCAATCCCTTTAAGGGGTGGAGGGATAGTAGTAGTACCTTGATAAATCATGGATGATTAGATTTTGTGGACGAAATCCTCTTTAGGGGTGGAGTGCTGTAACATACCGAATCTTTAGTAAAATGCTAGTTTAACCCTTAATCTAAGATCTTCTTATACTCTATATCCTTTCTATGCCATGATGTTTAATTTGTGGAAATAATAATTGTTCGGAATGAAATTGAACACTAACTATGTCAATGTAAGGTCATATGCATAAATATTTTAATGGATGTCTCAATGATGGACTGAAATGTAATTTCATCACTTAAGAGAGATAATAGTAAATATTTCATACTACAACCTTCTAAGTCCTTTTGTAATAAGAAAGAGAAAAAGAAATGAAATGGAAAAGGCTAAAGTCAAGAAAATAACGCATTAAATGCTCTAATGTGATAAATAGTGGAAACATGAGTAAATTGTCTAAAAATCATAAAAGGAAAACTTTAAAGATAATTCTAAGTCCAAATTCATTTTCTTGGAGTTAAAGTTTACTTAAGTGACAAGTTTCATAATTTTGGAAAATTAATAATTATCTTCCATTAATAGGAATTATAAAATATGTCCTTTTCTCTAAATTATAAAATAAATTATTAAACAACTTGAAAAGTGGAAACAAACCTCAAATTCATAATATACATGTCAAAATGAGTCTATGCGTGAATTTTCATCTAATTTGAACAATCTTAAATATTTTATTTTGTCTAGGAGAAAGAAAATAATTTAAAGACTAAAAATATTAAATAATATGTTGAAAAAATTAATTGATGTTAAATTCGTGTTCCTCACATTTAGTATTGGTTGTATACCAAGCTTTATATTTTTATAAAGTTTCTAGATGCCTCTAATTAATTAAAAAGATGAAATAAGTGATAAAAAGTAAATGCATTCAAAATAAAAATAAACTCTTTAAAAAATAATGCCAAATTCATGTTCTAAATGTTAAAACATGCCTTCAGTTCAATTTTCACTCAATTTGAAAAATATTTGATGAGAAGGTGAATTTAGGAGAGAGAAAGTGTGTAGAACCTTCAAATTGTTAATTAAAATAACAAACAACTTGAAAAAAATAAATTAATAGAAATTATTGTTCAACACACTTAACATGATGTATGGTTGAAGTTTCATTAATTTTGGATAATTCTAGACGTCTCTAATACATTAGGAAAGAGAAAATGTGATTTATTTTAAAAGAATTAAATAAAATAGCAAAAGTCTCGAAAAGGGAAAACTAATGTCAAAATTGAATTCTACATGTCTTCATTAGGCTAGATATCAAATTTCATTTAATTTGGACCTTGTTTGTACCTTCAATTGAAAAGAGAGAAAAAGAAAAACAATTTAACCAACACTTCACAAAATTCAGTAGGAAACACCAACCTGCATAAACAGTAACTACAGAGTAAGGTCTGATATTTTGGGCATAAATCCCTCATTTCTCAATGAAATTCATGAAATAACTTGCATTGGATTGCAAATTTAATTCCACATCTATCCATACCATATTCGTAGCCTAACATGCAAAATTCGAGAAACGCCTAAACTTTTTCTTCAAGTCTTTTGAAACAACTTCTCACACACCCCCACTTATAAATACCTCTACCCCGGTCTTCCTCGGTTGTTTTGTGAACCTCCTCTCATCCCAATTTTATCATTTCTTGAGTGTGTGGCTGTTGGTGGTCATGCTTTGATTTCACTTTGCATCGTCGTTTCACCCAAAAGCTGAACGTGGTTCTTGGTTTGAGTTTACACACCGCTCCCCAAAATCATGATTATTTTGGAGCATAATTGGACCTCATGTAACTTGTTCTTCATGATTGGTTAGTTAGTTTCATGAATGAATGACGAATGAATTTTTTCTCTAAATTCTCAGATAAGTTTATCCTTGCCCATTCGACCTCTCTTCCTCTCTCGCAAATTCCCTAATGATTTGACTTTTTCTAATTTTGTGATTGGTTCATCTTACAAAATTCATATCTTTTAATCTACTGGTCTAAAAATTATAAATGAATATGTTTTGGAATAAGAGAAATATTCTTTATATAATAAAAATACTTTTAGAGTATGATTTCAATGTCACTCCAAATGAGATAAAAATATATGTTTTCTTAATCAAGAGAATCTAATAAATCACTTGGTGATGTTTTCAGAGTTTAATTTGAATTTAATAAAAAGGTGTTTTTCTTGAGTTGCAATATAATAATCAATTAATGATTTGCATCTAATATGAAATTAGGCGAAGAGATATTCTGTTTGGATCTAGGGTGTGGACCCTAACCTGATACACACATCATTAAGGTATGTTTGCATCTCTTGTTATTCTTATTGAGCAATAACCTATTTTTGTCTTTCTCTTAGTCCTATGGACATTACCCTACACAATGTCTTTTCTTTTGAAAATCATGGTTCATGTGAACTATCTTATTTGTTACTGATGTTGTGATCATGGATATTCTCTTAGACTCTTTTCATAATGACATGTAATGTCTTTTTCCCACATATGAGGTGGATGTATATGTTGGTCATTTATGTGGTGACTAGTTTGTATAATCTGACTATACTTTCTACTTGCCACTACATTAAGCATGCTATGTGAATTAGTAGCACTAGAGTAGTGTAATTGCATTTGTTTTTGGGTTATGTGCCCATGTTATTATTTTGGGATGGAGGTTATGTGCCCCATAATCGGGTTTCAAATTTATGAGGTTTGGCCCACATTATATGTATTGGGAGTTTGGTTATGTGCCATTCTCTATTTGGTTTCAAGTTTATGAGGCTTGGCCGCCATTGTCTTTATATTGTTCTAGGGCTATGTTTATCTCACATGCATGTAGGATGATGTTTATGGATTATGGGTTATGTGTCCTAATTTCATATGTGCTTATGTGGCACCACTTTTGTATGTTAATTTAATGGCAAGTATCTCTTTTATTGTGGATCAATTTTCTTGATACCCACTTTTGTGGTAATTTTATTTTCTATGGGAAGCTTCTATTTATTTGTTGTCCTTTGTTCCATATATTGCTCAATTTACTTTTAGTATACATATACCGGCCTTTGCTAATGCCTTCTATTGTTTCTCTTCTTGCTGGGGTATGTTTCCACCCCTAGGTGAAGGACTTGGATGATGTGGCATGAAGATTTGGACATAGATTAATGAGTTAAAGCTTGGAGACAAACTTGTTATGATTTAGACTTCCCTCTATATTAGATCAATATGTGGTATCATACGTGTAAACCATTTTTGGGAGATTATGATGTTCTTTTGTAACCTTATGAGAAATTGAATATACTCAATACTTTACTTTCACTGTTATACTTTGGTTGTTTTGAATACCATACATAAGATTTGAAAATTTTACACCTGTTTCAGCATACTTTTGAGTATGTTTCGGATATATGTTTTATTTTCGAATTTTTAGTAAAGGGGGTGATTTCACTCTTTTACATTTGGGATGTGTTCTTAACCAGGAAGGAAAAGTGGTACCTTACGCTTCTACACAACTTCAAAAGAATGAAAAGAACTATCCCACACATGATCTTGAGTTGGTAGCAGTTGTAAAGAACTCACTTTTTAGTATCCCCCAATAACGGAAGACCTTAAAGTTGAGAGACATTACCTAAAATTCCCAAGGATCTATATTTAACCAAATAATAAGTAATAGAAAATAATTTCCATTAATTCAAATATTGGTTACAAGGTGCTCCTTGAAGGAACTGCATGAAATTTCAACGTGGTAGTAATATATATGAGAAGAAGTATCTAACTAATCCTCCTTTATTTAGCTTTAATGTCTTCAGTTGTATTCATCTGGTTCATCATGTCTTGATATCTTCACTTATGTCATCTATCTAAAATGATGTGAAACAAAACACATATCAATATATTTCTATACTATGTACGTTGGGTGCAGACAAAGCATGTGCATGTAGGTGAAACAATATAATCATCCATAACAAAAATTTAAATTACATAATTGAACATGCATTTTCTTTTCTAACTTCTCGACTGTTATCCTTCACTCTTTGTGTTGTGCCCTCTCTTTAGGGGAGACTCTTTATGGGTAACCCTCTCTTTAGGGTTTGGTCCCTGCACTGACATTTTTAACCTTCCCTTGCCAGGGATTGGTTTTATCCATATGCCTTCTTTTCTGGGCTTGGCCTGTGGTGATCTTCCTTTCCAGGCTTGACCGCTAGTCATTCCCATAATGTCTTCTTTAACACCATGCTCTTTAACTCACCAGCGATAATTATATAGGGTTCGAGAAAGTTACATTTATATAATATGATACTCATAGTGACTTTATAGATTGTAGGAAGTAAATAAATAATCAAGCAGTTTAACTGCAATCCATTCGGGAAACTTCACAAAACTATAGAATTTGTGTAAGGTGAGTATTCATAGGCACAAGCATGTACCTTTCTCAGAGATGACTTAATGTCCAAGTAAATAAGATTAGATGCAACCAATCAAGCAATCATCCTGTAATTAATGTACAATACCCAAGCATTACTATTGAGTTCACATAATATCCATTAAGACTGACTTGGGTTCTAATTTAGGGTTTTGGGAGGGTTTCATTAAGTATAGGCTTCCCCAACCCTAATTGTCATATTTAAATATTTTTTTTAACTTACAAGCCCTAATTTTGTCAACATGTGGATTATTTAACTTGGAATACATCAAGATGTCCTTTTTATCCAAAGAGATTAGACTTTATCCATTCATTTAAACAAGTGATGACCATTAAATTTATGAAACTAGGATTTTAATACACTTATCACAATAAAGTTAAAACCTTTCTGTATTTTTGTAATTGGGACTATAATTAGGCACCAATTACTTTTTATTTGTGTTCCTTTCGTCTTCTTGATCAATTTGATATACATTTTTGCTATGATTTGATCTACCAATAATTAACTATGATTTTTATAAGGGAATTACCTTTGAGACAAAAGAGATGCACCAACGTCAGCAACCAGGTTGTCATCCATCTCTCTAGTGGGGCCACGCTGAGCCAATAGGCTCATTCCACTATGGCAACCTATGCCTGCATGGCTGGGGGCTAAACAAAGGGGCAAAGTATAGAACTAATATTCACCCTACTATGTTGGATTTGGGGCAGCGATGTCATTTTGATTTGCTTCATCTTCTTTCTTTGCCCCCTTCTTCTTGTGACCAACACCATGGCCAATCAACTAGTAGGTTGACTCCCACGTCTAGTACACAAAAAGCTCTGAAGAAGAATCCCTGAGTTCCGTATGATACCGTTTGACTCAATCAGTTGCTTGCTGCTGCTAGTGGCGGGCAAAGTTGACCGTACCACAAGCCTGTCTCTAGGCATGGAGTAGGGCACCTTGTCCTGTGATCAACAACATGATGTATCTCTATTTTCATCAGCTAAAGGGCACAAGGGCACCATCATGCTTTTGGTTATTGATCAGACTATCATGCCTTCTTACACCATCCTGATGTCGTGACTTGGCATCTTTATGCTACTACCACCTCCTGGCCACACTGGTGTCCCTCAATGGGTCTGTCACCCCTCTACGATCAAGGGGAGAGGACACATCTATTCAAGGGTTGGGATTTTGCTGGTTTGTTCCCAACCCTCAGACTAGGATCTCATGCCTTTTATAGGCATGAATCAGTTCAAAAGGGTGTTGGTTGGCTATCCTTTAAATGGGAAACAAACTCAAGTGGTAGATGTGGAAAGTCTCAAACTTTCAAGGCAGGGAAGTAATGGATCATTGATTTTGGTTTCCTCATCTGAATTCTAAGGGATGGTTTTCCAAATAGGAAAGGGTTTAAGTAAGGTGAGAGTTATAGAGGTCTCAGATCTCTAGGTGTGAACAACTCCTTTCCCAAACCAGTTCAGGTTAGAAGATGATCCCAGATCCAATCATCCCTAATCAAAGGGATAGGAGGTCACACATTGATTAAAGGGGCAATGCCTTGCTTTCTTATTAAATGTGACACACATTATTGACCAATAATTAACTATTTTACTTTATGGAATTCTTGCCTTCTTATTAAATGTGACACATATTATTGACAATAATTAACTATTGTACTTTATGGAATTTTAGAAATCCATAACTCCTTATTAACTCCAAATGATCCCAAATTATAAAGGCAACCTTTTAACGAATAAATCTTGGTTTGGGAAAGGTTTGCCAAAGTACAAAGATTAAATATCCTTTTCTTGTTCTTTAAGAAAATCCTTTATTTTATTTATCTAAGGAATCATTTAACTTCTTTTCCTGTTCAAACTTGCCAATATCTCTTATTTGAATATGTTTTCTTTTTAAGCACAACATTAGGCCAAAACAAACTTATTAGTTGACTTCAACATATCTTTTCTAGAATTTTCCACACAATTCCTTAATTAATTACCATTTATCCATTACTTTTTAACCATCCCCTTATTATTGGATTTTCCACTCTTTTTTTGGCCAATATTTATCAATGGATTATTGAAAGTAGTAAACCACAAAAAATCCATTTCATATGGTGATTTTACATTATCAAACTAAAACTTTCAAACAAGACATAAAATACAAAGCTTTCTAATATGTTCGTAAATATATGTACAAAAATATGCAAAAATCTAGGTTATAATAGTAGTAGGACATGCCTTAAAGACATGAAGTCATTATCTATATGGTGAGTCATGTCAGGCCATTACTAAATATGAGTCTAAAGTACATTTTCATACAAAAGAATCTCAAACTAAGACAACATAGATAGTTAGAGCTCATAAAAGATTATGATGTTACCAATGATTACCACCCTGGGAAGGCTAATGTTGTGGAAGATACACTAAGTAGGAAGTAAACATCATCTACATAAATGTTTTTATGGCATGTGTGAAGAGAAATTTATTAGTCAAGATAAGAGAGATGGATCTGGATTTGAATGTGCCAGAACAAGGTGGATTCATTTGCACAAATGCAGGTCTACATTCTACAATCAGATCAAGGAGCTTCAACAGGGTGACATTGAACTACAACAAACATGAATGATATGACAGAAGGGAAAAGAATAAAATTTAGACATTTAGATGAAGGGATATTGTATCAACATGACATATTATGTGTGCCTAGTAATCCATAATTAAGGCAGTAGATTCTTGAGGAAGCACACTCTTCTGTATATGTAATGCATCCATGTAACCCAAAGATGTATAGAAACCTTAAAGAATTATATTGGTGGTCAAGTATGAAGAAAGATGTGGTTGAATATGTATCTAAGTGTGGTATATGTTAGCAAGTCAAGGCTAAACATGTAAGGGCACAATCATCTTTTCACTATGTTTTCTTTGTTTCGAGCGAGTCAAAGCTGTGCCTTTGACCCGTGACTTGCCCGGTCCCCATTGGGCCAAGTCAATGGGCCGCGCCTCACTCTTATCCTTTTATCGTAAGTTTCTTCGCTTACTTATATTTTCAAATTTTCTGATTGGTCCTGTTTATAAAAATCATATCTTTTCTCTAGTTCCCCAAAAGCTATATCAACCAGGGTGGCCTGTACTTGGTCATCTCAGCAGTCTATGGGCATAACTCAGAAATGTGCATAAGGAGGTTATGGGAAGTCATGGATACTTCTAATCAGCATGATCTGCCCCAACTGTTTATAGGTGACTTCAACCACATAAGGAAGGCTCATGAGAAGGTTGGGGGGCTGCCGGTTCGAAACTCATGCTTGGCTCGGTTCAATGATGCCATTGATGCTGCCAACCTGATGGAGCTTAACATGACGGGGGGCGTGATCACGTGGCAGAATAAAAGAGAAGTGAAGAGACGTATTGCTAGCCAGTTGGATAGGGCTGTGGTTAATGAAGCGTGGCTGGACATATTTCCACAGTCCACTGTGAAACTGGGAGAACATACGAACATCGACCACACTTGGATGGTGGTACCGTTAACTCATATGAACCGGAAGGGTAAACCGTTCAGATTTTTCAATGGCTGGCTTGAGTGGCCTAGCTGTGAACAGACTATTAGAAAGGAGTGGAGTGTAAGGGTGGATGGTAATCCCCTGTTTGTCATCTCGGAGAAGCTGAAAAGGGTTAAGGGGGAGCTTAAGACTTGGGCTAGAGGCCTATCTGATCTGAATACTCTAGTGAGACAAGCTAGAGATGATTATGGGAAGGTTGTAGAATTCATGAGGTCTAATCCCCTGCTTGCTGAAGCTATTAAGGAGGAAAATAGTAAAGCTAAGAGTCTGAGTTTACTGGAAAGAGCAGAGGAAGTGTGCTACTGGTAAAAGAGTAGGATGAATTGGATCACTGATGGTGATCGGAACTCTAAAGTTTATCATGCTGCTATCAAGAGAAATGCTATGAGAGACGCGATCCACTCCTTGCTTAGGGAGGACGGTTCTACTGCCAACTCGCCGGACGAGGTGGGGAATGAAGCTGTGAATTTTTTCAACAGACTGTATAACAGGACGGGTGATACTCGCAGCGACAATGTTATCCTACCCAACACTCGCATTGACGACGCCATGAATGATCAGTTGGTAGGCCCTGCTTCGGATGATGAAATTAAGGAAGCTGTCTTTGGGATTGGGGCTTCCAAGGCCCCCAGACCGTATGGTTTCAATGCTCGGTTCTTCCAAGCTATGTGGCCGGTCATTAAAGATGACATATGTCGTGCTGTCCGATGGTTCCTGGTTGGTGGGAAGATGCTTAGAAGCACTAATTATACTTTCCTCAGGCTTGTACCGAAGAAATCTCTAGTGGAATCTATGGGGGACACCAGACCTATAGCCTGCTATTCAGTTATGTATAAGATTATCTCCAAATTATTGGCTGGCAGATTGAAAAAGATTCTTCCTCTTGTGATTTCCCCAGCCCAGGCGGCGTTCATTAAGGGACGCAGTATTGCTGATTGTGCCCTCCTGGAGTCAGAGTATATGCTCGACTTTGGTGTAAAGAATAGATCAAGGAAAGTCTGCGTTAAGTTGGACTTAGCGAAGGCATATGATAATCTCAGGTGGGATGCGCTTTGGAGGATCATGGAATCTATGGGGTTCTCTGGCAGATGGATAAATCTCATTAAAGAGTGTGTGACGACTAATTCTTTCTTGGTGCTGGTGAATGGCATCCCGTTTAGTATGTTTACGGCATCCAATGGGCTGAGGCAAGGTGACCCCCTCTCCCCGCTGCTGTTCTCCATTGCTATGGAAGGCCTATCCTGTCTGGTGGATGACGCTCAGAACCTGAAGAAGCTGGTTAGCTTTACACAGGGTGGCTGCAAGGTCAATCCTCACATGATTTATGCCGATGATGTCCTATTCTTTCTGTCTGGGAATGTGAGAAACCTTAGGTTCTTTCGTAGACTCATGGATCAGTTTGGCGACCTGTCTGGGTTATACATGAGCCAAATCAAGTCTCATGTGTTCTTCTCTCGGTCTTGTGACCCCCTCCGCATTCGGCTCAAATAGGCCATTGGCCTTGAGGAAGGGCAGCTTCCAACGAGGTATTTGGGTATTCCCCTATGTGGCGGTAAGCCCAAAGGTAGGCACTTCAATAGTTGTGTTGACAGGCTAAGAGATAAGATCAACAGTTGTACGGGCATCCATGTGTCCATGGCGGGCAGGTTGGTCCTGTGTAGATCTGTTTTTCCTGGCACTATCAGGTTTTGGTGTATGCAGTCTGAACTCAATCCTTACATCCTGGATAAATTCCGTAGCATTATGGCTTCGTTTATTTTGGGTGGCAAGTTCCATGCTGTGCGGTGGGCTACTGTGGCTAGGAGGTTTGAGGAGGGGGGTCTCAATATCCCTGACCCTGGTGGGATGACATTTGCAGCTAATGTGAAGAGGATCGATAAATTCTTGAGAACGGAAACCAGCTGGAGCAAGTGGATGCACAACATGTATGGGGATGATTTGGGTGTGCTCAGATCTAACCCGTCTAGAACCTGGCGCTGTATGTGGAAGACTTGGCCGCTAGTTGCTGCTGACTATAGGAACTCTGATGGCTGTTGGGCTCAGCAGGATGATCAAATCATTCCTTGGGTGCTCCCCCACTCCCATACACTGCAGGTCCCTTGGTATCCCATCTTGTGGGGGAGGGGGCATGTCCCCAAATGGAGTTGCTGCTCTTTCAGAGCTATCTTGGAGAAGCTACCCACGAAAGATCGGATGATTAAATGGGGGCTCAGTGCTGAACCGAGATGTGCTCTTTGTAATCTGAATGATGAAACTCACAAGCACTTATTCTTTGAATGTGGATACACCAAGTATATGTGGAGTAGAATGTGGCTGAAGATGGGTTGGGGGGGTACTTCTCCTGACTCGTTAGATGATGGGATATTTGTAGCTCTGGACCGAACCAAAGATGTGGATCACCTCTGACCCTTTGTGGGTATCTGCGTCACTGGATTGTGCTTCCTCATCTGGGAGGAGCGCAATAAAAGATTCCATGGTAAAGGAGAAACTGATAGATATGCCCTTTTTGATAGATATGTTTCACATCTAGGCAGGGTGGTTAAAGCCAAGCCTAAGACGGTGAGAGGGATTAGCACAATGATCCTCAGTCGGTGGGATTTTGTATAACCCACCTGTACAGTATACGAGGCTTGCCTCTATACTCCTGTTTTGGTTATAGTAATATTTTACCCACTCCAAAACAAAATTAACAAATAAATATGTTTTAGATCGAAAAATGTGGTCTTTCAATTAAAAATGGTTTCAATGCCTAATTGGCATGTTTTTTCGAAGGATGATTTTAGATAATGAATTTAATGAATAAATCCATAACAAAATGTAACTTTAACATATTAAATCCAAAAATAACATAAAAATATGTTTTTTTGATCAGAAAAACTTAATAAGGCAATTAGTGAGGTTTTCAAAGTGAAAAATCAAGTTTTGCTAGAAAGGTCTAGAATTAGGGCTTCAATACACTTATATGAATTTAAAAACCCTAATCCATGTGAATAACCTGAAATAGGAAAAGATTGAACTTAGATTATCTAAGAGTGGTGAAAGTTGATAATTGAACTCAACAAGTGAGGTATGTGCCTCCTTACACCTTAACTTGGGAATATTTGCAAGCCTAAACCTAATTTACCCAATGAGGCACTTTATGAACCCTATTCTCTCTATTCATCTTTCTTTGCTATATTTGTCTCAAAATCAGTATTGATATTCAATTTCTTGGATTTTGTACCCCACTTCCTTGTTTTAATTACATGATGCTTGTACTTGCCATAGTTCTCTTAGCATGTTGATTTTATTAGACTATTTAGCTAATCTAGTAGTACTTTTGTACAACCACCCATAGATAGGGCACATGTATGATTTTGCCATGGGGAATGTGTTATTCTCCCCCATATAAAATACTTATAGGTGACTAAATGTGTTATTCTCCCTCACCTATTGGTTGAGGTTAGATAGATGCCTCAATCCTTCAATATTAATCATGCATGCAAATATTTTAATATTTTCCTTTTATGGCAAGCTTCTATTTGATTATGCCTCATAATTTTGACCATCTTCATCTTATGATGAAATCTTAGCCTTTATTTCAATGTTATTTCCTTATCTTTTGATCTTGTTCAATATTTGACACATGCATTGCTTCTTTCTCTTGCTGGGTGTCTTACCAACCACCCACATTTGATCAAGGCATTGAACAAGGCTAAGGAGATCAGAATCAGGAGTAGATACCAGTCTTACTTCAAGGTTGTCTAGTTTGCTACTACTATATCCTATTAGTTTTCTTTCAAGTTTATGTTTCAATAAATCCGTGTGGTGATATGAGTTCAAAAACACTGTAATAACTTAGTTTCCTTTCCGCAAATATTGAAAAATTACATGTATTTGGATCATGCTTATTTACTTGTAATATTATACATGCATCCCACAAAGTCTATTATTTTTGAAAAAAGGGGATGTTTTGTATTTCCTTTAAATTTTTGTAAGGAGGTGATATCGCCTCTTTACATATGCCAAAGTTAGCCAAAGTCTATGTAGATGAGATAGTCAGATTTCATGGGAACCAATTTCAAAAACATCTCACATAGATCCCAAATGTGCATCTAGATTCTGGAATCAGTTGCATCATTCTTTAGGAACATGATTGAAGTTTAGCACAACATTCCACCATCATACAAATGAACATTCATAATAGACCATTCAAACCCCAAATGAATTTCTAAGAGACATGTGTTTTGCATTTTAGTGTTAGTTGGGAGGATCACCTTAGTCTTATGGAGTTTTCCTATAACAATAGTTACCATTATAGTCTAGACATGACCCCTTATGAAGCTCTATATGGGAGAAGGTGTAGATATGTTATTTGTTGGTATGAAGTTGGAGAAAGACATATTCTAAGTCCTGAGTTAGTAAAGGAAACAACAAAAAAGATACTTGTAATCAAACAATAATTGAAGGCTGCACATGGCAGACAGAAAAGCTATACAAAGAAAAGGCATAGACCGCTTCACTTTGAGGTTGAAGATGATGTTTACTTGAAAGTCTCACCATGTAAAGGTGTGATGAGGTTTGGGAAGCAAGGTGAAGTAACTCCTATATACATGGGTCCCTATACAATCCTTTTGAGAAATGAACTTGTAGCATATAAACTTGAGTTACCTCCTGATCTACCCAACTTACATGATGTATATCATTTATCCATGCCGAAGAAGTGTCATCCAGGAATAATGAAGATCATAGAACCAAAACTAGTACAACTAATGGAAGATGTCTCCAATGTTGAAAGTCCTATACAAATTCTAGATCATAGAATTCAGAAGCTTAAAAAGAGGGAGATGCCCTAAGTGTAATCCCTTTAGACGAACCATGGCGTAGAAGAAGCTACATGGGAGTTAGAATCAAAGATGTGTAATAAGTATCACTTCATATTCTAAATTTTGAGACACAAATTTTATTATATAGAGAGATTGTTACAACCCATACCATGCATTATTGGTAATTTGAGGATTTAAGATAATTTTTTTATTAATTACACCTTTATTTTACTATATCAATACTTTACATAATTAACTGGTTGATTTATATTTTGGTTTTACTTAAATTTATTCATCGATAAGTTAAATAGAATATGTGTTGTGAACACATTAAGGTTTGAACCCTAGTTGATATAGTAATAGCCCACACATGTATGTAGAGGAACATTCTATATATTTAAGGAATTATTTAATAAATAAATTATAAACAATAATTTATCAAAGTTTTACTTTATAACTCTATATAATTCAATTACAAATCCAAATCAAATTGAATGAACCAAATCAGAGTTAAAATGAGGAAGTTATGTCACTTTATTTTTCTCCAAGTTCTACCATCGGTTGAAAAATTGATGGTGGGCCTTCTGGTGGAGAGCTTTTCGATAGTGTTCTTCCTATGGTAGACCTTCTGATGGGCATGCTTTCGATGGTGCAAATAGGTTGACCAACACAACCGACCTTAATAACCAATCACACAATCAACCATAACTTTTGTTATACTTATCAAAATTTGACGAAATAAGTTTCATTGGATTTAGTTTTCATTCCTATACACAACCAAACCTTAAAACATGGAAAGGAGATATATAAGATGACTCTAGGATGATTTTTAGGGAATAAAATGATAAACAATGAAAACAAAGGTTTCATTATAGATTCAACTTGGTAAGTAGTTCTTGATCATTTATCCTTCCTTCTCGTCATGTTCTCACTCTTGAAACTCCCTTATTCATAAACCAAATGTTTTGGTTAAACTTTGTTCCTTGTCTTTTACCTCCAGTAAATCTTCATATAGGTCGATAAACCTACTGAAGGATTGTTTGGATGAGTTCTTGAGTTCTAAAAGCTTGAATTAGACTAGGACGAGCTAGATTTTGAGTCCAACTAGGTCAAAGATGAGATCAACAAACTAGAATGTGCACAAATGAGTGGAAAATCACCTTATAACTCTGATTTACATCATACAGATTCAAAATAATGGATTTTAGTATTGAATCATACTTTTTGATAGATGTGATGAATTTAATAATATCGTGCATGGAATTCTAGAAGAAGAAAATGTTTAGTTTAATGATATTTAATGATGTGGAACCATAGAGAAAGTTGTTATACAAGTTTCTATACATGACATGCGATAAAATGGTGGATTTAGGGGCACCAGAGAAGTCGGGTTATACCTAATCTAGAGTTGAAAGATCCAATTATGAAAGATGCAGTTAAGTCAGATGACTTTTCTATTTGTTGCTAAATGTTTAATTGTTGGAATAGCATAATGATTAGTAACGATGATAAACTTTAACATATCAAATAAATGTCACTAGACAATAGATACTTTGGGCACTGTAGAATCCTCACAGGAGGCCTACATTGTGGGGAGTAAGCGTGCTTCCCAACTTGGAGGTATTTTGTCCAATTTGAGGTAAGCTAGAGCACAGTAAGATGCAGGGGTCTAGGCCAATGAAGGTGACTCCTTAAATGAGTGGTCTCCAACAACATTAGGGGGTATTAGTGGTTCCTGAGTTTTCTAGTCAGTGGCATCATTGGTAGGCCACTTATGTAGAGTTGTGTTGATTAGTGGACATATTTAGTAGGTTCATTAGTGGAAAACAAGCTTGAGTGGTTTGACTTTCTACTTGAGTACCCAAGTTGAGAGGAGCCAATGTATCTGGCCACTCCCATTATCTTCCAATAGCTAAATGTGGAGATGCCAACTGCCAACATGGAAAGACCTAGGATCATGGGCATGCTTTGAAGTCATGTACAGTGAGATTGTAGCTTGGTTTGATGGCTCCACATGTTGTGTTACACCTCATGTGGGTCCAATCATAATAAATCGATGAAAAATCATATGAATGGATTTAATTTATCCTTTTTGTGCATTTAATATCAGATCAACTCTGATGCTGATTGATTTATAGTTTTTCAAATTGGCATGCTTACATGCTTCTACATTATGTTCTACTAATTATAAACATAAAAAATAACTTAGTTACCTGTTGATTTTATACTCACCGAGCCAGTATCTCATCAACCTACTAAAACATTTTTTAGGTATAGGCCCAACTCTTCCAGAGGAAATAGAAGCCATTTTTTCTCAAGAGTAGATTAGAGGTCTTATGACAAATAGTTAGAATAGTTAGCCAGTATCTTATCCTTCCTCTAGATCATAGTAATGAGTGAGTGAGAAAAGAGAAAAGTTTGTGATGAGATGTACATGATGTATATCAAATGAGAACTCCTACTTTTATGTGAAATCCAAAATTTGTTGTAATAGTCAATGTTAATGATATTTGATGTTGCTAGTTCACATAAATCCATGCTTCCAAAAGTTTCTCTATGATAAATGAAAAAAAGTTTAGATGGTTATATCTTATGCTAAAATAGTTGGTTAGTTGTAATCCCACCTTGATGAATCCTGACCCTGGTTAGTGGGTTTATGTCACATCATAGGTGATTGTATAATTAGACCCTTTTAGTTGAGTGAAGTGATACTATATAAGTTGTCTTGTGAAAGGTTGAAGACTTGGATCTCAGATCAATTTTGACACCATTTTTGAATTTCCACTGAAAAGTTTATACCGTAAAACTTAATTTTGTTATTAAATTATAGGTATAAAAAAACTTTCAATTTTCTCAATGATCTTTGGAATCAAGTAGCCACCATAAGAAAGTTTGAGTATTGGATAAAATTTTTAGTGAAACAACTCTTGACCAGCACAATCAACCCTTAAACCATAGGCATAAGCTTGATTCAATGAGTATGAAAAAGAGTTTTTGGATATATAAGACCTTGATCCACCCTTGTTGCCTTCTAAACGATTTGATAAGTTATAGATTAATCCTTTTAAGGGGTGAAGTCTTATATGCTTAGTAGTGTAGCTTAAGGAATAATAAAAAGTGGTAGTGGTTGCAAAAAGTCATACTTGGGTACTACTTGTAATAATGTCAAATATGCGTAGCCATCCCTAACCAGAGTAAGTGAATAAGCCTTGCTATTTATGTCACCATAAATGTTACCTTGATAACTAATATATATTAAACATTTTCAACTCTGGTGTGTTAAAGATGAAATTAAGTTAGATAAGGTACTTAGTCTAGTAAAAAAACTACACTTAAAAATCTCAAATTAAAACCCTATACCCCAATTTGATGGTAATTATATGGTTGCAATTCTATAATAAAAGATAGGTTGAACATGCTAAGGATGATGTAAATTATGAACATACATATTTCCTATATGATCTAGTGGACTAAAGTGAAAATGAATTGATTGCACCTTAAGCAAACCAAGTGTAAGGTCATGTGTATACTTTAATCATGGATGACTAATACAATATGTTTCACACTATATGTAAAAGTTTCATACTATACACTATATTTCTCAAATATGAATGATAAACAAGTGTGCAAATTGAAACCTAATCCAATACATTTACTCTAATCTGCCTAATAGTCTGTTGATGATGGCTTGGTAGTCAAAGAAAAAATAATTAATTTTTATGGCTAAAATTTGTAAATATATCAAACTTAATAGAACCCTAGTATTGGAAGGAAAATAAGACATATATGGATGTTATACCCTAATATTACATGTATATTAATCTTTTGAAAGGAAAAGAATTTGTTAATAGTAATAATCACGATATTGATGTTGAGGTTTTTATTCCTAAGCTAACTCAACCCATCAACTTAGTAGTCATAGTCTGAATGGTTCTATTTATGAAGATTGGTCAGTCATTCTTAAGTGATGGAAAATAAGAAACTATAGTGCAACCTAATGACCTCATGTGTGTAGTGATGCAGGGCATGTAAGAGGATAATGAAACAACAATAATGGGGTGGGTAACATTAATAAATATATCACTGCTAAGATAATCTATGTCTTGGTGTAAACAAATTCCTAGCTTAAAATCTAAGATGTAATGTGTGACAGGAATAAAGGACCCAAACTATAGTTTCAATGCGACGCACCAATGAAATCAAATTAAAAACCTTACTTACACTATATACAAACTCATTTAATTCATTTGGAGGGTAAAATGTGGGTCAATTGACCTCAAATTTGGACCATAGACTAAGTTCATGGTCTAGAATATTCCTATGCAATAAAATCTCAATTTTTCACATGTTTGGGCCTTAATAAATACATTGGCCATTAATGTGTATATTAATGTATAAAAAGGGTGAGTTAATATGATAATAATTTTCCAATTAAATCTTTGGATGAAATTTCAAGATAGACAACATGTACTACTTTCAAGAGTCATATCTCACAAAATTATTCCCTTTTCATGTTTTATTGCCACATAGTAGGAGAGAGAAAGAAAAGAGGATTATTATTCTCATTAACTAACTCAATTCCACATTATCTCTCATTCCTTATCCCAAAATCTGATACAAAACTCTAAACCAATATAATCTAATCATTATCTCACTTTAGTGGTCATTTTGCATTTAGACTCTAATTAAAATACTAATTGAAGTATTTGTGCACAAGTCCATTTATTGGCAAAAATATGAATCAAATTTATTCCAAACCACTAATAATTCTACAATTTCAACATTGATGCCAAAAAGGATAGAAAAGATAGGAAATTTAGGAAAATGACCAAAAAGCATATGAAGGAAAGGAAAATCTTGGAAAGGGGTTACAATGAAAATATTCCCAAGTTTCTATATGTCACACCATGTGTCATTATGTACTCGAGCACCACCTATATGGTAACCCTTATTCAAAGTCATAGTGGATGATGTTAAAGTATATTGAACAACATGTGATGAGTGTAGTAATTTCAGGTCTAAGAACCACAATCACCACCTTCACTATGAGGGATGATTATGACCACCAATTATGGTTTCCATGTGTCACTCTCAAAGTGGTCTTCCCTATACATTGTTCTCCAACAAGTATCTATGTGTTTGGTTTGATGTCACATATCATGACTGGTGAGATTTTGTCATCAACCAACACACAAACTAGTCTTATGTGTTATTTATGTCTATCATCCTTCCATAATAGCATCTGACTAGGGACATAACAAGAATGTACATCCTCTTAACATATGTATGATCTCATTATTCAGGTCATCAACCTGAAGATATGCGTCACTGAGTAATATCATTCTTTAGACATTTATTACATTTCATCATTATCTCATAACTGATTGAAGCAAAACAAATTAGAAGATTGAATTAATTGTTAATCAAATAGTCTACAAGATATGCCATCTCAATCATCATATAATTAGCTCTCTAGGCATACTTACCAACAGACTCCCTCTTTAACTTAGAGCCAATCACCCACAAATCTTATTCTTAGTGATCTAAACATGCCCATCATGTTTCTTCTACGCAAGTGATAATCCAACATGTTTGCAACGTTTGCCTTTAGTCAGTATAATGCATGTTTCACATCTCTTCGTTGTACGACATCTCATATGAGATGGTATTGTTGTAGTATGCTATCTGATATTCCTTATCTAACCAGTCGCTCCATTGTTTCCATAGTGTTTCTACAATGTCATAAATGGTTTTAACACCTCATAAGTTCATTATATATGAACTTCTAGATCCATATAGTATCCACTCCTATTGTTCATAACACTAGGTTACTCGGCATCTATTTGTAGATCTTTAAATAATAATATGTAGTTTGGAACTCTAACAACTTATAGTTCTAAGTTTACATGGTCAAATACAAATTTTATATTTTGATCATTAATTGTCAATTTTGTAAGCTTGCTTTGGTGTAACTCTTTACACCCAATTCTTACTTATTACCAAATCCAAGGAACTAATATTTAGTGCTTCTCAAGTACTAATGGGTGTTCTTTATGACATTCCAATGACCTTTATAGGAAATTGACTAATATTATCTTGTCGTGTCCAATACATACAATATAATGGGATGAGTACATTATATGCATACATGATAGATCCAATTTCTAGTGCATAAAACATCTTACTTATGTATTTCCCATTCTTCATAAGAATTGGAGTACATGGTTCTTGAGAGACTAATCCCATGTATCATGGATAGATTTTCTCGCAATGAATCCTTAATTTTGAACTCTTACAACATCTTGCCAACATATGTTCTCTTTCTTAGGTCTAGAAGCTTTCCTAGTTTATCTCTATAAATATTAAATCCTATCACATAGTATGTTTCACCTAATCCTTCTTAAGAAGGTGCTTTCATTGCCAAGTTTCATTACTTATAGTATTGCGATGTTATTTCCCATCAATATGTAATATATATATATATATACATTCTCTCACTAAATATTTTTTAATCACAAATTTCATATTTTATCTTCACTAAAGTAAAACTATTTAACTATCTTGTCAAGACAAACATTCTAGCTCTGAGATGCTTGTTTCAACCTCTAGATTGATATTTGTAGCTTATAGACTTTATTTGCATTAATGGAGTTATAAAACCTTCAGGGTGTGTCACGTACACATACTCTTAATCATTCCTATTAAGGAATGTGGTTTTAATCTCCATATGCCAAATCTCATAGTCTCGATAAGCTGCAACAACAAGCATGATCCTAATGGATATAGACATGGCAATTAGTAAAAGGATTTCATCATGTTCAATACTTTGAACTTGTTTGAAAATGTTTGCAAACAATCTATCCTTTTAGGTTATCCATGATGTATTCCTGTAGAAAACCCAACAACATCTTATGGGTTTTACCCCTTTACGTGGTACCACAAAGGTCATACCTTGGTAGTGTGCATGGATTCCATTTTAGATATAATGGCCCCAAGTCATTTCTCAAAATCTGGTCCCTCAATAGTTTCTAGATAGTTTATTGGCTCGTCATCTTATCACCAACAAGTTATAAGAGATCAAAATCTTTTAAACTCATGGTGTGTTCTACTAGAACTACACGTTTTGTGTTACAGAAGAAAGTTGAGATTCCACAACAATTTGTGATTCTCCTAGTTCCCTTTGTACCTTCTTTGGTTCAATGTTTTTTTACTTATCTTAAACTTTTCTAGTTCTACTTTACTCCCATAGATTCCTTTGAAATTATATTCCTCTTCAAGGGATTCAGCCATCCACAGTAACAATAAATTTTGTTGTTGGATTGAGTTAAGTAGTATTAAACAAACCAACATTTATATGGTTTGAGGATAAACCTTTTTAAGAAAATTCTTTCTTACGTAAGTTTCAATCCTTATAAAATACATATCAAGACATTCCAATGTCGTATCTCAGATAGTGTCTTTTAAACCATTTTAGATATTACATTGTTTTAGAGTAAATCATGTATTAAAAAGAAATTAGAATATCAGATTAAATGATGATCACATCGGGATATGATTCCTTCTTTCTGATCATTATCTTTTAGGTCAAGTTCATTGTGATACACTATCACTGTCTCTCCAGAAGGTCCTCAAACTATTGATGTAAAGTATTTCAACATTGATCATATCAATGTATCTTAATACTTTTATCAAGGTTATTTGTGTACTTAACTCATGATTTTCTTTAATACTTCAGGAGACTCATGTTTTAATTTCACTAAATACAAATCACCATATCTACTATGATCATCAGTAAATATTATGAGGTACAAATAACTAACTCTAACATTTATCCTAAAGGCATTTATACATCATTATGTACAAGTCATAATAGAATGCTTATTCTCCCACTACATCTAGTGAGAGATGTTTTGTCATGTTGTGCATAAATAAGACTTGCATGTCTCTTATTGGTTCAATAACCAAAAGAGTCTAGACAAAATCATTATGTATTCTGGATTTGCATTTCTCATCTATGTTCTCTAGATGACTATGCTATAAGTATTCCTTGTTTGAGACATCAAGTTTTAATTCTTTTGGTATTTATGCTATAATCAATATCTTTGGATCCTTCAAACAAAGACGACATTTTGGGGCATTACAACACAAGATCACGTTTTTGAAATAGAACATTAGCTACTCTTTATTCATAATCATCCTTGCCCATACAAGATGTAGAAAGTACAATGTTTCTATTACTGACATATATGAAATAGTAGCTCATTTAACTCTAATACATGTCCTATGGGCCAAGATAAATTCTAAATTTAGACTGTAGTTGCAGCAACTTGCTTGAAAAATCCAAGCTCGTCCTTTTGTAAAAGACTTACCTCTTTTCAGATCCTACATATTTCATATGTCAGATCTACATCCGATGTCATATACCCAAGATGAAGGAGTAATTGGATTTATCTTATAATGTTTATACCTGAAGTGAATATCTCTAACCCCTCCTTCTTTAGTTCCTCTAGGTAGAGAGGGAAATTCCTCTTCCAATGTCCAGGTTGGTGACAGTGGTGACAATTGCCTCCCTTATTCACTCCTCCCTTTGCCTTGAGTATTCAAGATTTGGGCTTCTGGATGGATTTAGAACTCTTTCTTAGATTTTTCCTTTGCCTTTAGAATTCCCCTTTGGTTTGCTAATCATCATCATAGACTTGGGTTTGTCTTTCTTCATTTGTGCCTCAACTATTCTCAACATGCCAAGTAATTATGTCAATGGCTTGTCAAAGTCATTCCTGTTGTAGTTCATGACAACCTGACTTCCTGACTCTGGAAGAGACTATAGAATCACATCAGTGGTCAACTCTTGACCCAAGGGGAATCCCAGTCTAGAAAGTTTCTCCACATGCCCAATGAGCTTGAGCATATGAGGACATATTGGATCTCCTTCTGCCATGTTAGATTTGAACAATGCCTTGGAGACATCATATATCTCATGTCTTGCTTGATCTTGGAACATGTTGTTAAGATGCGTGACTATTTTTGGCTAAATTGGACATTAGCACAACCTATCTTTTTATGATGACAACCATTTATCATTTTTGGATCTAACATTCTATCCAATCATTTCAGGTACCAAGTACATCTTGAGAAAGATTGATCAAGATTGGAGCTTAAATTGCTTAAATTATTGTTTATATGTGCTCATTTGTAATACAAATGTACATGAGTTTAGAACTCATGTAAAATCAAGCAATGGATCAACCCCACCTATCCCAAACCTATTCATATGTCCAAATTAGGTGTCTAGGGTAGGCAGGTCACATTAGAAAAATCATTAGATAGGCTTTCCAAAAAATTGTAAATTAATTTACAGATACTTCTTTAGTCGAGAAAGTTTTCAATTGGGAAACACTCGATCGAGAAATTTGTCGACCAAAAGTCACCTCAATATACGACTCAATGCACCGAAAGAATGGTTATAATATACTGATTTGAATCTTTGCAGTCGAGTAGTTTGTGGACCGAGTCACTTCCGGTCGAAGATATTGTTGACCGACAGTAGACCGTTAAGCCTGTTGATTAATGAAGTTTGAATTACATCTAGTTGTGAGAGATGACTTGTACACTCAAACCACACCCTGTCATAGAAATTTTTGCTCGAGAGACTTACAGTAAAAAAAGCTGTCAACCAAACTGGGTTTTGGAATGAATTTCTAGAAATGACTAAATTAGTTGTTGCAACTAACTTGACCAAACTATGCTATCTATCTCTCATCCAAGAACCCTCTAAACACTTCCCTAAGGTACCCTAGACACTTGAAACCCATTCCTATAAATAGAAGTGGTCATAAGACACCCAAAACACAACTTGCACACTTAAAACACAAGCTACGCTTGAGCAATCCTTCTAGAGAGAAAAATAGCTGAATTATAATTGCCATCTTCTTCCTTGAGCTCTTAGTTCATGTCCTATAGCTACAAGATCTTAGAAACCACCTAGAAAAGTCCATCCCAAGTGGTTAGGAGGTCCCAATGCTTGATATAGGATCAAAGCGATGTATTAAATTGGTGTACTCTTCATTCTTCCAATCTATTTCTCCAAGTTGATGAAATTGTGCTCCTTGACTACTCCAAGTGTGGGAGGTTGTCTGAGGGAGCTTGCTCAAAGCTACTTCAAGGTGTGAAGGCTGATCCAAGGCAATTGACACTACGTCAAGGAGGTGAAGGCTGTGTTAAAGTGGTGGAGGTGGATCGTCATTCTCTCCTTTGGGTTCTCTTCCATGTCCCGATAAAGAAGATGTGTAGGTGAAGTGATTGTATGTTATTGTAATTCCTTGAGAGGTAATAAAATGATCACATGCAAATCCCAATAGGAGACAATTGGGTAGTGGAGTTACATCCTTTGATTCAAAGGTGAAACCACTCTAAATTGTGAGTCTCCTCATTGCATCCCTCTGTTTCTCTATTGCAATTTAAGATTTAAATTAATTTTAAAATGATCAAAAGCTCTATTCAACCCCCTCTAGATATTTCAATTGGTATCAGAGCAGGTCTTCAAGGAGCTCCCACGAGTCTTGAAGCATGGGGGAAATCTTACTTAGCAACCTCAACTCGAAGGGACATACATGAGCTGGCCACAACTATTCGATGGATCCAACTGCATTTATTGGAAAAGGCAGATGCAATTCTACTTCTAAGGAATAAGCTTGGAGTTGTGTAGAATGGCGACTCATCCATATGAGATTCCAACTATGGAGTATGATAAATGGGATCAGGATACAGTAAAAAAGGTTCAACTCAATGCCAAGATCGTAAGCATTTTGTATTGTTCTATATATGTTGGTGAGTTTAATCACATATCTTCTTGTGAGACCACTTATGAAATTTGGCATAACTTTCAATTACACATGAAGGTACTGTTCAAGTTAAGAACATTCAAATCAATATGCTTAAGTAAAAGTTTGAATAATTTTGTATGAACCCTAATGAATCTATAAGTGAGATGTATGCTAGGTTTTCTTCTATCATCAACATCATGAATTCTTTGGGCAAGTATATTAGTGAAGAGGATCAAGTTTCCAAAATACTAAGATAATTGCCTCCAAAGTACAAGCCCAAGGTGACAACCATTGTAGAATCCAATGACCTCACCAAATTGATGATGAAGCATCTCATTGGCAACCATGAGACACATGAGTCCACTCTTGAAGAGAGTAAAGAGTGTAGGCTGAACTCCAAAAGGGGAAAAGGATGGATATCACATTAAAGGTTGTATCTAAAGCTCAATCAAAAGTCATCACTCAAGAAAGTGATGAGACAAGTGAAGGAGATGATGAAGAGGATGCAGTCATTGTAAATGGTAAGAAATATATAAGGTTTAAATCTAACAAAAATTCTAGTGCCTGTTCCTCCTCTTCCCTTAGGTGCTTTGAATGTGACAAGAAGGGACATGTGAAGAATGAGTGTCCTAAAATCAAGAAGGGTAAGAAATATTCTTTCAAGAAGAAGTGCAAGGGAAACAAAGCCTACAAAGCAGCTTGGGATGAGTCAAGTGATGACAAAGAGAGTGGATTGAAAGAAGTGGAGTGTCTCATGGCTAAGGAAAATCAAGAAGAAGACTAAAAGGAGGTAGATATTTTTTAATTATCTAAAATTGATCTAGTTTATAGTCTAGAAGAAACTCATACTAAGTATGTTGATTGTAGAAGAAAATTGAAAAAGCTCTCTATAATTAATGATGAGTTGCATGCTAAACTAGATGATTTTACTTCTAAAAATGAAAGTCTTAGTTCTAAAAATGATACTTTGAAAGCTTCCATTGATGACTATAATGCCAAGTTACTTGTCTTAGAAAATGATAATAATCTTCTTTCTCAAGAAAAGGTTGAATTGCTTGATAAGATAAACGACTACCACACCCAACCTATTCTATGCACTCATTCATATTATGATATCATTGTTAGAGAAAGAAATACCATACTTTCGTATTTAGCTCAAGTCAATCTAGACATTACAATGAAACTTGTTGAAATTGCTAAATTACATTAATATGTTGATAGTCTAAAGCATGATGATATCCTTGATAGAGTCTTGGAAAGCACTTCTGGATAGGTTGGGAGAAGGGGCCTAGGCTATGTACCTAAAGAAAAATGCTATCAAAAGCCTAGATCTAGAAAAACACAATCCCCTAGAACCAAGACCATCTATGTGCCCAAGAACAATATAGCACATGTCCAAAATGTTGAGAAGAGAAACCAAATTGACTTTATTGTTTGTTACTACTACCAAGGTCTTCAATGTTATTCATTCTCTTGTCATTACAAGAAGAAGAAGGGCATTGACATAATTTTGGGTTCCAAAACCCCCAACCTAGAGATTTTGAGATACCTTGTTGAGATTTGACCTAAAATTCATTGTGAAATTCATATGTGTCTTATCTGAACTGAAATGAGCTTCATGTATATTTTTTATTTGATTGTTTACTTATGTCATTCAAATTAAAATCATTGAAAATAATATATCTTGTGTACACTAGAAATGTTGCACTTATGAGAAATATGCAAAATTGTCTCTTGGTCAACCGGGAACTCGACTGAGGGGCCCTCCGGTTGAAGTCAAGGTTGACTAAAAATAAGCCTGAAAAACTATTTTCTTGCAAATCAAAGCATTTACTTGTAACTGACATTGATATTTCAAATCTATAAAATTCTCATCATATTTATTCATTTCAAACACTCAAATGATAAAATCTTTAAGACATATGTATTAATGCTATTAACCACAAAGGACCACCACATGGGTACCAAAACCTTCATATTTTGCAGGATTGGGTGGTTGATAGTGGTTGCTCCAAGCATATGACTGGAAACAAGGAAGCTTTTGATACACTTGAAGAAAATAAGAGTGGAACAGTCACATTTGGAGATAATGCCAAAGGTAAACTTGTTGGGATAGGTAATGTTGGTACAAATCTTCAAATAAAAAATGTGTTACTTGTGGATGGATTGCGTCATAGCCTAATTAGTGTTACTCAATTGTGTGACAATGGCTATGACGTTATTTTTAACAAATCTTGTTGCAAATTGCTTATAGAAAACGCTAATGATGTTGTTTATGAAGGAAAAAGAGTAAGAGATCTTTACATACTTGGATCTAATTCTATGCAAGCTATTATTAGAAAACGCCTTCTTGCAAATGATGAATCTTTACAATTATGGCATAGATAACTAGGTCATGTAAGCTCACATTTTATTAGAAAATTTCTTAAATATGATATTTTTCTTGGTTTACCTAAACTTTCTTTTGATAAACTTGGAAATTGTCAACCATGTACTCTAGCCAAGAAAATTAAAACTTCTTTCAAATATTAAGCTTTGATTAGTACTACTAGATCATTACAAATTATTCACATGGATTTATTTGGTCCCATGAGAACTCAACCTATTAGTGGTAAAAAGTATTGTTTTGTCATTGTTGATGATTATAGTAGATATACTTGGGTGCATTTTCTTTCAACAAAAGATGATACTATTAGAATATTCATTCACTTTTTCTCTAAGATTGAAAATCACTACAAAATAAAATATGCACCATTAGGAGTGATCATGGGGGAGAGTTTGAAATCCATTAATTTGAATAATTTTGTACATATAAAGGGTATACACATGATTTTCAGCTCCACACTCCCCACAACAAAATTGGATAGTTGAGAGCAAAAACTGGTCCATACAAGAAATGGCTTGAACAATGCTACTTGAAAATAGCACGCCTAAAACCTTTTGGGCCGAAGCAGTAAATGCAGGGTGCTATGTCTCAAACCGTGTTCCAATTCACTCTCACCTTAAGAAAACTCATTATGAACTCATCTTTAACAAGAAACCTAGGGTTGAATACTTTCATACTTTTGGTACACCTTGCTATATCTTGAACACAAAAGATGATGGAGACAAATTCGATCCTTAGTAAAAAAAAAAGGATTTTTCTTGGGATATTCAAGATCTAGCAAGGCATTTAGGATTCACAAATCTATTTCTAAGAAATTTGAGGAATCAATTCATATAACATTTCATGAAATCACAACACAAAGTGCTGAAAATGGAATTCAAAATGAAAACTTGAATGATATTATACACCAAATTGAGGACTTAACCATATCAACAAAAGATGATAAAAATTCTGAATTTGAACAAAATAATGAGTCACATAAGCCTATTCCTAGGATAATAAAAGATCACACACAAAACCTAATCATAGGAAATCCTTTTGATAAAGTGAAAACCCAATCATCATTTTGAGATGTTGCAAACATGGCCTTTGTATCCATAATTGAAACTAAAAAGGTTGATGAAGCTCTTAAATATGATTATTGGATAATTGTTATGAAAGAAGAATTAAATAAATTCATTAAAAATGATGTATGTGATTTTTTACCTAGACCTAAAGACAAAGCCATTATTATAACTAAATGGGTATTTCACAACAAATGAATTGAAGTCGGGGAAGTTGTTAGAAACAAAGCTAAACTGGTTGCACAAGGGTATAATCAACAAGAAGGAATTGACTTTGTGAAACATATGCTCTAGTAGCTATACTTGAATCAATTCATATGCTATTAGCTCTAGATGCACATAAAAACATCAAACTTTTTCAAATGGTTGTTAAAACTTCATTTTAAATAGAATAATTCAAGAAGAAGTTTATGTCGCTCAACCTCCCAATTTTGAGGATCCAAAACATCCTGATCATGTTTACAAATTAAAGAAAGCACTATACAATTGAAAGAAATCGCCTAGAAATTGGTATGAACATCTCAAAAAATATCTATTTGAAAATGATTTCTCTATGGGAAAATCAGATCCTACATTATTTATCAAAATATATGAATCATATTTTCTCAAAATTCAAATATATGTTGGTGATATTATTTTTGATGACTCAAATGAATCATTTTTCACACAATTTAGTGATATCATGCGAAAAGAATTTGAAATAAGTCTTATGGGTGAGTTGACATTTTTCTTGGGATTTCAAATCAATCAAACTCATCGAGCAATTTTCCTTAATCAAGAAAAATATACAAAAGAACTATTGAAATGATTTAATATGGAAAACTATAAGCATGTCTCTAATCCAATGGGCACCTCCAAAAAAATTGATAAAGATGAAAATGATGAACTGTTGACAACTCCTTATACAGAGGTATGATTGGTAGCTTATTATATTTAACTACATCTCAACTAGATATTATATTTGTTGTTGGTTTATGTGCATGCTTTGAAGTGAACCCTATGAATTCCCACCTGGTCACTGTCAAAAGAATATTATGATATTTATTTGGTACAATCAATTATGGCATTTGGTGCTCACAAGATCAGTTGCACGACCTTAAGGCTTATATTGATGCCCACTACTTTGGTTGTCAAATTGATTGTAGAAGTATCAGTGGTAGATGTTTCTTAATCGAAAAATCACTCGTATCTTGGTTTAATAAGAAAAAAATATTTTTGCTTTATCTACCACTGAAGAAGAATATATGGCAGTTGGATCATGTTGCACACAGGTTTTATGAATGCAACAAGTCTAGAACAATTATGGATTTTCATTATCTTCGATGCCAATTTTCTATGATAACACAAGTGCAATCAATTTGTATCATAACCACCTTTTACATAGTCATGCTAAACATATTGAAGTAAGACATCATCTTCATCATTATCATATTGCTAAAAATAACATATGTCTTCATCATGTTGATACTTAAAATCAATTATCTGATATTTTCACAAAACCTCTTGGTTTAGAACAATTTAGAGTAACTAGAGATAAGTTCAGCATTGTTCCTCTTGAAGATGTATATTTTTTATCTCTTTGCTCAATGATTTTATTGCATAGACAAATAGTATTACACTTTTATTGCCAATATAAAATGATTTAGTTGAACAAGAAATACTTAGTCAATATCAATCCATCTTCATTGCAAAATATTGCTCAAAATGTCAAATTTGGTTGACAAAATACTGAACCGAGAAAAAAATTTGGTCGACAAAATCCTCAATCGAGACTCTCTCAGTGGGACTCTCGGTTGACTATGTGTACCTCAATTAAAGAATGTTCTAGACACTCCTACGACCAAATTGTTTTGAATCGAAGGCCCCTTGTTCGACAAAATTCTTGACCGAGACCATGACCCATGCAAAATTTTTCAAATGAAAGGTCGACTAAAGTAGTCGTTATTGTTGTTGTTAGAATAGAGTCATTGGTGGCTCGGTCAACACGTTTGTCGAATGAGAAAGGGTCTATTTTGGTATAAATAGTCACCTATTCATCCATTCTCTTCACAACTGATAGAGTACTCTTTTCTAGCATCCTTTGAGCATTCCTTAGAGATCTCCTTCAGCAACTTTCACACCCTATCTTCACTACATCTTCTTTCACCACATTCTTGGCCAACTACTTCAAGATGGCATCCTCTTCAACTCATGGTGGAAAGAAGCAAGTAGCATGTAAGAAGGGGCGTTCCTCCTCTGTGACTCTGACACTGACAATCATCAACGAGATAACCTTCAATGATGTTGCGATTAGAGAGAAGTACCTAGATCACCTCCAAGATGCCTCTTCCTCATTGCCTGGTGGAAACATATGACTTCTCCAAGCTCCTCAATCTTCCCTATCTCTTCAAAGTCCAAAAAATACAGGAATTTCATACCCCTTCCTTCCTTTTTTGGTCTGCACAAGTGATGCAATCCTATTTTAGGACTTCATCTTGTGTCTTCTTGCATCTCAATCCTTTTTAGGTCTTCAACATGACATCAACACTAATCCTTGTATCAATGGAATTGATTTCACCAATCACTCTATTCTCAACCTGAGCCGATCAGTTCATGGTCCTGAACCGATCGATTCATGGTCCAAAATTACCAAACTTGGTTCAATTGACCTGACACACTGAAACGATTCGTTCAACACTTGAACTAGTCGTTCATAGTTTAATCAGTCAATATTCAATTGGTGTTGTTTAAATTGAATACCTAACTATTTGATAATCAAGTTTAAACCATATTCATGAATGAAATCCTACTCTAAGTGTATCCTATGTGTGTGATCCTATAGGTTCCAAGTTATGTTGGTAGCAAATGTCCATAACTATTTTATGGCATCACAAGCAATGAGAGGTATCTAGAAACACATCATTTCTACTCAAGTAATTAAGAAAGTTTTAGAACAAATTCAACCTGCAATTTGTGATTGTTGTTGCAGTGATGGTATAATTCCTTTATCACTGATATCCAGATTGAACTCAAGGCATGGAATTTTCATCCTCTCTATGCTCAATCCATGTTCGTTGAACCTGAGAGAATGTTTGAGATATATGTGACCTCAATATCATATTTTGATTCACATGTACATGCACATGATTTTAGCAATTTCACTTATCAAGTGGCCAGTATATCAAAGTCCTTTAGGAGGGAAAAATCCCATCTACATCCTTCAAAGTCATCCCCATGTGTCACAATGTACCCGATCACCATCTTTATGGTAACCCTTATTCAAAGTCACAGTGGATGATGTTAAAAGTATATCGAACAACATGTGATGAGTGTAGTGATTTTAGTTATAAGAAGCACAATCACCACCTTCACTATGAGAGATGATTATGACCACCAAATATGGTTTCCATGTGTCACTCTCACAGTGGGCCTGTTTGATATGTTGTTCTTCACAAGAATCTATGTGTTTGGTTTGATATCACATATCATGACTGATGAGATTATGTCATCAACCAACACACACTCTAGTCTTATGTGTTATTGTTGTCTATTAGCCTTCCACAATAACATTTGACTAGGGACATAACAAGAATGTACATACTCTTAATATATGTATGATCTCATTGTTTAGGTCGTCTACCTGAAGACATACATCACTGAGTAATTTTTTTTCATTAAACATTTGTTATGTTTCATCATTATATCATAATTGATTGAAATAGAACAAATTGGAAGATTGCCTTAATTATTAATCAAATCATCTACATGACATGCCATTTTAATTATCATATGATTGTCTTTTTGGGCATACTCACCAAAAGTAAGCTAGAACTATGTGGAGTAAGAGTTTCTACCACTATAGTTGAAAGTTTTCATTCATCTAATGGGCATGTAATGAAATAGTGAATTGTGGTGCACCCCCACCAATGGCATTACACACCACTCAATTGAGACTTGAATGGATGCAACTCCACAGATGGATGCACACGGGTGGATTCACTTTTGAATTTATAAAGACCTACATGGACACACTTACTTCTAATAAAATGCTATCCTGCAAGCACAAAGGGTTGTGTCGTAGTATAGGTAAGGCAGAAAGTATAGGGTCGGTCAATAGGGAGAAAAGGGGGCAGTAGAGATAGGTTAGTTTTTCCTAGGTTCCTACTATGGAGACTAGGGTTAAGGGTTTAAAGGTGATTTGATTTTAAACTAATTTGAGCAAGAAAGCAAGACAAGCAAGAACAAAACCTAAGTTAACCCTAGATAATTAATTCTACTAAGAGGGAAAAGACAAGGCAAGAAGAAAAGACAAGAAGAGATTAATCTACACTAAAGGCAAGCAAGACAAGGCAAAAGAGCCATCAAAGACCTAAGCTAGCAAGAACAAAGCAAGAACATGGCAAGAATCTATCTTAGAAATAAAAGAGCTAATTAAGATAACACTATCTAAGCAAGATGGAAACTAGGGTTTTAAAGCAATTAAGGAAGATGTGGGCTGTTTAGGGGATGCACTTATCAATTAGTTGGGGGTGACATATGAACATTATGATTCCATTTGGATTATCCGGACCAATCAACAAATTAGATTCTAATGAATTATCCTAAGATACTAATTGACCATGGATATGCTAGGTTATGTATAGGGGAACTAGTACCTAACATTCCCTACTACCCTTGCGAGGCTCAATTGGGTTAGGGCTTGGGTGTAATTCAATTAGAGTATAAACAAGCCTAGGTTTCTAGGTTAGATGATCTTAGGATGACTAGGGGCTGAGATTAGTAATGGGGGTGGAAGTGAGGTTTTAGGCCTCCCATCACCCACATTCTAGCCTTGAGAAAGCTCCATGCTTAACACACCATTTCATATAAACTAGCTGAGATCTCTCAAGTAGGGTTAGAAAGATTTATTATGATATAGGAAGATGGGTAGCTATCTAGGGATCCAAGAATTGGACCTAGGAGCAAATCCTAAAATTCACACATATAAGAAATTTCCCTAAATTCCCAATTGATTTCAGGAACAAACCAACAAGAAATTCATGGAGAATGATATAGAAATAGAACATAATAATTAACAAATGGAATTAGAAAGTTTATATATCATTTTCCCCCAACATGGTATCAAAGTAACATTTTACACCCCCAAACAGCCCACCCAAGGGGCCTAGCTACTCATAACAATGCAAAGTACAAAAAGAGAAGGGAAGGAGATAGAAGAAGCCATGGAGCTCGGTGTAGATGAAGAATTCCTCCACCTTAGCTACTGCAGGGCATCCTCCTCTCTCCTCCAAGGTGTAGGGGCATGGAATGATGGTGGAAATGGGTGGAAGTGGGTGGAAACTAGGGTTTTGATGGTGGAAATGATGAAATGTAGGTGGAAATGGAGTGGAATGGCTAAGGGGAGAAAATGGGGAGCTACGAGGTGGTAGAAGGTAGCTAACCTGTGTTGGAGCCGCCACCTAGGTATATATAGGTGTGGGGGAAGCACTAGGTCGAGTAGGGGTAGTATGGGAATAACAGTGCAAATGTAGCTAGGTTTTTATCATTACCACGACCGTGGTGGAGAGGGGTGAGAACAGTCGTGGTGGATGGGAACAACTGTGATGAGAAATGGTGAAAAATCATAGGGAATAGGTCACTTTTTTTTTACTAAAAATGGAACGATCGTGGTGGCCACCACGACCGTGGTGGTGTAAGGGTAGCACGACCTTGGTGGCTCGAATTCAACTGCCTATTCTCGGCTCCATGACAGTTCTCTCTATAGGTACCACGACCGTGCTGTGCACCATGGCAATTCTGAAGTCAATGCACCACGACCATTTTGTGGCACCACGACCATGGGAATTTCTACACAAATTGAGCTCAAAACCTATTGATTTTGCAAGTCTCCTAGCACGGCCGTTCTGTGGTACCACGACCGTGCTGGTCTCTGGATCAACACTTTGACTTGATTCTTTGGATTTTCTTGGACATATTTGCTTCAATGGATCTTTGGTCACTAGTGGTAGGTTGATGGAGAATCAGATTTCACTTTGGGTATCTCCATGGGTAGGGAAACCTTAAGATCACTCCTTCTCTCTCTCTCTTCCATCAAGCATGGTCCAAATGCCTGAAAAACATGTAAATAATGTCCATAAGTGTGTTTTACACAAATATGCATATTGAGGGAAATAACATGTAATCTAACAGGTATAGATGTGATTGAAATGTACTATGACACATGATGAAGCCCTAAAATAGGGTTGAATCACCACCCCAAAACTTGAAACATACTTGTCCTCAAGTATGCTCCAACTCAATCTCTCTGCAACTTTTCCACAATCAAGAAATGAAAAATTCAATGCAAAGGATGATCATTACTGAATGGGATCAAAAGTGAATAAGTACATGCATTCCACCTCTCTCCTCTCCTACTTTCACAAACCAATCATGAAAAGAGCACAAAGCATATGAACTTCAAATATAGTGCATAAAACACACAAGCTATCCATATTTCTTTCATGTAGTTCTAGGTAGACCGTTTCATGATGGCATTAATCAAGGATGACTAGGAATGTTGTTTCACCTTCATGCTTTCAACCTTATGTTTCAAATCACACCAAATGACCCATGTGGCTGCGAAAAAGGGCAAAATGAGCTAGGTTTGATGTTTCCTAGATCAATGCGTATGAAAATGGAAGAAAGGATTACGGTAAGATTTTGGAGTGCTATTTACAACAAAAAAAAGATTTTGGAGTGCTATTACATAGATCACTCATCTTTTCTTAACTTAGATGCTCTTATACAAGAGCATCTTTTATTTTCTTTTTGCATTTTTTTTCTTTTCTTTTTCTTTGCCCTTGGAGTAGATAGGGCATATGGTGATGAGAGTGAAGCGGTGAGATGTAGATGTGGCCACCCCAAACTTTTGGAGGTGGCCACGGCTGATATGTGCACTTTGGCATCCTTTCATGAGGTGGAGGGGTAAGAAGATGGTGAGTGAAGAGTGGGGTCAAAGAGAGGTTGCTGGTGTGATTCTCAACATAAGGTATCATGCTTGAAAATTAATCCAACACTTCATCCGATAATATCACAACACATGAATGAAAAACAATAAATTGATACTTCTATCATGTGATTTCATAGGCACTAAGCGCTCACAGCTTGCTCAAGTCACAATTCAACCAAAACACTCACAAGCATAAGAGAGGTGGTGCACATGTAAAAAGTTAGGAATTGATACTATTTAGCAATAAATAATGATAATTCACTTGCATTTTTCAAAGGTCATCATTTTTAATCCAAAAAGTTGAGATTGGGTTGAAACACACTTTAGACAAGAAATCTCAAATTTGGGCAATGCCAAAATGGTGCCAAGTTGCCTTCAATCACATCTAAGCCTATATTATTGAACTTAAAACATTAAACAAGAAAATCCTAGCTAAAACATGCAAAAATTACCAAAAATCTACATGATATGCAATGCATGGAAAAAAGAGCAAATTTTTTGAAAATTACACAAAAATGACAAGAAAGCAAACTACATGGCATACAGGTATGCAAAGTAGGTAAACTCTAAACTAGATAGAAAAAACAAACAAAAAGTAATCAGATGAGACATGAAATCAACAAAATAAGATGAGAACTGAGGGCTTACCACCCCAACATGAAACTAAAGCTTAGGAATGATAGGGTAGAAGTCATGGTTGTGGTGGTGTGGGATCCTATGGTGGGCCTAAGTGTAGGGGTGGGTTCTAGAAGTAATGGCCCCAGTAGTCTTCCTATGGAGGCGAGCATGCCTCTTGATAACCATAAAGTCTTCCCTAGAAATCCTCCCCCCAATAGGGGTTCCTCTGCACATGTGCATGCCGATAGTGGTATATGTGGTTGATCTGATGATGCATCTGCTGCTGATCTAACCACATGGAATGTTGTGTCCATTGAATTGTGATGCGAGGATTTTGAGTCACTTTTCTAGACTATTTTTACATGCGTTTTATGTGTTTATTAGTCACATTTGTGGTTAGTATCGCATGATTCACTCTCTTTAGTCTATAATCTAATTTTGCATCAAATCTACTATATTTCATCTTTTTGGTTATAAATGATCATATTGATGTGTTTTAGCAAGGTTGATTCGAATTTATCTTGAATTTTTAGGAAAAACAAATACATGCAGTTGTCGATACCACCGATAGCTGTCGATAGTATCGACTCAGCCATAGTGTGACAACCGTAAGTAACCAAGATGAGTCAATACCATCGACACTGAAGTCGATGGTAGCGAGATACCTACAGCGAGCCAGCAGTCAACTGGTTGATACTATCGACACAAAGTCGATACTATCGACCTCGCCTAGCTTCAGTGATAGATTGGTTATAAAAGCGACGCCTAAAGGTGTTGATATCATCGACACTAAAGTCAATGGTATCGAGTCTGCATCAGCATGAAACATCATAAAAAGGAAGAATCGTCGATATTATGATGGGTCGATACCATCGACCCGCGTCGATGGTATCAACGCCGTCAGATCAGGTTTTTTTACAGATCATTTCTAATCGGACAGTGGTGATCTTTTGGCAATATAAAGTGGTGCATATACCTAATTACGGCAACCCTAAGCAGGGGATCACGTCATTAGTCATTGCACAAGTCTTAAGGAGGAGAGGAGAGAAGAACAGAGCCCAAAGCCACGCCCCGATCGTTCTGAGAGATGCAGAAGGAGTTTCCCACTACCGAAAGGTTGTAGATCGCTCATTCTATGCCAAGGAACACCCATATCTCCTCCGTTCTGGGGTTTACATCACTTCTATTCACATTTTCCCCATGTTTTCCCTTTCTCTCATCATGTCTTTCATTGAGATGAACATGCGGGGCTAATCCCCTTTATCTTTAGGGCCGGGAGTAGCCCGGTTGATCGTTGTATGACATTTTTACCATAGTATTTCATAATTTGTCTCTTAAATCCGTGGTATGATTTCGTTTTCTCCATTATATCATTATGATTGATCACCCTAATGATAATCTAATACCTTTAATTACTTTGAAAGAAGAATTAATGGTTGAAAAGAGACGAAATTCACATTAACTAATAAATCCTTTTAATAAGGTGATGTACAGTTAATGGTGGAAACCCAGAGTATGGTCTTCATGCACCTAGTTTAGGGTATAGGTTACTACTACCATGGAACTGAACTAGATTTATGTAGTGAATTGTATCACGAAAGTGAGCAATTCTGAATACATGCCACTACCCGGAATGAGAGAAGAATTATGATAACTATGTAGGAATTAATACAACGAGAACCTGTGGTGAAACTGCAATCCTAAATATTCCCGTTTGAATTGATTAAACCAAACATTTAATCGATTGCTCTGTTTTCTTTTATTTTTCTTTTCTTTTTCAATCAACTCTCAAATCATTTTAATCAGTCTAGCTGATTGCAAGTAGTTAGTAGTAGTCTACCAATAATTACGTTTCCCTGAGTTGGACTCGGGCCTCACAAAGGCCTATATTACTCTGACGCGTGCACTTGCGTTCTACGCACGGTAAATTTGTGTCAAGTTTTTGGTGCCCTTGCTGGGGAAATGGCAATTGTTGGCACTTCGAGTGCTACAAGCAGCCACTCTAGGCTACCTTTTTCTTTTAGTTACATTTTTAATTCTTGCAATTTATTGTCTATTTTTCAGAAATCTATATTCGTCTAGCACTGTACTTAACTAAATATATCATTTTGTAGGTACCAGTGCATGGTGAGCACGCGTAGCACAAACTACGCGCAGTCATTACCAGAGGTCCCATCTTTGGGATCAGACGACGAGGAGCACTACATTCAGAATCAATCCGAGAGAGTAAATTCAGATTCTGAACAAGAAGATATGGCTGAAGAAAAGATGATATGGGAAACGATTAAGGCGTCTTCTTGCTCCACATCAAAAGGGTCGATCAAGAGGCAGGCAATCAACATCCTGACTTATAAAATTGATATGGCACTAATAAATCTAGTCAAATCTCAAGCATTCCTTGGACTAAAGAACGAAGATCCAGTGGCCCACATAAGCACCTTCGTGGAGAACTGTGACATGATCAAGATCGATCGTTTTCCGCAGGAGGCACTATATTTGAAACTATTCCTAAGTTCTCTTACAGAAAATGCAAGGGAGTGGTTTCATAATCTGGATGATGAGATTGTTGAGACTTGGGATCAGATGATCGAGGTTTTTTTTCGATCATTTCTTCCCACCTGAGAAGACTAATGATTTAATCACAAAAATCCACAACTTCACTTAGAATGCAGGGGAAACTTATTCGGAGACCTGGGAAAGATTTTAGATAATGCTGAGAAGATACCCTCATCATGGGTTAGACAAGGAAAAATAGGTGAATATTTTCTATTTCACGCTTAATGAGCATGGCAGAAGCAACTTAGATTCAGCAGGTTCAGGATTCTTTCTGAACAATATTGATACAAGGTGTTGGGAGATTCTTAAAAACATGGCAAAGAAGTAGTCCTGGGGTACCAGAGATGCACCTGAACAAGTTAGATCTGTAGGGGATGCTAAAGACATTAAAGAACTGAATGATAAGATGGATCTTATTGCAAAGAGACTTCTGGCAAATGAAAATGAAGAGTCTGATGATGAGGCACATGTGAAATTCATGCATCAGCAACAGGGATATAGGAATAAGGACTATTCCTGGAGGAAGGATAAGAAATTTTCCTGGAAAGATCCCAACAATTTCTTGCAGGACCCGAAAGCTAAGCCACAACCCACTACAGAAGAAAAGAGCAATGAGTTTCTCAATCAAGTAATCAAGCAGAATCAAGAACTCATGAGCACGTTTGGTCAACAAATCAAGCAACAAGGAGAGTTTATGAATCAGTTTGGGCAAACTTTACAAAGTCATGGGGCTCAAATGAGGACACTTGAGACATCTTTAGCACAGATGGTAGTAGAGATTTCAAGCTTGAAGAAACCAACGCAACAAGGTTTTCCAAGAAATACAAATGTTCCAGGAGGAAATCAACAAGCCAAAGCAATTATGTTAAGGAGTGGAAAGAAGATTTTAAACTCTAAGGCCGATGAACCAAGTACACCCCAGCTAGAGACCATAGGTGAGGCCACAGAGGAGGTCACAATCATAGATCCAGTAGAGGATGTTGTAGAGGAAGCCACAGTAGAGCCCATTGCTGAGGAAGAGACTGAAAAGAGGATGCCATATCTGCTTCCACATCAGAGGGCACAAACCGTTCCAGTTTCCTATCCAAATAGTCTGAAGGCAAAGAAAGTGGACACCCAATTCAAAAAGTTCCTAGATAGTTTTAGGAAACTTTCTGTCAACATCCCCCTGTTAGAAGCTATTAAGAAGATACCCTCTTATGGTAAGTTTCTGAAGGATATAATTACCAAGAAGAGGAAAATTCCTGATACTGAGGTGGTGGTTCTTAAAGAGCAGGTTAGCGCCTTCATTTTAGGAACATTACCACCAAAACGACAAGATCCGGGCTGCTTCAATATTTCATGTTACATTGGTAAGGTGAAATTTGATGAAGCGTTGTGTGATTCTGGGGCAAGTATAAACTTGATGCCCCTCTTGACATTCAAGAAGCTGGGTCTTAAGGAATCTAGACAAAGCAACATGACGATTCAACTCACAGATAATTCTGTGGTACGACCATATGGTATTTGTGAGGATGTCCTGGTAAAGGTTGATAGATTTGTATTTCCAGCTGAATTTGTGGTAATGGAAATGCAAGATGACCAAGGGAATGAGCTACTCCTAAGAAGACCCTTCCAGGCTACTGCTGATATGATATTGGAGATGGGTAGAGGTCAATTGACATTGGGAATAGCGGATGACAGATTTGAAATGGTTATGCCACCAAGTACAAAACAATCATAGGCAAAGGAGCAATGTCGCATGGTGAAGCATTTTGATCAAAACATTTCTCTTTGTTTAGGGAAGCCATTTCTGGATATGGCTCATGTAATGACCAAGGTAGATAAGGGGACACTGGAAGTGGATATTATGGAACAAACAAAAGTTGTTTCTCTTTGTAAAGCTGTGGGTTATCCAAATGATGAAGAGGAGGAAATTCCTCTATCTAATGAGGATGATGCAATAGAAAGTTTTGTGCTTGACTCATATCCAGAATTGCCCCTTAAAGCTTACTTATTTAACATTATGAATGATTGGATGAGAAGCACGTCATTACAAGAATGTATAAAGATGCTTAAAGTGCTCCCGTGCTATTATGCCAAGCGTTATGAGGATCTTGGGCCGCTCCCACCACCGCTTCAATCATCATTGATCTGTCCACCAGAATTAGAACTGAAGCCACTGCCCCCTTACTTGAAGTATGCATTCTTAGCTGATGGTGAAAAACTACCGGTGATTATTTCGACATATCTGAGTGCCGATGAAGAAGAGCAGTTGATGATCGTGTTGAAGAACCACTGTGGCGCATTCGGGTGGTCAGTTGCTGACATTAAGGGGATTTCCCCTACTCTTTTCCAGCACAAGATCCGGCTCGAGGAAGGAGCCAAGTCTGTGATTCAGCCACAACGTCGACTCAACCCGAGCATGATGGAGGTCGTCAAGAAGGAGGTGATGAAGCTCCTTTCTACGGGCATCATCTACGCTATTTCAGGCTCGATGTGGGTAAGCCCCACATAGGTAGTCCCTAAAAAGGGGGGAATTACGGTGACTCAGGATCTTATGAATGAACCTGTTACTACCCGATTGGTAATCTGGTGGCGTGTTTTCATTGACTATCACTGCTTGGATTCCGCAACTCTAAAGGATCATTTTCTGCTCCCATTTATTGATCAGATTTTAGAGCGGCTGACTGGCCACTCTCATTTTTACTTTTTGGACGGCTATTCTGGCTATAATCAGATTTCTGTAGACCCTAAGGATTAAGAGAAGTCCACCTTCACTTGTCCTTATGGGACTTTTGCATATCATCGAATGCCATTTGGGTTATGCAACGCACCAGCTACTTTTCAGTGTTGTATTCTAGCTATATTTTCTGATATGGTAGAACGCTGCTTAGAGGTTTTCATGGATGACTTTTCCATCCACGGTGCATCCTTTGATGAGTGTTTGCAAAATTTGGATAGAGTGCTACAAAGATGTGAAGATACACATCTGGTCTTAAATTGGGAAAAGTGTCATATATTGGTTAGCGAAGGAATAGTGCTTGGACACATGGTGTCTAGAAAAGGACTGGAGGTAGATCCAGTAAAAATCAAGGTTATTGCCAAATTACCTCCACCGAACTTGGTGAAGGGAGTAAGGAGTTTCCTTGGGCATGCGGGTTTCTATCGTCGTTTTATCAAATATTTTTCCAAAATTGCTAAACCATTGTCTGAATTGCTTGAGAAGGATGCAGTGTTTGATTTTAATGATAAATGGATGCAGTCCTTCAATGTTCTTAAAGAAAAATTAATTTCGGCACCGATTGTTCAAACGTCGGATTGGACCAAACTGTTCAAGCTCATGTGCGATGCATCGGATTTTGCTGTTGGGGCTGTTCTTGGGTAACATTTTGAGAACAAACATGTAGTAATTTTCTATGCATCAAAGACTTTAAATGATGCACAACTTAACTATACAACCACTAAAAAGAACTGCTTTTCGTGGTTTTTGTATTTGAAAATTTTAGGCACTTGCCATGGTTTTCGCATTTGAAAAATTTAGGCAATATTTCGTGGGGTCAAAAGTTGTGGTTTGGATGGACCACGTTGCTATTAAATATTTAATGGAAAAGAAAGATGCCAAGCCTAGATTAATTAGGTGGATCTTACTCTTACAAGAGTTTGACATTGAAATTAAAGACAAGGTGGGTATTGATAACGTGGTTGCGGACCATTTGTCTCGGTTAGAGCGGGTAGATGAGCGAGACATCAATATACCCATTACTGAGACGTTTCTTGATGAGAAAATCCTTTCCCTAATATCCAAAGATCCGTGGTTTTTGCACATTGTGAATTATCTTGCATGCAAGGAAATATCAGACGATTGGAATTTTCAAGAAAAGAAGAGATTTTTCCATTCTTTAAGATATTACTTTTGGGATGACCCCATTTTGTTGAGGCAATGCAGGGATGACATCTTATGTAGGTGTGTACCAGAGGATGAATATGATAGTGTACTTACTCACTGCCATACATTACCCACCGACGGCCATCATGTGAGTACAAGGACAGCGGCCAAAGTGTTAGAGAGTGGTCTTTATTGGCATACACTCTTTCGGGATGCCTATCACTATGTGAAAAGATGTGGCACATGTCAAAGGGTAGGTAATATCTCAAAGCAGCAAGAGATGCCCCTCAATGTGTTTCAAGAAGTTGAGGTATTTGATTTATGGGGCATTGATTTCATGGGACCATTTGTGTCCTCGAATTACAATTTATATATTTTTTTGGCCGTTGATTATGTGTCGAAGTGGGTAGAGGCAATACCCACAAGAACTAATGACATTGCGGTAGTGTGCAGGTTTGTGAAAGAACATATCTTTTGCAGGTTTGGTGTGCCCCGTATGATTATAAGCGATGGAGGCACCCACTTCACGAACAAGAAATTTTCTACACTAATGAGTAAATACAGAGTCAAGCACAATGTCGGTACCCTTTATCACCTACATACTCAAGGTCAAGTTGAGGTTTCCAATCGAGAGATCAAAAAGATATTGGAACGCACAGTGGCATCTTCTAGGAAGAATTGGAGTGCACTCCTACCGGATGCTTTATGGACATATAGGACTGTGTTTAAAACACCTATAGGCACTACACGTTTTAGGTTGGCTTATGGGCATGCTTGCCATTTGCCGATTGAGTTAGAGCACAAGGCGCACTGGGCGTTACGGAAGCTCAATGTGAGTTATGATGATGTAGGGAAAAAGAGACTATTGGAGATAAATGAGTTAGATGAGCTTAGGATGAATGCCTATGAGTATCAAAGGATCTATAAAGAAAGGACAAAGCAAATCCATGACCACCACATTCAAATGCGCATTTTCAAAAAGGGTGATCGCATTTTACTGTTCAACTCAAGACTAAAGCTTCATCCTGGGAAATTGAAATCCAAGTGGAGTGGACCTTTTATGGTGGAGGAGGTGTGCCCACATGGTGATATTATGGTGAGATATGGAGAGCTCACATTCCTAGTTAATGGTCAAAGGTTGAAGCTTTACTTTGGAGAGAACTACACGAGAAAAGTGCATGAGGTTAAACTCATGGCACTTAAGGAAGAATGAAGAGCCTTATTGCGTCTAGCCTAAGACAATAAACAAGGGCGCTTGTTGGGAGGCAACCCAACCATCAATAGTTTTAATTTGTAGTTACTTCATTTTCTTTCACATTTGCAAGTTAGTTTTGTTTCATTTCATTTTTCGTGTAAAAATGATACCCTAATCATTTTTCTCAGTGTGTAGTACTGAATCAAAGTCGATACCATCGACCACAATGTCAATGGTAGAGACATGGGTGCAGGGAAGCAAATATAGAAATTTTTTTGAGTCGATACCATCGACGGGCTCGTCGATGGTATCGACATGCTATCAGCAAACAAGAAAAATGTAGTCGATAGTATTGACAATGAAGTCGATGCTCGCGAGATCCCTGAAGATTTACAGACGAATTTTTCTTAATGAAGTCGATACCATCGACAACCCAATCGATGGTATCGACCCGGGGTCAGCAAGGAAGACACGCTCGAGCCTCGCGAGGGTAATCGAACCATAAAGATTCGATGCCATCGACACCCAGTCGATGGTATCGATGTGACATGTCACCGATCCGCGAGAAGAAATCAATGGAGCGTGCCAAAATGAAGTAGTCGATCCATGGGATGGATTGATACCATTGACCCATGTCGATAGTATCGACACATCACCTATCCAGGCCCCCTGCATCAAGCAATCGACAACTGTCGATGGTCACAAAGAGCGTATTGTGCTCTAGGTTTTGATACCATCGACACCCCATCGATGGTATCGATGGAGCGACAGTGGTGACGGGTTCAACTATAAAAGGAGGGTAGTTTCTCATTTCTATTCACACCTTCAGAGTGAATCCCCTCAACTCTTGTGCCAAGCATACCGAGCAACCAGGGATCTTCACTGAGCATATATAAATCGAGCAATCTTCATCGAGCTCTTCATCAACATTGGAGATCATCTTCTCTGAGCAACTCCGATCTTCATCGAGCTCCATTCTTCTGTCTTCTTTCTTTCATCATGAGGAGGAACATTGTTGCATCATCTTAAAGCATTGCATCGATGGTGATTAAGACGTTTATTCTGCCCCCGCCAGGCTCCATCCCTCATCCCCGACTTGCACATCCTTCTGTAGATGTGAAGAAAGTTTACAAGGAGATGATGAAAAGAACTATCGAGCTGACTCGATATTGTGACAGACGAATGATCCAAGATCTCATATTTGGGGATAACCTGATGTATGTCCTCCATGGCAAGGAGGGGAACACGGGCAGGCTCAACAACGTGGTCACCCATCATGTGGAGGGCCACCCCTTTTTCGGCAAGTGGCTAACTTATATAGAATTGGTGGTGGAGTTTATGGCGTCGCTTGATATCTGTGTTGTCACAAACGACCTCAACACCTCCAACAGGGAATGAATCAAAGACCGAGTGTCTTTTCGGCTCTTCAATAGAAACTATAATCTTACTCTATAGAAATTCAACTCCATCTACAACTGGTGGCACTCCCCCAAACAGCACTGGCAGCCAGACAACCGAGTTGATTATGATGCCATGTTCACACAGCTAGTGACAGCCCCTCAAGGCAAAATGATCAGCTATCACAATGTCGCGGTGGCTGATTTTGAGCATCCCTTTGTGCGGGTCTTATACCGCATGTTGTGTATTACCTTCTTCACTCGAGGAGAGCTTTTGCTGAGTAAATTTCAAGAGACCAACCGCTTCTTTCTGTATAATCTGCTGACACGAGGCAAGCTTAACTAGGGCACGTTCTTCCTAACATGCATAATGGCGGTGAAGAAAAGTACTCGACATGCCCCAATTCATTTTGGGGGACTCATCACTCCTTTATCCCTCTACCTCAGGCTAGACCTTTCTTCAATGCCTCCCCTGCTAAGTAAAAGCTCTGTCAACCTTCATCATTTGCATCGATCTAACTTGTTGACATTTCGTGATGACGTGGTATATGCACATTGCCACATAAATGAAGAATATCAAGAGTGTGCCCTTCCAGATCCTGTCTTCAACATCCAGGGGGCCCAACATTTCAAATGGCCCATAATTGCCATCGACGACTCCGACAGTGGAGAAGACAACAACGACAATGACAATGATGACGTTGATGAGCAGGAGGAGGAAGAGGAGACTGTTACTCCTCCTTGTTCACGAGTGGCACCTAGGAAGAAGCCACACTTCTACCCAAGTGCATCATCATCCTCGCAGCCTTAGCCACCACAACCCTCTCAACAAGGAGAGGATGTTTATTCTATGCAGGGCGTGTACACCATGTTACAGAGCATTCAGGAGACGCAACAACAGCACACTACGTCATTTGCTGATGTCCAGGATACAACGAATCAACTGTATGTTAATCAACAAGCTATCTTCGAGAATGAACGTCAGCTGTTCGCCAATCAACAACAGGTCTACGACCGGTTGGGGAGGATCGAGTAGCAGCAACAACCATTTTATGATCACTACTGGAATCAAGGTTACTTCGGGGGCTACCAACAGCCACCACCGATGCCCCCATATGATCCAAACTTCTAGGGGAAATATCCATCATGGGATCCCAGCGCCCCACAATACCCGCCACCTGAGAAGTAAATGGTATCACTGTTTCACCTGCTGAGATTGTTTTTGACTATGAGGCCATAGTCGAATTCAAGATTAGGGGGGGAGATGGAACATTTTCTATCTTTTATTTTCCTTTGTTTTTATCCTTTCTTGCCTTTTCTTTTATTTTAGAAATTTTCTTAGCTTTTAGGATCCACATGCTATCTAGTGTATCCGTGGATGTCTAATGTAATTTGTCATCTCTATGTTTTTCACATGGGAGTTATGGGTAAATTTGAAAATTTTTCATGTAATTGCAAGCTTGCTTTGTTTGAACTTGAGCACTTAACTTATCAAAATAATTGGGTTTGTCAACTTTAAAACATAAGACCACAACTGTACATGCCTATGATTAAAGGAAAGTGGTCGGAATTGGATGTTGATCCTAAACTAACCAAATGGTAATGGGACTTTAATCTGAAATAAGAGAGAGTAACCCCTTGATTTTACACATGTCAGTAAGGAGGGATATATAATATCTTCCAATGGTTCTGTCAATTAATCTTGTGATCTATCCACCTCATCTCATTTACACTCCACCATAAGAATTGGGAGCACTTTACAGTTTGTCATCACGTGATTGCATATCATGTAGATAGGATTGCATTGTAGTTAGTTTTTACATCTGTTGCATATATGAAAAGAAAAAAATGTTGCATTATAGTCATGCATGCACAAATTTTAAAATGCATGTCAATGTCATTTTAGTTGCATTTTGCATAATTTTAATCATTTTTTACATGATGTGTCTTGCTTCTTATGAAAATAAGGAACTTGTTTCATACTTTCTGAAAAATAAAATACAATGAGAAAAAATAGTAGTTATGAGAATAAGCCCAAGACGAAGATGTGAAAATTTCATCTTAGTTCATTAAGCAAAATAAGGGCTGAAAAGAGAAAGAAAAAAAATAATAAGTAAGTGAAGATCAGAAGGAGGAAGGAACTTGTTCACATGCATAATAAGAAGAACAAGCACATGTGTAGTTCTGTAGATATTCTGTCTCTCATTGGGATGGAATGATAGTGCATGCATCATTCCACCTAAAATGTAAGCATTAGGTCATTTTCATATGCATGAGCATCATGTAGGTCATTTTTGTACTATTGCATGTCAAACTATACTGTGCTACTTTTTCTTACATAAACCACCTACCCCATCCACCCGTTGCTCAAAATGGTAGGCCACCCATGATTATCTCCTCACTTTTGTATTTCAGGAGATCTGCTTCCATGTTGATGGTAGTTAGGTTATGAGCAACGTAGATAGGAGATCACAAGATGCACCAAGCCTGAACCGAAAGATTTTATTATATTAACTGCCTTATTTGACAGTGTTCACCAATCTTGGAGTGGATATCTATTATGGATGATCATTGTCACCGGTAGGGTAGTTACCATTCTGTGGTTAGTGAGAGCTGGTATGTGAATGTCTAGTGGGAATCATACAGTAATCTCTATTGTGATAGTATGTTCTTTAGTTGACCCTCACAATTTTATTCTATAGTTTTGTTGCTCAAGGATAAGCAATGTTTAAGCTTAGGGGAGTTTGATGCGAGGATTTTGAGTCACTTTTATAGACTAGTTTTACATGTGTTTTATGTGTTTATTAATCACATTTGTGGTTAGTATCGCATGATTCACTTGCTATAGTCTATAATCTCATTTTGCATCAAATATACTATATTTCATCTTTTTGGTTATAAATGATCATATTGATGTGTTTTAGCAAGGATGATTTGAATTTATCTTGAATTTTCAGGAAAAATGAATACATGCAGTTGTTGATACCATCGACAGCTATCGATAGTATCGACTCGGCCACTGTGAGACAGCTGCAAGGAACTAAGATGAGTCAATACCATCGACACTGAAGTCGATGGTAGCGAGATATCTACAGTGAGCCAGCAGTCAACTGGTCGAGACTATCGACGTCACCCAGCTTCATCGTCAGATTGGTGATAAAAGTGACGCCTAAAGGTGTCGATATCATCGACACTAAATTCGATGGTATCGAGTCTGCATCAGCACGAAACGTCAGAAAAAGGAAGATTCGTCGATATTATGACGGGTCGATACCATCGACCTGCGTTGATGGTATCGACGCCGTCAGATCAAGTTTTGTTATAGATCATTTCTAATCAGATGGTGGTGATCTTTTGGTGATCTAAAGTGGTGCATATACCTAATTACGGCGGCCCTAAGCAGGGGATCACATCATTAGTCATTGCACAAGTCTCAAGGAGGAGAGGAGAGAAGAACAGAGCCCAGAGCCACACCCCGATCATTCTGAGAGCTGCTGAAGGAGTTTCCCACTACCAAAAGGCTGTAGATCGCTCATTCTATGCTGAGGAACGCCCGAATCTCCTCTGTTCAGGGGTTTACATCACTTCTATTCACATTTTCCCAATGTTTTCCCTTTCTCTCATCATGTCTTTCATTGAGATGAACATGCGGGGCTAATCCCCTTTATCTTTAGGGTCGGGAGTAGCCCAGGTGATCGTTGTATGACATTTTTACCATAGTATTTCATAAGTTGTCTCTTAAATCCATGGTATGATTTCGTTTTCTCCATTATATCATTATGATTGATCACCCTAATGATAATCTAATACCTTTAATTACTTTGAAAGAAGAATTAACGGTTGAAAAGAGATGAAATTCACATTAACTAATAAATCCTTTGAATAAGGCGATGTACAGTTAATGGTGGAAACCTAGAGTATGGTCTTCATGCACCTAGTTTAGGGTATAGGTTACTACTACCGTGGAACCGACCTAGATTTAGGTAGTGGATTGTATCACGAAAGTGAGCAATTCTGAATACATGCCACTACCCAGAATGAGAGACGAATTAGGATAACTGTGTAGGAATTAATACAACGAGAACCTGTGGTGAAACTGCAATCCTAAAGATTCCCATTTGAATTGATTAAACCAAACATTTAATCGATTGCTCTATTTTATTTTATTTTTCTTTTCTTTTTCAATCAACTCTCAAATCATTTTAATTGGTCTAGCTGATTGCAAGTAGTTAGTAGTAGTCTACCAATAATTACATTTCCCTGAGTTCAACTCGGGCCTCACAAAGGCCTATATTACTCTAACGCGTGCACTTGCATTCTACACACGATAAATTCGTGTCAAATTGCCTCTAACTATGCATGAATGGCTCACATGTCGTATGCATTTGTTGGAGGTGGTTGCGCATCAAAGTCCTCCCCTTTCGATCGTGGGCGGTGTGGCTGCTCAAAAATGTGTTGCTGCTCTGGCACATTTTTCTCTCCATCTTCTTGTAAGTCCATGTTTGGTGCCCTGAAACCCTCTCTTGGGTGCTCCTCCTCATATTGTGCTATCACCTCAGAAAAGTTCTCTTGCAGCTCCACATCCATGTGTAGGGGGTGGCGTGGTATGGGAGCTCCAAGGTGATTCCAGGGTACCCAGGGTTTAGAACATATAAGAGTTTGCTATCTCTAAGGGAGATCATTAGGGACCTAGTAAGATACTTTAGATCAACATATTTTCTTCCTTATACCTTGGTAAGCCCATCTAGATTGTAGCCCACTACTTTGCCATTGTGGTGATAATCCCTCCCATGATGAATGGATTTTTACTCTTGGAGGGAATTGTCTTCAAGTGGTCAATCACCATGGCACCTATGTTTACAAATCCCCTACTTGCAATTGTGGCCATAAAAAACAAACCCTTTTGCGAGCAACACTCTTGATTGTCATAACAACCAAAGAAAGTGTTTGCTAGGAACTTCTGTAGGTATCTCATGAAGGGGTTGTAAATATTGTTGGTCTTGGATTTTCCAACAGAAAAAGTAGCTTGACCAAAACTTGTCTTCCACATCTTAGAGTCATCTTCTCTGCCACCCTTGTCAAGTCTTCCTTCATTGAATTTCTCTGCCATTTCTGAATTGGGGGAAAAGATAGTATTGATTTGGGAAACTTTAAGCACATGTATGGAGTTGTTCATCTTGAACTTGATCGCATCTTCTCCTTATTACTGTACCTTCTCTAAGATTGTAAAGAATTCATGAGTCAACTCCAAGTAGGTTTCTTCAACCTCAGTCAATATCTTGTATAGCCCACAGTGTTGCATTTGACCCTTGAATGTGTAGTTGATCCCTAGAGCTTGCACGGTAGTTATACATGCATATCTAGTGGGGATCACCCTCCTTGTCAAGCACTCAGGGTGGAGAGGCCTCATCACAACTTTTCTTGTCATTCCCCTTCCGTAGGTTGTTCCCTCTGGTTGCTTTCCCATCCATCTCAACCTGTCCTATTCTATCTTGGACACAACATCCACTGGTTCATCTTCCATCTCCTCACTTTCGGTATCATCTTCCTCCTCTTCTGCATAAGTGTGTTACCCTGAACTTGTGTCTAAGTTCAAGGGCACCCTCTCATAGCTTGCACTAGGCCGATCTGATGAAGTGGAATGTCTTGCTGGAGCTGGTCATGGTGGTAAGCATGAGGAAGATGGATCATTTGATTTCTTGACCCTCCTCTCGCAAGCCGACGCATCAACATTAACTAAGTCCACTATGTTTTCCATCTCTTCTTCTTCCTCCTCCTCCTCCTCTTCGGGGTTGTCATAGCTTGGATCCAAAGTGTGGCGGTTGGAGGAGGAGCAGTGTCAGAAGACACTCATCGATTCCGACCGTCCGAAGGATCAAGAAATTGAATTTGACAGTAACAAAGCACTGCTGGACTGTTGTGATGAATAGGAGGCCTGCTTGGAGCAGATTTTTCCTTCGATGAGGATGTCCATTGTCTTCTCTACCCCCTTCCGTATTGCCTTGCCCGTGCTCTTTATCTTGCAAGGTTCTTCAGAGAAAAATGAATAAGAACAACACCAAATATGCTTCCCAGCTGTAGGGGTGGATTCTCCTTGGAGATGGAGAAACAGATGGTGATGGAGGGTGGAAAATAAAGCTTGAGGTTAGGGAAGATGATTGGGGACCAAGGGGAACTCAAATATGAAGTTTGGGAGTAAGAGGAGTTGATTTGAGGGTGAAGGAGGCTCGCCCTAGTCGCCACTCACGCGGAATGGTCGTGGTCTGTCGCGGAAAATGAGTTCTGGGTCATGCTGGCTCAGGTGAAACCGAACGACATAAGTGCTGGACCCGGGCCAACACAGCCATTCTTGTCAGCATGGCCGTTCTGGTGGGATGCCAGCACAGCTGTTCTGGCCAGCACGGTCGTGCTGCCCGCATCTAACACTTGAGTTTTCCCTGTTAAAATCCAACTTAGCCAGCACGGTCGTTCCAGGTCAGCATGACCATTCTGGATGAATGCCACCATAGCTGTTCTATCCAGCACTGCCGTTCTTGGCCAGCACGACCGTTCTGGATGGATGCCACCATGGTCATTCTGGCCATCACAGTCATGTTACCGGAGGCCAAATCTTTGATTTTCTCTATTGAAAAACCATCTTTTCCAGCACGTCCATTCTACACTAGAACAACCATTCTGGGATCTATTAGTTCAAAAATCATCAATCATTTCATCATTCATCATCCAATTATCTTAAACGATCCCTTTGATGTTGTGTCAACCATTTTTCACTCAATGTGCCTCATTTCTCAACTTGCACATGTTTCACCTGTCATTTCATCAAAACTAAAACTAAAACTATCAAGCTTAAGTGTGTATGTGTGTGTTTAGGTTTGTGTAAAAATAAAGCGAAAGTATCAAGAATGAGAGGTTGGGTGAAAAATTCCCCAAACCTAGGTGGATTGCCTCCCACCAGCACTAAGTTTCTTGCCTTCATCTTGGCTTCTTGGTGATTCTTCATTCATTCATCCGTTTGGCATTCTCATGTGTCCATTCTTGCAAAACATGCATCCCTCATTTGCACTCAATCTGTTTTCCTCATCCCTTTGTTCACAAAAATTATCATCAATTGATCCATCTTGATCTCCTTTTCTCAAATGACCATTCAAACTTGTGAAGTGATCATGTCCAATATCCCTATCCCGGACTCACCGAGTTGGGGTTTTGTACATGTTGATCTTGATCTTCATGTCCATGAATGAAACCGTCATGGTGCCGCTACGTACATGAATCCTGACATCAGCTATAGATAAGAACGACCTTCCCAAGATGATGGAAATCTTCCTATCCTCCGGCTTCATATCATGTACAATGAAATCTGCCGGGAACACTGTGTCTTTCTCTTTGTCTATCATCACCAAGACATCATCCACTCTACCCCTAGGAACTTTTATGGATCTATCTGCCAAATGGAGAGTGCAATGTGTCAGCTTCAACTTGCCTAAGTCTAGCTCAACATATACATTGTATGGCATCAAATTCACACTAGATCCCAAATCAAGTAAGGACATGTCTATGCAATGTCCCCCTATATAGCTAGGTATGAGTGGGGCTCCTAGGTCTTTTCTCTTAGCAGGAAGTGAATGTTACATGATGGATCTCACTTTTTCAGTTAATTTCACCTTCTTGGGTATCCTCCCCATTGACTTCCTCTTCACATTGCCTAGGTTCTTGAAGTACTTGACATATGATGGTATTTTCTTGATAGAATCCAAGAATAGAATGTTCACCTTTACTTGGCAAAACACCTCAAGAATATCCACATTGTGCTTTTGCCTCCTCTTCATTTCTGGTGGATCATCTAGTGCTTCGATGAATGGATGATCATTGGCTTTTGCCTTGCTTGCATCAATGTGAGGTGGAACACTAAGGATGGTAGGACTTGCAAATATAGTATGAGGTGGAGCACATGGTATCCCAAAATCAACAAGATGTATCACTGAATCAGATTTGGCAATTTCAATCACTGTATCACCACTTGGTTGCCTTTGCTTTACTTTGTCAACCTTTCTTTGACTTGCAGGCTGCTCAAGGAATTTCCCACTCCTTAGAATTTTCACAACACTTCCTTGCTCATGGTGGAGAGGAAGGGCTAGTTGTGGATGTGGAGGAGGTGGATCAAGAGTTTCTACCACTATAGTTGGAAGTTGTCATTCATCTAATGAGCATGTAATAGAAATAGTGAATTGTGGTGCACCCCCGCCAATGGCGTGACACACCACTCAATCGAGTCTTGAATGGATGCAACTCCATGGATGGAGGAACACGGGTGGATTCACTTTTGAATTTATAAAGACCTACACAGACACACCTACATCTACTAAAATGCTATCCCGTAAGTGCATGGGGTTGTGTTGTAGTATAGGTAAGGTGGCAAGTATAGGGTTGATCCACAGGGAGAAAAGGGGGCACTAGAGCTAGGTTAGTTTTTTCTAATTCCTACTATGGAGTCTAGGGTTAAGGGTTTAAAGGTTATTTGATTGTTAAACTAAGTTGAGCAAGAAAGCAAGACAAGTAAGAACAAAACTTAAATTAACCCTAGATAATTAATTCTACTAAGCAGGAAAAGACAAGGCAAGAAGAAAAGACAAGAAGAGAACAATATACACTAAAGGCAAGTAAGACAAGGCAAAAGAGAAATCAAAGACCTAAGCTAGCAAGAACAAAGCAACAACAGGGAAAGAAGCTATCTAAGCAAGAAAAGAGCTAATTAAGCTAACACTAGCTAAGAAAGATGGAAACTAGGGTTTTAAAGAAATTAAGGAAGATGTGAGATGTTTAGGGGGTGCACTTATCAATTAAGTTGGGGGTGACATATGAACATTATGATTCCATTTAGATTATCCAGACCAAACAACAAGTTAGAGTCTAATGAATTATCCTAAGCTACTAATTGGCCATGGATATGCAAGGTTATGTATAGGGGAACTAGTCCCTAACATTCCCTACTACCCTTGTGAGGCTCAATTGGGTTAGGGCTTCAGTGTAATTCAATTAGAGTCTAAACATGCCTCAGTTTCTAGGTTAGATGATCTTAGGATGATTAGGGGTTGAGATTAGGCCCGCATTCTAGCCTTGAGAAAGCTCCATCCTAAACACACCAATTTCATCTAAACTAGCTACTTAGATCTCTCAACTAGGGTTAGGAAGATTGATTATGATGTAGGAAGATGGGTAGCTAGCTAGGGACCTAAGAATTGGACCTAGGAGAAAATCCCAAAATTCACACATATAAGCAATTTCCCTAAATTCCCAATTGATTTCAGGCACAAACGAACAAGCAATTCATGGAGAATGATATAGAAATAAAATATAATAATTAGCAAATGAAATTACAAAGTTTACATATCATTTTACCCCAACATGGTATCAGAGTAACATTTTACACCCCAAACAGCCCACCCAAGGGACCTAACTACTCATAACAATGCAAAGTACAAAAAGAGAAGAGAATGAGATAGAAGAAGCCATGGATCTCAGTGTAGATGAAGAATTCCTCCACTTCAGCTATTGCAGGGAGTCCTGATCTCTCCTCCAAGGTGTAGGGGCATGGAATGACGGTGGAAATGGGTGGAAGTGGGTGGAAACTAGGATTTTGATGGTGGAAATGGTGAAATGGAGTGAAATTGAGGTGGAAATGGAGTGGAATGGCTAAGGGGAGAAAATGGGGAGATAAGAGGTGGTAGAAGGTAGCTAACATCATGCTGGAGTTGGCACTTAGGTATATATAGGTGTGGGGTAAACACTAGGTCAAGTATGGGTAGTATGGGAAAAACAATGCAAAAGTAGCCAGGTTTGTGTAGGTAGCACGGCCGTGGTGGTCACCAGGGCCGTGGTGGGGAGGGGTGAGAATGGTCGTGGTGGATGGGAACAACCGTGGTGATAAATGGTGAAAAATCACAGGGAATAGGTCACTTTTATACTGAAAATGGTACAGATGTGGTGGTCAACACGACCGTGGTGGGGTAAGGGTAGCACGGCCGTGGTCAGTACAACGATCGTGGTGGCTCAAATTTAGCTACCTATTCTCGGCTCCACGACCGTTCTCTTTGTAGGTGCCATGGTCGTGATGTGCAACATGACCTTTCTAGAGTCAGTGCACCATGGTCGTTCTGTGGCACCACAGTCGTGGGAATTTCTACACAAATTGAGCTCTGAACCTGTTGCTTTTGCAAGTGTCCTAGCACGGCCATTCTACGGTACCACAACTGTGCTGGTCTCTGGATCAGCATTTTGACTTGATTATTTGGATTTTCTTTGACATCTTTGCTTCAATGGATCTTTGGCCACTAGGGGTAGGTTGAGGGAGCATCGAACTTCACTTTGAATCTCTCCACTGGTAGAGAAACCCTAGGATAACTCCTTCTCTCTCTTCCATCAAGTGTAGTTCAAATGCATGAAAAACATGCAAATAATGTCCATAAGTGCATTTTACACAAATATGCATATTAAGGGAAATAACATGTAATCTAACAAGTATAGATGTGACTCAAATGTACTATGACACAAGATGAAGCCCTAAAATAAGGCTTAATCAAATTGCTATTATGTACTTGCCATTAATGAAAACATCATATATTTTGTATGGACAAGAATATTATGAATAAATTGGTGTTTCATTTTAAAATATGAGATCTTAAATGGCAGTTCCCTATGTCTCATAATATATAATTGATAGTTGTAGAGACAAATGTATGACATATATATTGAATGACTCGATGACTCAAATAATGAATACCTATAGCATTGTCATCTAAAGCACATAAATGAGAATTGCATTTCTAGAACCCATAATGATGGTTCCCTTGACTCTTTTGGTTATCAAACCATTAGAGACATGCAAGTTTTATTTATTGGGCAATGTGAGAAAATCATCTTCACTAGATGTAGTGGGAGAGTGACTATTCTATTAGGGATCATGCATACTGATGTACATAGACCTTTTAGAATAAATGCTAAAGATAGTCACTAGTACCTCACTATATATACCGATGCTACCAGTAGATATGGTAATTTGTATTTAATGAAATACAAGTATGAATTTCTTGAAGTGTTCAAGGAGATCATGAATGAAGTACCTAACAAGCTCAGTAAAACTCTTAAGATACTTCAATATGATCGATGTTGAAATATTTTAAACCAATAGTTTGAGGGCATTTTGGAAACTGTGATAGTGTATCACAATGAACTCCACTTGATACATAATGATGTGCCAGAGATAAAGAACCACACCTTGTTAGTAGGTAATGGTGCGATTATCAATAGTCTAGCTAATCTTCCAATTTCTTTTTGGGTACATGCTTTACACTAAAACAATGTATTGTATAAAATGGTTCAAAAGACACCATATGAGATATGGCATGGGAAGTGTCATGACATGTATTTTATAAGGATTAGGGTTGAAAGCTTGTGTAAAAAAATATCTTCTTGGAAAGCTTTGTCCACAAATCACATAAATGTTATTTTGTTAAATAATACTCTATATTCCAATCTGACAACAAAAGTGTTTGTTGCCATGATGGTTATAATCCTAAAGGGATTATAATTCTAGAGGAATTAGTGGGAAAAATAGAAATCAAAAAGTTCAAGACAAACAAGAAAACATTGAACCTAAAGAGGACATATAGGAACAATGAGAATCACAAATTGTTGTGGAATATCAAGTCCCTTATGTAACACAAAACTCCATAAATCTAGTAGAAAATGCCTTGAGCTTGAAAGATTATGATATCTTATGGTTCAAGAAGGCTGTAAGTTGGTCATATATGATGAGTCAACAACCTACCTAGATGTTATTGAGGAATCAAAGTATTGGAAATGTCTCGAAGACATTGTATCCAAAATGGACTCCATGTACACCAACACGGTATGACCTCGGTTGATCCACCTGAAGGGGTAAAACCCATAGGGTGCATTTAGAAACTTTGAGAAAAGATCAACATGGATGGTAGTGTTGTTGGCTAAATGGACATCTATAAATCCCTTTGTTTTGATTATGACAAACATTTCATTCTTATTGATCTAACGAGCTATTTGAGTGTGCAGGATTAAGGTGGATGACAAAGCAACTAGGGAAATCCATATGCTTACATGTTTATGTTTTCATGCAATGTAATCGCTTTGTAAAAACTTGTACAAATATATAATGTACAAGTACTTAGATTGCATGTAAATCAAGCGTTAGATTCTCCCTAGCTAAACACCACATTTAGATAAGTCATTCGCTTCAAATAGGATCACATTTGCACACTCATACATATAGTTAGTGCCTAAATTGAAACATTGAAACAAGATCAATCTCGGTCGACAAACTCCTCGACCGAGACACTCTCGGTCGACAATCTTCTCGACCGAGAAAGATCCAAAGTAGCCGTTAGACACAACAGACAAGTTAGTTGGCAGTTGGAGAAAGACGTTGCAAATCACTTGTTCCAGAGTGCCTGTCGGTCGACAGAAGTTCGACCGAGTAGGTGTCTCGGTCGACCATTCCTCGACCGAGATTGTCTCTGACAGCAACTGCAGAATTAATTAATTAGCCGTTGTTAAAGCAACAACTTTGTACCTAACGGCTAGTTAAGCACTTAGAAACCCCTAGAAGTTGTCTAGAATGTCCTTAAGCATCCTTAGGCCATTCCTATAAATAGGACAAGCCATAGGACACTCAAACACACTTGCTACACTTGATAAATCCTTGAGCATACTTTGAGCAATCTGTTTGTGAGCAATTTGAGCATTGTGACAATTGGCCATTTCATTCCTTAGCTCATAATTCGTGTCCTATAGGCTAGTATCTCCTACCCACTGCAATCACAAGTCCACACACTTGGTTAGGAGATCTATACGCTTGATCTAGGCAAATCAAGCCTTGGGCTACAAAGGATAAGTTGTAATTTCCTTTTTCTTTCTTGTTCTCTATTACCGTTTGTACTCTCCTTGCTACTCCTAGGTTGGAGGCTGCTGATTGGAGAGGGTGGAGTTCTTCTTGGTGAAGAAGGTGACTTTGAGCTACTTCAGAAGGCTGGTGCAACGGGAGGTTACTTCTAGAGAGGAAGGCTACTTCAAGGGGGAGCTTGGAGTTACTTCAAGAAGGCTACCTCAAAGTTGGTGCACCTACTTCAAGTGAAGGCTGTTCAAAGGGTGTAAAGGAAAGTATTGTATTTTGTATAAATCCTTGGGAAGGTAATAAAATAAATACTTTCAAAATCCCATTTGGGTAAGCAACCGGGTAGTGGACTGACAACTTTAGTAGTTGCTAAAGTTGGAACCACTCTAAACACCTATCTCCTTCTTCTAATTTCAATTGTGGTTGTTTGAGTTCAATAAATTGTTAAAATTATTTAAAAACTCTATTCACCCCCCCTCTAGTGTTTTTCAATTGGTATCAGAGCAGGCTTCAAGGAACCCTAACAAGGTCTTGAAGAAATGGGTGATGGAGTGCTCAACAACCTCAACCTCGAAGGGACACTTGTTTCTAGGCCTCCAGCGTTCGATGGAACAAACTACCAATATTGGAAAAGAAGGATGCAGTTCTATTTCCAAGGCATCAATTGGGACTTATGGAGAATGGTGTCAACCCCATATGAGCTCCCTCAAATTTAATTTGCAGAATGGGATGCAAATACGGTAAAGCTGGCCCAAATGAATGCAAAAGCTGTTAGCATTTTATATTGTTCTATTTCGGTAGGAGAATTTAATAGAATATCTAATTGTGACACAGCCTATGATATTTGGAATAGACTGTCCATAACCTATGAAGGTACAGTCCAAGTCAAAAATTCCAAAATTAGCATGTTTAAACAAAAAATTGAACACTTTCGTATGGATTCTAATGAATCAATTAGTGAAATGTTTTCAAAATTCTCTACTATTGTTAATGGTTTAAGTGCTCTAGGAAAACCTATCCCTGAAGAAGATCAGGTATCAAAGATCCTTCGTTCACTTCCTCCAAAATATAAGCCAAAGGTGACAGCCATTGAAGAAGCAAACGACCTCACTCGACTGAAAATGGAGCAACTTATTGGCAACTTAGAAGCTCATGAAGCAACCCTAGAAGAGGAAGAAAGAAGAGCACGTGAACTTCAGCAAGGAAAGAAGAAGGATGTGGCTCTAAAAGCTTCAAAGGCTGTCACACAAGAAAGTGAGGAGTCAAGTGAAGAAGAGGGAGAAGAAGCCTTGATAGTAAATGGTAAGAAATACAAAAGATTTAAATCTAACAAAATTTCCAGCTCTTCTTCTACCCCTCCTAGGTGCTTTGAATGTGGGAAGAAAGGGCATTTCAAAAATGAATGTCCTAAAGCAAAGAAAGGAAAGAAAAGCTCACACAAGAAGAAGGGAGAAAAAGCCTATAAAGCTGCATGGGACGAGTCAAGTGACAGTGAAAGCGGAGAAGAAACCGTGGATTGTCTAATGGCAAGAGAAGATGATGAAAACTCTCAAGAGGTAAGCCTACTTGATCTTTCTAAAGAAGAGTTAGTCACTAGTCTACAATAAATTCATGATAAGTAAGTTGATGTCAAGAAGAAACTAAAGAAGGTTATCAAATCAAATGATGAGCAAATTGCAAAATTAGATAATCTTTCTTCTGAAAAGAATAACATTGATCTTGAGAATTTGTCTTTAAGAACATCTTTAGATGATTGCACTAGAAAGCTACTCACTTTAGAAACAAATGTTGATCTTCTTTCTAAAGAAAAGACTGACTTGTTAGCTAAACTAAAAGATTTCCAGACTCAACCTATTTTGTGTAACCATCTAGACTATGATAATGTTATAAAAGAAAGAGATTCATTGTTATCTGATTTAGATCAAGCAAGAAATGATCTACACAAGAAAATGAATGATATTGCTCAGCTGCAAAGAGAACTTTATGAGTTAAGAAGAAAAAATATACTTGATAACATTCTAAGCATTGGTACTGTTTTCAACGAAAGGAAAGGTTTGGGATATGCTCCAAAGAAAAATCAACCCAAAAGAACTCAAACTATGTTTGTACCCAAGAACACAATGGCTAGAAAGAGAAATGAAGTTGATTCTATTACTTGCCATTTTTTTTTACGTCTTGGACACTATTCCTTTTCATGCCCTTATAAAACTAAGGATTCCGAATTAGTTTGGGTCCCAAAACCTCAAACTTAGTAGAATCAAATAGAATTTAGTTGAGATATGACCAAAAAGCTCCATCTTGCTATTTATATTGTCTTATTTCAACTAAACAAAAGATTTCATGCTTATTGTTAATTTTCTGCATTGTTGTACTGAAACAGAAACTTAGTCGGTCGAAGTATTGTCGACCGAACCATTAATCGGTCGAAGTATTGTCGACCGACTGAATGTCTGAAACATATCAAAATTTACAGCAATTATTTCGGTCGAAAATTGGTCAACCGAGCTACATTTCTGTGTTTCCTGGTTTGTAATACAGTAATCTTCTCGATCGACAATTTGTCGACCGAGACATATGTCGGTCGAACAATTGTCGACCGACTGGACTTCTGATTCAGAACTCTTATACAAATCTGTACTTAAATGATTCTAACCATATCGGACCATCACATGGGTACCAAAATCTACATTTTAATGCAGGAATGGGTGGTTGATAGTGGATGTTCCAAACATATGACCGGGAACAAGGATGCATTCAAAACCTTTGAAGAAAAGAAAAGTGGAACAGTCACATTTGGAGACCATGGTAAGGGCAAAATCGTTGGAATAGGTAATGTTGGTACAAACTTCGAAATAAAGAATGTTCTACTCGTTGATGGTTTGCACCATAATTTGATAAGTGTTAGTCAATTATGTGATAGTGGTTATGATGTGTTATTTAACAAAACTTGCTGCAAGTTATTGATAGAAAACACTACAAATGTTGTTTATGAAGGAAATAGAATTGGAAATCTTTATATCCTTAAACCTAACTCTATGAAATCAGTAGTGGGAAAATGCTTGCTTGCAAATGAAAATACCTTACAAGTATGGCATAAAAAGCTAGGACATGCTAGTTCACATGTTATTAAAAAGTTAGTGAAATATGATCTTGTTCGTGGATTGCCTACTTTATCTTTTGATCAAGTTGAAAACTGTGAACCATGCACAATGGGAAAGCAAACCAAAACCTCTTTTAAACCAAAACATGTACTTAGCACCAGTAGGTCCTTAGAATTAATTCATATGGATTTATTTGGACCCATGAGGACACAATCTATTGGTGGTAAAAGATACTACTTTGTTATTGTTGATGATTATAGTAGATACACATGGGTACACTTTATTGCAACTAAAGATGATACTATTCATGTTTTTATACAATTTTGTTCCAAAATTGAAAATCTATTACAAAGCAAAATATGTACCATTAGAAGTGATCATGGTGGAGAATTTGAAAATCATACATTTGAAGAATTTTGCACATCTCAAGGGTACACTCATAATTTTTCTGCTCCACGCACCCCACAACAAAATGGTATAGTTGAAAGGAAAAATCGATCACTACAAGAAATGGCTAGAACTATGATGCTTGAACACAACACACCCAAAACCTTTTGGGCTGAAGCTGTAAACACTGCATGCTATGTGCTAAATAGAGTAACTGTTCACTCTCATTTAAAGAAAACTCCATATGAAATAATACATTCTAAGAAACCTAGAGTTGACTATTTTCATACCTTTGGCTCTACATGCTATATCTTAAATACCAAAGATGATAGAGATAAGTTTGACTCAAAATCACACAAAGCATTCTTTTTGGGATATTCCACTTCTAGCAAAGCTTTTAGAGTATATAACACTATATCTAGAAAAGTCGAGGAATCTATTCATGTTTCTTTTCATGAAGAGTCCAAATCTGAAAATCTAGAAATCATAGATCTCACTAATCAATTCGAAAATTTAAACATACCAAATGATTGTGAGAAAGGTACTACAAATAATCACCAAGCTGAACCACAACCTACACCTAGGCTTATAAAAGATCATCCTCAAGAATTAATTATTGGAGATCCTAATGATAAAGTCAAAACTCGGTCTTCCTTCAAAGATGTTGCAAACATGGCTTTTGTTTCTATCATTGAACCTAAAAAGATATCTGAAGCTCTTAAAGATGACTATTGGATAATAGCCATGCAAGAAGAATTGAATCAATTTACTAAAAATGATGTATGGGATTTAGTTCCTAAACCACAAGATAAAACCATAATAGGAACTAAATGGGTTTTTAGGAACAAGCTAAATGAGGCAGGAGAAGTAATAAGGAATAAAGCTCGGTTAGTAGCACAAGGATATAATCAACAAGAAGGAATAGATTTTGATGAAACGTATGCACCGGTAGCTAGACTTGAAGCTATTAGAATGTTACTAGCTATTGCTGCACATAAAAACATCAAACTCTACCAAATGGATGTAAAAAGTGCATTTCTAAATGGCATCATCCAAGAAGAAGTATATGTTGCCCAACCACCTGGTTTTGAAATACCGGAAAAAGGTGACTATGTTTATAAACTTAAGAAAGCACTTTATGGTTTAAAACAAGCACCTAGAAATTGGTATGAAAGACTCAAGACATATCTTTTTGATAATGGTTTTTCTATTGGAAATTCAGATTCTACTTTATTTTTCAAAACATATACATCTGATTTCCTAGTTGTGCAAATATATGTTGATGACATTATTTTTGGAGCTTCTAATGATTCATTATGCACACAATTTAGTGACATTATGCAAAAAGAATTTGAAATGAGCCTCATGGGTGAACTAACTTTCTTTCTTGGTTTTCAAATTAAGCAAACACCTGCCGGAATATTCATAAGCCAAGAAAAATATACTAAAGAACTCTTAAAACGTTTTGGGATGGATCAGTGCAAGCATGCTACTACTCCTATGGCTACTTCTATTAAAATTGATAAGGATGTAAATGGGGAACCTATTGATGATTCTTTATATAGAGCCATGATTGGTAGTTTGCTTTACTTAACTGCTTCTAGACCAGACATTATGTTTCCCATTGGTCTTTGTGCTCGATTTCAATCACAACCTATGCACTCTCATTTTCTAGCAGTTAAACGAATTCTTCGTTATCTAGCCGACACCACTTGTTTTGGTTTATGGTATCCAAAAGGACAATCCTTGGATTTTAAAGCTTATACTGATGCGGATTATGCTGGTTGTCGCCTTGATCGCAAGAGTACTAGTGATGGTTGTTTCTTGTTAGGGAGAGCTTTAGTATCTTGCTTTAGCAAGAAACAAAATACGGTTGCCCTATCTACAACTGAAGCTGAATATATGGCAACTGGGTCTTGTTGTGCTCAAGTGCTTTATATGCAACAAGTATTAAATGATTATGGTTTTACTCTTTCATCTACGCCTATTTTTTGTGACAACACGAGCACTATAAACTTAGCACACAATCCTATCTTACACAGCCGAGCTAAACATATTGAAATCCGTCATCATTTTTTACGGGATCACATCTCCAAGAATCATGTTTCCCTTCATCATGTTGATACGGAAGATCAATTGGCTGATATTTTTACAAAACCGCTTCCACTAGATCAATTTAACAAAATTAGGAAGCAACTGCTTATCACTCCATACTGTTGGCGTCTCTGCTGACCTAACAGTCTTGCAGACCGTTTGCATGATGGTTTGGCGGTCTCTGCTGACCTAACAGTCTTGCAGACCGTTTGCATGATGGTGGCTAGCAGGTCCAGGGCAGAGATGCCGACACTGCAGGTGTAGGGCAATCCAACCAGTCTTGGATAGAGGGGATTCCATACGATCTCAAGTTACTCTGCCCTAATGGTTTTGTGAAACTGATAGGCACCAATCGGTCATCACATGTGCTTGCTCCAAATAGTTTTCTGATGGCGTTGCTTTCACGGTCTTGGACTCACAGTCTTGGGGGACCGTTTCAGTCTCATGCTCCAAATGGTTTGGCGGTCTCTGCTGACCTAACAGTCTTGCAGACCGTTTGCATGATGGTGGCTAGCAGGTCCAGGGCAGAGATGCCGACACTGCAGGTGTAGGGCAATCCAACCAGTCTTGGATAGAGGGGATTCCATACGATCTCAAGTTACTCTGCCCTAATGGTTTTGTGAAACTGATAGGCACCAATCGGTCATCACATGTGCTTGCTCCAAATAGTTTTCTGATGGCGTTGCTTTCACGGTCTTGGACTCACAATCTTGGGGGACCGTTTGCCTCTCCATGGTCTTGAGATCCCGAGGAGCAAGTTCGTCAGTGATCTGGAGGATGATGGCTGCAGGTTGGATGCCTGTTGATCGCAGCAAGCTAAGGTGGTCACGTGAGGCGACGCTGCTCCTCACTGTCTTGGTGGGGGATCTTCCTCATGGTTTGGTTGCAGGTAGGGATGAAAAAGAAGCAGAAGGTGAGGGAGCCACGACTGAGGTCTGCTAGGGTGTGAGAAGGCAGGCAATAGGAGATTGGGTGGAGGTGAGGAGGAGCTACGATGGCACTTTAGGGTTGTAGTGAAGGCAAGAGGATGATGGAAGAGGTTGCAGGTGTTGTTGGGGTTTCTATGATGGCGGGAGGAAGCAGAAGGAGGGAAGTAGGAGGTGAGAACATCCAAACGGTTTGTTGCAAGCCGATATGCCTAAATGGTCTCGGGGTGGATGTTGGCCAAATGGTTTCGAGGTGGAATGCCCATACGATCTTGCAAAAAGATGCCATACGGTCTTGCAAAAAGATGCCTATACGGTCTTGCAAAACCGTTTAGAGGAAAAATGATGGTTCAAGACCATTAGGGCAGATCATTTGATTGAATGGATGGGGACCGTTGATCAGCGATCTGGTGGTGAAGAAAAGCTCATGGTCTAAGACCGGATGGATGAACGACTAAGAATGAGAGGTTGAAACTGTATGGATGAAACTATATGGGTGAAAATGTATGGTCAAGACCAAGGATGAGTGAGGATAGGTCAAGGGTTGAGAAAGGTGGGTCCCACTCAAAAGGGTTTGATTTGAATGATGGTTGATGGAGATAAAGATGGAGTGAAGCAAGAGGTAGTGATGATTGAAGGTGGATTAGGGTTAAAAGGAGGTGGATGCCAGCTGATTGTTCGACCTCATCAAGACCTACATAAATTCAACATAAACTCAGTTAATAATTTTGGTAATTGAACCAAATGGATACATCAAAACACCCCGAACTTAAACGTTGCTTGTCCTCGATCAACACAAAATCTAAAATATTCGCCAAATGGATACGTTCTGATCATATGATTGCCTCATCTTCACATCATGATTGTTTTCTTTCTGCTTAGTATGACTAAGTATCTCAACCTCCTGAGACCACTGAACACGTCTTACCATATCTTCATTCCTGAGTTTGTTTTCCAACATCACTTCCTCCTCACTTTTTCCAACAACAAGCATGTCAAAGAGTTTCGTAAGATTCCAGAGATACCCGTAGAACAACAAGTGTGCACCTGATCTGACACTGGTGTTTTTTAGGATAATGGAGGCATTCATTGTGCCTTTAGGTAGATAAGAGAGTGAAAGGTGGTATGGATGTAAGAAATAAATCTCTTCTCTATTCGAATCGGGATTTTTATTATATAATTTGCAATTTCATTTATTGCATTTTTTCTATGTGAATCTCTCCTCTATTTGACTCGAGATTGCATTTTCTTTTTGTGTGCACATTGGCATCTTTTCTTGGTGGTATGACCCTATTAATTTGCGAAGGGTATGGAAGAAGAGGATATAGAGGGAAGTGGCATGTCACCCCGAACTTAGGGTTTGGCACTATTTTGGCTTTTTTTGTTTCTTTTTTATGGACAGAGGGGTATGAAGATGATAGAACAAGTGTAGAAGAGAGTTCAAATCAGAAGGCAACTTGATTTACAAATCCGTGCACTGGGTCATTCTCTTAATCGTACTCTACTTAAATAATAACTTGATGAGGATCCGGTGGAGATTCCATGTTATTGTTCCACTAGTTAGTTAGGAAGAACGACGTGCTTGATCCCTATCAATTTGATAGACACTCGTCATTTTTACATAGGAATCATGATGTTAGGAATCATAAGCTTCACAAGATGATTTCAATCAAAAGGCTAGTTTTCATAAAGTGGTCCTTTTGAGGATCTGCTTTGAATAAGGAGGGTATAATGATTCAAAATGCATAGCCAGTAAGGTAATGGTTTTTAATGAAACAGAAAGCGTCAAAACTTCTTCAAGTATCTATTTAATATCTTTGAAAAAAATTGAAAAAATTGAAAATTTTGCTCAAAAATGCAGCAATGAAATCTTAAGTCAGAAATAGATGGGTGAAGGTGGAAAGTGAAATACGTACCACCCACCCTCCACCCCAAACATAGAATTTTGTTCATCTCAATCAAACTCTAAATCTGAGATGGAGGGGAAAATTTATGCTGGTTAGACCACCAGATGTGGTTGCATTCCAATCAGCGTGCATCCTCCATCTGAAAATCTAAAAAATGAAGATAAATCAGAACTCAAGATTGCATCTCGCGATGCAATTTTTATTTGGTGCAAAATTATCTAAAGTTAAAAACGTAATTAAGAAAAAATTTCTAATTCAAAATTAAAACTGAATATGAATTTATTGATCAGGTTGCCTCCCGACAAGCGCCTTTGTTTTATGTCGATGGCTCGACTTGATTCCTTCAAATTTTACGGTGGATATGTTGGATTGGTGAGATCCATCATTGCTTCAAAGCCTGTGTCAGCAGAGGTGAAATATCTCTTCAATTGTTGACCATTTTCCACAAATGAGCCTAACTTTTCACTCCATAAAGAGAAAGCACCATGTGGGTAGATGCTCTTGACAATGTAAGGTCCAAACCAGCGAGAACGGAGTTTTCTTGGGAATAACTTCAGTATTGAGTTGAATAATAGAACTTGGTCTCCTACTTGTATGTCCTTTCTTTTCAGATGACCATTGTGCCAAAGTTTCGTATGTTCTTTATAGATTCATGTATTTTCATAAGTTGTCATCTAGAGTTCTTCCAGCTCCTAAAGTTGCAGAATACTGGCTTGGACTGCTTTCTTCATATCGAAATTCAGTTGTTTTATTGCCCACCATGCTTTGTGTACGAGTTCAACGAGCATGTGGCATGACTTTCCATAGATCAATCAAAATGGTGTAGTTCCAAGGCGAGTCTTAAAAGCAGTTTGGTAGGCCCACAATGCATCATTGATTTTCACTGACCACTCTCTTCAATTGCGGTCTACTGTCTTTTCCAAAACAGCCTTGAGTTGATGATTAGAAACCTCTACCTATCCACTTGTTTGTGGATGTTAGGGCAAGGCTACCTTGTGTGTTACACCATATTTCCTCAGCAATGCTTCAAACCTTCTTTCAAGGAAATGAGAACCTTCGTTGGATATCACAGTGTGTGGAACACCAAATCGGGGAAAGATAATATCTTTGAACATCTTGATGATGGGTTTGGAATTGCTAGTAACGGCTGGAATGGCTTCGACCCATTTCGAGACGTAATCAACTGTGACTAGGATGTAGGAAAATCAGTAAGAAGATGGGAATGGACCCATGTAGTCCACACCCCAAACATCAAATATCTCGACTTCTTGCCATAGTTTAAGTGGCATCTCATCTCTTTTCGTAATGTTACTTATTCTTTGACATTTTTCACATGATAGAACAAAGTTGTAGGAGTCTTTGGATATAGTTGGACAAAAGAAGGCACATTGCAAAACTTTTATAGTAGTTTTCTTAGAACTCATATGGCCTCCAATCGAGCCTGAGTGGCATTGTTCTAAAATGAGTTTGGCTTCTTCTTCAGTGATACAATGTCTATAAAGACCATCAGCATAGAGCTTGAAGAGGTACGGCTCATCCCAGTGGTACTGCTTCACATCATGCATAAATCTCTTCAGTGCATTTCCGGTGCATTCAGGGTGGATGACACCAGCAACGAGGTAATTTCCATAGTCTAAGTACCAAGGTGTAGCTTCTGAAATTTTCATTAATTGGTCATCTGGAAGAGAATCATTAATCAGGATCTTCTCAGTTTCCAGGGTGTGGATACGACTGAGGTGGTCTGCCACAACATTTTCTGTACCCTTTTTATCTTTTATCTCCAGATCAAATTCTTGTAGTAGGAGGATCCATCTTATCAACCTGGGTTTTGCATCTTTCTTCGCCAGGAGGTAACGGATAGCTGCAAGATCTTTGTAAACGATGACTTTTGAACCTATGAGGTAGGACTTGAATTTGTCAAAGGCATACACAACCGCAAGAAGTTCTTTCTCGGTAGTTGCATAATTCCTCTGAGCTTCATCGAGGGTTTTTTATGCATAGTAGATCCTGTAATGTTTCTTCTCAATACACTGCCCTAGAACAGCACCCACAGTGTAATCACTAGCATCACACATAATTTCAAATGTATGATCCCAATTAGGAGCTTTAATGATGGGTGTTGTTGTAAGGGCTTGCTTCAAGTTATTGAAACTCTTCACACATTCTTCGTCAAAATGGAACTCAATGTCCTTTAATAATAAGTTCGTCATCGGCTTGGTTATCTTAGATAAATCCTTAATAAACCGTCTATAGAAGCCTGCATGACCTAGGAATGCGCGAACCTCTTTTACATTCGTTGGAGTAGCAAGTTTAGAAATCACTTTGATTTTCGCTCTGTCTAACTCAATTCCTCTACTACTGACTCTATGACCAAGGACAATCCCTTCTCTCTCCATAAAGTGACATTTCTCCCAATTTAGCACAAGATGTGCTTCTTCACATCATTTGAGGACCAGAGAGAGGTACTTCAGGCATGAGTCATATGAATCCCCATACACGGAGAAATCATCCATGAAAATTTCCATAATGGTTTTAGTGAGTCCAGCAAATATAGCTGCCATACAACATTAGAAAGTTGTAGGAGCATTACATAGTCCAAATGGCATCCTTTTGAATGCATATGTTCCACAAAGGTTGTTTTCTCTTAGTCATCTGGATGTATAGGAATTTGGTAGAATCCAGAATAACCATCGAGATAACAGAAATACTCTTAGTGAGCCAACCTTTCTAAGACTTGATCAAGAAAAGGCATCAGAAAATGTTCCTTTCATGTAACTTTGTTCAACTTCTTATAATCAATACACATCCTCCACCTGGTGACTATTCGAGTGGGGATGAGTTCATTGTCTTCATTTCGTATTACAGTAGTCCCACCTTTCTTCAGGACAATGTGCATAGGACTTACCCATGGTGAATAGGAGTTCAGATAGATAATACCTATCTTGAGCAACTTTATAACTTCAAGGTGGACAACTTCTTTCATATTTGGATTAAGTTTCCTCTGGTGTTCAATGGGTGTCTTGTGGTCTTCCATCATAGGGATTTTGTGCATGCACAGTTCTTGACTGATCCCAGTGAGATCACTCATCTTATACCCTATTACTTTTCTTCTTTCTTTTAATTCTGTCAAGAGTTTATCTTCTTGTTCTGCTATTAGATCTAAATTTATAATGACTGGGAAGACCTTTAGTTCATCTAATAACACATATTTCAATCCTTCGGGTAAGGGCTTCATTTCTGGAGCTTGTGGTTTCTCACATGAGTCTTCAGTAATATCCATAGCTTTGAGTACCTCAAATTTATCTTCGGGATCATCTTTGGCAGTGTTGAGTTGGAGATCACAATCTTCTATTTTTTCATCAATGGAATCATTATTAGATAGGGTTGTTAGAGCCACTTCTAAAGGATCGTCTTGTTCATAATCCTCTTACGTAAGTAGTATCATCTGCTCTATGCAATCAATCAAGTAGAATTCTTCTTGCATACTGGGTCTTCACATACTTTCAAAAACTTTGAATTTGAGAGTTTCTTTACCTAATCTGAGCAGTAGGGTTCCTTCTTCAACATCAATTAGGGCTCTTGCAGTGGTGAGGAATGGATGTCCAAATATGAGTGGATATCTAGTATCTTCTTTTATATCCATGATGACAAAGTCACACGGAACATAGGAATATTTCCCTACCTTGACAGGTACATCCTCAATGATTCCTAAGGGTAGAGTCACAATGTTATCTGCAAGTTGTATTGTCATGCTGGTAGGGAGCAGTTCAACAAACCCTAGCCTTTTGCAAATACTAAGTGGCATGATGGAGATACTGGCACCAAGATTGGCCAATCCTTTCTTACACAATGAATCACCAATATGATAGGAGATCCCAAAAGATCCTGGATCTTTTTGCTTCTTGGGCATCTTGCTCTAGTTGATGTCTGAAGTGGTTGTAGCTAACTTGACTGTCTCATATTCTTCAGTGATATACTTCCTGGTGAGGAGAGACTTTAAGTACTTTTTCCAAGCTGGTATCTCAGCCAACACATCCAGAAAGGGTATATCAACATGAAGTTTCTTCATAGCTTCTTTGAACTTATTGAAATGAGTATCAAGCTTCGTTTGCCTTAGACGAGCTAGAAAAGGTATACAAGGCTTGTATACAGGGATATCAGGTTCTGGTGTTGCTTCTTCTTCTTATGTATTAGGTTTTTTAGAACTTTCCTCATCTGTCTTATCACCAGTCACTGGTTCTTTTGGTTGAGACTTAGGTGTTTTAGAGTCTTGAACGATCATCAGTTCATCCTCGTCTGTAATAACCACAGGTGTCTTGATAGGAGGATTAGAATAGTCTTTTCCAGACCTGGTGGTGACAACATTCAATTGTTTGGGATGCTTAGGGTTGTTCTCAGGTTGTCCAACAAAGGCTCCAGTAGGTGGCTTCATGCTAGCTACAAGTTGAGCTAGTTGAGATTCAATAGCCTTTTGATGAGCTTGTTGGTTGGCTATCATACTCTGTTGTGACTACAACATCTTCTCGATGGGTGTTAGTTTGTCATCCAGAGAGATGGGACTGACTTGTTGCCCTTGTTTTTGTTTCTGGTAAGGGTCTTGGTTGAGGTTCTGGAATTGAGAATTGTTCTGGTAATTGTTATAGTTCCTATTCTGAAAGTTGCCCCTAAAGCTTCCTTGATTCCTGAAATTTTGTTGTTGATTATACTGGAATCTTGGTGGGCCACGTTATTGATTTTTTGAACTGATTTGTCGTGAGTTTTCCGCTCCTGAAGGATTTCCATACTGAAAACTTGGATGGTTCCTATTCTGATTCAGATTATAGTATCCTTGACCAGGGATGGTGTTAACAACATTAAGATTTTCCATTTGACTATTATCTCCTTGTCCACATGTGTTGCTTAGAACAACATCATAGAGAACATTGCACGCTAAAGTGGAATGATCGGTACCTTTACATGCTTCACAGAACAATGAAGCTGGCTTGATCTGTTCTTGTTGTGGTGGTGGTGAATGTCCTCTTCCAAAAGCAGTAAGAGATGATTCGATATAGTCTTTCTTGGCAACTAAGAGTTTGAGGGTCTCAGCGATAGACTTGTATTCTGGAATAACTTCATCCATAGCTACCTTCAATACTCCCTTACCTACATACCTACCCCAATTAGCTTAATTTTCAGCTCCAAGGGTGGTAACCCTCCATGCGTTGTCATAACTCTGACGCATGAAGTTCCCTCTGGATGAGGAGTCTAAGAATCTCTTGATATCATCGTCCACACCCCTATAGAAGATCTCGATGAGTTATTTCTTGGGGATTCCATGGTGTGGACACTTGCGTAGAAGATCTTTATATCTTTCCCATGCTTCAACAAGGGTTTCTCCAGGGGCTTGAGTGAACATTGTTATTCGATCCCTCTGGATGAGGAGTCTAAGAATCTCTTGATATCATCATCCACACCCCTATAGAAGATCTCGATGAATTGATTCTTGGGGATTCCATGGTGTGGACACTTGTGTAGAAGATATTTATATCTTTCCCATGCTTCAGCAAGGGTTCCTCCAGGGGCTTGAGTGAACATTGTTATTCGACCCCTAATTTCATAGGTGAGTGAAGGAGGGTAAATTTTTTCCATAAAAACATTTTGCAGTTGTTCCCATGTAGTGATGGGCTCGCATTGTAAGGAGTTTTACCAACTTATAGCTCTATCAGTAAGGGAATACTTAAAGAGACTGAGTCGAATGGCATCGTCTGTGACTCCATTTTGTTTTGTCATAGCACATAGATCAATGAGCCTCAGAAGATGTTCTTGGCTATCTTCTCTTTGTTTACCATAGAATGGGATATTTTCAAGCAAGGTAATCCAATGTGCTCGTATATCAAAATTGGGAGCATGGATGGGAGGAGCTTGAACTGGGTGATAAACATCAGCAGCTTTAGGGACTGAGAACTCCGTAAGATCCTTTTTTAGTTCTACTGCTTGCGATGCTACTTGTGCTGCTAGGATTTCTTCTTGAACTACATCCCTAGCCTCTTGCATGAGTCTTTCTCTCTGTGCATTGATGGCTTGAGCCACCTTTCGGGCTATTTCCTCCTCTTGAGCCATCCTATCTAGGTTTTCTCTATTTTGACGATGAAAGGTTCTGTCAATCTCTGGATCAAAACTAGTAGAGACTCTAGGACTATTCAAACGGTGCATACACTAATCTTTAGTGGTTCCTGAAATGAAAGGATCTTAAGTAAGATTTATGGAGTAGAGTTAAATTCAAGTAGATGATTGATTGTATCAAAAGAAAAACAAAATCCTAGATTAGCCTTAAAAGAACTAGATTTGACTAACTGATTCCGTTGTCCCCGGTAACGGTGCCAGAATTTGACGTGGAATATTATCGCACTAACAAACTCACTTGGGGTTGAGATCCTCGAGCTTTTACCAAAACCTTGTGCAATAATACCACCCGCAAGTGGATAGGTCTTATCACATTATAGTTCAGGATCGAATCCCAAGGGATAATGTTTTTAAGAATTGTTTCTAGTCGAATCTAATTCAAGTAAGACTAATATTTAGAACCAAGGGTTGATTTGAGGTTAATTAAACTAAGTGCGGAAAAGTAAAGAGCAGAATTAAATTTGATCTAGATTAATGATATGGGATCGTTGGGATGGACCCGGGTTTCACCACCACTACACATGCAAACACATCCAAACACAAAATATCCAGGCAAGATATAACTATCCAAAAAGAAATATTGTGGACCCTCCCTGAGGGATGTTTAGGTCCGTGTAAGTATCCCCTTAGGCATCAGATGTCTCGTCGCCATCTGGATCATACACTTACAGTTCTAAACATACAAAATCCAACTAAGGCTGTGGCCCTCCCTGAGGGATGTTTAGGCACACAAAAGCATCACCGTAGGCTAGTTGGCTCGTCCCCTCACAGATCATACACTTATGACCTCAAGGAATTCCTTTCTATTTCTAGTCAGGGAGTCAACCATGCTAATCGACAAGCAAGTAGGTGATTAATCTAAAAGCAAACACCTACGACTAATAAAGAAGATACAAAATCTAACTAAGGGTGTGGCCCTCCCTGAGGGATGTTTAGGCCACAGAAGCATCACCGTAGGCTAGATGGATCGTCCCCTCATGGATCATACACTTACGACCTCAAGGAATCCCATTCTATTTCTAGTTTGAGAGTCAACCTCATTAATCAAAATTCTACCCTACGTATAGAAGTTCTCACAACATAGGGAAAAACATGATGAAAGCAAGTATGTAACCAATCTACAAACATTAATGATTAACAAGGAAATGAAAAGTTATATACATTGCCTTGGAATGTTAGATGAAAAGACATGAAAGCATGGGCAGCAGGTCTAGTCCCCACACCCCGGTGAAAAGGAACTACTCGCTCATGATGCGAGAAACAAGAAGAACAAGAGAGAGGGAAGGTTCCTCCATGAGCATGATGCAGAAGATAGTCACAACTCAGTGAAGATGATGTGGTCTTCTACGTCACATCAGAGAAGATCTAGACAAGGAACGAGGGATGTTGAGACAGACTGGGCAGTCTTTCTCACTCCTCCTTCCTTCTCTTCTCGGTCTCCTTGATCACAGTAGGAGCAGCAGGTGAAGTGACACTGGCGTGGATGACAGATCTAGATCGAATCTTGTGTTCGGGCAGCCTGGCGGTGTCCCGGATCTGATGCCTCAAATGAGGACCCAGCTGGTCCTATTTATAGGCTCAGATGGGGTCTGGGCATTTTTGGGCCCTGTTGCAATTTTTGCAGTTCGTTTAGATGACCAAACGGTCTTGTCTTAGTTCTCCTCCAAACGGTTTGGCTTTGATCAGTTTGGTATGCCCAACTGGTCTTGGGGTTTTTGCCTTCATACGGTCTCGCAGACCGATAAAAAGACCAAACAGTCTTGAGGTTCTCGCTCATATGGTCTTTCTTCTAATCTCAAATAGTCTGTAAGACCGATCACTAGCAACCTATCTTGGAAGTCTGGCGTCTCCCATACATTTTGGATGGTCTCACGTGATCGGTCCTAATGCGTGATCGGTTTTGGGATCATGATCTCTGCCTTTATGGTTTGCTACAAGTCATTGCCACTTCACGGTCTGTACAGGGCCTTCCCTTCATGGTCTCCTTTCCCTATCAGTCTCTTCTCCACCAGTTTATATCTCTGTTCTCTTCTCATCCACTTGATCGGGGTGTCTCAGGCTCCAAACGGTTTGGCGGTCTCTGCTGACCTAACGGTCTTGCAGACCGTTTGCACTTGATCGGTCTTAGAGACCGTTTGCGCGATGGTGGGTAGCAGGTCCAGGGCAGAGATATCGATGTTGCAGGTGTTGGGTGATTCAACTGGTCTTGAATAGAGGGGAGTCCATACGGTCTCAAGTTACTCTACCCTAACGGTGTTCTGAAACTGATAGGTGCCAATCAGGCATCACCTGCGCTTGCTCCAAACAGTTTGCTAATGGCGCTGCTTTCACGGTCTTGGACTCATGGTCTTGGGGGACCGTTTGCCTCTATGTGGTATTGAGATCATGAGGAGCAATTCCGTTGGTGATCTTGAGGATGATGGCTACAGGTTGGATGCATGTTGATCGCAACGAGCTAAGGTGGTCACGCGAGGTGGCGTTGCTCCTCACTGTCTTGGTGGGGGAGCTTCCTCATGATTTGGTTGCAGGTAGGGATGAGAAGGAAGCGAAAGGCGAGGGAGCTACAGCTAAGGTCTACTAGGGCACGAAAAGGTAGGTAGTAGGAGATTGGGCGGAGGTGAGGAGGAGTTGTGATGGTGCTTTAGGGTTGTAGTGCAGGCAAGAGGACGATGGAAGAGGTTGCAAGTGTTGTTAGGATTTCTATGATGGCGGGAGGAAACAGAAGGAGGGAAGCAGGAGATGAGAATCTCTAAATGGTTTGCTGCAAGCTGAGATGCCTAAATGGTCTCGAGGTGGATGTTGGCCAAATGGTTTCGATGTGGAATGCCCATACGGTCTTGCAAAAAGATGCCAAACGGTCTTGCAAAAAGATGCCTATACGGTCTTGCAAAACCGTTTAGAGGAAAATTGATGGTTCAAGACCGTTAGGGAAGATCGTTTGATTGAATGGATGGGGACCGTTGATCAGCGATCTGGTGGTGAATAAAAGCTCACAGTATGAGACCAGATGGATGAACGACTAAGATGGAGAGGTCGAAACCGTATGGGTGAAACTGTATGGTCAAGACCAAGGATGAGTGAGGGTAGGTCAAGGGTTAAGAAAGGTGGGTCCCACTCAAAAGGGTTTGATTTGAATGATGGTTGATGGAGATAAAGATGGAGTGAAGCAAGAGGTAGTGATGATTGAAGGTGGATTAGGGTTAAAAGGAGGTGGATGCCAGCTGATTTTTCAACCTCATCAAGACCTACATAAATTCAACATAAACTCAGTTAATAATTCTGGTAATTGAACCAATTAGGTAATTTTGTATATTGTGATATTTAGTAAATGCAAATGGATGTATTTAGTCAAATTGGTCCCAAAAAGGTGACTGAAAATCATGATGAATATCCATTCATCACTAGGAGGATGAGGTCAAACTGCTGTCTATGGTGATCAACCAGGAGGTTGTTGTTGATGTTGTCCAGATGATGCTTGAAGAAGAAGCACTCCTCTTCTTGAAGATAGAGTGCATTGCAACAAGAGTTGTCACTAGACTTGCTCTAGGACCAGGTACAACTCTTATCAGCCTCTTTTGTTGATACATTTTTGTTGACACGATCTTGCTAATTAGGGAATCGGGCTTTAATTTTTTTTCGCTGCCTTATTTGTTGTCCCAATTTACCAACACTATTGTCCCAATTCTAATGGTCCTAGTTTTGTTGACAAAATTAGATATGGAAAATATGTTATTTTAATATTTTTCCTTAAAAAGTAATAACTTGCAAAATTCATAACTAAATATGTATAAGTTAGAATAATATAATAAAATATGTTTTGGACTCAGAAAAAGGTAACCTAAAATGTGGCATAGTTTTCATAACCTAATTCACATATTAATAAAAAGGTGTTTTTAGGGTTTGATTAATGAATATGAAATTGACATAAAATCTACATATATGCTTGATAGGTTCTTTGGATGCCTAGGCTTAGACCTAGAAGTGACTTTGGTCTGGAACTATGAAGTTGAGGTATGTTTGCATCTCCGATTATTATTTTGAGCAATCACCTATATTCTTCTTTCTCTTGGTCATATGGACATTAGCTTATACACAATGTCTTTTCTTTTGAAAATCATGGTTCATGTGAACTACCTTATTTGTTATTGATCATATGTGATCATGGATATTCTTTTGGACTCTTGAATTATGCTTTGTTCATTATGTCTCAATATGTTGTTATATTCCCACTTTGAGGTGGATGATTATGATGGTCACTTTTGTGGTGATTAATTTGTAAAATATGACTATACTTTCTACTTGCCTCTACATTTTACATGATATGCTTATCTCACATGCATGTAGGTTATTGATGATGATTTTGGGGTGTGTCCCCTACATTCTTGATATGTTCTTCATTTCCCACCATGGTAGTGGATATATATGGCACAATCCTTTATGTTGTTTTATGGTAAGTATCTATTTAATTGTGATCTTTTCTCTTGATACCCATTTGGGTAGTATTTTTCTTTTCTATGGGAAGCCTTTTATATTTGATGTCCTTTACTCCATATATTTCTCAAATTACTTTTCAGTATGCACATACCATCCTTTGTTGATGTCATCTGTTTTTCTCTTCTTACTGGGGTATGCTTCCAACCCTAGGTGGAGGACTTGGATGACAAGGCATGTTGACTTGGACTTAGATTGAGAAGTTAAAGCTTGGAGGTAATCTTGAGGTGGTTTAGATTTCCCTCTACATGGATCCTTATTACTGTAAGTATAAGATGTTCTTTTGTAACCTTATCAGAAATTGAATATAGTCAATGTTTTATTGCGCTGCTACACTTTGGTTGTTTTGTATACCATTAATAAAGATTTGAAAATTTTACACCCACTCCAAGCATACCTTTGAAGTGTGTCTGGACTAGAGGTTCTATTGTTCAAATTTTTAGTAGAGAGGTGGTTTCACTTCTTTACACCACATATCTGGCATTCCATGCACAGGCTAGTGGGTGCATCTTCTTTCTGTGACTTGATCATGAGAGATCACCCTTGACCTCCATTAATGGCCACATAACTTTTTGAAAAATTATTTTCTCACCCCCTCTCTACTATAAAATCCTAGAAAAATGTTACCTTCTTTAATTCATAGAAAATAATTCTTATACCCAAACCTAATTCAATATAAAAAATGAGAGGATCACTAAAAATGATTTCCTGACCTAAATCTTGATCCTTGTATGATGTGATCTTAAATGATGGTTCTTTAGGGTTATTTGAAAATAAAATGTGATCTTTCTAGCCAAAACATCATTGAAATGTCCTATACCTAATTAGGTTAGAAGTTGGAAATCATTTGAAATCTAGATCTTGAAACTTGATAATGATTGATAGTAATAATGAGTTGAATCTTCATATAGTGAAACCTTGGGTTACTTTGGTTTCCTAAACAATGATCTAGGTAGATGATTCATCCACCCAGACATGCTTAATGATTAACTTTGAAGCTTTGCTAGATTTGATAAATAGAGATAAAATGATCAACCTAGAAAAACCCTGACCCACAATATTGAAACCCTAAATTTTTTAGTATTCAATATAATCGATTTTGATATGCTCATCCCTTGACCATGATATGATTTGAACCTTTAACTACTTATAGTTGGATCCTATTATTCTATCTTTAAGGTATTTTTGTATCCTATTATTGGCCTCTCTTAGGTAATGATTGGTTATATAGTTTTTTTTGGAATAAGTGACCTTATATGATATGTTGTTTTGCTTTTCCATATATACTACATTTCATAAGAACCATGGGCATAAATTAATGAATCCATTTTACCTTAATATTCAATCTCAATATGCAACAAGATCATCACCCTTGGAATGTAGAAAGGATTTGGTGCATGAGTGCAAATAGGATCCTCACATTGGGTGTGAAATTGGCATGATGCACATTAACACAAAAAGATCCTCACACGTGGGGTAGAGATGATCTGGTGTGTAATGTAAAATTCCCTCACTTGTGGGCATGTAAAGGGTTGAATACCTAGAATATCCTCAAACCTAGGTGGCAGAGGAATTAGTGGCCATAATTTTCCAGATGGAAATATGTGATAAAATACATTGTGGTTTCATATAGAACAGAGTTTTAAATTTTTAATCCTTTTCTTTATTGTTACTGCCAAATATCTATATTATTACATAATTTTTTATGTTTTATCTCTAGTGTTTCAATGCAATTGCATTTTGTGTCTTGATTATACCCTATTAGGTTAAAGAATGATATCTCTTGAAGGATTGTCAAGATCTTTTTCTGTAATAGTCATGCTACTCCCATGATACAATGAACAAGTTCCACCAAACCATCTTCATGAGGGATCTTCTTAGTGTAAATGGGTTTTGTAGTTTGTAAGCTAATTTTTATGTGTATCTTTTTCAAGTTTGCCTTTGGTTCATGTTGTAAACCCATAAAGGTTCAGTCTTGTAATGCAAATGAAGTTTTATTTTTCTTATTATATATGGTGTGTGTGATCTTCAGGCAATGCACAGATGTAAGCTTTAATCTCTTTAATATGTATATCTGATTAGTGGGATTGGAATTGGGGTATTAAATAATTATGTGATAGTGTACCACCAAAAGTAAACAAAAATATGATAATGTGCACAAATAATAAAAGGTTTCCTAATATTCTACAAAGAAAAAGAAATCAAAAGAAATTGTAGTTTGATGAATATGAATATTTCTAATTTCCTCCATAACTTTATTTTTCAATTTTCCACCCAGGAGTGTTCCATATACCCCATTGATATATGTTTTCCATTACTTAAGACTGGATTATGTGCATGGTCGTGATTTTGTGGGTCTCGTCATATTTTCAACATATTTCAGACACGCTTGAAATTGAGAATTTTGGTTAGGAAGATAGTGGTGTGAAGTAAATTTTACAATGACATGGCTAGTTATTTTCTACAATCTTGGGATGTTGTGATGCTTGGCCATATCAGATAGACAATCAAACATGATGTGATATGAGGCATGTCAATTGGGTTGGGAAAATTCATTTGGAGAGTGTTGAACATTTTGTTTATTTGAGGAAGAGCAACTTTTAGAATCAAGGTTGTTTGATGAATGTATATACATCGTCTTTTTATTTTCATATATCATTTATATTTCCATATTTTGTTTTACTTTAGTTACTTATTTTATTATTTTAATGTCCAGGTTGAATTGCACGTTTTGATTGTAGGAATTGATAAATAAATGTCAAGAAAAAATTCAATTGCATTGAGCAATGTCAAATGACCTAAAAGCACCAATGTATGCCATGCTCTCCTTTACACTAAGATAGCCATACTTGAGTTCGAGAATTTAATTGATAACTACTTTATTGCAAAGCGGAGTGTAGGACTATATTTTGATTAACCTACTTTCTAAAAAATATGGAGTGTATAGTATGTCAATGAAGAGTCTATATATTTTACCTTCAAATTCCAAATTGAGTGAGTTCAAAGCTGGGTGGTTGCATAAATCTAAGAAAATACAATTTTTGAAAGAAAAAATATATTCATACATTTTAGTTGGTGGGCTACGGTAGATATCCCATCAACTGGCATGGTGGTACAAATGAAAACAGATCCACTTCCAGCTATCAAGCGCGGGTCTCATGCCTTGTACATTGTGAACCTATATATATACGATCTATACAAATCCACAGAGAGGATCCACGATCCTATCCATCTTGTAAAGGTCTCGATACAAATATTTAAGGCTATATGTGTAGGCATGTCTTGTTGGAGACAAGACTAGAGACTGCAACAGTCATTCACAGGGTGGTTTTCTATACCACAGAGCTTCTTCTTCATATCACTATTTATCGCATGATATTCTCGTTCCCTTTTTTATTCATACATCGTAACCATTAGTAGAGAGTAGTTTTCTCTACTAAGGTGTGGGGAGTAGTCCTAATACCTTTTCGTTTTTATTTTTATTTCTCAATCTAGATTGTATGTGTACAATCTGTTCTGGATGAAGCTATTTTTTATTCTCATTATATGTTCTTGATAACAATTTTTTTGCATTCGATAGACTGATCAATTATACAACCATGTGAGATAAAATAACAACATCGTAGTTTTTTTGTTTTTGTATTTGATGCTACCGCATACAATTCAGCCCCAGGTGATGAAGGTATGATCTCCCGAACATCATAAACGTGTGATGGGCAAGATGTCCATATTTTAACAAATCTGGTATTCGACATAAGATCAATGAATTAATTACTTTCAGTAATTTGAATCATGCATGTACTGATTTTTAGAGAGAATGATGGAACGTGGATAGCGTGTGGTGAACATCATAGCGGAGTACTTCTATTATCTTCCGTAAACCATTTATTACTTAGCTTAATTGTAAGGGTTTCTTTGTTAATTTAGTTAACCAATCATTTCTCAACCAATCTAACTTCTTATTCTCCTTTTTATAAATCTAGATAAAAATATAACCGATTCATAACTATATTCTCTCATAAGATTTAGTCTTTATCTATATTATGATAACACTCATCATCTTACGGTTGTGTTTGTTGTGCTAATATTTCAAGTTAAAAATTAAATTTCTATTCTCGTAAATTTGGGGTATGATATCAGACACGTCATCCAGCACTAAAGGTTTGACACAATGTATACTGTCTATGTGACGACTATCAGATCCACAACACCTCCTAAGGACCCCACGAAGCTTATCATATAGTCAATTAGACAAGTTTTTGTAATAACCATTATTCCTTTGTATTCTTCTATTTTACCTCCAATTATATATTGACCATGCTCGCTCCCGTGAACTCCTTTTGTCACTATTTTCTTTGTGGTTAGATTTGTATGTGGATGACGAACTATTTTTTAAGCTTCTTATTGGTGTTACAAAATCCTAATCTCAATTTCTTTTCCTCGCCATCATCATAAGAGCTCGTTGTGGATATTTTGTCCATATTAGGACCCCCATAAGAAATTGTTAAGACCGACACGGATGCGAACATAATGTTAATCTCCTCAACACTAATTTTCTCTTAAATTCATGGAAATTCATTCCGGCTATTTACCTACAAGTGATTTTCTTCACATTTTAATTGACAGATAACATTACAAATGTGGAATTCTCATCAAATCCCATCGGTTTATTTATTTTTATGATGCTACATGTGGGTAATTATGTATTTCCTGTTGTATTTTAAACTAAAAGACATTAGTTTTAATCCCACATTGGTGAATTCTAAAATTTTCCTCATCTCCTTATATAAGGATTCTTATCCATAGGATATTTGAGGAATCAAAAGGAATATGGGCTACGCACACGCATAGTGGGGTAGCCTAATTGAGTTTGGCCCGATCCGGGCCGGAAATCCTTTAATCGGGCGAATTGGTGCACATCACCCCTACACGCACCTGGAGCCCCTTGCATGGGTGCAGTTTTTAACATGTGTTGCATCTTTCTAAATCAAATGGAATATGGGCTATGCAAGTGCATGGTGGGGCAGCCCAAATGGGTTTAGGCTAGTCCGGTCCGGAAATCCTTTGTCTGGGCGTGTCGGTGCATGTCGCATCATGCGCGCAGGGGGTATAAATCCAGCCTCCCGGAGCCCCTTGTATGGGTGGAGCCCCGGATGAATTTTGCGACTTGGTCCGCATGATATTTTTAACATGTGTTATATATTTCCAAAACTGTGGTTGGGATGTTTGGAAGAGACAAACTGCATGTGTTTGTTCGTTTGGCAACCACACTTATCTTTTCGTTTGGCAACCACGGGCACAACATTTTTGTAAAACGAAAATGTTGTCGAGTGTTTTACTCATAGAAAAATGAAAACTCTCTCTCGCTCATTTCCTTCAACTTTTTGTCGTTGTCGTCAACGTTGTCTTTGTGATCGCTGGAAGAATGATCAAATGTTGAAGACTCTGACTTGAGAGTACACGCATCGCTGTTTCAAACATTGTTGTATCGTAGGAGAGTGGCCTCCGTGTTTACTACTGTACTGGCGTTCATCGTCGAGTAAGGCAGAAATACTCTTAAGGACAGTGCATACTTATGCCTCAACGACACTGCTATCAGTTCTTATTTATAATTTCTCTTATTTATATCCATAGGAGAAACAATCTTAAGAGTACTTCATTTTCCATTGGGTACAAATATAGAAGGATTTGAAACGCTTATTCTTAAATTAAAATTGTATCTAAAACTTGGACAAGTCTAAATAAGAAATATGTTTGGGCCGGTCCGGTCCGAAAATCCTTTAATTGGATGTGTTGGTGCCGTCGCATCCTGTGCACAGTATGTGTGAAAATTTGGCCTCCCATAGCCCCTTGCACGGGCGCAACCCCGACTCGATTTTGTCATTTGGTTTGTGTGACATTTTTAACATGTGTTACATCTTTCGTAATCAAAGGGAACACGAGCTACACAGGCATGGTGGGGCAGCCCAAGTGGGTTTGGGCCGGTCTGGAAACCCTTTAACCGGGCATGTCAGTGCACATCACATCCTGCACGTATGGGGTACAAATCCGGCCTCCCGAAGCCCCTTGCGTGGGCGGAGTCCCGGCTCGGTTTTGCCATTTTGTTTGCATGACATTTTGAACATGTGTTGCATCTTTCTGAAGCTGCAGATGGGACTGTTTGGAAGAGACCAATTGCATGTATTTGTTTGTTTGACAATCACCCGTGTATTTTTATTTGACAACCACTCTCACAACATTTCTCATTTATGTAAAAAGAAAATGTTGTCGAGTGTTTTACACGGAGAAAAATGAAAACTCTTTCTCGTTCATTTCCTTTTACTTTTTGTCGATGTCGCTAACGCTGTCTGTGTGATCGCTGGAAGATGATCAACTGATGTTCGCTAAAGAGTGTGACTTGAGAGTGCATCACTGCTCCAAACATTATTGTATCTTGGGAGAGTGACCACCGTGTTTACTACTGCATCGGCGTCGTCGAGTAAGGTGGAAATACTCTTAACGACAGTACATATTTGCAAACCTCAGCGACACTGATATCATTTCTTATTTATAATTTCTTTTATTTATATCCATCGAAAAAACAATCTTAAGAGTATTTGATTTTCTGATGGGTACTAATATAGAAGGATTTGAAATGTCTCTTACTCCTGTGACGCTATCCGCTTCCAATAACTAGATCGTTATTGTTTCTACTGTGTCTACAAATTCTTCACCTGACGTAACTAAGATCAAAATTTTGATGGATCACACTATCGTCGTTAGTAAGAAAAGGTATACACTACTTTGGAAGTCGCTAACGTAGCCTTGACTCTATATGAAACCTAACCAAAAAATGATTATGTTAAATGAAAAAAGGCAAATCAGATTTGTCGTCATGTCATTTTAAGCATTATTTCTAATCGGTTGTTTGACACTTATTTTCAAACTAAAATTACATCTAACATTTGGACAAGTCTAAACAAGAAATATGTTTTAGAAGAGGCTTCTACCTAAAAATTAACTATCGTAAATTTTCTCCAATTTCGTATGTCTGAAGATAAGGAAATAACAACTCAAATACATAATTTTCAGATTTTATTTGAAGATTTAGAAAATGAAAAGATAGATCTTCCCAAGTCTTTTATCATTGGTTGTTCAATTAAAAATTTGCCTAGTTCTTGGAAAAATTACAGAAATAATTTAAAATATAAAAGAAAGACTATGTCGTTGGAAGATGTAATTATACACATCCGAGTTGAAGATAAAAATCATTCAAGAGAAAGATTGGATTTTTATAAAGAATTGATGTCTTTCTGTGAATTTTGTTGATAGTGATGTCAAACAAAATAATAAATCCTCTGATTATACTAAAAATTGTTGGAAAAATAAAAAGGATAAAAGAAACAACAAAAAAATAAAGGACACAAAGACATTAAGAAAAATAATATTTTTTTGTTATATTTGTGATAAACCCAGTCACACTTCTGCTAAGTGCAGGCATATAAAGAAGCAAGTGGTCCAAGATTCAAAAGAATAAACTGTCAATCTTGTGACGGAAGATGTGTCTGTGGCATTCCTCAACATTGCTAATATGGAATCGCTTCAGAATTGCAATTGGACCATCGACTCTAGATCTTCATGCCATGTTAGTGACAATAGAGACGTCTTGGTGACCTACACTGAAGTAGGAAGGTATGTGCACCAAGTTATCACGGGAAACTCAAATGCATCCCTCATGGCCGACAAGGGCAATGTTGAGATCAAGATGACTTCTGGGATATTCTTGTTGATAAAAGATGTGATGTATGTGTCTGACCTTAGAGTAAATTTGCTCTCTCTATCCCAACTAGTTAAATATGGGATAACAATGGCTTTTGAATCTGATCGGGCCATACTTTCTAAGTCTGGGGAGTATCTTGGCATGACTTACAATTTAAATAGTTTGTTTCTCCTTAATGTACCATACATTTTATCAAATAATATTACTTCAACTGCTTATATCTTTGATTACTTTGATGTTTGGTATAATAGACTTGGATATGTTTTTTTTTTGGTCGGTAAAACTTCTGTTGCTTTTTTTGTATTTTGTTTGTAATATTTACAAAACATGCTGGTCCCAACAAAGAACCAACTGAAAAGAAAGAGAAACTTCTATACATCGTATATATATGTAAAGTAGAGTAGGCCCTAAAACAAAAAGATAAACTTGAAATCCATGAACCAACTGCAGGGGTAGCCACATCCAGGGAAGACCAGAAGAAACCCCAGAAGAGGGTCATAGAGATCAGACCAGAAAAACTATAATCATAGCAACCAGAAAACCACCATAGTGAGGCTACCCTCAGAAGATGTAGCAGAAAAACAACATCAAGGACTCGCCAGCAGCATGCCATAACAGGCATCTTCAGCATACAACAGAAAGCATGAGAAAGATATCCAGCATAGCAGAGCAGGTTCCAACCAGAAAAAGATTGACACAGCAGATGAAAACTTCACCAGTCAGCACAGCACAGGGGAGACAAGCCAAACACAAGGTCATGAAAAACCCAGCTGATCAGCAACATCTAAACGCATATGCAGAGAAAGGCATAACCCATAACAGAAGAAACTCCAAGTGGAACAAGTCTTAGATTGGGAATCCTCGCCAACAGCAAAGGCCATAAACGGCATCTTCAGCACACAGCAGAACAGACAACCAGGCCATAAACACTCCCTGACCATCATAACAGAAGAAGAAGAAGCCCTCTAGAAGACTACAACAAAAGAAGGTAGATAGGTCTGCAGACCATAAAAGAACTACCAAACCACAGATCAAACAAAGGCACCGAGCAAAAAACCTCAAACAGAGATAAACACATCTGCCCCAAAGCATAAACAAGCTAAGAAAACCCAACATATAGATCATCAAAGCAAAACCAGAAGCATCATATCTCAGGACCAACTAAGCTCCAGGAAGAAGGGAAAGGAGCCACCAAGGCATTCCTAAGAAACGCAGCCAAACCAAGCCAAGCTTGAGCGAGGTCTGCCACTCCATCCTGGATAACCTCTGCCACTCAAGAAAAGGAAACTAAAAGCTTGGGAAAGATCTGCCACTCCACTAAGGATAATCTTTACCACCCAAGGAAGGAGCATCAACCATCACACTAGCCATCTTGAAGCCCACAACAGCAATAGCCAAAACCAAAATCTCGCCAACAGCAACAGCCAAAAACAAACAACTTCAGTCAAACAGCAACCAGAGAACCATCAAGGTGGAGCTATCCTCACAAAGAAAGCAGAAGCTCAAGAACAGAAGGCCTCACCACCAGAACAGCCATATCCAGTCATACAACAGCAGCCATATACAGAGATCTTCAGCCAGCACAGCAGACTAGATAACAAGCAGATGGAAAACTCTTGTGAAAAAAGATTCCAGCCTTTAACATCTTCACACGACCAACCAAAAAAGGAAGAAAAGGCCAACAGAACAGCAGACTACCAGCACATAAACACCTTGGGAGAGCTCTGCCACTCCAAATGGATAAGCTCATCCACCCAAGGAAGCAACCAAACCATTAACCAGCAAAGGCCAAGCAACTAGTAAGCACTGAGCTACAGAAGGGAAAGCTATCACAGAAACAGAGCAAATAGCTCAAGAATTAGCAGGAAAAAAACTCTGTAGGTCTTCATTAACAGCTCTGGCAACGAGATCAGGAGATCTACTTCTATCCTCATGCAAACGGATATTTCTTTCAACCCAACAGTGATAAAAGATAAGACTCATCAGGCACCTCAACCTGGGAATCAACAAACTTTCTGCATCATACCAGGATCTAGGCATAGAAATATTAAACCAATCCCAAATCATCTTGGTAAAACTGCAGCAAAAGAGGATATGATTGGTATCCTCATAATCATTAGAACACAGGAAACAAATGGAAGCAAGACAGAGGCCTCTCCTTCTAGAGTAATATGAAGTAGGCAGCTTATTATGCCTAGATTTCCAAAGGTGAAGAGTAGCTCTTTTATGAGTTTTAATATTCCAAATCCAACCAAAATCAGGAGCATTATCCACCTTATCTCTAATAATGTCCCAAACACCATGGAGATTGACCTTCTTTAAATTTGCAAAAGAAATAGAATCTTTAAGACCATGATGAATAGTAATAGTTTTGACCACATTGAGAATGTCAGCTTGGCCCCTATTACAAGGTTTAGGAATAACCCAACTTCCCTCATTCATAATATACTTCAGATTAGCATTAATCGGAATACCAGACCTAATAATACACTCTCTGCCAACATAATGACTAAGAAAGTGAGAGTTGCACCAAGGGTCCTGCCAAATGGAGATGAGGCCCCCATCTCCAACATCAAAATTAATATATTTCAGAATGTAGTCTCTAACACGGATAAGATTATTCAACATCCAAGAATGGTTGGAAGATTCATTAATAGTCCAATAAGAGACTTTTTTCAAGTACTTTTCATTTATCCATTTAACCCAAAGAGTGTCTTTTTTACATGCAATATTCCAAGCATTGATAATAAGACAAGAGTTGGCAACATCTTTGAGTTTCTTAATCCCAAGACCACCATCTTTCTTCGGTTCAGTAATCCTATCCCATTTGATGAGATGAAGATTCCTCCTGGCATCCGTTTCACCCCAAAGAAAATCTCTGCAAATTTTATCAATGTAATCCAGAATAGAGCTTGGAATAGGAAAAGAGAAAATCCAGTACAAGTGCATATTAGAAAGAGTAGACTTAATAAGTTCCAGTCTAGCAGCCATAGAAAGAAGATTTGATTTCCAAGAATCAAGCCTAGCCTTAATTTTATCCACCAAGGAGCCACACAACCTCTTAGAGAGTTTGCCAAAAAAAAGAGGAAGACCAAGATATTTCGAGGGAAAACAACCTTCCTTAATGCCCATAACCTCAATAATAGGCTTCCTATCAACATTCTTACTAAAAAAGATAGAGCTCTTTGAATTATTGATATGAAGACCAGAAATCTCAGCAAAGGTATCAAGAATGGTTCTAATAGCTTCAGCATCTTCAACACTAGCTTTGGAAAAAACCATCAAATCATCAGCAAAGATAAGATGAGAAATATTCAAGTCTTTAGAAGCAGGAATGGGATTAAGACTTGGATATGTTAACTTTTAATATGTATGAAATCTTTATGATTACTCAAAGATATGCACGATGTTGCCATATTAAATTATAAGTGTCAAGTCTGTGCTGAAACTAAATCTATAAAGAAGTTGTGTCCTCAAATTCTACATCGGGATTCTAAATTATTAGAAATAATACACACAGACCTTGGAGATTTAAAAGGAAATCTGTCTAGAGGTGGGAAAATATTTTACATAATTTTTATAGATGATTTCTCACGTTATACAAAATTATATTTGCTAGACTCAAAAGATGAAGCATTTGATATGTTTGTTAAATATAAGATAAAAATAGAAAATTAAATAAATCAAAAGGTAAAGTGTCTTTGATCAGATAGGGGTGGTCAATATGATTATTCACCGTTTAGTGATTTCTGCATAACTCATGGGATTATACATGAATATGCTCCTCCTTATTCACCTTAATCAAAAGGAATTGTTGAACATAAAGATAGAATATTAAAAGAGATGATAAATTCTATCATGATAAAATTATGAGTGCCCAACAACTTATGGGGGGAAGCAATTCAATCATTGTATTTTATTCAAAATCACATTCCTAGTAGAAAGAAAAGTAAAACTCTATATGGATTATGGAAAGGATATCCTCTAAACTAAAAATATTTTAAAGTGTGGGGTGTTTAGTCAAAGTTTTTCTTACTGAACTGAAGAAATCAAAATTAGGACCAAGAACTTTTGATGGTGTTTTTATAGGGTGTTCTCAAAATAGTGATGCATACAAATTTCTAGTTCTTAGAAGTAGCAACAATATTGTAGAATCATATACTATTGTTGAATATAAAAATGCATAATTCTTTGAGCATATATTTTCTATGGAAACTCCTATGAAACAAGTTCTAGTCCATTGAATGAAACTTTGGAAAATATACCTACTACATCTAATAATAATGATTCTTTTGAACGTGATAATTTATAACCTAGAAGATGCACTAGGATGAGGAAGGAAAAGAATTTTGGTGATGACTTCTATTCCTTTATTGTGGATAATGATCCTCAATCTTATCATGATGCTATTAGTTCCTCTGATTCCTCTCTATGGAAAGAAGTAATTAATAGTAAGATTATATCTATATTATCCAATCACACATGTGATTTAGTGGATCTTCCACGAGATATTAAACCTATGGGTTGTAAATGGATATTCAAAAGAAAATTAAAAATAGATGGAACTATTAGTAAACGTAAAGTGTGATTAGTCGCTAAGGGATATAAATAATAAAAGGATATCGAATATTTTTATACTTTTGCTCCTATAACTAGAATCTCTTCAATAAGGATTTTAATAGCTTTTCCATATTTAAAAAAATTAATTACACATCAAATGGATATCAAAATTGCATTCTTGAATGGAGATTTAGATGAGGAAATTTATATGGATCAATCAGAAGGTTATGTTGTTCCTGGAAAGGAACATATGGTATGTAGACTAATCTAATCTCTTTGTGGCTTGAAACAAGCGTTGAAACAATGGCATGAGAAATTTGATAAAGTAATTATATCATATGTCTTTCATATAAATGGAGCAGATAAATGTATTTATTCCAAATCTAATAATAATAGTTGTGTTATTATGTCTTTATGTGGATGACATACTTATATTTGGTATTGATATTGATATCATTAATAGTACAAAAACTTCGTTGGCTTCTAATTTTGACATGAAATATATATGAAAAACAGATGTAATTTTGGGAATTAAACTTCTTAAAATTGATGACTGCATCATGCTCTCTCAAGAACATTATGTTGGAAATTTCTTAGAATATTTTCAATGTTTGATTGTAAGTTTGTTAGTACACCTTTTAATTAAAATTGTAATTTCAAGAAAAATAAAGGTCCTAGCATTCAACAAATAAAATATGCACAAGTAATTGGAAATCTAATGTACTTAATGAATTTTACTCATCTACATATAGCATATACAGTTGGGAGATTAAGTAGATATACTCAAAATCCTATCAATGATCATTGGGATGCTCTACATAGGATTTTAAGATACCTAAAAGGCACAATAAATCATGGATTGATTTTTTGTGGATCTCCAACTGTGCTTGAAGGGTTTTGTAGTGCCAATTGGATTTCTAATTCAGATGAACTAAAATATATAAGTAGGTACATTTTCACTTTGGGTGGAGGTTTTGTCTTGGAAATCCATTGAGCAAAAATGTATAGCTCGTTCCACTATGGAATTTGAGTTCATTTCCTTGGGAAAGGAGGAAACTAAAGTCGAATGGTTAAGACATATTCTAATTGATATATTCATTTGGGAGAAACCTTCTTCATGAGTGTGTATACACTGTGATAATCAAGTTGCCGCATCGAGAGCTAAAAACAAAGTATTTTATGGAAAGAGTAGACATATTTGTTCGTGTCACAATATTGTGAGGCAGCTTATATGTGATAGCATAATCTCTGTGTATTGTGTGAAATTGTAGTTGAACTTGGTCTATCCTCTGAAAAAGCCATTAAGTCAAAGACTTGTGAGCAACAAATTGAGAAAAATGGGGTTATGCCCATAGCCATGATCAATGTGATGGATACCCAACCTTCATGAACGGAGATCTCGGGAAGGAGGTTCAATGGAAAAAATAAAATCATTGTCGACTCAATGTATTAAAATGATTTTAATCTCAGTCTTAAGATGTAAACAATAATAAGCAGTGAATTAGTTGAATATATTTTATTATTAATAGATTTCATAGTCATTATTGGCGGTGTATGTAACTGCAATATACACTTGATGAAAGTCTCTAGATCACTCATGAATATTCCCCGTGCATGTCCTAAAGGAGCCAAATCGTAAGAATGATAATTGATTTTATGAATGTCATGTGAGTAACTGACCTCTAACCAGATTAAAGGGGAATTCGTTCAAGAACATAGTTCCACCAATTTTTTACTGATTATGTACATATACTCTATGGTTTGGTTTAATGAACATAGTTCTACTAAAACTTATGTATGTCATTTGTTTAAGTTCTTCCAGTGATTCACTCAGATTTTAATTTATTTTAAAATAGTGGAGGATTGTTGTATTTTCTGTTGTATTTCCAACCAAAAGGCATTAACTTTAGTCCCACATTGGAAAATTCTAAAACTTTCCTTCTCCTTATTATGGGTTTTTATTCATAAGATATTTGAGGAATCAAAGGGAGCATGGTCTATGCACGTGCATGGTGGAGCAGCCCAAGTGAGTTTGGGCCGGTCCATTCTGGAAACCCTTTAACTAGACACGGTGGCATATGTCACATCATGCGTGCAGGGGGTAAAAATGTTGCCTCCTGAAGCCCTTTGCATAGATGCATCCAGTCTCGGTTTTGCCATTTGGTCAACGTGATGTTTTTCATATATGTTGCATCTTTCTGAAATTGTGGTTGGGACTCTTTGGAAGAGAACAAATGTAGGTGTATGTTCAGTTAGTAACCACCTGTGTCTTTTCATTTGACAATTGTCATCATAACATTTCTATAAAACAAAAATATTGTCAAATGTTTTACATACAGAAAAATGAAAACTTTCTCTTGCTCATTTCCTTCTGCTTTTTGCCATTTCCGCCAACGTTATTCGTGTGATTACTGGAATAATGATCAACTGCCATTCTCCAGAGACTGTGACTTAGGAGTGCTTGCATCGCTGCTCCAAACATAGTTGTATCATGGGAGAGTGGCCGCCACGTTTACTAATGCACTGGAGTTCATCGTCGAATAAAGCAGAAATACTCTTAAGGACAATGTATACTTGCATGCCTCAGGGACACTAGTATCATTTATATTTATAAGTTCTCTTATTTATATCCATCGAAAAAATAATATTTTCATGACCTATTTATATAAACATCACATAGGCATTGAGAAGTTGGGTCCACCCATCATTTGGATAACAAGGACATGTGAGCCCATATTAGCTCAGAACTGATGAATTTTTGTAATTTCATAGAGTATTAAGAAACTCATTTTTTCTCAAAATGTAATAGTCAAATTTGGTTAAGAATTTCATACCTATGGTGAGAAAATATATCCATTTTGTTTGGAATTAGTCATGGGAATCTGAAAGAAAATATTTCATTTCACGTCGTAAAAGATGTTTCTTTCTAGATTACTATATCTAAGAAATAGTGAAGAGAAATAATGGATTATATTATTTAATTTATCAAACTATGGCACAAACTTGATAAGAATCTCTAACGCACCATAGTAAAAAGGGTGTTGTCTCTAAATTTAGCTTCATTGCATTTAACTTGTGTATAGTGATTGTACATGTTAATTTGGTAATAACAATGCTTTTTTGTTGAAAGGTAAACTAGCATGGAATCTCCTTGTATGTGTCTCCTATTATGAAAAACAAAATAATGAGTAGCACAATTTTCAATTTTAAAATTCAACGATTTTAGATCTTCTAAAGGTAGTCGTAACAAAAAGGACAAGATAATTAATATTCTAAAAGTCTTTATAGAAGTCTAGTTTGAGTAAGGTTCATATATTTCATTCTATAATTGTTATGATAGATATATGTGAAGGAAGATAAATAGGTGCATGAACTTTTCCTTCAAAAAAATTTGTATTATATTCTATATGTTTGTTGAATATGTGAGTAGTATACTAGAAAAATATTAGCATGTTATGTAAAGACCTATAATTCTGTAAGATGTTCAAAATTGTAACATCTTATCTTGCAAAATTATAGTTTCTAAGAGTTTTTTAAATGATTTATACGTGATAATTCATAGTGTCTATTACTAAGATTGTTAACTTAAAACTCAAAATTTTCATGTAATTATAAGAATGATAAATAAGAATAGTTAGAAAAGCATGAAATGACAAGGTTTACTACAATTTTTCCCCACCCCCACCCTACTATTGTTGCCTTCCACAATGACCTCAGGTCCATGCAATATTTATAGTGGATAGAATCTGAATTGGATATTAAAATATGTGAGCCAAATTTTGAACTAGAAAAAATTTCCATTCTAACACGAGATCTAAAATTTTATTTACATGAGAATGTAATTTAAAGTTCTGACTGTAACATACTAAAATCTGCTATGTACCACTTTATACTCTTTTTCAATGAGATTTGTCCTTCATTTTCGTCCCATATGTCTTTGGAGTTGAATTAGTGGAACTATGATGGTTATTGGATAAATATTTCCCATATATTCTTAGTACAGGTTTTACGCAAAAATACCTCAGTAGGAATCTAAGTAATGGGCCTGAAGTGCAATTGTGCACTTAAATAATAAAAATAATAAATGAATTCATGCTAGAACTTTCTAGGACTTTTTAGAATAGGAAAAGGAAAAGAAATCCCAAAATATGCATAAATGAGATAATAAATGGATAAAAGAAGATAATATGGAATGTATTAGATAAAAGGGGATAATATAGAATATATTTTCCAAAAATCATAAATAGAAAACCCACGAGATAATTTGATACACAAATTCATTTTCTTGAACTAAAAGTTACTTAAGGGCCAAGTATCACCCAATTTGGAAAATATAAATATATATAAGCTTTTATTAAAGGAAAATAGGAAATAAGCCAAGAAAGAGAAATAAAATATCTAATGTTCTCAAATTGGATAACTAACTCCAAATTTGTAATCTAGAAATAAAAATAAGCCTTTGGGAAAGTTTTCAACTAATTTGGATGATATTTGGATAATGTGAAAAAGTAGGAGAGAGAAAGTGTGTATAATCTTCATTTTGAGAGTTAATTAAATAAATGGCACAAATATGATCAATTAATAGCAAAATCATACCCAAGACATCAATTGGGACACGAGGGTGAAATTTCACCATATTTGGATAATCTTAAAGCCATAAATGAAGGAGGAAAGAGAAAATTAGATTTGAATTATTTAAATGATTAAAAGTCTCCAAAAGGCAAAACTAATTCCATATTTAGATTCTACACCTCAAAATCAGGCAGGGTGTCAATTTTTATTAGATTTGGAAATGGTTTGAGCACTCAAAAGAAGAAAGAGAAATTCATTAAATAATATATATATCACTTTATTCGAACTATAATACAACTTGGAAAATGAATGTCACGCGACTAATATATGTATGCACGTTATCCAACGGCTAGGAGAGCCCTGTGGATCCATTGGATGGACGGGATCTTGTCTCCTACCTCTGTCCGGATTAGGAAATAGGGAAAGGATTTTCGATTTTTCAAATTGCATTATCTCTCTGGATACTCAACCAAATCGAGAAATTTTTGTTTCTCTCGACTCCTCTGTCAAATCCGCACCACATTATCTGAAGATTTTTGTGTTTTGATAAATAATTGAGAAATCCCCAAAGTTCGTGAAGCTTCCCTCTCACCCCGGGTTCTCAAACCCTAACCTACACCCCCTTGCCTATAAATACCCATACCCTGAGCATCTCCACCACCTTTGCAACTCAACACAACTCTCAATTTCTAGTTTCATCAAAGTTTGACCCCCAATACGTAATTGAGGACCTTGGGCTTATGGCAGCACTCTCTCTCTCTCTTCCCTCCACCTCCAGCCAAATCAAAGGTATCACTGACTTCGGTTTGTTCTCTACTTTCTTTCGCATCTTCCAATTTTGTGTGTGTTCGTGTTTTTCAGTTTTGCCCAAAATCTCACGTAAGTAGCAGCTGATGGTCGATGCCATGGCACGGGATGAGTTGGGGAAGATAACCCCATGCAATTTTCTGCCTTTGCCCTTGCCCGATTTCTTTGTTTCTTCTCTGTCTCACCCTAGGGGCTCACTGGTCATCTTGGTGTTGTTTGACCCGGCTTTGACCGGTGCCCGGTCGGCCGCCAGTGAGGCGGGCCACTAACTTGGATCATGGTGATTGGGCCAAGCAGTGGGCCCAGACCCACCTTCTCGCTCTCTCTCTCTCTCTCTCTGTTTCCAAATGAAAATGCTTATTTGGCTTTTTTCTATTGGTTAATTTTAGAAAATTCATATCTGTTAATTCATTGGTCTAAAATAAAAAATAAAATATGTTCTAAACTCAAAAAAACACCCTCTATCTAATACAAATTATTTTGATGCTTGATTCTAAGTATTTCAAAAAAGCATTTTTGGGAAGGATTAAAATGATTAAAAATACCCCTAAAAGTCCATATCTCTAAAATACCAAAAATTATATGTTATTTTGATAAAAAAAACCTAAATAATACAATAGTGATAGTTTCAGGACCTAAATTGATGGTTTGTAGAAAAATTTGGTAACTTTAGGGTTTTTAAGGCTTTAATGAATGTACATAGTTCTAATTAAAGAACATGGTTATGATATTAGGACAAGTGGACCCTAATTTCGTTTAAAGGTTTTGAAATGTGGTTTCTTAGACTCTAAGGAAGAGGTATGTGCATCTAACACTTAGTTGGGAAATTTTATGTCTTAACCTATTCTTTCCTAACATGGTTATGATATTAGGACAAGTGGACCCTAATTTCGTTTAAAGGTTTTGAAATGTGGTTTCTTAGACTCTAAGGAAGAGGTATGTGCATCTAACACTTAGTTGGGAAATTTTATGTGTTAACCTATTCTTTCCTAATGAGGCTTAATTGAACATAATTCCCTATTCTTGAAACCTAATGTATCTATGCCTCAAATCAGATTATTGTTTTCTTATTGTTTGGATTTTAAACCCCACTGCCATGATTATTGATTCATATGATTATTCTTACTATGACTAGTCTTATAGAATGTAGAATTATGTTCTATTTAATGTTAAGTAGGGGTACTTATGTACAACCACCCATAGAGGGCATGTATTTATTCACCTTGGGGAATGTTTTATTCTCCCCCATATTATTGTGTAGGTGATTGGGAATGTCTTATTCTCCCCTCACCTATAGGTTAGAGGTCTGATAGGTGCCTCAACCCTACTTAGTTAGGTAGATATAATTATCTTACATGCAATCCCTTTTTAATATAATTGTTATTGGCAAAGTTCTTTTGAATATAGCATCATACTCTTGTTATCTTCATCTTATGATGAACCCTAGCATGTTTTTATTTACTTTTCTTATCTTGTTATCCTAGACTAGTTTTTGTGACACATACTTTCTCTTCCTTTTCCCTTTTACTGGGTGCTTTCCCAACCACCCAAGTGTTGGTGTTGAGCAAGGAGAAGGACAAGTTTGAAGGAAGCTATCTCAGGAGTAGATCATAAGATGTTTGGAATGATGACTAGGTTTCTATATCTAAATCCTTTTCTCTTATCTTTTTCTTTTGGGAACAATCATGTAGTGAATAATGAAAGTCATGTAATAGGCTTAGTACTTTTATGTCCACTGCTATTGACATTTTATAATGTATCTGAATCATGCTTATTTAGTTGGATTATTATACAAGCATCCCAAAATTTATGTTTTTGTGAAAAGTGTGGATGTTTTGTATGTCCTTTAAATTTTAGTAAGGAGGTGATCTCACCTCTTTACACCAACCCAGGATGATACAGTCAGAATTTTAGACAAGTATTTATTCCAGATTGAAGTAAATATATTTAGTCTAAAGAAACATATTATATATATGAAATGTCTTTTTATATAAAATATATATATGAAATATTTATATATATTATATTTATTAAATATCTATTTATATAAAATCTATGTAATTAATATTTATATTTTTATATAAAAATTAGCTTTTAACTAGATATACATATACTTTGGTTTCTTCCTAAATCAATTCTAGTCATATTCAACATCTAAATTAATATGTTGAAAATACAAATTCTAGTATTAAAATGTTCACATATGAGAGGTTATTTTTTATTAATAGCTAGGATTATGACAAGAAATAATATTTGATTGATATAGCATTGCAACTTTGTGGCATGGATTAGACCATCCACAAAAGGAGAGTGATTGCTTCAACTTCTCCCTTGGTCCTAGTTTTCCTTTCCCTCTCCTTAATGAGATCCTACCTTTGTTTATGGTGAGATGTAGTAGTGATTTCTTAGTTTAAACAACTCTTCCACATCCATGATGCTTCCAGGTAAGTTTGTATAACTATAGGCTAGGTGTTTTTTAAGTCTTTTTGTGCTCTCTTTATCCCTCCTTGTCCCTTCTTCCTCTCTCCCCCTATATTTTTTAGTTTGTAATTGTCACTTCCTATAATGGAAATTACTTCTTTGAAGAAGCAGTAATTGCACTTGGGTAGGAGGTAGTATGTTGGCTTGTCTCCCTTCTGAAGGCTCATTCACACCAAACTTGATAACATCCACATGTTGGTCATCGCGAGTTATGGTGAATTTAATTCTTCCAAAAACAAAATGAAATAGCAATTGCAATCAAGTTTTTGAGAGTTGTCTATATTGTTGGATTGGATGAAGGGATCTAGAGGGGGGGAGTAAATAGAGCTAAAAGAATTTAAACAAAATTCAGTATCCCTTCAAGATATTTCTAAGATAATATGGCAAATATGGATTTTGAGTGCAACTAAACATACATACCAAGAGAGAGAGATTAAAAAGGTCTAAAAGATCAGTTATGTATAGTAGTTCCAAGATGCAAACTAGGAGAGTGTACATCCAGTACCTAGAGAGGTCGAACTCTAGGATTTTTTAACCATGTCTCGCTCCTTATATTCCATTATTAGAGTTACTACATATGACCTTACTTTTACGAGACAAGGATACCCAGCCTTCCCTTTGAGGACAGGGGATCCAATAACCTAACAAAGGACTTTCCTATCTATGACTAAGAGTCTTCTACCTCACCAAGGACTTACTCAATATTGCAACAAGTCTTCCGCCTTCACCAAGGACTTACCCACTCTTGCAACAAGTCATCCACCTTGAAAGAATTACCCACTCTTGACTTAGATCTTCCACCTTTGACTTCACCTTCACCAAGGGACTTCTTCCCTTCTTCTTATTCACCTCTCCTAGACAGAGAGAGAACCTTCATCTTCATGGTATAAAGAAAAATTGGGAGGAGGAGGAAGTGAGAGCCTCACAAGATATACATGTAGGACTAGCTCTCTTACAAATCCCCTACTCACTCTATTAGATGTAAAAAGTGATTAAGCTTAAGAGTGTAAGGAGGCTCTTAGAGGCACTCAACTAAAATGTATGGACCTTCATAGTACTTGGCTAACCATGGGATGAAGCCCAAGGGGTCCTATTTATAGTTTGGGATGCCTACTAGCTAGTATAAACACTTAAGATTAATTTTACTTATTTAGGGTGTTGCAACAGATCTATTTTTGAGTTTTGAAAGACTCCAATGGTTAGAAACACTTTTCTACACATTCTATACAGTGTTGAGATGGGGGGCCATAGCAGTAATTTTTTAAATAATACAATAATTTGTCTTTGAACCCATTTACATCCTTCCTCATTCCCCACATTAGATATGGTCCAACTTTGTTGTTCTTCATGGAAAAATCTCTATATTGCATACTACAACAAGTTTACTTTTGGGAAACTCGACCGATAGCACTATGCAACAAATCAAATTTGAGTTGTTGCTCAAGTTTATCCAGGATGAAACTCAGTCAATGGTTTAAATTTGGCTTGCTTTTGCAGGGTGTCAGTTGAGTTTATCTTGGGGTAAACTCAGTCGACCCTGGCAGTTACCAAAATCCACAAAGGTTTTCGGTCGAGTTTATACTAGATGAAACTCGACCGAAAAAGTCCATGTGATGAATTTTGAAATGTGTCATAAAAATTCTTAAATAATTGATTTAAGTGCTCTTGATTTTTTCTAAGCTTATTACAAGTGACACAATCATTACAATTGATTTACAACATGATTCTAATAGAATAGAGCATATTACACAAGAGTGCACTTGCATTGACTTTGACTTGTTTTTCTTCTAAGACAGGATGCACAAGTTTAGACATTTGGAGTGTGTCTTACCTAATCTGAAATCACTCAAGTAAAAGCATTAGACACAAATAAGTGGAATGGTTAGTCATCATCAAAACAAGGCTTTAGTCAATTAGACTTTAAGAGTCAATTAGACTTTAAGAGTCAATTAGACTTTGAGTCAACATTATCCCCCTTTTTGAAGATGAAAAATCATTCCATGAGTATATTGAAAGCATGTAAATAAAATAATACCTTTGAAGAAAGCTAGGGGTTTCAATAGAACTGATTTCATATGGTCCCCCTCAATTGATGCTAATCAAGTTCCCATACTCCCCCTCAATTGATGCTATTTCTCCTGCATGGTTAGCTTTCATAACATTTCTAGAAATTTTGTCTTCTACTCATAAATGTTCTACATATATGTGCTTTCCCTTTTACATAAGACATGTCTTCTCCCCCTTTGTCATATCAAAAAGTGAGGGGTTGAAGAAACACAACTTGTTAGTAAATAGAGATACCAAAAGTTAGAATGGAGAGTAGAAGAGTAAAAACAAGGGGCTTGTCCAAGTAGAGTACATAAAGCAAATCAAGACATTCATTTGAACAACCCATGATGTAATTCTAGCATATATAAAGGCACTACTATACAAGTAATCAACTCAAGATAGTAGATATGCAAATCAAGGAACAAGCCTGAGAATGTATTAAAAAAAATATACAAGCATAGCATATAGTTGGAGCTAGAACTACATGTATATGGACTACTAGTAGATGATAATAACAAGTCAGAGATACTAGTAGGGTCTAGATCATAGCAAAAGATACACAATTTAAAGAACAAGCTATGAGTAGACGTAGAGAAATATCCAAACAAAGAGATATGCAATTTCACAAGCATGAAAGGATATAACTCACTACAAAAAATATGCATCATTACCAAAATATGATTACCATTAGGAAACTCAAGGTTGAATCAAAACAAGATATACAATTATATAGATTGATCAAGTTTGAGAACAACAAAAGCAATTTAGATCACAACCAAGAGATCCATAAGAGATCGTCATCAAAACAATCATAACAACTCAAGATAAGTAATTACAACATATAGAGATACAAATATATAGCAATTAGAAAGATAGATTGGTATGCAAGATAGATAATATAAAGCATGGCAATAAGCATATCATAAAAAGTACCAAGGGAGTTCCAAATCATAACATATTGGTTGAGAAAGTCTAGTTCAGAGGGAAATTATCATCCTAAATGCCACTTGTATATTCTCTGCACAGTGTTGTCGATCGAGCACCTGGGTTGAACTTCTCAACCAATAACAACTATTGGCAACACCCGTTGGTGCTTGTCGGTTGAGTTTCCTCAGGACAAACTTAGCCGAAAATAATTGTTGTCAAAAGCACATATATTTCATAAAATCATATCTAGAGGCATGATAAAAATGTAGCCAATTTCCAAACATGTATAAGCAAGATAGTAATGCACTATGAAAGCTTTAGGAATAGTTTTTGAGCAAGAACACGATGAGAATCACATTATACCATTTTTGACTAAAAAATCATATGTATAGTGCATACTTACTTGGAAAAAACACACTATGATTGGATATGAGCAAGAATAACATTACCTCTATTCTTACCATTTCTTTTCCACTTCTTGCCACCCCATACACATCTCACTTTTCTTCTTTTATGTAGATTAAGAAACCAATATGTAAATCAATAAATTTAATGCCCGAGCTTACTGCCTAAGGCTCTAGTAGAGTTTTAGGAATGACGATTGGTCATACCAACCACCACTAGCCTTAAGTGTTCACTTTATCCTCACTTGTGTCCAAGCCAAGATATACTTCTCAACTGGTCACCCATCTTAGTACTACTCTAGGTTGAGCATGCTTAACCATAGAATTCTTTAGAGATGGGCTCCCTAGAAAGGAGGTGCACCTTGGTGATATGGGTAGTTTAATCATTCCTTTTAAGGTAATTTTATTTGAGGCCTCAAATCCTGAGAAGTTACAATCTCCCCCACTTATACTCTTGACATCCTCATCAAGGATCAACTATATGCCCTCATAATATTTTCCCATTTAAGTGCAAACCTAGAATGTCCCATGGACACCCAACTCCCGATCGTGCAATACCAGTGCAAGGGTAGATACATCATCATGGACAACCCTTTCCAACATGCCTGGACCACACATATCAAGACTGGCATGTCACATGCCCATGTGGGCCCCACCAACTTGTGGGATTTAGGCTCTGATACCATTTGTAATGCTCTGGATCATTGTCCAAGGCTCTAGTAGAGTTTCAAGAATGACGACTGGCCCCACAGGCCACCACTAGCCTTAATTGCACTTTGTCCTCACTCACGTGCAAGCCAGGATAAACTTCCTGACTGGTCACCCATCCCAGTACTACTCTGGGCAGAGCATACTTAAGCACAAAGTTCTTTATATATGGGCTCCCTGAAAAGGAGGTGCACCTTGGTGATATGGGTATTCCAATCATTCCTTTTAAGATCATTTTATCTGAGGCCTCAAATCCTGAGATGTTACAATATCTCATGTCAATCCAAGTGTAAGAGACCTACAAGAAGAAAGATGAAATGGTCCCCAATCATATTTTTGTATCCGGAGGGGTTATCTTAGCAGCCCAAGTCTGATTACTCTTGGGTGCTTTCCTAAAAGGGCAATATGTGGAATGATGGTCAATTTCATTGCAATGATTACATGATCTCATAGCCTTGGACTAGAGGATTTTTCATTGAAAATTGGAGATCCTTTGTCTTTGTTGTTCCATTGGGTATTATCAAGTCCAAAACCATCTTTACCCATTTGTTCTATAGTATGATCTAGGATTTGATTAAGATTTTTTTTATCATCTAAGAATCTTTGCATGGAGGATCTTAAACTATGATTATCACGCATAAGAGAAATAATAGTAGAATACAATTGATTGATATTATCTGTAGCATGCAAAAGATCGATTTCTAGGAAAAGAGCATTTGGCATATAAGAATCTTTATCAAGATGAAGAGTGGCTACATTATTCTCTCTACTAGTAGAACTAGAACAAGATTCAAGGACATTGATTTTAGAAAGCAAGGAAGCATTTCATTTTTCAAGCAAAGTAATTTTAGAAAGATAGATGCTATTTTTAGACTATATTCCTTTCAAAGCAAAGTCCTTGTCCTCATTTTCCATTCTAAGAACATCAATACAATGCATGAGGGAATTCACAATTTTAGTATTATCTTCATTATAACTAGGCACAAGAGGTTGAGCTTCTAGAAATCTAATCTTATCTAGCAGGTTAGCATTTTCAAGTATAAGATAAGCAAGACCATTCACAATGGTGTTGTGCCTTGAGTAAATCTTGGTTACCCTCTCCTCCTTTCCCATCTTGAAGTTTTCAAGGAGTCCTTTGAGCATATAGAATTTGCTCTCCTTCAATTGCTTTGTCCCCTCAAAAGTGACACATTGCTTTCTCCATGCCTCATAGGTTGTCTCACATGAAGAAATCTGGTTGAACTATGTGGGGGAAAGGGAGGCATAGAGAATGTTGATGGCTCTTGCATTCAAGGTTGCTTTCTTCTAAGTAGCCCCATACCATTCTTCTATCTTTGTATCTAGTAGTTTGTATTGAACATCCACCATTCTCCATAGCTCAAGACTTGATCCTTGGATGTAATATTGTAGCCTTCTCTTCCAATAGAGAAAATTGCTCCCATCAAAGATTGGAATATTTATGGAGTATCTCTGACCTTGATAATTTCCCATCTTCTCTTACTTGTGGAAGTAATACTTGGAGAAGACCCTCTATAATACCACTTGTTGGATTGGATGATGGATTCTACAGGGGGAGAATAGAGCTAAAATAACTTAAGCAAAATTCATTAGACCTTCAAGATATTTCTAAGATAATATGGAAAATATGAACTTTGAGTGCAACTAAACATACATAGCAAGGGAGAGTGATTGAATAAGATCAAGAAAACAAGCTATGTATAGTGGTTCCAAAATCCAAACTAGGAGAGTGTACATCCATATCTATAGAGGTCAACCTCTAGGATTTTTCAACCATGTCTCACTCTTTATATTCCATCATAGAAGTTACAACATATGACCTTCCTTTTTCGGGACAAGGATACCCAGCCTTCCCTTTAAGGAGAAGGGATCCAACAACCTTATAAAGGAGTTACCTATCCATGACCAAGAGTCTTCTACATCACCAAGGACTTACCCACTTTTGCAAAAACTCTTCCACCTTCACCAAGGACTTATCTACTCTTGCAAAAAGTATTCCACCTTGAAGGAATTACCCACTGTTGACTTGGATCTTCTGCCTTTGACTTCACCTTCACCAAGGATAAGCTTTCATCAAAGGACTCCTTCCCTTATTCTTATTCACCTCTCTTAGCTAAGAGAGAGAACCTTCATCTTCATGGTAGAATGAAATATTGGGATGTGAAGGAAATGAGAGCCTCACAAGATATACATGTGCGACTAGCTCTCTTAAAAATCATCTACTCACTTTAATGGATGTAACAAGTGATTAATGTTAAGAGTGGAAGGAGTCTCTTGGAGGCACTCAACTATAATATAGGGACCTTCATAGTTCTTGGCTAACCATTGGATAAAGCCTAAGGGGTCCTATTTATATTTTAGGATGCCCATTAGCTATTAGAAGCACTTAAGGATGAATTCTAGTCATTTAGGGTGTTCCAACGAATCTATTTTTGAGTTTTCTAACATTCCAATGGCTAGAAACACTTTTTTTGTATATTTTTTATGATGTTGTCAGTCGAGTTTACTTTTGGAAAACTCAACCAATAGCACTATGTGACAATTCAAATTTGAGTTGTTGATCGAGTTTATCCGGGACATAACTCAGTCGATAGTTTAAATTTGGTTTTCCTGTGCAGGGTGTCGATCGAGTTTATCCTGGGGTAAACTCGACTAACACTAGTATTTCCTAAAATCCTTCAAGGGTTTCAGTCGAGTTTATCCTAGACAAAACTCGACCGAAAAAAGTTCATGTGATGAATTTTGGAAAGTGCCATAATAGTGTTTCAATATTTGATTTAAGTTCTCTTAATTTTTTCAAAGCTTATTTACCAGGCTTACATGTAGGGAAATATGGCATCAGATATGCCAGCAGAATTTTTTTTGTCATATTCCCCATTAAACCAACAGAACGTGTCAATAACTATATAATGGAAAGGATGGTTTTGAGGATATACCTGATCCTGGAGCAAGTCCAATGACATCTCCTCAGTTGTAGTCGTGCAGTTGTATTCTAGTTGCATAGGGATGACGTCTTCTATGTCTCCTAGTCTTCGCCACAGATAGTAGGTTGATGTTGTCCTCCAAGAAGAAGGTGATGACCTCCATGTCTCTATGGATGTCCAAACAGATCATCTAGAACTCCTATCATCCTACTAGAACAGACAGGAAGGAGTTGTCCCTCCTGTTGGTGTACTAGTCACCAACTTGATCTCCCACAATTAGGCTCCCTTTCTATCCCTCCCTTTATCAGGTAGGACTTGCTTGGGTTCTCTCAGTTACCATAACTAGAGAAGACAAACAATTATTGGAGGGAATTGATGTGTCTAAAAAGCCCCCCAATACCCCACTATTTATAGGAGGGGTTAGGGTTAGGGTTCCCAGTCTGTTTGGGAGTGGAAGGGACTAGAATCTTGAAAGGTGTAACCTGCCAATGGTGAAATGGTCTTTTCATTAAAAGTACCAGTGGGTTGGCACATGATTTGATCAATTCTCCAAGTGAACCAATCATTTCACATGTTTCTCAATTGCATTTGAATTGGCAATTGTATTCCAATTAATGCACGACATGACATCATCACTAATCCTCGATGCAATCCAATTGCACCACAAATTGGGCATCTAGAAAAGTGAGTCGGTCGTCTCACGACCCCAGCCGATTGGTTTGGTAAGTGAACCAGTCGATTTGTGCCCCAGTTCATGCAAAACTCATCCAATACAATATCCAATCGGCATGACACTCCAACCGGTTGTTTCATCACATGAGTCAATCGGTTGGGAGTCGAGTTAGCTGATTTGTTGCTTGAATTGAATATCTAAACACTTTAGTAATCAATCCAATTATTATTCATGATCAAAACTCCTCTTCTAGGTGAGTTCCTATGTGTGTCACTCTGTGGGTCCCATATTACATTGGTAGTGAATGTCCATAACCAGTTATGACATTACAAGCAATGAGTGGTGCCTAGTCGCACATCATTGCTACCCAAGTAAATGGAAAGTTGGAGAACAACTTCAACCTACAATCTATGTTTGGTATTATAGTGTTTGTATAGTTGCTTTCTCACTAATTTCTAGTTTGAACTCGAGACATGGAGTAGTCACCCTCTTCAACATTCAATCTTGATTCTTGAACCAGAGTAGACTGTGTGAGCTATATGTAAAGATCAATATCACATATTGACTTACATGTGCATGGACATGCATTTCTCAGTCTCAATAATCAAGTGGCCTAGGATATCATTCTCCTATAGGAAGGAAAAATCCCATCTACATCACTCACAACCAGTTCCCATGTGTCATAGTCACCCAATCATCACCATTATGGCAACCCTTATTCAGCATTAAGTTAGATGATGTCAAAGCATACCGAATGACATGTGATGAGTGTAAATACTTCAGGTCTAAGAACCACAATCACCACCAACACTATGAGAGTTTATTATGACTACCATTGCAATGGCTTCCATGTGTCAGTCTCATAGTTGCTCTTCCCGATACACTGTTCTCTAACATGTATCTGTGTGCTTGGTTTGATATCACATATCATGACTAATGAATTTTTGTCATCAACCAACATGCACTCTAGTCTTAATATGTTATTATTGTCTATCTACCTTCCACAATAACATGTGAATAGGGACATAATGAGAATGTATATAGTCTTAACATATGTATGATATCATTGTTCAAGTCACGTACTTGAAGACATATGCCATTGAGTAATATCATTCTCTAGACATTTATTATGTTACTTCATTATCTCATAATTGGATAAGATAGAATAAATTGGAAGCATGTCTTTATTAATAATCAAATCATTTACAAATTATGTCATTACAATCATCATATGATTGACTCTCTGGCATACATACCAACAGACACCCACTTGAACTTCGATCCTATCACCTATGAATCTTATTCTAAGTGATCTAACATGTTCATCATGCTTCTACTACAAAAGTGTCTTTGTCAAGGGATCAACAACTTTGTTCACAGTTGGTACTTTGCAAATATTCACATCTTCTCATTGTACAATCTCTCATATGATATGGAACCGGTAATGCCCAAGACCACTGCCCAAGGCTCTAGTAGGGTTTCAGGAATGACAACTGGCCCCACAGACCACCACTAGCCTTAACTACGCACTTTGTTCTCACTCACACATAAGACAGGATAAATTTCCCGACTGGTCACCCATCCTAGTACTACTCCAAGCTAAGCATGATTAACTATGGAGTACTTTAGTGATGGGCTTCCTGAAAAGAAGGTGCATCATAGTGATAGGGTAGTCCAATCATTCCTATTAAGATCATTTTATCTGAGGCCTCAAATCTTGGGATGTTATAATCTCTCTAACTTAGACTCTTCACTTCCTCATTAAGTCTAAACTATATGGCCTCATAATCTCTTCCCCATTTCAATGATGACCCAAAATGTCCCATGGATACCCAACTCCCATCTACGTCTACTAGTGTAAGGGTGGATCCATCTCATCTCAGCGGATAGCCCTTTCCAACTTGCCTGTGTCGTACAGCTTAAGACTGGCATGTCACATGCCCACGTGTTCCCCACCTACTAGAGGAGAATTGGCTTTGATACCATTTGTAATGCCCAGGCACACTACCCAAAGCTCTAGCAGGGTTTCTGGAATGACAACTGGCCCCACAGACCACCACTAGCCCTGACTACATGTTTTTTCTCACTCACGTGCAAGCTAGGATAAATTTCCCAAATGATCACCATCCTAGTACTACTCCAATATGAGCATACTTAACTATATAGTACTTTAATGACAAGCTCCCTAAAAAGGAGGTGCACCTTTATGATATGGGTAGTCCAATCATTCCTTTTAAGATCATTTTATTCAAATCCTCTGATCCTGGGATGTAACAAAACCACATTTGTATATGCTTAGAACTCTGATGTGATCTAGATTTCTTAGATTGTGTAATAGCTCCATTATTTTCACAATATAGCTCAATTGTGTCACTGATGCTTGGAGCAACCCCAAGTTTAGAGATGAACTTCTTGATCCATACATCCTCCTTTATTGCATTTGATGTGGCAATATACTCGACCTCTGTTGTAGAATAGGCAACTGTCTCTTACTTATAACTCTTCCAACTCACAACTCTGTTGTTTAGGAAAAACATGAATCCTGATTGTGATCTATAATCATCTTTATCAGTTTGGAATCTTGCATCATTGTAACCTTTTACCACCAACTCTTCCTTTCACACATAGATGAGGAATTGATCCTTAGTTCTTCTCAAGTACTTAAGGATGGTCTTCATGGATGTCCAATGAGCATCACCTAGATTTGGCTGATATTTTCTCATCATGCTCAAGGCATATGAGATGTCGGGACAGATTCACAACATTACATACATGATTGATTAAAATGTTGATGCATATGGAATGAAACTCATGCATTTCCTTTCTTCATAAGAACTGGACATTGAGCTTTAGAGGTGGTAACTCCATGACACATGCATAGGTTTCCTCTCTTTAAGCTCTCCATGTTGAACCGCTTCAATACTTTATCAATGTATGTGCTTTGACATAGTCCAAGAAGATTTTTGGATCTATTTCTAGATATCTTAACCCCGAAGATGTAGGATGCTTCTCCCAAGTCTTTCATAGAATATATATTTCCCAACCATGTTGTTACCTTTTGTAAAGTAGGGATGTCATTCTCCATCAATCGTATGTCATATACATACAATATGAGGAATGTTACTATGATCCCACTAACCTTCTTGTACACACAAGGTTCATCTTCATTTTGACTAAATCCAAACTCTTTAACTAAATCCAAACTCTTTGACTATCTCATCAAAATGAAGATTCCAGCTTCGAGATGTGTGCTTCAATCCATAGATTCATGTTTGTATCTTACAGACTTTATTTTCATCCTTTGGATTTATAACACCCTCATGATGTGTCATATACACATCCTCAAGAAGATTCACGTTAAGGAATGCAGTTTTAACATCCATCTGCCAAATCTCATAGTCATGATTAGTTGTAATAGAAAGCATGATCTTGATGAACTTAATCATGGCCACTGGAGAAAAGATTCCATCATAGTGAACACCTTGAACTTGTCAAAAACCCTTTGTAGCTAGTATGCCATTATAGGTTTGTACTTTACCATCCATGTCGGTCTTCTTCTTGAAGACTCACTTGCACCCTATGGGTTTTACCGCTTCAGGTGGATCCACCAAGGTCCATACCTTGTTGGTATACATGGATTCCAACTCATATCTCATGGCCTCAAATCATTTTTCAAACTATGGTCCCTCAGTGGCTTCTAGATAGGTCATTGGCTCATCATATATGACTAACCCACCGCCATCCTGAGTCACAAGATATCCACATCTCTTAGGATTAAGGTGTGTCCTACTAGATCTGCAAGGTTCCTGTGTTAATTGAGGAATTTGATATTCCACAACACTTTGTGATTCTCTTTGTTCCTCATGTATATCTATCATTTTTATGATTTATTGTTGGTCACAAACCTCTTCAAGTTCCACTTTTCTCCCACTGATTCCTTTGGAGATAAATTCCTTTTCTAGGAATATAGAATCTCTGGCAACAAACACATTGCTGTCAAATAGGGAATAAAAGTAATATCCTTAAGTCTCCTTAGGATATCCAACAAAATAACATTTATCAAATTTTGGGCCAATCTTTTCAGGATGCATTTTCCTTACATAAGATTTGCATCCCCAAATCTTCATAAAAGACACATCGGGACGGTTTCCATATCATATCTCATATGGTGCCTTTTGAACCGATTTATATGGTACTCAGTTTAGTGTAAATGCGACGGTTTCTAGAGCATAACCCTGAAAGGTAGTCGAAAGATTAGGTAAAATCATCATTGACCGCACCATATCCATCAATGTGTGATTCATTCTTTCTGATACACCATTACGTTGAGGTGTTCAAGATGGAGTCCATTGAGACATAATCCCATGGGCTCGCAGATTGTCCTCAAACTCTTAGTGTAAGTATTCTCCACCAAGATCAGAATGAAGTGACTTAATACTTTTGCCAAGTTTTTTTTGTACTTCATTCATAAAATCCTTGAACCTATCAAGAGTTTCTAACTTATGTTTCATCAAGTAACAAAGTTGTACCTACTAAAATCATCAGTGAAGGTAATAAAGTATTGATACCCACCTCTAGCGGTTGTTCTAAAAGGCCACATACTTCAGTATGTATAGTCCTAATAGATCACTAGCCTTCTTATTGTTTCCAGTGAAAGGGGTCTTATCCATCTTGCCCAACAAACAATATTCACATATCTCTACTGATTTGAAATCAAAAGAGTCCAGATATTTATTGAGTCTAGGTATGTGATTCTCATTTATGTGCCCTATACAACAATGCCAAAGGTATGTTTTGTTTGATTTTTTTATTTTTAGTCTTTTGGTATTTACGTTATAAACATCTATCTTTAGATCTAGCAAATAAAGACCATAATACCTTGGGGCACTTCCATAAAACATCCCATCTTTTGAAATAGAACATCGACCATTCTTAATATGAAATTCATATGTATCCTTGTACATACAAGATACAAAAATGATGTTTCTATTTAGGGAAGGTACATAATTGTAGCTCACTAACTCTATTACAAGCCTTGTGGGTAGAGATAAACTATAGGTTCCAACTACAGTGGTAGCAACTCTTACTCCATTTGCAACTTATAGTTCAACCTTGCCTATTCCCAAAGGCCAACTTTTTTTCAGATCCTGCATATTTGAGCATATGTGAGATCCACATCCAGTATCTAGTACCCATGTTAAAGAAGTAGATACGATTATCTCAATAACATATATACCTAAAGTGGAGATCTGTATCCCCATCTTATTCTTCCTGAATGCCATCAAGTACAAAGGATAAGCTCCTCTTGTACTTTTCTTTCTCCTCATCTTGAGTGTTGAAGATTTGGATTTTGGAATAGCCTCATAACTCTACATGGCCTTTCTTTCATCATTGGATGCAACTCCATTGATCACTATCATGGATTTGTCCTTCTTCATTCTTGCTTCGGCATGAATTAACATACCAAGCAAATGCAACATCATTTTGACCATATAATTCAAGTCAGTAATACTCAATAAAGTGGCTATATGATTCTGGCAATAATTTTAGAATCATATTCATGGCTAACTCTTGTCTTAAATAGAATCCTAACTCTTCAAGATGATACACATCTCAAATCATATTGAGCACATGTTCTTCTACTTAGTCTCCCTCTGTCATTTTAAACTCAAAGAGTGCCTTTATGACATTGTTCCTCACTTGCTTTGTGAGATCACGGTTCACTTTCTTAAGATGTGTTGCCATCTCAAAAATCCCCATATCCTCATATTGGTCATGCAACTCATAGTTCATGCATCTTAGCATATGGTACTTTATGTCCAAGGCATCGTTGGCATGCTTCCCATAAGCATCTACTTTAGTCCTAGGCGCATCAGGAGCAGGTATTTTTGGCACTAGTTTATCAAGGACATAGAGCTTTCACTCTTCATTGAGGACCCTTTTCAAAGTCCAAAACCAGTTGTGAAAATGTGTCCCGTAAAGTTTTTCCTTCCTAAGGACTGACCAAACTATTGATTTGTTCGTCATTTGATTCTACAAGAGAAAATTTGCATTCTGTCAAAAACCCTTTTTGATTTGATTAGATTTGAAAATTTTGATGATATTCAGTTCAGAATTTAATTAATGATTGCTCCAACTATTTTATTCAAATTGATAGCCCTCACATATCATTTTAGAAAATTGCAGCATGCAACCTTCTAGTGAGATAAAATACAAAACAATTCAACTATTACCCGGACAACGCCAGCATCCATAGTCAATTATCAAGGTAGGCAACTTTTGCCAATTGCATCATATGCAACTCTTGGATAGATGACATATGCAACTCCTTGCCATGATCATATTCATGCTTCTGGTGCTTAATCTCATTAAGGTCACACAATTAAGCATGGCCCAAACGCCGACATGATAATAATGCACCCCGCTTAGCAGGCCCACATTATTATCATCACAGTTCCATGAGATAGATAGTACACCACCCTTGGGGTGCCCACACTTAGTCGATCAAGATTTCATGCATGCTTCTAATGAAAACCATCTAAGACTTAATATTTGATTGAGGGAGTTTGTATTTATAAATACATATACTTTTCCAATTACCGCATGTGACAACCCCAATTCCTGTATACTTTCCAAGTTGACATTCCCTAGATATGTGTGCACTCATATCTATAAGATGTCAAGAAGGAAAATATAAGGATTGGTGATTGTCATCTAGTATATATGGAAGTCGTATTGTTGTTCACAAACATCATATAAGTAGCCACACAAACCATCATTCATAAGATAAAAATTGTCAATAGTTACATTACTCACTGGAAGAAGAAACTAGTTCTTAAGGAAAGGAAAGTACAAAGGACATAGATATCCTATACATCATCTAGAAGAAATAAAAAGCAACTAGCTAAATAGAGAATAAGATGAGATGGACATCTAGATAAATATCCTCCAAGGACTTTATTTAATGTCTTCATGTACTTTGAAGTGCATTACTTGTTCTTTGTACCTAGAAAATATGGGAAACAAAAATGAATTAATAGAAGTTGTGCACATGGGTAAAAATACTAGTATGGTAACTTGCATAATGAGAGATTTGAGAAAGAAAGAAAAGAAGACATTATATTAGGATGGAGAATCAGGTAAACGTGTCTTTTATACATATCTTTAGATGTATTTGTGCTACTCTAAAAATAATTCTAGTTAGAAAAGAAATGATAAAGAGTTTGGAAAAAAGAAACCAAACTTTCTTACTTGAATTGTGTCAGCACCTATATTACATGCATGTTGGACCCTTCCCCACCCCAAGGTCTATGGGGATCCCTGCCCCTTGGCCTATGGGGTTGTGCTCAACATTTTTATTTAGAAGAGAGAGGGAATAATATCTCACTTCAATAGCTACAACTCATCTCAATCTTTACGTTCTTTTATGTTTGACGAAGCATATACTATTAATATGCATCCAAGAATTTATATTCAAATAAAAGCATTCAAAGTACATCATGTCATTATGCATCCATGAAAACTAGTCTTATACTTAATAAACCCACATACCTTGAGTCTCGGATCTAGATTTCAACAAGTCTAGAATAAAAGAGTAGATCACCCTAAAAGAAAATAAAGACCTAATGGCATTATGTGTTCTCAACTCCTCATATTAGGGTTTTAGACTCACTAGGGTTTTCATTTAATGTCTTTGGTTTAGATCAGAGTGTTTGGAGGGAGGATCCTCATTTTAGGGTTTTTAGAGTGGATCATGAAAACCTCTAGAGGGGGGGTGAATAGAGTTTTATATAGATTTTAAAATAATTTAAACTCAAACAACCAAACTAAAGATTAAGAAGAGGAACACAGGTGTTTAGAGTGGTTCCACCTTAGCAAATACTAAGGAGTCAGTCCACTACCCGGTTGCTTACCCAACCGGGATTTTGAAAGTACTAAATTTTATTACCTCTCAAGGATGTTACATAAAATTTACAATACTTTCTAAACACCCTTTGGACAGCCTTCACCTTGAAGTAGTCTTACCAACCTCGAAGCAGCCTTCCTTGAAGTAACTTCAAGCTCCCCCTTGAAGTAGCCTTCCTCTCGAAGTAGCTTCCCGTCAAGACAGCCTTCTGAAGTAGTCCAAAGTCTTCCTCTTCACCACGAAGAGCTTCACCCTCTCCAATCCGCAGCCTCCTACCTGGAGTAGCAAGGAGAGTACAAGTAATACAAGGAACAAGAAAGGAATAAAAGAAAATACAACTTATCCTTGTAGCTCAAGGCTTGATTTCCCTAGATCAAGCGTTTGGATTTTCCTAGCCAATATGATGGACTTGTGATTGCTAGGGTTAGGAAAATCTAGCCTATAGGACGAGCTTGAGCTAAAGGGAAAATGGCCAATTGATCACAAAGCTCAGTTCACACAGATTGCACAAGAGGGCTCAAGTATTTTCTCAAGTATAGCAAGTATAAGAAGTGAGTTCTAGTGTCCTATGGCTTGTCCTATTTATAGGAATAGCCTAAGTATGCTTAAGGACGTTCTAGACAACTTCTAGGGGGTTCCTAGTGCTTAACTAGCCGTTAGGAATAAGTTAGGCGCATTAGCAACGGCTAGTTAATTAATTCTGCAGTTGCTGTCAGAGACCATCTCGGTCGAGGACTTGTCGACCGAAATGCCCAGTCGGTCGAGGATTTGTCGACCGACAGGCTCTCTGGATTAACGTTTATTTGCAACTGTCAACAGCTGTGTCTAACGGCTACTTTTGGATCTTTCTCGGTCGATAATGTGGTCGACCGAGAGTATCTCGGTCGAGGAGTTGGTCGACCGAGAGAGATCATGTTTTAAGGTTTAAAGTTAGGCACTAGTTATACGTATGTGTGCATAGGTGGTCCTATTGAATGGATGACTAAGGTGTTTAGCTAGGGAAAATCCAATGCTTGATTTACATGCGATTCTAAGTACTTGTACATTATAATTCTGTACAAGTTTTTACAATGATTACATTTGCATGAAGATATAAATACTTCATGTTGGATTTCCCTTATAGTTGTGTCATCCTGCACACTCAAGTAGCTCGTCAGATAAATAAAAATGAAATGTTTGTCATAATCAAAACAAAGGGATTTTATGGATGTCCATTTAGCCAACAATCTCCCCCTTTTTGAAGATGACAAACATTTCCAAAATATGAATAGAGGAAATATAAAACATATAAATGCCATACCTTTAGATTGCCGTTTGGAACTTTTCCTCTTATTTGTAAAATGTGTGCTTAGTATCCCCAATGACTTATGGAACATGAAATCCAGTTCATTTGGGAATATAGCAACTTTCACTGTAAAGCGAAGAGTATATTTTTGAAACTCATTGATTGAGTTTGTCATAAATATTAAATTATAGTTTTATATATCTCTCCCCCTTTGTCATTTCAAAAAGATAACCGTTTTACTAAAAACTCCCCCTTAATTAGGTATCCCATCAAAAACGAACGAAAAAGATGTCCATTGAATAGCCAAAATGTAAAGCAAGGATGACGTCCAAAGAAGCATTTTTGGCAAAGCTTGTTTTAGGTCGCCCTTGACTACGACCGTAGCGCCCCTTGGCTAAGTTTTGTTTTAGCCAAGAGGCAACAATTTTCAGATTTCCAATTTAAACGTGCATATCAATGTTGATACTGAACATAAAAGCATAAGTATTCGTTTTAAGAACCGCAGATATCAAAGAAAACATCCTCCAACGGAGTAATAAGTAGTTGCTTCCTAATGTTGTTAAATTGATCTAATGGAAGCGGTTTTGTAAAAATATCAGCCAATTGATTTTCCGTATCAACATGATGAAGGGAAACATGATTCTTTGAGATGTGATCCCTTAAGAAGTGGTGACGGATTTCAATATGTTTGGCCCGGCTGTGTAGAATAGGATTGTGTGCTAAGTTTATGGCGCTTGTGTTGTCACACAAAATAGGTGTAGATGAAAGATGAAAACCATAATCGCTTAAAACCTGTTGCATATAAAGCACTTGAGCACAACAAGACCCAGCTGCCATATATTCAGCTTCGGTTGTAGATAGGGCAACCGTGTTTTGTTTCTTGCTAAACCAAGATACTAAGGCTCTACCTAATAAGAAACATCCACCACTAGTACTTTTGCGATCAAGTCGACAACCGGCATAATCCGCATCAGTATATGCTTTAAAATCCAAGGATTGTCCTTTTGGATACCATAAACCAAAACAAGTAGTGCCGGCTAGATATCGAAGAATTCGTTTAACCGCAAGAAAATGAGATTGCATAGGCTGGGATTGAAATCGAGCACAAAGACCAACGGAAAACATAATGTCCGGTCGAGAAGCAGTTAAATATAACAAACTACCAATCATGGCTCTATACAAGGAATCATCAATAGGTTCCCCATTTTCATCCTTATCAATTTTAATAGAAGTAGCCATAGGAGTAGTAGCATGTTTGCATTGATCCATCCCAAAGCGTTTTAACAGTTCTTTAGTGTATTTTTCTTGGCTTATAAAAATTCCGGCGGGTGTTTGTTTAATTTGAAAACCAAGAAAGAATGTTAGTTCACCCATAAGGCTCATTTCAAATTCTTTTTGCATAATGTCACTGAATTGTGTGCATAATGATTCATTTGAGGCACCAAAAATAATGTCATCAACATATATTTGCACAACTAAGAAATCAGATGCATATGTTTTGAAAAATAAAGTAGAATCTGAATTTCCAATAGAGAAACCATTATCAAAAAGATATGTCTTGAGCCGTTCATACCAAGTCCTAGGTGCTTGTTTTAGACCATAAAGTGCCTTTTTAAGTTTATAAACATGATCGTCCTTTTCTGGTATTTCGAAGCCAGGTGGTTGAGCAACATAAACTTCTTCTTGTATGATGCCATTTAGAAATGCACTTTTGACATCCATTTGATATAGCTGAAAGTTTTTATGGGCAGCAATAGCTAGTAACATCCTAATAGCTTCAAGTCTAGCTACGGGTGCATATGTTTCATCAAAATCTATTCCTTCTTGTTGATTATATCCTTGTGCAACTAACCGTGCTTTATTCCTTATGACTTCTCCTGCTTCATTAAGCTTGTTTCTAAAAACCCATTTAGTTCCTATGATAGTTTTATCTTGTGGTTTAGGAACTAAATCCCATACATCGTTTTTAGTGAATTGATTTAATTCTTCTTGCATTGCTATTATCCAGTAATCATCCTTAAGAGCTTCGGATATTTTCTTAGGTTCAATGATAGAGACAAAAGCCATGTTTGCAACATCTTGGAAAGAGGACCTAGTTTTGACTTTATCATTTGGATCTCCAATAATTAGCTCTTGGGGATGATCCTTGATCAGCCTAGGTGTAGGTTGTGTTTCAACTGGAGGATCGGATGTGGGAGTTTTTTCATTATCATTGGGAATGGTTATAGTTTCAAACTGATTAGTGAGATCAATGATATCTAAATTTGTGGATTTTGATTCTTCATGAAAAGAAACATGAATGGATTCCTCAACTTTTCTAGAAATAGTGTTATATACCCTAAACGCTTTGCTAGAAGTAGAGTATCCCAAGAAGAATGCTTTGTGTGATTTAGAATCAAACTTGTCTCTATCATCCTTGGTGTTTAAAATGTAACATGTAGAGCCAAAAGTATGGAAGTAGTCAACTCTAGGTTTCTTAGAGTGTATTATTTCATATGGAGTTTTCTTCAAATGAGAGTGAACCGTGACTCTATTTAGCACATAACAAGCAGTGTTTACAGCTTCAGCCCAAAAGGTTTTAGGTGTGTTGTGTTCAAGCATCATGGTCCTAGCCATTTCTTGTAGAGATCGATTTTTCCGTTCTACAATACCATTTTGTTGTGGGGTACGTGGAGCAGAGAAATTGTGAGTATACCCCTGAGAAGTACAAAAAGTTTCAAATGTATGATTTTCAAATTCGCCACCGTGATCACTTCTAATGGTACATATTTTATGTTGTAAAAGATTCTCAATCTTAGAACAAAATTGCATAAAGACATGAATAGTATCATCTTTAGTTGCAATAAAATGTACCCATGTAAATCTACTATAATCATCAACAATAACAAAACAGTATCGTTTACCACCAATAGATTGTGTTCTCATTGGTCCAAATAAATCCATATGAATTAATTCTAAGGATCTACTGGTGCTAAGTACATGTTTTGATTTAAAAGATGTTTTGGTTTGCTTTCCCATTGTACAAGGTTCACAATTTGCAACTTGATCAAAAGACAAAGCAGGTAATCCACGAACAAGATCATATTTTACTAACTTTTTAATAGCATGTGAACTAGCATGACCAAGCTTTTTATGCCATAGTTGTAAGGTGTTTTCATTTGCAAGTAAGCATTTACCTACTACTGATTTCATAGAGTTTGGTTTAAGGATATAAAGATTTCCAACTCTATTTCCTTCATAAACAACAGTTGTAGTATTTTCTATCAATAATTTGCAGCAGGTTTTGTTAAATAACACATCATAACCACTATCACATAGTTGACTTACACTTATTAAGTTATGGTGCAATCCATCAACTAGTAGAACATTTTTGATTTCAAGATTTGTTCCAACATTACCTATTCCAACGATTTTGCCCTTACCATTGTCTCCAAAAGTAACCGTTCCACTTTTCTTTTCTTCAAAGGTTTGAAAGGCGTCCTTGTTCCCGGTCATATGTTTGGAGCAGCCACTATCAACTACCCATTCCTGCATTAGAATTTAGATTTTGGTACCCATGTGATGGTCCGATAAGGTTAGAAACTTTTAAAATGCATATGTGTATAAAAGTTCTGATACAGAAAACTAGTCGGTCGACAATTGTTCGACCGATATAATTCTCGGTCGACAATTTGTCGATCGAGCAGGTTACTGTATCACAATCAAAAAGAACAGAAAATTTTTCGGTTGACCAATTTTCGACCGAAATGAGTACTGGAAGATTTTCGATTTGTTAAAGACATCCAGTCGGTCGACAATACTTCGACCGACCCAGAGCTCGGTCGACAGTACTTCGACCGACGAAGTTTCTGTTTTAGTACACCAATGCAGAAAAAATAATACCATTAAGCATAGCATCGTTTGTTGAGATAGGACAATATAAATTGCAAAAATTAAGTATTTTGTCATATCTCAACTTCATTCCATTCTTCTAAGTTTGGGGTCTTGGGGTCCAAACTAAGTTGGACTTCTTAGTCTTGTAGGGGCATGAAAAACAGTAATGTCCAAGACGTAAACAGAAATGACAAGTAATAGAATCAACTTCATTTCTTTTTCTAGCCATTGTGTTTTTGGGTACAAACATAGTTTGGGTCTTTTTGGTTTGGTTTTTCTTTGGAACATATCCCAAACCTTTTCTTCCATTGAAGGCCGTACCACTCTTCAATATGTTATCAAGAATATCTTTTCTTCTTAACTCATAAAGTTCTCTTTGCAATTTAGCAATGTCATTCATTTTCTTATGTATATCTTTTCTTGTATGGTCTAGATCAGAAAGCAATGAATCCTTTTCTTTTACAATATTGTCATAGTCCGAATGATTGCACAAGATAGGTTGAGTTTGAAAAGCTTGTATTTTAGCTAACAAATCAGTCTTTTCTTTTGATAGAAGATCAACATTAGTCTCCAAAGTAAGTAGCTTTCTAGTGCAATCATCTAAAGATGTTTTTAAAGATACATTTTCAAGATCAATGTTATTCTTTTCGGAAGAAAGTTCATCTATTTTGGCAATGAGCTCATTGTTTGATTTTATAGTCCTTTTTAGTTTCTTCTTGGCATCAACATATTTATCATAAGTTTCTTGTAAGCTAGCTACTAACTCTTCTTTAGGAAGATCAACTAGGCTTACCTCTTGAGATTCTTCATCTTCTCTTGCCATTAGACATTCTACTTTATCTTCTCCGCTTTCACTTTCACTCGTTTCATCCCATGCCGCTTTATAAGCTTTTTCTTTCTTCTTATGTGAGCTTTTCTTTCCCTTCTTAGCTTTGGGACATTCATTTTTGAAATGTCCTTTCTTTCCACATTCGAAGCACCTGGGAGTGGAAGAAGAGCTAGAAATTTTATTAGATTTAAACCTTCTATATTTCTTACCGTTGACTATCAATGCTTCTTCTCCTTCTTCTTCACTAGATTCCTCACTCTCTTGTGAGAGAGCTTTTGATGCTTTGAAAGCCACGTCTTTCTTTGGCCCACGTTGATGTTCATGTTCTCTTCTTTCTTCCTCTTCTAGGTCTGCCTCATGAGCTTCTAAGTTTCCGATGAGCTGCTCCATTTTGAGGCGAGTGAGGTCGTTTGCTTCTGCAATAGCTGTCACCTTTGGTTTGTACTTTGGAGGAAGAGATCGAAGTATTTTTGATACCTGATCTTCCTCAAGAATAGGTTTCCCTAAGGCACTCAAACCATTAACAATAGTAGAAAATTTTGAATACATTTCACTAATAGTTTCGTTTGGATCCATACGAAAATGTTCAAATTTGGTTTTAAGCAAACTAACTTTAGAGTTTTTAACTTGAACAGTACCTTCATATGTTATAGATAATCTATGCCAAATGTCATATGTGGTATCACAGTTTGATACTCTATTAAATTCACCTACTGAAATGGAACAATATAAAATACTTACTGCCTTTGCATTCATTTGGGCCATTTTTACCGTATTAGCATCCCATACTTCGAACTCGTCTTGTGGGAGTGTGTATGGTGTAGATACCATTCTCCAAAGATCCCAATTGATTCCTTGGAAGTAAAATTGCATCCTTCTCTTCCAGTATTGATAGTTTGTCCCGTCAAATGCCGGAGGTCGAGCAACAAGCGTTCCTTCAATGTTAAGGTTGTTGAGCACTCCATCCCCCATCTTTTCTTCAAGACTTTGTTAGGGCTCCTTGAAGCCTGCTCTGATACCAATTGAAAACCTCTAGAGGGGGGGTGAATAGAGTTTTATATAGATTTTAAAATAATTTAAACTCAAACAACCAAACTAAAGATTAAGAAGAGGAACACAGGTGTTTAGAGTGGTTCCACCTTAGCAAATACTAAGGAGTCAGTCCACTACCCGGTTGCTTACCCAACCGGGATTTTGAAAGTACTAAATTTTATTACCTCTCAAGGATGTTACATAAAATTTACAATACTTTCTAAACACCCTTTGGACAGCCTTCACCTTGAAGTAGTCTTACCAACCTCGAAGCAGCCTTCCTTGAAGTAACTTCAAGCTCCCCCTTGAAGTAGCCTTCCTCTCGAAGTAGCTTCCCGTCAAGACAGCCTTCTGAAGTAGTCCAAAGTCTTCCTCTTCACCACGAAGAGCTTCACCCTCTCCAATCCGCAGCCTCCTACCTGGAGTAGCAAGGAGAGTACAAGTAATACAAGGAACAAGAAAGGAATAAAAGAAAATACAACTTATCCTTGTAGCTCAAGGCTTGATTTCCCTAGATCAAGCGTTTGGATTTTCCTAGCCAATATGATGGACTTGTGATTGCTAGGGTTAGGAAAATCTAGCCTATAGGACGAGCTTGAGCTAAAGGGAAAATGGCCAATTGATCACAAAGCTCAGTTCACACAGATTGCACAAGAGGGCTCAAGTATTTTCTCAAGTATAGCAAGTATAAGAAGTGAGTTCTAGTGTCCTATGGCTTGTCCTATTTATAGGAATAGCCTAAGTATGCTTAAGGACGTTCTAGACAACTTCTAGGGGGTTCCTAGTGCTTAACTAGCCGTTAGGAATAAGTTAGGCGCATTAGCAACGGCTAGTTAATTAATTCTGCAGTTGCTGTCAGAGACCATCTCGGTCGAGGACTTGTCGACCGAAATGCCCAGTCGGTCGAGGATTTGTCGACCGACAGGCTCTCTGGATTAACGTTTATTTGCAACTGTCAACAGCTGTGTCTAATGGCTACTTTTGGATCTTTCTCGGTCGATAATGTGGTCGACCGAGAGTATCTCGGTCGAGGAGTTGGTCGACCGAGAGAGATCCTGTTTTAAGGTTTCAAGTTAGGCACTAGTTATACGTATGTGTGCATAGGTGGTCCTATTGAATGGATGACTAAGGTGTTTAGCTAGGGAAAATCCAATGCTTGATTTACATGCGATTCTAAGTACTTGTACATTATAATTCTGTACAAGTTTTTACAATGATTACATTTGCATGAAAATATAAATACTTCATGTTGGATTTCCCTTATAGTTGTGTCATCCTACACACTCAAGTAGCTCGTCAGATAAATAAAAATGAAATGTTTGTCATAATCAAAACAAAGGGATTTTATGGATGTCCATTTAGCCAACAGATCAGGTATATTGAATAATTGGTTTTCCTTTAATCACCTTTATTGGAAGATATATATATATACATATATATAGGTTATTCATGTGGTCTTGGGGGGTTAAGTCTATTATTGACCATCAACTTAGGGTTTTGAGTCTAAGGACCTAGAGATATATATTTATGTCTCAGAGTTACAAGATTATTGATATTCATCCTCATATTTATTTTCCATTAATTAATTAATAGAAGGAACATTAATCGATCCATGTAGGAGTCTATTCTAGGATTGAATTCAGGCATGGGTGATAATTTATACATATTATACTCATCTTTTTTAGAATTTGGGTATTTTATGTGGACTTATCATATATTGGAGTTGTTTACTTTTGATTTTACAATATAGGCGGATCAGAAAAAGGCTAGTGTTTAAAACAAAAAATAGGAAAAGGGGGTCGGGTCTCACAGATCAGAGGAGGGGTCTGGCTCCACGGATCCTCCTCTTAACCCGCAAGCCAACCTTGGCTAACACGTCGAGTGGGGGTGTGAGCAAAAGATTGGAATACCCATGGGATTATCGTATACGTTTGTGACAGGGTATGGTCAGTGTGGGTATCCTACCTACTCGATTCTGGTTCTTCTCGCGCCATGGAAGTAGAGAAGGAGGGGTGAGAAGGGAAGGTGTTTCAAGGTAGGAGAAGGGTTTTTGAGACATTATAATGGTGTAGATGGCTTTGTGGGGTCAATATGAGGTCAACGATCCTAACAAAGTCACTAAAGGTCTCCTGGGAAGCAGGTTTGACCAAAACAGGTAGAGTTGAAAGGAAAGTTGGGCTTCTGAGTTTTACCTGCCCTCGGGTTGGATTGAGGGATCAAACATTTGCATGAGGTTCACTGACATATTTTGATACATTTTTAACAGTGAAGAAGTCTTGGTCCCTCCTACAATGACGTTATGTCACTTGGTCCCAGCTGCTCGTCGACTTACCTCTTGGTGGCTACGCAAGCTCGGCTAAAAGTGGAGATCCCTTCACTGTACTCTCGTAATGGTGTAGGCACTGGCAATTGGCTGATGTTGCTCTCTAGAGAGAGTGGAGTTTCAAGTTAGTTGAAGGTGGTGGTAGCTCAAGGGTGGAGGTTTTGTGTCAGGTTCGGTTGCAATTGGGGGTTGAGGATAGTTAAAGGGATGTAGGTGTTAATGGAGTCCTTAAATAGGCACGGGAGTGGGCATGTGAGGAAGCCCTAAATAGGGAATCACCACCAGGTGAGATGAGCGGGTATCTGGGAGTTGGCTCTCCCTATTATGAGGATGAGGGGTGACCTGACAAGGGTTGTTAGGCTCATTTCAGTGAGGAGAGGGAAAATATCCTATTGGAAACGTGATCAGGAGTGTAGATAAGTTGTGGGTGATCAGGGATAGCAGCTCAGGCTGTTGGAGATGAGGTCGGGTATTGCAGGGGAGGTTAGAGATGACTCTTTAGTCTTCAGATTAGTCTAAATGACCAGGATTAAAAGATCCAACCCAGGATGTGCTTTTGGTGATTAAAAGGACCGTGTGACACATAAATGTAATGTCCAATAATTGAAAATTAGAACTTAGATCTTTAGGTTTAATAAATGAAATAATACACCTATGCTCATATCCCATAAATGGTTTATACGACTGAAATGAAATTTTAATGGAATATTTGTTTGACGTCACCTAGTTGTGGGATAAGTTTGAGGGTCAAACTTCAAGGTTGACTGTATCATTTAATCGTATTCCTTAATATAGGTAATTTACTCCATATGAAAAATAGGGTTTGCATTTTTATGAAATTGGTGACTCCTTTTGGTTGAATTAGTGTGGGAGATCATTGGGGGTATTTTGGTAAATAATTTATGAAACAAATAGTAAGAGAGAATATATATATATATAAACTCACTTTGTCACATTCTCCCCTCCTTTTTAAGAATTTTGTCGTTAAAATTCAAGCAGCTTGAAATAGATGTGAATACTTTTGCTTGACCTTAGACTTGAGATTCTAGGTGGCATAATACTGATCATGGTGGCTCTAGAGAACTCTCACCATATTTATGCACCAATTACTATGAAGATCCTTTGTCTTAGAATCAAGAATTCTAACTGGGGATTCAGCATAAGATACAACAACTTTCATCTCTAGAGGATCATGATTTAGAATGTGACTGGGGTCTTTGACATAAGGCTTCAGATTAGATACATGAAAGACATTGTGCATGGCAGGCTCATGATTTAGAATGTGATTAGGGTCTTTGACATAAGGCTTTGGATTAGATACATGAAAGACATTGTGCATGGCACTATACTGAGGTGGCAAAGTAAGAGGATAGGAACATTCACCAACCCTTTCTAAGATCTCAAAGGGTCCCACATAGTGAGGACTAAGCTTCCCCTTGTTCTTGGCCAAAGCTTGGATAGGTCTAATCTTTAGGAAAACATGGTCACCTTCCTTGAACTGATGTTCCTAACGGTGAGCATTTACATAAGATTTCTGGCTATCTTATACCCACTTCATTCTTTGCCTTATAAGTGCAACTTTGTCTATGCACAGCTACATTTCCTCAGATTTCATCAAGGTATGCTCCCCAACATATCCCAGTGTAGCAAAGATTTGCACGGTCTACCAATGAGGGCTTCATAGGGATGCATCCCAATACTCGCCTGATAGCTATTGTTATATGCAAACTCAGCTGAAGGCAAATAGTGGTCCCATGAGCCCTCCTAATCAAGAACACAAGATCGCATAAGATCCTCTAGAATATATATTGTACGTTATGACTTCCTGTCTTTCTGTGTATGGTATGTTGTATTGAAGTTCAAATTGGAGCCCAATTCCTCTTAAACCTGCTTCCACAGCTTTGAAGTGAACTTTGGGTCCCTATCTAAGACAATGGATATTGGAACTCCATTCAGACATACTATCTCCCGTATATAAATATCGGCCAGCTCAGACACTTCTACAGCAGTCTTCACATGGAGAAAATGTGTTGACTTCGTGAGATGGTATACTATAACCCATGCAACATCATATCCCTTTCTGGTCCTGGTAGCCCCACCATGAAATCCATGGTTATGTGTTCCCATTTCCATTCTGGGATGTCAAGGGGTTGTAGTAGACCACCTGGTCTCTGGTGCTCTACCTTGATTATCTGGCATGTCAGGCATCTAGACACAAACTCGATAATATCATGCTTCATGCCCCTCCACTAGAACTGACATTGTAGGTCTTTCTACTTATTAGTTGTCTGGGATGAACTATGTACTTTGACCCATGTGCCTCACTGAGAATATTTGTCCTTACAACTAACTACCCATGATCCCAGATATAGTTCTTGTATCGAAGATCACCATTGAGACCCACAAACAGGTGTGTTTGAGGCTTGGACATGAGAGAAGAGAGATCTTCAAGATCAGGACTAGCTTTTTATGCCTCAAGATGTTGAAATTGCAGATCAGACATGATAGAAATATTGTTGACATAAACACAGTCGTGTAGAAATTGTGCCTTCCAATCCATGTTCCTCCACTCGGGAACAGACAGAGATGCGCATGCAGCCCTTTTTCTACTAAGAGCATCAGTGACTACATTTTCCTTACTTGGATGGTAGGTAATGGAGAAATCGTAGTTTTTTAGATACTCAATCCATCGATGTTGTTGTAGGTTTGGGTCTTTTTGAGTTAGGATGTACTTCAGGCATTTATGGTTGGTGAAGATGTCAAATGTTTCCCTGTACAAGTAGTACCTCTAGATTTTGAGAGCATGAATGATTGCAGCTAATTCCAAACTATGTGTGGGGTAATTAAGTTCATTATGTTTTATCTATCTAGATGTAAAGGCCACTACTATCCCGTTCTATTGCAGTACACATCCTAACCCATTCCTTAAAGTGTCAGTGAAGATCACATACCCTTCATTACTGGAAGGTAGAACTAGAACATGGGATGATGTCAACTTCTGCTTTGACTCCTAGAAGATGGACTCACAGGCAATTGACCAGACGAAAAGTTCATCCTTTTGAGTAAGCTTAGTAAGAGTAAGTGCAACCTGGGAGAAATTGGGAATGAAGAGATGATAATATTCGGCTAAACCCAAGAAGTTGTGGATATTAGAAGGGTTTCAAGGAGGTTGCCAATCAAGAACAGTAATACTTTGGTGGGATCAACAGATGTGTTACCCCCAGAAATAACAAGGCCAAGAAACGTGACTTTATCAATATAGAATTCACATTTATAGAGCTTTCCATAAAACTTCTGAGCTCTAAGGATTTCAATGATTGCCTTCAAGTGCTCGTGATGTTTCTCCATGGAGAATAGATCAAAATATCATCAATGAAGATGACCACAAATTCATTAAGATAAGGTTGGAAGACTTTGTTCATCAGATTCATAAACACACCAGGTGCTTTGGTCAACCTGAATGGCATCACTAGAAATTCATAATGCCCATAATGAGTTTGGAATGCAATTAGAAATATCACTATATTGGACATTAAGTTGATGGTAACCAGAATGGAGATCAATCTTAGAGAAAACTTTGGCAGTACAAAGTTGATAAAAGAGTTCATCGATGTGAGGAAGAAGACATTTATTTTTAATAGTGGTATGGTTCAACATGTGGTAGTCAAAACACATACGCATAGAACCATCTTTCTTCTTTACAAAAAGAATAGGCGCACCCCAAGGGGATACACTAGGATGGATAAAACCTTTGTCAAGAAGTTCTTATAAATGTTTCTTCAACTCCATAAGCTCAGTAAGAGCCATCCTATATGGTGCTCTAGAAATCAGAGTGGTTCCAGAAAGAAGTTCTATGGATAACTCAATGTATCTATTTGGAGGTAGCCTAGGAAGCTCCTCTGAAAATACATCAAGAAAGTCATGTACCACCTCTAGTCTTTGTATAGGCCCACTATCAGTACTAGCCTCTGAGACTAATGTAAGGAAGACTTTACATCCTTTAGAAATAATATTTTTAGCTTAAAGAGAGGAAATTATCATATTATTATAGAATTTGCTTCTCCTATGGATCACCATAGGACAAGAATGAGGTTGAGAGTGGATTGCCATCTTATTTATACAGTCAATTTGTGCATGATACTTGTATAGACAATCTATACCAGGTATAATGTCAAAGACTTCCATAGTCAAAAGGATGAATTAGAAGGGCATGCCATGATTTTCAAATTTTAGAGGTAGGATATCATTTTTCTGTAATGTAGTGAGTATTCTTCCACTAGGAGTTGACACATAAAGAATATATCCCAAGTCTATTATATGTAGATGTAACATAGATACCAGATTTCAAGATATGAATGTATTTGTAGATCCAGAATCAAATAAAACTCTAACATGATGATCATTTAGGAATACAATGACTGCATAGGATAATTATGTCATGAATGCTTGAAGGTATTGAGTAATATATCAGATAATGAAAGGAATTATTGTTACTTTCAACAAGTTGATTTGTATTTGCCTTAGCCTCTTCTGCAGTCACTGCAAACAATTTGGCATTGTGGTGTCCCTGAGGAGGTGGAGCACCCACTAGAGGGTTGCCAAAGATAGATGGATTAGGGCACTTAGCAATGAAATGGCCCTCCTTCTTTCAATTATACCATACAGGCTTGGCATAGCGACAAGGTCCTTCATGTCCTCGTCTACAGGTCTTACATTTGTTGCGATAGGACTTCAGTTGATTCTGGTTGTTTCTCTATCCTCCTTTTCCTGATCTATTATTATGGCCAAGGTGGAACTTCTTAGACTTATCCTCCTCAGTGGTGGTCAACCCTAGGTATCCCTTGCTCAAAGGTTTCTACATGCCCTGCTCCCTTTCTTGCTCAAGAGGCATATCTAGGGATTCATCTATTTTCTTTGGATGGGAGGCAATGACTAGGGTTTTCAGGTGGGTAGCTAGGTATTCAACATAGTGCTCCAAAAGGCATTATGCGGTCATAATGGGTGCATAACGCTCCATAAGTCTAAACTTCTAAGTGTAGTTGACCACTGAGAGCTTGCCCTGCTTAAGCTCAATGTACACCCTCTCCTTCCTCTTCCTCTCAACTATGGGCATAAAACGGTCAATGAAAAGGATTTTGAAGGTTCCCCATTCCATGGCATCTAGCTCTTCTTCCCTATTCCCACCATAGTTTCCCCACCAGAATTTTCCCCTCCCTTAAGTAGATGTGTGGCAAATTTGACCTTCTTCTCGTTGGGGACTTCTAGGGTACGGAAGGCATTCTCCACAAATAGGGTCCAAGCTTTAGCCTTATCCATCACCTCAAGTTGGTATTCCCCCCAAAAGGTGTCAGGGTTAAGTTTAATAAAATCTAGCATCGTCACTTCCTTCTTCCTATATGAACTGGGTTTAGGGATTCCTTTTAGGGTAAGGGTCTCCATAAATTCTAGGATGACTTTCTTTTGTTCTTCCCACCTATCCTTGGTCATTGTGTCAGGATCAGGTACATTATAGGTTTCAGGTTCCTTTCTCTTCTTAGAGGATGACTCTTCAGAAGCCTTAGAATTGTGGGTTTTCAGAGACATCCTGAAAATTAGGTGAAAAAAATTAGATATTTTATTTCTTTTTCTATTTTTCAATTATATAATATTTCATTATTCCCCTTTATTAGTTATTCATGATCTTAGTGTTATGATTTTTGGATGATACCCTAATAATCCTTATCATTCGACCCTTAGGACTTCTAAATAGAGTGACTCATTCCTAACCTTATATCATAGAGATGAGAGGGAAATATTTATAAAATGAAGATGAGAGAGAAATTTTTTTATAGAGGAGATGAGAGGGAATATATATATATATTTGAAGGGTCCTTAGTTAAGGTATTCCCAAGAAGTAGGGTACACTTGGGGTATTGTCCATGTAGACTTATATTGCCATATAGGTAGCCTTGCGATTGCCAAGCAAAGTGGCTTCGAGACTTTAGCCAAACCCATGGCAGATGCTACCCTAGACACATCCACCCTTCATATCCCTAACTCAAGGACTACCCTAGACTCTCAAAAGGGTGAATGAGGTTTCATGTAGCCATGATGTTTGAACATTGGCTCTAGATATGTGTGCACTCATATCCATAAGATGTCAAGAAGAAAAATATAAGGAATTGTGATTGTCATCTAGTATATATGGAATTCGAATCGTGGTTCACAAACATCATATAAGTTGTCAAGAAATAAAATATAAGGACATGTGATTGTCATATAGTATATATGGAAGTCAGATCATTGTTCACAAACATCATATAAGTAGTCACACAAACCATCATTCATAAGATAAAAATTGTCATGGTCACATTATTCACTGGAAGAAGAAACTAGTTCTTAAGGAAATGAAAGTACATCATACATAGATATCCTATACAGCATATAGAAGAAAGTAAAAGAAACTAGCTAAATAGAGTAAAGATGAGACATCCATCTAGCTAAATATACTCTAAGGACTTTATTTAATGTCTTCATGTACTTTGAAGTGCCTGACTTGTTCTTTGTACCTAGAAAATATGGGAAACAAACGAATCAACAAAAGTTGTGTACATGGGTAAAAATACTAGTATAGTAACTTTCATAATGAAAATTTGAGAAAGAAAGAAAATAAAACATTATATTAGGGCAGATAATCGGGAAAACATGTCTTTTTTACATATCTTTAGATGTAGTTGTACTACTAATTGTGTCAACATGTTATTTTACATACATGTTGGGACCTTCCCCGCCCCTAGGGCTATGGGGATCCCCGCCCCTTGGGCTATTGGGTTTTTCTTGACATTTGTATTTAAAATAGATAGGGAATACTATCTCACTTCAGTAGCTACAACTCATCTCAATCTTTTATGTTCTTTTATGTTTGGTGAAGCATATACTACTAATATGTATCCATGAATTTCTATTCAAATAAAATCATCCAAAGTGCATCATATCATTATGCATCCATTTAAACTAGTCTTATAGTTGATGAAACCCACATACCTTGAGTCTCAAATCTGGATTTTAACAAGTCTAGAATAAAAGAGTAGATCATCCTAAAAGAAAATAAAGACCTAATGTCATTATCTATTCTCAACACCTCATATTCAGGTTTTGGACTCACTAGGGTTTTCATTTAACGTCTTGGGTTTAGATCAGAGTATTTGGAGGTAGGATCCTCATTTTAGGGTTTTGAGAGTGGATCAGGTATATTGGATAATTACTTTTCCTTTAATCCCCATTATTGAAAAAGAGAGAGAGGGACATATATGTTATTCATGTGGTATTGGGGGGTTGAGTCTAGTATTGACCATCAACCTAGGGTTTCAAGTCTAAGGACCCAAATATATATATATATATATATATATATATATATATATATTTGTTTATGTCTCAGAGTTGCAAGATCATTGATATTCATTCTCAAATTTATTTTCCATTAATTAATTGAGAGATAGAACATTAATCTAGCCATATAGAAGTGTATTGATTCTAGGATTGGATTTAAGCACAGGTGATCATTTATAAAAATTCTACTCATTTTTTTGAGAATTTGTGTATTTTATGAGGATTTATCGAATATTAGAGCTATTTACTATCAATTTTACAATATCGGCAAATCAGAAAAAGGCTAGTGTTTAAAATGAAAAATAAAATAAATACGAAAAGGGGGTCGGGCCTCACAAATCATAGGAGGGATCTGGCTCCATGGATCCTCCTCTTAACCCGCAAGCTAGACTTGACTAACAGGTCAAGTGGGGGTGTGAGAAAAAGATAGGAATACCCATGGGATAATCATATATGTTTGTGACAATGGTATGGTCAGAGTGGGTATCCTACCTACTCAATTTTGGTTCTTCTCGCACCATGGTAGCATAGAAGGAGGGGGGAGAAGGGAAGGTGGTTCGAGGCAGGACAAGGGCTATTGAGCTATTATGAGGCTGTATGTTGCTTTGTGGGGTCAAGCCGAGGTCAGTGATCCTAACAAAGTCATTGGAGGTCTCTTAGGGAATAGGTTCGACCAAAATAGGAAGATTTGAAAGCAAAATTGGGCTTCTGGGTTTTACCTACCCTCGGGTTGGATTGAGGGATCAAACATCTTTACACGAGGTTTACTGACATCTTCTGATCCCTATTGGAATGTGAAGAAGTCAAGGTCCCTCCGGCAGTGGTGTTCTGTCACTTGGTCCCAGCCGCTAGTCGACTGACCTCCTGGTGGCTACGCAAGCTCAGCTAAAAGTCAAGATCCCTTCATTATACTCCTATGATGGTGTACGCACCACCAATTGGCTGGTGATGCCATCCAGAGAGAGCGGAGGTTCAGATCAGGTGAAGGTGGTGGTAGCTCAAGGGTGGAGTCATTGGGGCAGGTTCAAGTGCAATTGAGGTTTGAGGATAGTTAAAGGGAGGTAGGTGGTGCTAATGGAGTCCTTAAATATGCATGGGAGTGGGTGTGTGAGGAAGCCCTAAATATGATGATGCCACTAGGTGAGATGAGTGGGTATCTGGGAGTCGGTTCTCCCTATTCTAAGTATGAGGGGTGACCTGGAAAGGTTCTTTGGGCTTGTTTCAATGATGAGAGGGAAAATATCCCACTTTAAATGTGATACGGAGTGTAGATAAGTCGTGGGTGATTGGGGATAGCAGCTCAGGTTGTTGGAGCAGAAGTCGAGTCTTGAGGGGGAGGTTAAATACGATTCTTTAGTTGTTGGATCAGTCTGAATGGCCAGGATTAAAAGATCCAACCCAGGTCGCATGCCTGGTGATTAAAAGGACCGCGTGACACATAAATGCCATGGACAATAATTGAAAATTAGAACTTAGATATTTAGGCTTAATAAATGAAATAATACACCTAAGCTCATATCTCATAAATGGTTTATCCAATTGAAATGAAATTTTAAAGGAAGCTTCATTATGATGTCACCTAGTTGTGGGATAATTTTATGGTCAAACTCAAAGGTTGACTATATTGTTTAATCATATTCCTTAATATAGGTAATGTATCTCCATATGAAAAATAAGTTTGCATTTTTATGATATTGGTCACTCCTTTTGGTTGAATTAGTGAGGGAGATCATTGGGGTATTTTGGTTAATAATTTGTGAAACAACAAGTATGAGAGAGAATATATATATATAAACTCACTCTATCACACCACATATATAGTACATATCATATGTGTGTTATATCCCACAACAAAAAATGTAAAAAACAAAAGGTGATGGTTATGGCCATACTAATGTAATTACTTGGAGAGACAAGGAATTACCACAACCTAGGGTCAACATCACATGTAGGAATAGATCGTTGATGAATATTTGTGCTTACCAATCTGGGTTGATTGGTTCAACCCTTGAACATATCAGCTCGTCTCATGGCCAGCCAGTTGGTCGCCTCACTGGTCATCTGGTCTGTAGCCCACCATCTTCTAGGTCCTTCAGTCGATTGGTTGGGTCCACCAGCCAATCAGTTTGGCTCATCCTCCTAGGTCCTCTGGTCGGTCAGCTCGCCTTTGAGATGGCCGGTTGGCCTAGTCTGAGCGTATTCATTTTCATCGTAACAAGAAAGTAAACTATCCTACTATTACATGATTACAGAGAAACCTCAAGTTACATTCAAGGGGAGCAAAGGTAGGAGAGAATAATACTTTTTCAATTGGAATATAAGATAGAGGCTTGGTATGCAAATTGAGATGAAATATAATTAACCAACCACACAACCATGCGTAGATAATTAGGGTTATTGGCCATAACCATGCTAGACATCCACCATCAAAAGTCACTTTTAGGGTGATGCATTTAAATTTCATATATATATATATATATATATATATATATATATATATATATATATAGTTATATAGTTATATAGTTATATATATATAGTTATATATATATAGTTATATATATAGTTATATATAATTATATATAGTTATATATAGTTATATATCTATATATAGTTATATATAGTTATATGTATATATATATAATTGTATATATATCATATATTTATGTTTGGGATTATGGGTGGTATTTGATTGGACATTATTAGTTGCATCATATGCAATAATAAATGATAAAACAAAAATCTGATCATATCTATTAATTCAAAATATAGTAGATTGGTGTAGTTCTAATACCATTGTAGGGAAATATGGCATCAAATGTGGTAGCAGAAACAAAGAATTTATTGTCATATTCCCCATTAAACTTGGGGATCGCGTCAATAATTATGTAATGGAAAGGATGGTTTTGAGGATATACCCGATCATGGTGCAAGTCCAGCGACATCTCCGCATCATTGTAGTCGTGTAACTATCTTCTAGTTGCACTAGGATGGCATCTTCTACAGCTCCTGGTCTTTGCCACGGATAGCAAGCTGACTTTGTCCTCTTAGTGGTAGGCAACAACCTCCACACCTCTATGGAAGTCCACATGAACTACCTAGAACTTGTTCATCCTACTAGAATAGACAAGAAGGAGTTGTCCCTCCCATTGGTGTACTAGTCAACAACTTGCTCTCCCCAATTGTTCTCCCTTGATATCCCTCCCATTACCAGGTAGGACTTGCTTGGGTTCACTCGACTAACACAACCAGATAAGACAAACAATTGTTAGAGCCAATTGATGTGTCTGAGAAGCCCCCAGTACCCCTTTTTTTAAAAAGAGGGGTACGGGTCAGGGTTCCCAGTCTTTGTGGGAGTGGAAGGGACCGGAATCTTAAAAGTTCACAACTTGCAAATAGGGAATCGGTCATTTGGCACGTGAGCCAATTAGTTTGCTGATAAAATCAGTCATTTCTCATGTTTCTTAGTTGTAATTAAATTGGCAATTCTATTCCAATTAATGCACGACATGAATTCAGCACCAATCCTTGATGCGATCCAATTGTTCCATGAACTAAGTGTCTCACAAAGAGAGGCAATTGTCTCATGGCCCCAGATGATCATTTCACTAAGTGAACTAGTCGGTTCATGCCCAAGTTCATGTAGAACTCAGCCAATGCAATATCCAATCAACCTGACACTCCAACCGATCATTTCATCACATAAGCCTATCGGTTGGGATTCCAGTCATTTATTTTGATGCTTGAATTGAATACCTAAACACTTTGGCAATCAATTTAATTATCATTCATGATCAAAACTCCTCTTCTAGGTCAGTTCTTACGTGTGTGACCCTATAGGTCCCATATTACGTTGGTAGTGAATGTCCATAACCAGTTACGACATCACAAGCAATGAGTGTTGCCTAGTTGCACATCATTGCTACCCAAGTAAATGGAAAGTTGGAGAACAAATTCAACCTGCAATCTGTGTTTGGTGTTATAGTGTTTGTATAGTTCCTTTGTCACCGATATCTAGATTGAACTCGAGGCATGGAGTAGTCACCCTCTCTAACATTCAATCTAGTTTCTTAAACCAAAGCAGACTATCCAAGATATATATAAGCTCAATATCACATATTGGTTCACATGTGCATGGACATGCATTTATTAGTCTCGCTAATCAAGTGACCTAGGATATCATACTCCTATAGGAGAGAAAAATCCCATCTACATGACACACAGTAGGTCACCATGGGTCACAGTCACCCAATCATCACCATTATGGATACCCTTATTTAAGATCATGTGGGATGATGTCAAAGCATATCGAATGGCATGTGGTGAGTGTGGTGACTTTAGGTCTAAAAACCAAAATCACCATCAACACTATGAGAACTTACTATGACTACCATTGAAATGGTTTCAATGTGTCAGACTCATGGTGGTTCTGCCTGATACACTGTTCTCTAACATGTATCTATGTGCTTGGTTTGATATCACATATCATGACTAATGAGATTTTGTCATCAACCAACACACACTCTAGTCTTATGTGTTAATGTTTTTTATCTTCCTTCCATGGTAACATCTGACTAGGGACATAATGAGAATATGTATACTCTTAACATCCGTTTGATATCATTGTTCAAGTCACGTGCTTGAAGACATACGTAATTGAGTAATATCATTCTCTAGACATTTAGTATGTTACTTCATTATCTCATAACTGAATAAAATAGAATATACTGGAAGCTTGCCTCTATTAATAATCAAATAATTTATAAATTATGCCATTAAAATCATCATATGATTGGCTCTCTAGTCATAAATACCAACAATACAATCATTATAAGTGATTTACAATATGATTCTAATAGATATTGAGCATATTCCATAAAAGTGCACTAGCATTTATTTTGACTTGTTTTTCTTCCTAGATAGGATGCACAAGTTTAAACATTTGGGGTGTGTCTTACCTAATCAGAAATCACTCAAGTAAAAGTAAAATATTTGGAGTGTGTCTTACCTAATCTGAAATCACTCAAGTAAAAGTATTACACACGAATAAGTGGAATGGTTAGTCATCATCAAAAGAAGGGTTTACTCAATTATATTTTGAGAGTCAATTAGACTTTGAGTCAACATATATAAAAATGGATCAACGTTCTACAAGCTCCACATAACTTGACAAGCAATCCACCACCTTTAAGAACAATGCTTCCTTTCATTTTCAAACTATGTACGGTGTCAAAAAATCAAATAATAAGTGTCATTTTAACCATCATTATGGAAAAGGAACAACCTTATGATTAGTGGGGGATGGACCAAGGTCAAGTTGGGGCATTGTCTAAGGTATGTACTACTACTCTGGCATTCCAATGACCACCTAATCACTAGTTGGGAATGGAAGGAGATCATGTCTTGCCTCAATCTTCTTGAGGAGAGTTCTTCCTCCCTAACCCTTGTTGAAGATAACATGGTTCTGATATCACTATATGATGATGAATGATATGCCTATGAAACAACTATTATGATGACTAATGATGACATGGATGTGTTTTCACCTTTAGGATTTCGAGATCAAGACATCAAATTTCTGCAAGGGTAACTTCTACATAAAGTTATTTAAAACAAATTTCAAAATACAAAATTTTGTGAACAAATCTAGATGTAAAGATAACATAATAATGGACTCTAACATCTTAATCGGATAGATTGTAGAGCATAAAAGCCCAACTCAGATAGCCATGACTTGTAATGTCAAAGCAATGGTCGAAGCATATGTTAAGAGCATATATGGTGATGCACAATCTAATACAAGCAAGGATACTCAAAATTAGAACTATCACCAATGTTGGTAAAGATAAGAATATGGATTTCTTGCAAGAAGAAAAGATAGGAAATATGTTGAAAGCTCAATTTGAAACAGAAATAGATAGAGGAGGATAATTGATATATCATATGATGAGGAAACAACAGGTACACTTTCAATAACAATAGCTCATAGAATGAAAATTCTTATAATATTATTTATACAAAGTCATTTTTAACACAAACAATAGATCCTCATAAGGAAAGTTGGCAATCGATCAACGTAAAGTATGTAGAAAAACCTAATTCTTATCATATAATATGTAGGTAGTTTCGGCACTGACATTTTGGTTTTCAAAAACCAAAGATGTCTTTAAAATGCAAGGGTTGAGGTCATTTTGATGTTGACTGCAACAAATGGCTTATTTTAGACAAAGAAATATTATGATCTCCCATTACAAACATGATCATAGTAAAAATACCAAGTTTGTGGATATGTTGGTGGGTAAATGCATATCTTTTGCATGTGTGATACCATTAAAAAATAGTATTTCTTCACATTCATACAACTTGTACTTAGAGAATATAATAACATTATAATAGATTCCATGTCCTTTATCAGTCACAAACGAATGATGATGATTTGGATGCATGATGACCGGGGTAGGTTCTATCTTTATTCTCCCTAAGAGAAGGAGTAACCCTAATATAAGCATTAGTGAAAGTGTGAACACCAAAATACATGCATGTGGACACTCATACATTTTTGAAAACTTCTCTCTTTTAGATAGAAGGATTTTTTCACTATTCTTGAAGGTATAATTATTTATCACTTTCTAGGTCTCACCATATCTATTGTTGGAAAAGTTGGCTTTATGATAGGAAACATATCAATATGGTGCCATGAGAGAGGTGATTTGATGGAAGAGATGGTGGTATTAGTTGCATGGAATGAACTTGTCTTCCTCCACACTTATGGGAGGCTAACATGTTTAAGGCTATCGCTACCTCTCTTAAAGAGAACCTTCATTGCTAAATCTAAGATAACACAACAAAAGTTGAGTTCTATGGGAGGAAATGTGATCAAGAGTTGGGTCTAAGAATTTTGTTGGGTTTAGTGTTGTAATTATTATCTACTGGTATAACAACAAAATACTTTATTTTGATACACAAATTATAAACTATAATACTCCCTATCCTTTACAAATATAGATGAAAATTTTCAAAGGTCTTTGTGGGTAGTTTGGCACACAAAAAATGCATTCTTAAAGGATCTATATGAGCTAGCCTCGACTGACAAAAATATTCATTGGTTTATTGGCGAAGATGTTACTGTACTATGTTTGTATAACACCCCACTTGTACAACATAGAACGGAAGCATATATTCTCATTCACATCAAAAGGGATGTCACAACCATGATATTCATAGCTCAAAATAGAGCTTAAGTAATCCATCACAGGAAAATATACATAGTTCTCATTCTTAATTCGTTTAAGATTGACATATACATATATGAATGAAGAACCAAAAGAAAATACTACTATAGGTATAGTTAGCACCCCACTACTATTTTTCTCCTTGTATATCCTCGATATAGGTTTTGATCGTCTAATGGCTTTTCCTTCCTGAATTTGCTCCTCAATTGTGGGCATCGCGCCCCCAGACATGCATAAATCCAACGGTAAGTGAAATTGAACATATTGTAATATAAAGAAGACTTGAAAACTGAAAATAAACTTTAAGCATTTAAACATTGAACAGACACAAAATTTCTTTTAGATCGATTTCTTTTATCTTGACCTATATAAGGATCCTCGGGTTACACAAATGTGCCTCTTCTCTTGTGCACCAAAGTACTTATTCTCTTATGCACCGAAGTGCTTCTTAGGGTTTTCTCTGAGAAGCCTCTTAATGAGGACCTTATATAAGTTTAGTTTTAACACTCTCTTTCTCTTAAAACTCTTATCTTCACTTTGGACCTTATATGTAACTTTATCTTTAATGTGCATGAGGTTCATACAATAATCATTGACTATAACATAAATTCAATTCATTCTAAATTTACTAACTTTTAGCAATTGAAATTGTAAATAATCATTCATAGCATTCATTTGTACACATATATTTAAAATCAACCAATTATCATGTTCAAATTACATTTCATATTAATATACATTTTATTCACAACATTGTACCCTAATTCTCATTTTATTAAATAAACATTTGGCAATTTATAAAAGCACTATGAAACATCGATATTTGGATTCCTCATGAAAAATCCTTTTCAGAACATATTTTTTCTCATTTTTATGAGCATCTAACGATTTATTACAAATTTTGGAAATGGGGCAATTAGAAAATAAGAAAATGCCACGTAGGAAAAATTATCTAGAGAAGGCGGAGACGAGCTTGTTTCTTGCGTGGCCAAAATAAAGCAGGACATGTGGACTGGGCTTGCTCCAGCTCAGTAGTTAAAACTTGCCCCAACAAGTAAAAGAAAAATGAAAGATAAAGATAGAAATACCCATTCAATAATGATTCATCAATTAAAATTTTAGGAAGGTCAAGGTCAAAACATGACCTGGCATGTAACCCCTCGACCCATGGTGCAAGGCATCATGCTTGGAGGTATTTCCTCCAACCACAGTTCTTGAGGGCAGGTAGCTTGCGGGAAACCAAGATCACAGTTGTGTTCCCCACATCTTAACAAATCCAAAAAGCCCTGATTTGGGCTATTTCATGGCTAAGGGATACCAGGAGATTCTACCACAAAGGCGATGTACTCAAAATAGAAAGACGCAAAGATATTTTCGAATTCACAAACTCAATTACATGTTGCTTCATTGGGAATAGAGGCTATAAACACCTTCACCATCATCCATCGAAGCCAACAAGCCAGATTTGGGTTCTCTGATGAATAAGAGCCTAAGAAATCCTTACTGCCATGAGGGGTAAAGGAGGATAGGGGAAACAGCTAGATATGACAAATGAGGTAGAACAGGCGGCAATGTGCCCAAAAGGGTCAGAATTCATTCGTGAAGGCACGGTAAGGTGGAAGGAAGAGACATCGAGGTCAAATATGCATTGAGGTGTCAGGACGACAAGCGCCAGCAAGAACCTCAAAGCCGGCCTAGAGGGTACAAGGGCTGAGGCAATCCTGAGACAAACTGTTGATGGGAAAATGAAGCATAAAGGTCAAGGATGCTTACATTGCTTGCGATTAAGCCAAGGTGGTCGAAGCGGCGTGCACCAAGACGTCGTTGCTAGAGAACAAACATGAGCATGTCCTGGATCTCAGAGGCACAAGAGGGCAAATTGAAATATGAGGAGGGAAAGGTGATGACCAGCGGTGGATTCCACCCCATAATATAGGTACTAGGAGACTTATGGTAGCCCCTACAATCCCCTCATGGAGAAGAATGAGAACCCTAATTTAGGCATTTCTCCCACATACCACGAGGGAAAGAGATTAAAGGGTTGGTTGAATTGGGATGGCATCACGAATTGATTGGTGAGGAAATTTTCGAATGAGGTGAAGAGATGAGGGAGAGAGGGGTCGTCGAAGGAAAGTTTGAGATATGTTTCCTGATTTACAAAGGAGTTAGAGGAAGAGGGTAATCCGAGTGACGTTTGATTCCCTGGTGATTAAAATGTGGTCATTGGATCACGAGCGAGCAAAGGAAAAGAACAAAATGTCACACGTGAAAGTGGGAAAATAACATAACTTTAGTGTGATTTTGTGCATTGAAGTGAAATCTTAATAAAACTTTATTCAAATCTTTCCAATTCATTTTGGTGGGTCAAACATGGCCCAAATGACTTCAAATTTGAACCATATGCTAGTTTGATATTTTAGAACGCTCCTAGCCAATTAGATTTAGGATTGGCAAACATTTGGTCCATAATTTATAAAATTGTCATTAATCTTAATTATATTGCATTAAAGGATAAGATAATTGGAAATTTGACTTCCTTTGTGAATCCTTGAACCAAATTTTGAGATAAACATTATTAATACATTCAAGGGTCATATAAATCCTCTTTATTCCCTTTTTGAGTAATTTTCTTGAAGGAGATAGAAAATGAATATTAATGACTTTAAAGTTATAAAAAGGAAAAAGAATACTCATTGCCCAAGTCATTTAGTTCAAATTTTGAATTCTTTGCCTCTTACTCTTTCTATTTCACCTCTCTTAGACTTCTTTGATAAAAGAAAGGTAAAACTCCATTACTGTTATTATTCAAATATTTCCAATACATTAAATAAAAGGAAAAGATGTTTTGACTCTATTTTCTATTTGTTCTTGCTTTGTTAATCTGAAAGCAACATTATTTTGGCCTCTTTGCATTGAGACCCTCAAAGAAATTTTATTTAGGAAAATCCACATTAAAATTTAAATTAACCATGAAAATTTTGGGGTATTACATTTCTACCCACCTTAATTGAATTTTTTCCTTGAAATTTTATTAACATTATCCACCTTATAAGTTTCCATATTTAGCATAAAACTTCAGCATACTAATATTATCATGTGAATTAATAGTTTCAATAATTTCCATGCAACAAAAGTTTCAAAAAGAAGAAAGGTATTACACTACTAAACTCTATTCAGTCTTATCATCATCACTATTTACCATGGCAAAGATTCTAGCTTGCCTCTTTTCCTTAGGTGTTTGATTGACATTAGGATCCTTCTTATGAAACTTGGCCCAGTTAGGTCTGATGTGGCCTATCTTGCCACATGCATAGAAAACTCATGTCCCAAACTAGCATTCTCCCAAATGGTCCTTGGAGCACTTTGCACATTGGTTCTTTGCAGGTTGATTTGTAACAACCTCAGCTGGTGCCTTCCTTTTCTTGTCAAATTGATGGTTGGAGTTGTGGTTATTGTGGTGTCTCTCCTTTTTCCATGCTCTTCATGGATGATCTTCTAGCTCTAGGGAAGCATCTAGGGCACTTTGTGGGGTACAGTGCCCACATCCTGACAAAGCAAAACTGAGGTCTGGCTTGAGACCCCTAATGAACTTATTTGTCTTGGATCTTTCATAAGATTCATAGTCATACTTCAGCAAAATCCTAAACTTCATGGCATATTGGGTGACCGTCACGTCACCATGTTGATGTAGGTTGCAAAAAAATTCTTCCATCTTCTCAATCATAGCCTCACATAAGTAGTGGTCTTTGAAGGCTTCTGAAATTCCTCCCATGTGAGTGGAGGAGTATATGCTTCATGAGAACCTAGCAGGTTCTCCCACCAAGTTCTAGAAACACCATTTAGCATGTGTGTCCCAAAGCAAACCTTGGATTGGTTGGGACAACACAAGTCATAGAAGAAGTGTTCGATATGATGCAACTAGCTCTCATCTTTTCCCACCAAGCCCATCTCTTCCCCTCAAGTGAAGGAATCGGGCTTGATATTTAAAAAGTCAACTAGGGAAAGCCCAGGGTTGACCCTAGGGTTGCCCACCGGGTCTTCTCCTCTTCCCATGGCAGTAGCTAGATCCCTAACCAACACGTCGAAGGGCACCATGGGAGGTTTCCTATGTGGAGATGCTTGATGTTATCCTATGCTAACGAATTCATCTTAATACCAACCCATGAATATCTTTTCAATATCACCCTTCCTCTTAGGAGCCATCACACTATGAAAAAGCACATAAACTACATGAGATTTTTAGAAAATCCTGGTGGCCAACTATATTTTGCACTTTGATACCATTATCGTAACACCCCACTTGTACAACATAGAACAGAAGCATATATTCACGTTCACATCAAGGGGGATGTCACAACCATGATATTCATAGCTCAAAATAAAGCTTAAGTAAACCATCACAAGAAAATATTCACAATTCTCATTCTCAATTTGTACAATATTGACATGCATATCAGAATGAAGAACTAAAAGAAAATACTACTATAGGTATAGTTAGCACCCCACCACTGCTATTCTCCTTGTAGATCCTTGAGCTAAGGTTTGATTGTCTGATAGATTTTCCTTCATGAGTTTGGTCCTCACTTGCAGGCATCACGCCCCCAGCCATGCTTCCGATGGTAAGTGGAATTGAACATATTATAATATAAAGGAGACTTCAAAATTGAAAATAAAATTTATGCATTTAAACATTGAAAAGACACAATTTCTTTTAGATCAGTTTGTTTTATCTTGACATATATAAGGATCCTCGAGTTGCACAAATGTGCCTCTTCTCTTATGCATCGAAGTGCCTCTTCTCTTATGCATTGAAGTTCCTCTTAGGATTTTCTCCTAGGAGCCACTTAATAAGGACCTTATATAAGTTAGTTTTAGCATTCTCTTTCTCTTAAAACTCTTATCTTTACTTTGGACCTTATATGTAAAACTTTGTCTTTAATGTGCATGAGGGTGATATAATAATCATTGAGTATATACATAAAACCCAGTTCATTCTAAATTTACTAAATTTTAGCAATTGAAATTGTAAATAATCATTCATAACATTTATTTGTACACATATACTTAAAATCAACCAATAATCATGTTCAAAGTGCATGGACCATATATATATATATATATATATATATATATATATATATATATATATATATATATATATATATATACATATATATATGTGTGTGTGTGTGTGGAGAGAGATTATCATCTCTCTCTTCCTAAGTTGAATAAGCCCTAATCACTTCCTGGGTTAGAAAAACCTAATTACCCTATTCAAATTATATTTCGCATTAATATACATTTTATTCACATCATTAAACCTTAATTTCCATTTTCCATAAAACCAGCATTGGACGATTTAAAACAAAACTCTAAAACCTCAATATTCATATTCCTCATGAAAAATCTTTTTCAAAACATATTTTTGCTCATTTTTCTGAGCATCCAGTGATTTATTGTGAATTTTGGAAAATAGGCCAATTAGAAAATAACAAAATGCCCCGTAGGCAAAATTATCCAAAGTAGGCAGAGGGATTCCCATTTCCTACGTGGACCAAACAAAACAGGACATGTGGACTGGGCCTGCTCCAGCTCAGTAGTCAAAACCCACATTAACAAGTAAAATAAAAACAAAAGCTAAAGACAGAATTATCCATGCAATAATGATCAATGATTAAAACTTCACCGGTGCCAATATCAAAACATGGTCCGGCATGTAACCCCTCGACCCATGGAGTGAGGTGCCATCCTTGGAGGTGTTTCCTACAACCACAGCTCACGAAGGTAGGTATCTCGCGGGAAACCAAGATCACAGTCGTGTTCCCCACATCCAAATGAATCCAACAAGCCTTGATTTGGGCTATTTCATGGCATGAGGACACCAGGAGCTTCTACTGCAAAGGTGATCTACTCAAAATGGTGAGGAGCAGAGGAATTCTTGGATTCACAAACTCAATTACAAGTTGCTTCATTGGGAACAGAGGCTCTAAATCCTTCTCCATCGTCAAACGAAGCCAACAAGTTGGACTTGGGTTCTGTGATGGAAAAGAGCCTGAGAAATCCTTACCATCATGGAGGGGCAGAGGAGGAACAGGGGAAACGATCAAAGATGACAACTAAGGTAGACCAGGAGTCAATGTGGCCAAAAGGGTTAGAAATCATTCAAGAAGGAGCGCCACAGTGGAAGGAAGAGGCACCAGGGTTGGAGATGCACTGAGGCATCAGGATGACTAGTGCCAGCGAGAACCTCAAAACCAACCTAGAGGGTACAAGGGTTGAGGCAATCGTGAGACAAACTGATGGTGGGAAAATAAAGCATAAAGGTCAAGGATACTTGCAGCGCTTGTGCTGAAGCCTAGGTGGTTGAAGCGGCGTGCACCATGTTGCACCATCTTCAAAGAAAAAACATGAGCAGGTCCTGGAGCTCAAAGGCACAGGAGGGGAAATTGAAAGCTAAAGAGGGAAAGGTGATGATTGTCGGTGGATTCCAATCCCTAATATAAGTACTAGGAGACTTATGGTAGCCCCTACAATCCCCTCCTGGAGAAGGATGAGAACCCTAATTTAGATGTTTCTCCCACAGACCACGAGGGAAAGAGACTAAAGGGTCGGTTAAATTGGTATGGCATCATGAATTGATTGGTGAGGAAATTTCATAATGAGGTGGAGAGATGAGGGAGAGAGGGACCATCAAAGGAAAGTCTAAGATATGTTTCTTGACTCACAAAGGAGTTAGACAAAGAGGATAATCCTAGCATCGTTCAATTTACATGTGATTAAAATGTGTTCGTTAGACTCATGAGCTACAAAAGGAAAAGAATGAAATATCACACGTGACAGCAGGAGAATAACGTAAGTTTAGTGTTATATCATGCATTGAAGTGAAATATTAATAAAACTTTATTCAAAATTTTCCAATTCATTTTGGTGGGTCAAGCATGGCCCAAATGACTTCAAATATGAACCATAGGCTAGTTTGATATTCTAGAACGTTCCTAACCAATTAGATTTAGGATTTGCAAACATTTGGTCTAAAATTTTTATAATGTTCATTAATCTTAATTATAATCCATTAAAGGATAAGATAACTGAAAAATTGATTTCCTTTGTGAATCCTTGAACGAAAATTCAAGATAAACATTTTTTATTTATTCAAGGGTCATATAATCCCTCTTTAGTCTCTTTTGGAGTAATTTTTTTGAAGGAGAGAGAAAATCAATATTAGTGACTTTAGAGCTATAAAAAGGAAAAAGAATACTTATTGCCCAAGTAATTTAGTTCAAATTTTGAATTCTTTGCATGTTACTCTTTCTCTTTCACCTCTCTTAGACTTCTTTGATAAAAGAATGGGAAAACTCCATTACTATTATTATTCAAATATTTGCAATACAATAAATAAAAGAAAAAGATGTTTTGCGACCTTTTTCTATTTCTTCTTGCCTTGTTACTTTAAAAGAAACATTATGTTGTCCTCTTTGCATTGAGACCCTCAAAGAAATTATATTTAGAAAAAACTACATTAAAATTTTAAATTAACCATGAAAATTTTGGGGTGTTACAGTTTTCTTATAATTGTTCTTTCAATGTTAGTACTTTGGCTTATCATAAAAAAAATATGAATAATTCAAAAAATTCATATATGATGCTAATATGGTAACTACATTATTAGCAATGCTCACTCTACTTGGAGTAGAGGGCAATACTGAGATATTCTAGGTTGTTTTATGAGTTGTACATCTTAGGAAAAGAAATACCCTTTGTGCACCTCTCTTGTGTGTGCCACAGTTATACCGAACCACAAACCAATCACATTGAATACAACTTTTTTTCGTTGGGTATATGACATGCTTAAAATAGAATCATCTTGGAACAAACTAGGTCAAAATATACTCCTGAGCTAATGGCATTTTCATTAAGGAACATATCCTATATTTATCCTTAACAACTTGAAGGAAATTCAAAAAATACTCAAATTTTGGAATAATAGCTCTGTAGGTAATATGCATAAAAACGTAGAGTATAAGAAAATTATCCTTCAAAGATTAGAAAACCAAAGTCATCACAACATTCTTGAAATAGGAAATGTAAAGGACATGTAGTAGTTACTACCGAACCTAGAAATATTACAAAAATAAAAATTTAAATAAATTTGGTTAAAAGAATAAGACAATAACTCAAAATTATTCCACAACTGATGTAACAAATATGAAAGAATATCAAATTTTCATTTCCTTTCTTGCAAAAAATAAATCACAACTGTTCATGCAATTATCATCCAAACAGTAAGCTCCCATTTTACCAATATCTATAATAACAAAAGAAATTTCTCACAATATCCTTTCACTGGGATAGGTTATGTGAATCAAAAATAAAAACCAAAAATGACCTCATGGAACCCTTCACGGTTTATGAAATTCAAAAGGTGGTTTTCAATCTTGGAATAGATAAATTCTTGGGACCAAGTGGATTTGACATGTCCTTTCACCAATATAATTTGTAGATGGTAAATGTGCTTATCTTTGCCATTTTCCATAACTTTCATTTTAATGGCAACAACATAGCTAGTTTTTCTAAGATAAATCAAGCTAATATAACTCTCATCAAAAAGATTATAACCCCACCAAAAATATTCAACAATATAAACCTATTAGTCTTATTTACAAATATAACATTTTTTGCACAAGTTCTCAGCTCCACACTCAAAGAATGTATAAATGATATTATAAAAATACAAAATATCCACTTTTTTGAAAGGTTTATGAATTGATATCCCTACACAACGGTCAATGATATTATTCACTCTGCTAAAAAATAAAGACCCTCCAGTGTTGCTCAAATTATATATTAAAAAAACATTTTGATAATTTGAATTGGAACTTTTTGAAGTAAAGTCATAAAAAATACTATTTTCCAAATAAATGGAATGATTGGATACACAAATGTATTAGCACAGAGAAATTTTCGAATATCATTGATGGGTTACCGTTTGTCTATTTCAAAATTCTACATGGTCTTATTCAGGGTGATCCATTATCACCTTATCCATTTGTAATAGTTACATTTGTTCTTGCCTCGATGTTTAGATTAGGTGTCTCAAACAATCTAATTTCTAATATTCACAATCTTCATGAACATAATATTGTCCAATTTAATGATGACACGGTTATATTGATTAAGTCGGATGATAAAAATATTGTCAAAACCCTAAGAATGTTAGGACGTGTTCAACATATCTCTATTCTTAAAAGAATCGTTGACAAAAAATACACTTGTTGGAATCTAGATGATCCAACTTTATAAAAATATAATGTTTTAATAAAGTGTAAAGGGGAGTCATTTTCCTTGTAGTTCTTGGTCTTACCGTTATCACCATATAAACTTTTAACTACTATTTGGCAGTCAATCCTTAACAAGATGTCTCAAAGACTTGCCACTTGAAGAAAAATATGCCTAAACAAAGCGCGGAGACATACTCTCATCAACAGCCCACTTTTTGGGGTGACATCCTATTATATTATTTATATCCCTATATCAGAACAATAGAGGACAACATTGATACTTATCGTAGATGCTTTCTATGGAGTTGTAAAAAGATAGAAAATAGACCTGGTTAACTAGGATATAGTGTGTACACATATTAAACATGGTGAGTGGGGTAACCTTAGTCTATATTTACACTTTGAATGCATTTTAATACAATTATAATCAATATTATTTAGAATGAAAGATACATTTGTTTGGGTTCCATAAGGAGATACTACTAATACTCTGTTTGGTAAAGCGTTGTGATTGTCCAGGCAGCGATCGGTCAAGGTTAGGCAGGTTGTAATCGCTTATAACTGTTGTTACAAAACACAAGATCATCCATTGCTTTGAATTTGTATTGTTTTTAGTGTTGAGCAGTGTTCAACGATCACTTTTTTTCACCAGACAAAAATCTTGCGGTACTTGATCTTACTGCACCAGAGTATTGGCTCATCAATCACGTTGCCAAACGCTGCATAAAGCAAAACACTCCCTATCTCTCAAGAATTAAGAATCATGCATGTTTCTCTCTATGGAAATTTGTGGCAAAATGTCAAATGATTAGAGATAATGTCATCCGAATTTCACTAGATTATTGAGGTCCCTTTTTTCTTCTGACTCATAGTCCTCATTGGGTTGGCAAATTGTCATAGAATAATGTTATTATCCCAAATTGTATCAAAGATAGCCCCATTGACAAAGCTTACAAATATATTTGCTCTCCTCAAGACAACCTTCTAAAAATAATTCTGGACAGATCAGGTCTCAAGGATCATACAGGTGACTTAAAACCTTACGACAAGCTTTGCATCATTAGCATTGGAGGAATTTACAATGTCAACAAAGTATATAGGTTTTTCATACACTTGGGGTATAACTCATATTGTGGAAAATACTTCTTGTGAGTCAAATGTCTCAAGAAAGTCCATATTCTTCTTTTATTGATTGGTAATGATAAAGTTCATTTGAGTAAACGTGAACCACATGTTGTTAATTTTGAATTACGTCAATACATGCAATAGCGACAGGTGCAATTTAGGTTAACAGTTCAGGCCGATCCAGATAAGAAAACGTAGAATAAACCAATGCATGAGAACAAAAGTAAACAAAGTTAGGATAAAACCAATTCGTTCGTTGAGAAACGAATGTGATATACTTAAAAAAATCAGCGCCTCATAACCCTTCTGGATAGGCATCATTCTCCCAGTCGACCCGGTACGAACCTGAAGAAGAGACGTCTCGCTCGTGTTGACAACGAACATTGTAGATGAAGCAGCGCATCACCAGTGTAGCTCAGCAAGCGTAGGAAGCACCGCCTGATAGGTTGCGCCTTGGAAGGAAAGGATGGACAAACTTACTTCGTCCAGAAGAGGATCTCCACATAGCACCACAGAAGCGACGACGGTAGAAAGAGACTCCGGATTTAGGGTTTGCAAACACGTACTCGAACGGTTGGCAGCTGTATTCCGCAAAAGAGACACTTTCCAATTAGGATTACTAAATCTAAATAGGAAAGAAACAATTCATTAACTGAATAATTAATTATGTATTTGTATCCTAGTGTAAAACGAAGACGGAAAACATTCTCCACAATCCACAAGCCTGAGCCTGTGCCTGACCTAGCGAGGCGAGGTGAGGCGTGGCGTGGCGTGCGCGTGTGTACATAAGTGTTGTGGTAACCATACCCACCAAGGAGGTGAGCATACCCTCCTCCTAGGACTCCTTGGACACTAGTATCCCATGTGATCCTACATATAAGGACCACAAAAGTTCTAGGAGTGAGAAATTTGGGATAGAACTTCTTTGCCATTTGCACTAGAGACAAAACTACTTTTCTCACATGTACTAGCTGCATTATATTGGGCTTAACCCATGCTATATACATGGTTGTATCAGCCATATATCAAACAATCCCCCAAAAAGTCCAATATGTAGTGTGTTCTACCAGTTAGTCCTCCATATTGTGCTTTCAGCAGATACCTTTCGGTTTGAATCTACCTGAGTTATCCAACGGTGACCCCCCACAGGAACTAGGTGAACAAAAGTCTTGAACCTGAACCTTGGGTACAAGAGTATAGGTTGGTAACAAAACAATAAAGACATGGTAGAAAAGAAAACAATTCATTAAGGCCAAGCATACAAAAATTTATGTCATGATTGATAACAGAGAACAACCCAATTCTCATGTTGTGGCCTACACAACATCAATCATTTAGTTGGAGTCTCCAAGGATGTAATGCTAACATCCTATCCTAAGACTTGACACCATTCAGAGACTAATCTCTTACTAACTTGCAGTCATGACACTAACAGGTTTCCCAGGGGATAGACACACAGATGTAGGAAGCATCAAAGTAAATAGATAGTGTCATCAAATTCACCCGACAGCTTGTTATTACCACATTGAACACAATTTGTGGGATCTCCACTCTATTGGGTTGGGTTTCTACTGCCTGCCAATAATGAGGGGTTTCAGTCCCATCCCCAACCTAGATTTTTCCACTGGTGCTAGGGTAAGACCTTTAGTGAAAGGATCAGCTATATTTTCTTTGGTACCGACGTAGTCCACAACCACGACCACATTAGACACTAACTCCCTTACAGACTTGAGTTTGACTTGGATGTGTCTATGCTATTTTTGATTGTACTTGTGACTCTTTATCTTGGAAATAGTTGTAGTATTATCACAGTGAACTGAAATAGTAGGAAGCGGCTTCTTTACCATAGGAAAATTGGACATAAGTCCATGTAGTCATTCAGCTTCCAATCCAGTTTCATCTAAAACACACAACTCTGCTTCAAAAGTAGACCGAGACAATATGGTATGTTTCTTAGACCTCTAGAAAATATCTCTTCCTCCCAACAGGAATATATATCCTGAGACACCATTACTCCCAGAGTTGATGGCAATCCATCTTGCATCACTATATCCTTCGACTACAGAAGAATATTTGCCATAATCAGCCCAAGGGAACAAGTTCCCTTGATATACCTCAAAACTCTGTCAAGAGCTTCCCAATGGGTCTTGTCGGGACAATTGGTGTATCTACTTAACTTACAGCAAACCCAATGTTTGGACGTGTGCAGTTCATAAGATACATCAAACTTCTGATAATATGATAGTATCGTAATTGAGACATTGGAACCCCAGTCTCATTCTTGAACAAAGCCTTGGATGAATCATATGGAGTCTTAATAGGATTACGTGATGTGTACTCAAACCTCTCTAGTATCTTCTCAACATAGTGAGACTGAGAGAGAGTTATACCATCAGTAGACCTTATGATTTTAAGCCCTAAAATTACATCAGTGACACCCATATCTTTCATCTCAAACTTGTTACACAAGAATGTCTTTGTCTCATTTCCTACTTTCATATCAAAACCAAAAAGTAGGATATCATCGACATATAAGCATAATAAAATGAATCCATCATTGATGATTTTATAGTAGAGACATTTATCAAATTTATTAGAAACAAAGCCAAATAATGATATCACATAATCAAACTTCTCATGCCATTGCTTAGGGACTTGTTTCACACCATATAATGACTTAATAACTTTACACACTTTGGACTCATTCCCACGACCCATAAATCCATCAGGTTGTCCCATATATATCTCTTCATGAAGATCATTGTGTAAGAATGCGGTCTTCACATCCATCTGATGGGTACAAAGATTATAAATGGAAGTCAATGCTATAAGCACTTGGATTGTGGTCATACAGGAAACAAGAGAATAGGGATCAAAATAATATATTCCTTCCCTCTATGTGTAACCCTTAGCAACTAACCTAGCTTTACACTTATTAATTGTCCCTTCTACATTAAGTTTCTTCTTAAAGATCCATTTGTAGCCAACTGCAGAACAACCAGGAGGCAAATCCACCAATTCCCAGTTCCATTCGAGAGAAATGATTGGATTTCATCATTAACGACTTCTTTCCCAAACTTAGCTTCTAGAGATTACATAGCTTGTTTGAAAGTTACAGGATCATCCTCAACATTGTAAGTGAGAAACTCACTTCCAAAGTCCTTGGATGTCCTAGACCGTTTACTTCTCCTTGGTTCAACTAATTCTTTATAATCATCAAATTCAAAAAATAGCTTGTTTTGAGTCGCCCCCACATTTTTCATCCTTTCCACATGCTCAGAAATAGAACTTGTGGTGAATGAATCCTCTTGAGATACTTCATTGGGCACACCAGATTTCATGAGAAACACATCCTCAAAGAATGTAGCATCACGTAATTCCACAATTGTATTGACCTCAATGCCTGAGATATCAGATTTTACAATCAAGAATCTATAGGCATAACTTATCTATACATACCCTAAGAATATGGCATCAACAATTTTCAATCTCAATTTCTTCCTTTTATGTTCAGGGACAAGTACCTTAGCAAGGCACCCCCACACTCGAAGGTATTTGCGACTCGATTTTCTTCCTCTCCATAACTCAAATGGACTACTCTCTACATGTTTGTGGGGGGAACTCTATTCAGAATATGGCAAGCCGTATTCAAATCTTCCCCCACATGAAGTTGTGTAGACCTAAGGTTTGGAGTAAAGAATTTACCATATCTATAAGGGTTCAGTTTTTATGTTCAGTTATCCTATTAGATTGTGGTGAATACAGAGCAGAAACCTCATGAACTATACCATGTAATTGGAAAAATTCCAAAAACAAATTCAAGGTATACTCTCCTCCCCTATCAGACCTTAATCATTTAAGTACTTTGTTGGTTTTGAGTTTCAGCTTCTTTCTTATCAATTTTAAATTTATCCAATGCCTCATCTTTACTTCTAAGTAAAAAAAATAACAGTATCTACTAGCATTGTGGGCTCTGATCTCCAAAATCCGAGATGAACACATGAACTTCGAAGTAAACATAGCGGAAGCGATTCGTTTAGCAGCGGAATACCAAAAATCAGCGGAAATTAAAACTTTTGAGACAAGATCTGGAAATTATAAAACTCCTTTTTATAAGAAACCAAGTAAATAGTTTACATATATGTTAAACCACTTCTTGAGTAGTTATATACAACATGATTCAAAAATCTCAGGAGACAAATAAAAACTCAGACCATGACTCCAAGGACCTGAGAGTACAGAGGACGCATAGGACTGACTATCAATCTATATAACTTAGTAGTCTGAATCACCACCTGAGATTTACTGCTGCTCTGGGTGCTGCTGCTGCTGATACTGGTCACCTGGAGATTGGTCCCTTCATCCTTGGCAACCACCTAAAAAGTTGAAATCTACGGGGTGAGACAATTTTAAATAATTGTCCCAGCGGGATTTATAACTCTTCGCCAGAAACATGATTATTACAGAATAAGAGAAAAACAGTACACAAAGAAGTCATATATATTTTAGGAGTAGTTAGAACAATGTTTCACAGATTGTAATCTATTCCTCCTACTAGAAGCAAAGCATCTCTAAGATAAACCCACATATCACTTTTCTTTTAGAAATAAAAGGACATGTATAACATCTATTTATTATAAATCCATCATCACCACACTGGCTCTCTTCAGACTTAGATCATATATCCATCACCTGGCATTATAATAAGGGATATTATGGCCTATAGTCATACCCTTTCCTACAAGGTGTTAGGATTCCAAATCCACAACATAACTATATGATTAGTACACATGAAATCATACTTAACCATACTCAAGTGACACAAGGGTTATTTACATTCATCACCCATAAGTCTGCAGTTAAGCCTTTCATAGGATTATCTTGTAATAGAATTTCACATAGTAACGCTCTATATTTGGATCACATTTCATAATTTAACATAGGGATATCAATCCCTAAACATCTTATCACTAAGAATCTGGAAAGTGAGAGTCCAAACCCCTGGACTAATTATAACATTTATTACCAAGAACATCTTATTTTATCTGGTCATCTAAATAATATGACCTTTGATGATCATCAGCGCATATTACTCATGACTCATTCAATCTATCAAATTCATAAGTTATCACTTATCAGATAACATACATGTTCTTGAACATTAAACATTAGCATAGCAGCTAAGAAAGAAGGATACTAAATGTAACAAGTCTAACTTACATCAATTACCATTTCTCAATTCTCTCATCACAAGTCATCTGTTAAGCATGACCTTGATGGTACTCATGGCTCTCACAGCCCATCAATCTCATAAGATGCCACTAACAAGGCACCAGGATATATCACTATTCATAAAGCTAACAACATGCTTTCAATGAATATAGCATCATCATCCATAACTGGATATGATCATCCTCATATAGGAACCTACATGGTCAATTCAACTGATAACAGTAAATAACTCATTTAAAGAAGTTGTATCTCCCTACTCTTACAAGAGCTAGGTTTCCCTGGTTTTCATCAAATAGTGTTTTAAGGCACACATTACATGCCCTCACCCTAGAATCAGGGCTTACTATTCACATTACATGTCATCACCCTTGAATTAGGGTTTACTATTCACATTACATTGAATTGAACTCATATCATCATCATGTATGAGAAAACATCACCTTTGATGCTCTCAGGTTAGGTTAAGATTCATTAATTATCATAGTTAGGGTTTCCATGATCTCACATAGGTGGATCATACCCTAATCGTGCACAATTAAACACATTGAAGGTGTTTTACTTGAGTTTCAATCACATTGAAGGTGTTTTACTTGAGTTTCAATCATATTTGATACTTTCCCTCTCCTCTCACTAACATGTATTGACTTTCTCTCCCCTCATGTGGTGGATAATGATTACATCACTCCAAGACAGGTTGGGTTAAGTCCTCATTGATCAACATAAGCTAAGTCTTCAAAAACAAGACATTAGGGTTTGATTAAAACAAGGTATCCTTCAATTGTACCCTTCAAGGGTATAAGGGTAATTTGGTAAAGTTCACCATTGATCATAACATGGATTAATATACTAACCACTTGACCCTTAATGTCCCTAGGTATCATTAGGGTTTAGGTTGAACAACCATCAAACCATCTAAGCCTTCAAGGCATTAGGCAGACTTACCCTTAAAAGTCCCCAATAGGTTTCACACCTTCAACCTTCAAACGATCCTGAGATTGTTTAAGGTTGTAGACCATTTAGCTTTGGTTGACTTCAAGACCGCATGACACTCAAGACCATTTACCCTTAAACGATCTTGAGGTCGTTTGCCCAAGATGGGGTGAAGACCGTTTAGTCATAGTTTGACTTCTGAAGTCGTTTGAGCTTATTCGGACCTGAAGTCGTTTGAGCTCATTCGGTCCTGAAGTCGTATGAACTCATTCGGTCCTGAAGTCGTATGAACTCATTCGGTCTTGAAGTCATATGAACTCATTCGGTCCTAAAGTCGTATGAACTCATTCGGTCCTGAAATTGTATGAACTCATTCGGTCCTGAAGTCGTATGAACTCATTCGGTCCTGAAGTCGTATGGTACTAAAAGCTCAAGATCGCATGGACCTCCAAGGTGATTCAAAGGGTAAACTCGATTAGGGTTTCCTATGTTGAAGCCTTCAATTGGTCTCAAGATTGCTAACCACTTATCAATTGAGACAATTAGGGTTAGCCTTAACCAATTGGTTACTCAATTGATCCTCAATTGATATCCAATTAGGGTTGGAGTTGGTTCAATTAAGGTCTATAAACATTCAACCATCAACACTCAATAATGTGAATCAAATCGAAGTTGATCCCATCAATTGACCTCCAATCGGGCTCAAACTTGGCCCAAACGGTCTTGGGATCGTTTGGATAACCTCCAAACGGTCTTGAGACCGTTTGCCCAAGAATTCATCAAAATCAAGGTTGATTTGATAGGGGTTGAACCTTAATTAAGTCACAAATCAGAAATTTGATTATTTCAATAACCCACTGTAATTGGGCCCTCAATTGATCAAATTACCTTAACCCTAGACCTTCAAACGGTCTTGGGTTGACACCAAACGGTCTTGAGACCGTTTGGATGAGTTCCAAACGGTCTTGAGACCGTTTGCCCATCCATCCTTTGGACTCTAGTGAAAATTCATCAAGGTTTGATCTATTGAGTTGATCATCACATCAATACTTAATTGCAATATGATTTGGTACCTTTGGACCTTCAATTGGTCAACTATACTTGACCCCAGACCTCTAAACGGTCTTGGGTGATCCCCAAACGGTCTTGAGACCGTTTGGATGATTCCCCAAACGGTCTTGAGACCGTTTGGGCTAATCAACCCAAAATCACTAAATAACTCATTGGAATTTCAGCACTGATTTCAATTAGGATTTGCCCTATTAATCAACCTTCAACTCATAACTCGTTTGGAATTAATCCATCAAATTTGGTGAGTCATTAGTCAACATCATTATGAACAGTAATCCAAAACGGTCAATGCTTGGTCAACCATATTAAATGGTCTTGAGACCGTTTGCCCAAAAAGGGCAAATTAAACAGATTGAAAATCAGAACTTAATTCAATTGGATTTGCTAATTGATTTGCTTATATCTCACGATTCCTTTGGAGTTAACCCCTCACATTTTGTGGGTGATTAACCTACATAATTATAAACAAGATTCCCATACGGTCATCGCTTGGTCAACGCGACCAAACGGTCTTGAAGGCTGTTTTCCTTCATACGACCCTGAAACTGTTTGCCCACCAAACGGTTGTGTAAACCGTATGGGAAATTGGTAGAGGTCGTTTGGTAAAGTGGAAATCCGTGGATAAGCATAGGAATTAACGCCCTTATCTTATACCTCAAGAACAGTAGCAGTTCTTCACGATTTTGCTTGCAAGGATGCAAGGGAAGATAGGAAAGAAGAAGAACTAGCAACTATATGCATAGAAAAAGATGTATAATCAAAGCATAAGGTTTAGAGTTATAAAACCCGCCTAAAGGTTGTTCCTTGAGCTCCAAGCTTCCAAGCTTCAGGTCTTTAATGGCGACTTTGAGCTCCACAGTTCGGCCAAGGTGAATTCTCCAAGGAAAAGTTGGAAAGGAATGGCTAGAAAGATAAAGCTAGGTGAGCTAGCCATGAATTCAACCTTGAAATCGAGTTTCCTCCATGAATTCAAGAAAAAGGGATGATCCAACTTACCTTGAACTCCCTGGTCGTTCTCCTATGCTCCAGAGCTCTACCTTAGTCAGTTTGAGCAAGGGGGATAAGTGAGGGAATGAAAGAAACGTTCCTTTGTTTGCAAAGGAAGTGGTATATATATTTTGGGTGAAATTTCTCCATAAAGCTTCTACTTTATCCCATTTCTCATCTAAGTCCTTCCTTTATTCTAAGGCACGTCCAAGACATCAAAGCTTATGCAAAGCCCATCAAAACTCAAGATCTAAGGGTAACGAGAGCCATCTTTCAACTAGGATACATATATGAAGGGTCTTCATGCTCATACTAGGTGAAACTACTACAAAGATCATTCTTTTCGTCTGTTTATTCATTGATGTGCTCCTTTCATCATTTCTACTCTAAATGATGCCAAGAGTCATATAAGATGCTATAGAAGGTGTACTTTACAAGTTTCACCCATAATTTGGGTAATTTGCACTTTACTCCAAATTAGGGTTTTTAAGCACCAGGATCATTCCACAAGATGCATCTGAATGCCCAAGCTTGGAAAATCCATCATGCCTCATCAGATTCACTCTTATGATGTTTCATCATCAAGGGTACATCTTAACCTGTGAACTCTAAAATTTAAACCTCTTAACTAGATAATTGCACATAGGTCCCTGCATTGCAAAACAATACTATAACATTGTTCCTAGGGGACAGGAATGGAAACATATGTTCCTTAGGAGCTTTTATTACCTACTAAAAGATAATTACAAGTGTTTAATTACATATTTAGGCAAAACTTCTAGGGTTAGGTTATAACCCAGGTCAGGTATGTTACAAATTATAAACCCCTAATAAGGATTTCGTCCTCAAAATCCCAGGGAAAGGAAGAACAGATTAGTCATTATGATGATATTATGGGTCTATAATTCACACAAAGTCCCTTTCATTAATTATCCCTTATCACTGTTTATGCTTGTGTAAAGCATAAACCCCTAACATAATGTGTCCATACTTTTGAAAGGAAAAAGCATAAAAGAACATTCTTCTCATATCACTCAAGAATTCTTACCAACAGAGGAATATACATACCTTAATACTGATAATTTACTCTGTATATTGTCTCAAGGGCTTCGCTGAAGGAGTTCATTGAGAAAGGCTTACTAAGTAGTTACTGTGGAAATTCACCAAGTATATTCACTAAGTTTGTTTACTAAGTATTCACTGAGGAAATTCACTGAGTATATTCACTAAGCATTCACCGAGTATGTTCACTGAGTATATTCACTAAGTATTCACTGAGTATGTTCACTGAGTATATTCACTAAGCATTCACTGAGTATGTTCACTGAGCATATTCACTAAGTATTCACTGAGTATATTCACTGAGCATATTCACTAAGTATTCACTGAGTATATTCACTGAGCATATTCACTAAGTATTCACTGAGTATATTCACTGAGCATATTCACTGAGTATATTCACTAAGCATATTCACTAAGTATTCACTGAGTATATTCACTAAGTATTCACTGAGTATATTCACTAAGTATTCACTGAGTATATTCACTGAGCATATTCACTAAGTATTCACTGAGTATATTCACTGAGCATATTCACTAAGTATTCACTGAGTATATTCACTAAGCATATTCACTAAGTATTCACTGAGTATATTCACTAAGCATATTCACTGAGTATATTCACTAAGCATATTCACAAAGTATTCACTGAGTATATTCACTAAGTATTCACTGAGTATATTCACTAAGTATTCACTGAGTATATTCACTGAGCATATTCACTAAGTATTCATTGAGTATATTCACTAAGCATATTCACTAAGTATTCACTGAGTATATTCACTAAGCATATTCACTACGTATTCACTGAGTATATTCACTAAGTATTCACTGAGTATATTCACTAAGTATTCACTGAGTATATTCACTAAGTATTCACTGAGTATATTCACTGAGCATATTCACTAAGTATTCACTTAGCTTTTCTCATTTAATTTTTCCTTATACTCTCTAGATTGTTTTAGAATAATTACCTGATCAGAGTAATCAAAAGATAACAATCTAGGAGTTTCATACTTGCCTTATCTACAATAACTATATACCTGGCCAGGGTATATAAGTATTGAGATTAGGTAGTATGTATTTTACTTATCAACATATTCCTCATTCTTCATATCATTATACACACAGAATTTACCATACTAGATTATTCTTCAGGTATCACATCTATATTTCATCCTTTTCATACACAGTTAAGGGAGATTATAAATTGTTTTAAAGAATACTGAGTAAGATACAAGTTCTTATCTCCCTTGTGTTCTTCCAGGACTTAGTCAAGGAATTCAGAAGCAGCAAAATTACATATTTTAACACATAGAATCCTGATATGTAATATTAAAACAAAACTTATTTCATCTGACATGTATGGGATGTTTGTCCACGTCCTCTATTATAATAGAGCCTCCCTTGTGAGCCTTGCAGACTCTGTCCTTGGGGTTGATTCATTATTGTATTCCTGTCTGGACAATCCTTTGCCAGGTGTCCTGGTTGTCTACATAGGTAACAGATCCTGGGTGCAAAGTGTCTATACGATCCAGTTACCGATGCTGATGCTATGTCGCAAGATCCTCTTGGAATACTACTATGATTCCTACTTCCACTTGACACCCATTGTGTCTGGGTAGGAAATCCTAACATTGCTGATGGTGTAAAAAAAAATCTTGGTTTCTTAAAGCTTTCAGGCCTTTGTTCTCGAGGCTGGGTGTACATCTTCTTACTACTTGTCTGTTGTTTCATGGTTTCTGACCTCTCTATCCTTCTCACTGACTCCACAAAGGTGGCAAACCTTTCTCTATTCTCTAGAGCAGACACAGGAGTGGCTAGTTCAGAGTTCAATCCTTTTTCAAAACGCCGAATTCTTTGTTCATCACTAATTGCCATCTGTGGACAGAACCGTAGTAACTCCATGAACTTAGCTTCATACTCGCTAACGTTCATATGTCCTTGTGTGATCTTCTCAAATTGAGAGATCTTCACATCTAGATACGTCTTAGGGAAGTATCTATTGACGAATTCTCGTCGGAAAACCTCCCATCCTATTTCTTCGCCTGGTCTCTTATCCTCCTCTATCATCCACCAATTACCAGCACTCCCTTTTAGGAGGTATACCGCATGTTTTACCTTTTCAGATTCAGGAATATCAAGGATCCTGAAAGCCTTTTCCAGCTCTGTCAACCATAGATCAGCATCTGCTGGGTCAGATGTACCAACATAGTCTATGGCTCCCACCCGGCGAAGTCTCTCGAAAGTCTTTCCGGCTACATAACCTTCCTGATGGGCTGGTGCCCTAGGTGCAGATGGTGGCACCCTATCTGCTATGTGTGTTATAGTTGTCAGAAACTTATCAAATAAAGCATGGATAGCTGGGATTTCTATCTCATCTGGGTCAAACTGGGGTGGCTCCTTGGGTTGTTTAGGTAAGGGTTGCTCTATTTCTGGGTGCCTTGCACCTCCCTGTGGTGTAGCAACGCTATTTTCTGCCACGTACTCTTCATGTGGCTCAGACATTCCTATATATCTTCTTCTCCTGAGGAGTAGAAGATTCTATTAGATAAGGAAGGAATACTAAGGATAGACTCAACATCCTAAGTCCTATGTCTCTGTAGACTCAACGAACCTAGAGCTCTGATACCACTAATTATGGGCTCTGATCTCCAAAATCCGAGATGAACACATGAACTTCGAAGTAAACATAGCGGAAGCAATTCGTTTAGCAGTGGAATACCAAAAATCAGCGGAAATTAAAACTTTTGAGACAAGATCTGGAAATTATAAAACTCCTTTTTATAAGAAACCAAGTAAATAGTTTACATCTCTGTTAAACCACTTCTTGAGTAGTTATATACAACATGATTCAAAAATCTCAGGAGACAAATAAAAACTCAGACCATGACTCCAAGGACCTGAGAGTACAGAGGACGCATAGGACTGACTATCTATTTATATAACTCAGCAGTTTGAATCTCCACCTGAGATTTACTGCTGCTCCGGGTGCTGCTGCTGCTGATACTGGTCACCTGGAGATTGGTCCCTTCATCCTTGGCGACCACCTAAAAAGTTGAAATCTACGGGGTGAGACAATTTTAAATAATTGTTCCAGCGGGAGTTATAACTCATCGCCAGAAACATGATTATTACAGAATAAGAGAAAAACAGTACACAAAGAAGTCATATATATTTTAGGAGTAGTTAGAACAATGTTTCACAGATTGTAATCTATTCCTCCTACTAGAAGCAAAGCATCTCTAAGATAAACCCACATATCACTTTTCTTTTAGAAATAAAAGGACATGTATAACATCTATTTATTATAAATCCATCATCACCACACTGGCTCTCTTCAGACTTAGATCATATATCCATCACCTGGCATTATAATAAGGGATATTATGGCCTATAGTCATACCCTTTCCTACAAGGTGTTAGGATTCCAAATCCACAACATAACTGTATGATTAGTACACATGAAATCATACTTAACCATACTCTAGTGACACAAGGGTTATTTACATTCATCACCCATAAGTCTGCAGTTAAGCCTTTCATAGGATTATCTTGTAATAGAATTTCACATAGTAATGCTCTATATTAGGATCACATTTCATAATTTAACATAGGGATATCAATCCCTAACATCTTATCACTAAGAATCCAGAAAGTGAGAGTCCAAACCCCTGGACTAATTATAACATTTATTACCAAGAACATCTTATTTTATCTGGTCATCTAAATAATATGACCTTTGATGATCATCAACGCATATTACTCATGACTCATTCAATCTATCAAACTCATAAGTTATCACTTATCAGATAACATACATGTTCTTGAACATTAAACATTAGCATAGCAGCTAAGAAAGAAGCATACTAAATGTAACAAGTCTAACTTACATCAATTACCATTTCTCAATTCTCTCATCACAAGTCATCTGTTAAGCATGACCTTGATAGTACTCATGGCTCTCATAGCCCATCAATCTCATAAGATGCCACTAACAAGGCACCAGGATATATCACTATTCATAAAGCTAACAACATGCTTTCAATGAATATAGCATCATCATCCATAACTGGATATGATCATCCTCATATAGGAACCTGCATGGTCAATTCAACTGATAACAGTAAATAACTCATTTAAAGAAGTTGTATCTCCCTACTCTTACAAGAGCTAGGTTTCCCTGGTTTTCATCAAATAGTGTTTTAAGGCACACATTACATGCCCTCACCCTAGAATCAGGGCTTACTATTCACATTACATGTCATCACCCTTGAATTAGGGTTTACTATTCACATTACATTGAATTGAACTCATATCATCATCATGTATGATAAAACATCACCTTTGATGCTCTCAGGTTAGGTTAAGATTCATCAATTATCATAGTTAGGGTTTCCATGATCTCACATAGGTGGATCATACCCTAATCGTGCACAATTAAACACATTGAAGGTGTTTTACTTGAGTTTCAATCACATTGAAGGTGTTTTACTTGAGTTTCAATCATATTTGATACTTTCTCTCTCCTCTCACTAACATGTAGTGACTTTCTCTCCCCTCATGTGGTGGATAATGATTACATCACTCCAAGATAGGTTGGGTTAAGTCCTCTTTGATCAACATAAGCTAAGTCTTCAAAAACAAGACATTAGGGTTTGATTAAAACAAGGTATCCTTCAATTGTACCCTTCAAGGGTATAAGGGTAATTTGGTAAAGTTCACCATTGATCATAACATGGATTAATATACTAACCACTTGACCCTTAATGTCCCTAGGTATCATTAGGGTTTAGGTTGAACAACCATCAAACCATCTAAGCCTTCAAGGCATTAGGCAGACTTACCCTTAAAAGTCCCCAATAGGTTTCACACCTTCAACCTTCAAACGATCCTGAGGTTGTTTAAGGTTGTAGACCGTTTAGCTTTGGTTGACTTCAAGACCGCATGACACTCAAGACCATTTACCCTTAAACGATCTTGAGGTCGTTTGCCCAAGATGGGGTGAAGACTGTTTAGTCATAGTTTGACTTCTGAAGTCGTTTGAGCTTATTCGGATCTGAAGTCGTTTGAACTCATTCGGTCCTGAAGTCGTATGAACTCATTCGGTCCTGAAGTCGTATGAACTCATTCGGTCCTGAAGTCGTATGAACTCATTCGGTCCTGAAATCGTATGAACTCATTCGGTCCTAAAGTCATATGAACTCATTCGGTCCTGAAGTCGTATGAACTCATTCGGTCCTGAAGTCGTATGGTCCTAAAACCTCAAGATCGCATGGACCTCCAAGGTGATTCAAAGGGTAAACTCGATTAGGGTTTCCTATGTTGAAGCCTTCAATTGGTCTCAAGCTTGCTAACCACTTATCAATTGAGACAATTAGGGTTAGCCTTAACCAATTGGTCACTCAATTGATCCTCAATTGATATCCAATTAGGGTTGGAGTTGGTTCAATTAAGGTCTATAAACATTCAACCATCAACACTCAATAATGTGAATCAAATTGAAGTTGATCCCATCAATTGACCTCCAATCGGGCTCAAACTTGGCCCAAACGGTCTTGGGATCGTTTGGATAACCTCCAAACGGTCTTGAGACCGTTTGCCCAAGAATTCATCAAAATCAAAGTTGATTTGATAGGGGTTGAACCTTAATTAAGTCACAAATCAGCAATTTGATTATTTCAATAACCCACTGTAATTGGGCCTTCAATTGATCAAATTACCTTAACCCTAGACCTTCAAACGGTCTTGGGTTGACACCAAACGGTCTTGAGACCGTTTGGATGAGTTCCAAACGGTCTTGAGACCGTTTGCCCATCCATCCTTTGGACTCTAGTGAAAATTTATCAAGGTTTGATCTATTGAGTTGATCATCACATCAATACTTAATTGCAATATGATTTGGTACCTTTGGACCTTCAATTGGTCAACCATACTTGACCCCAGACCTCTAAACGGTCTTGGGTGATCCCCAAATGGTCTTGAGACCGTTTGGATGATTCCCCAAACGGTCTTGAGACCGTTTGGGCTAATCAACCCAAAATCACTAAATAACTCATTGGAATTTCAGCACTGATTTCAATTAGGATTTTCCCTATTAATCAACCTTCAACTCATAACTCGTTTGGAATTAATCCATAAAATGTGGTGAGTCATTATTCAACATCATTATGAACAGTAATCCCAAACGGTCAACGCTTGGTCAACCATCTTAAATGGTCTTGAGACCGTTTGCCCAAAAAGGGCAAATTAAACAGATTGAAAATCAGAACTTAATTCAATTGGATTTTCTAATTGATTTGCTTATATCTCACGATTCCATTGGAGTTAACCCCTCAAATTTTGTGGGTGATTAACCTACATAATTATAAACAATATTCCCATACGGTCATTGCTTGGTCAACGCGACCAAACGGTCTTGAAGGCCGTTTTCCTTCATACGACCCTGAAACTGTTTGCCCACCAAACGGTTGTGTAAACCGTATGGGAAATTGGTAGAGGTCATTTGGTAAAGTGGAAATCCGTGGATAAGCATAGGAATTAACGCCCTTATCTTCTACCTCAAGAAAAGTAGCAGTTCTTCACGATTTTGCTTGCAAGGATGCAAGGGAAGATAGGAAAGAAGAAGAACTAGCAACTATATGCATAGAAAAAGATGTATAATCAAAGCATAAGGTTTAGAGTTATAAAACCCGCCTAAAGGTTGTTCCTTGAGCACCAAGCTTCCAAGCTTCAGGTCTTTAATGGCGACTTTGAGCTCCATAGGTCGGCCAAGGTGAATTCTCCAAGGAAAAGTTGAAAAGGAATGGCTAGAAAGATAAAGCTAGGTGAGCTAGCCATGAATTCAACCTTGAAATCGAGTTTCCTCCATGAATTCAAGCAAAAGGGATGATCCAACTTACCTTGAACTCCCTGGTCGTTCTCCTATGCTCCAGAGCTCTTCCTTAGTCGGTTTGAGCAAGGGGGATAAGTGAGGGAATGAAACAAACGTTCCTTTGTTTGCAAAGGAAGTGGTATATATATTTTGGGTGAAATTTCTCCATAAAGCTTCTACTTTATCCCATTTCTCATCTAAGTCCTTCCTTTCTTATAAGGCACGTCCAAGACATCAAAGCTTATGGAAAGCCCATCAAAACTCAAGATCTAAGGGTAAAGAAAGCCATCTTTCAACTAGGATACAAATATGAAGGGTCTTCATGCTCATACTAGGTGAAACTACTACAAAGATCATTTTTTTCGTCTGTTTATTCATTGATGTGCTCCTTTCATCATTTCTACTCTAAATGATGCCAAGAGTCATATAAGATGCTATAGAAGGTGTACCTTACAAGTTTCACCCATAATTTGGGTAATTTGCACTTTACTCCAAATTAGGGTTTTTAAGCACCAGGATCATTCCACAAGATGCATCTGAATGCCCAAGCTTGGAAAATCCATCATGCCTCATCAGATTCACTCTTATGATGTTTCATCATCAAGGGTACATCTTAACCTGTGAACTCTAAAAGTTAAACCTCTTAACTGGATAATTGTACATAGGTCCATGCATTGCAAAACAATACTACAACATTGTTCCTAGGGGACAGGAATGGAAACATATGTTCCTTAGGAGCTTTTATTACCTGCTAAAAGATAATTACAAGTGTTTAATTACATATTTAGGCAAAACTTCTAGGGTTAGGTTATAACCCAGGTCAGGGATGTTACAAGCATTGTCAATAAAAGTTATAAAATAATGTTTTTGATCCCTTGTAGCAATACCATTAAATTCACAGATATCTGTATGCACTAAATCCAATATTTCCGAATTTCCATTCACAGAATGAAAAGGTTTCCTAGGTAACTTAGCTTGTATACAAATTTCACATTTATTATTGCTAATTTCATATTTAGGGATTAAATTCAGATTCATCATGTGTTTTATTGAGCCAACATTCACATGTCCCAAACACGCATGCCAAACATTAGACGTGCAAGATTCAAGCATAAAGAACTATTGTCATTCAAATCTAAAATGAAATTTGAAACATGTTCTACAAGAATCATAAACAAGTTCTCCATATCACAAAGATACCCTTGCCAAAAAATAAAGAATCTCAAAGGTGAGTAATAATAGCTTTATTACATTTACAATCTATTCTAAAACTATCACTAACTAAAATTGCACCACAAATAATATTGTATCGTATAGATGGAACATGTTTGACTCTATGAAGTGTCAGAACCTTTCCCAAAGGAAACTTCAAGTCCACCCATCCTTTGCCTTTGACTTCTACTGTAACACCCAGAATTTTATATCACATGAGCGGAAGCAAAAAAAATTTTTACTAGGGGTGTCACAAACATGATAACCATTGCAATAAAAGTAAATTAAACAATTTCCAAAACTGTAAAACTGATTCATACATAGCTTTTTGTCAACATAAAACTACATCATGTTTATGCATAAGTTCATAATAAAAAGATGTCAAAACTCAGGATCATCTAGGTAGATGGCACCCCACTAGACAAGCTTGAAAGTCTCTTAGGCCTTTGTTGGTCCCTTTGTTCTTCAATCGCTCCAAAAACCTGTGGACATCGCGTCCCCAGCCATGCATTGGGAAAAACAAATGTTAGAGTAAGTGGCATGAGTATTCTACAATAAATATTTCTAAATATCTGAAATTGGATATTATAAACATGAACTAACATCAAACTATGAGTAAACTGAAACATAAAGCATTTCATTTCTCAATATGAATAATGATCTTCATATCTTATCTTATTCTGGAGACATGTACTGGTACATGGATCTCAAGACCTACACTAAAGTGCTTGGGTCATACTTATCTTATCTGATTCCCACTCATCATACTCATGGATGAGATTATGGGCATGCTATAAACTAAGGTATCTTTTACTTACTACTTTTATCTAATTGTGGCCACCATTATACAATAAGTCCTCCTCTATTGACATTGAAGTGTCCTCTATGGTGCAATGCACCCTCTGTTGGCACAACGTGCCCTCTGTTGACACCAAAGTGTCCTCTATGGTGCAACACACCCTCTGTTGGCATAACATGCCCTCTGTGACACCCGCAGTGTCTGGCGCAACGCACCCTCTGAATCATCATGGGACTCTCTGGTGAGGACTTATTATATAATGTATTATGTGAAGGTTATGAATTAATTATCTTAAGTCTATCTTTACTAAACTCTGATCTGAACTTATCTGAAACTGAGTACTAAACATGTACTTCGTTTTTAATCTGAAATCTGAATCTGAATCTTTGCTCTTTCAAATCTGAACTTAATCTATTATGGAATTGGATATGTATTTCAAATTACAACATAATTGAAATCGGGTCTATAACCCATATCATGTATCTTTATTCAAAATCTGGCTACTCACATGGTGAGTAGTCTAAGTCTGAATCTGAATATCTTATTCTTAAATTCTAAACTAAATTCATTGTTGGATTTGAACATGTATCTCATTATCTGGGTAAACCTTATTCTAAAACTCTTATTTGGTAAGATTACTTCATTATACCAATTATATCATAAATGAGTCTAATGTCTTATGAGAAAGGATCTGACATGAATATAGAAATATTAAGTATACAAAGTATCTTAAGTCAAGCTTATGAAAGTATCATAAGTACAACATATCTAAAAATATCAATTCTGACAAGATGGTTCAATCCTTCTTATAAGATATGATGTTACCCCAAAACTTTGCATATGAACTTACAGATTAAACCTTAATATGAAAATAGAAATCTTATAAAATATTGTATTGCAACCTAATCATAACTTAAAGTGTCATTATCTTATAATGCAATCATGAACTCATTTTTACAATACATTGTGATCCCAACAGTACCTTTATTTCTAAAAATAGACCATGTCTTAATATTCTGAAATTTAGATTCTTATATTGTAATTAAATTCTAGATATTATTCATTCTAAGGAATCTAGTTGTTATATCTATACGTATGCATGAAATCTTAATGGCATGTTTCTGCTTGAAATCATAATACATAATTATGCCTATAAATATGAGAAATCCTGACAATATATGTGTACTTAAATCCTCAACATAAAACTATCCCAAATCACCAACTAAGTATGGCTACATTACTTGCATATCTTATCTTACAATCTTATTCATTAATTTCAAACATTTCTAAGAGATCTTGTAGGTACATGATTCTTTAACTTACTCATGGACTTGGTCCATGGGTCACAACTATTTTGAGCAACATGTCTCCATTTGAGATTTTGGATATCTGAACTTGCATAACGATAGACATATGAGAATATTCTTGTTTTCCTTAAAATCTTAGAACATTGAACCATATAAATTATAAAAGTCTTAACAGGAGACATGTAAACATATTGAACTTAAAACATGAGTACTCATGGGCATGGACCACTTACCTTTTGCGTTGATGATGTCCCTAACTTAGTCTTGATTCCTTGTTCCAAATCTTAATCACCTAATTCATAGATTCATAATCTAACTTATCCTTCATCATCTAGCCACATGCAAAACCTGATTAACAACAAGATTGTATATATACATTAGATTCTCATTATAAACTCTGATTATCTTCATTTTAGGATGTTGGCTAAGCTGGGTTCAAGGTTGGTTATTAGTACATTTGATGATCTCATATTGATTTAGGGTCCATAATAAGAGTGTGGTTCAAGCGTCATGCCATTATGACGTTCCATGCATCTTATATGCTTATTTCAAGATTTAAGGCATAGTCACGCAGTCTAGGGTCAAAAGACTCACAATAGAGCATACATGGTTATGATCCAAACAAGATAGGGATCCAAGAATAAAGAATGGTTTAGGTCAGCAAGAATAGAACTTAAGAACCACATATAAAGTGAGGTGATGTCCACTAGGGTCTAGGGATCAAACCACCAACATGGGTTACCAACGTTCAATCATACATGCAATTATGTGTCAAAAGAATCAACAATATCAAGGGGCATATTATGGACTGATATTAGAGTCAAAGAGAGGAATATATTACTGATTTAAAGTTGATTAGGCATTATTCCATCATTAAGTAGCAAGATTAGCATCAAAAGGGCAATGTACATCATTATAGTCCAATATGGTCACATATGTACAAAAAGGAGTCATTTATGAGCAACAGGGAGCCTAGGAACTTCATTAGGTCTACTAAGACATCATAGTTACTGATGCGATGCTTAAGTGGTTATATATGCATCAAAGTTCCAAACTTTATCATAACATTGCATTAAATATGTTAAAAAGTTAAAAGATAGCATTTTTGGAAAAACAGGAGAACTAGGATCGTAATCATGTCCAGAAACATCACCAAGTTGTAGATCTTTTTAAAGGGATCGATTTGATATATAATTTTGCTAGGTCTGGCCTTAGGATTAGCGAGTTATGATATTTGGAAATCTTGTATTGAAACTATAGGGGAAGACATAGGTGATACCTCATGTGGTTTTTAAATGGATCAGGGGTGGTATCCGCCTTGGACGGGGATCCGCTTGACCCATGACCCCTTCATCCTTAGCTGCTCGCAGACCAGAGTTCTGCCTACTCTGTTTTCCCTGTTAAACAGGGGTCACCATATATGCGGCCTAATAGGAAAATGTGGTGGCCCTCTTGCCACCCTTGGACCCTGGAAAGGTCTTCTCCAGCTGTGTCGACCCAGTTCCTTCAACTATCTACTGCCTTTTTGAGTCTGAGAACCAGTGCAAGAGAGGACGGTGGCTGGATCCTTTCATGGTGGCGCGGATCAGCCCTGGTTCAAGAAAGGTGGCGGGGAGACTAAGCCCTACGAGGTGGTCGTCGGGGCATCGGCGGCGGTGGTGGCCACCAGCTGCCGGAGGGGACTCTACGGCGTTGTCAGTGCTCCTGTCTTCCGTCAGTTTGAGGGATCCATCAAGGAACAGAGGGTTCCTAGGCATGAACCAAAAAGGATAGAGGACGACCAAGAAGGGGAAAGAAGAGAAGAGGGGAAAAGGCTAGAGAAGGAAGGTTTATAAAGGAGCAAGAATGTTAGGGTTCTGAGATACTTGGTTTCAGTCTATTACCAAACCTGGGTGGAGGCAGAGAGCTTTTTCCTAGTCGCTCATTAGTTTCCTAAAGTGGAAGGGGGGGAACAAGTGCATGGGCCACAGGGTTGATTTGGGCCTATGTAGGCTGGCCCAATAGTGAAAAAGGCATGGAATTGAGCTGAAACAAGACATAAAATTGACATATTTCAAGGTGTAATGACTTGGAATCTGAAGGTCCAATCGATGTGATTTTTATACCGTTAGAAAGTAAATTGAGCCCTCTCCTACATGAAATACAATAAGAGACAAGATGGTTATGTTAATAAGGTTCGGTCTCATATGTACCACAGATATATAATAAGGAATCATCGTAGTCAAAAAAATGAAATGTCATATTTGGTAAAAAGGTTAATGTTGATATGACTAAATGGAAGTATAACCACACTCAATCTATGAAATTGATATTTAATTGATTATAAGTTACTTGATGGGAGAGAGAGTGCAATATAGGAGAGAGGAAAAAAGGAAAGGAAGTACTAACATTTATATTTTGAGTTAACCATAGTACTAGGTGCATGTAGAAAGAGAACTATTCATTTTGAATCATATTTTGTATTTCTTGCCTCAATAAATATCACTTCGTGATTTTTTTGCATAAACACCCTCAACTAATTCTATTTGGGAAAAACTACATTGGTAGACTTAAATTAGCCTAGAAATTTTGGGATGTTACAATTCTACCCACCTTGAAATAAATTTCGTCCTCGAAATTTCTCTAGGTTGCTACCCACCTTAGGGTTCTTCTTACCTCATCATTTATTATAAGGTACACTTATGTTCAATTTTTTTTTTCATGAAAAATACTATCTAATGTATTTTCATAAAATATTTATGTAAGCAGTATCTATTACCTTGGTCCATTTCTCAACTCATACTTAGTGTTTATGAAACTAAACTTGTCTCTGTACTTAGGGAATCTACCTCAACCTTGTCATGACTTCCTAACATTAGTTACACATGGTTGTCTAATCTTGGGTTCTTTAGGTAACTTGTGACAAAGTGGATTTTAGAATTATAATAAAATAATTACTCTTTTGATCTCATTATATCCATTAATGGTCCTAAATTAATTTTCTTATCTACATAAGAAAAGTTGAGACTCAAATACAAAATATGGTGAACAATGTGAACTTTAAACACATTATAACACCTTATATTTGATTAATTCATCACTTTGTACAAATAAAGAAATTGACCCATCAAAGTTCATCTTCTTGTCCTCAAACTTTTCCTAAAGGTTCTCCACGTTTTTGTGAAGTTACGGTCCAAATTTGAGGTCATTTGGACATTCCTATGATTTTCTATGAATTTTGGAAGTTCTGTGTGAAAAATCCTTTTTTTAATTGCCTTTTCTGACCTTTTCCCGGTCAACAATCCATGATATAAGGCAAGGGATGGACCTCGGCCCTTAGATCAGCAAGCCACGGATCGTGGACCTGATCCAGTGGTTAGGAGGTCATCCCCTACCTCCCGCAATCAGCGGAGTGGGGGAATGGAACGACCAAAGTGCAATTGGCTCATTTGGACTCTGTTTTGAAAATCAAATCAAACGTGAATGCTCGCCCCGCCATTTCGGATTCAGCTATGCCCTTTTCCCCCTCAAATCAGCCTGTTTCAAGAGAAAATGAGAGCTTGCTCTCACGGCTGCCACCATGGATGCGGTGGCCCTAGGAAAACCCTAACATAGCCCCATATAGCTATATAAAACCCCACCATCAGCTTCGGCTTGCCCCCAAGAACTCGAACGGCACCTTCTTTTCCTGTTGCATGCTCTCTCTTTTGTTTTCCCCTTCTACACCGCCGCGGCACCACCGCAAAGCCCAGATCGGGCGTCCATGCTTCTCGTCTCCTTCCCCCAATATATGACCCCCATCTAGTTCGTGAGGCCTTATCAGATCTGGACGGCACCCTCACTGCCCTCCATCGGCCCCCGTTCTCCCTTCTCTGCTAGCGCCGGTGAGCCTCCCTCTGCCTGGTTCCCACACTTGTGAGGGACTGCTGCGCGAGGAAGAAAGGTCCCAGACCGGCTGGTCCAGGAAGGGTAGCCCCGGTCCAATACTTAGTTGAACCAGGGTTTAAACCAAGAAATAGAGCATTGCACCAACCGAACCAGCTTTTGAACCGGCCCACTAAGTGAACAAGCTGTGTGCCTATGTGGCACAATCTGGACCACTCGTCCTGAATCGAACAGCCCTCATTTTTCCGATTTAAGGTATTTTGCTCCTCTCTATTCAGAAAATTATTAAAATGTTGAGATCTCGATTTAATCATAGAAAATGCATCTGAACTCCAAAAATGATGAATAAGTAGTCCTTTTTTATCAGAAAAATCTTATGAACCCATTAAAAATATTTGTGAAACCTGATTCCAAACGATGCTCACTGATATAATTAAATCTATATCTATTACTTATTTAGATTATTAAATGGCTCAATAGTGATGTTAATTCTTGGAAAACCTAATATCTGACTCTAATGATTATCTTGAAGTACAAATCTAGATCCAAACTAGTTGACTGTTGAAAATGAATCATTAGTGATCTAGATCTAATTACTTGATTCAATCTTGATTATCATCTTTATGAATAATGAGTAATCTTGACATGGATCTCAAATCTTACAAAACCCTTGATATATTTGACCCATAAACCTGATCTGGAATTCCATTGATGCTAAGTATCATGATGATGATCTAGGAACTTGATGATGACTTGAATAATGATGATAATATTTAGGGTTGACATATATTCCTAAAATACCTAGGTAGATCATCCATCCTTGAATATGCTTGACACTTGAATAAATATTGAAATCTTGATATAATGTTGACTATATATGAATGATCTACCTTAGGGATGAATAGGATTGGAAAACCCTAATTTGGTGCACTTGAAATTGGTCTATAATATGATCTTGACCCTCGATCCATATCTTGATTGATCTAGGAACCACTTGAGACCCTGATCTTCTACTCTAGTTGATTAATACTCGAAATCCTCGGTGAAAGGTACGCTATTTATATAACTCCTCCTTGATTGTATTGAATATACTTTTATGTATCTCTTGACTGTATGCTTGGCTATTTACTTGGATGAGCTATTGTTCCCTATGATTAGTCTTCTGTTTTTCTATATTATATTTTGAAAAACATGAAAACATAAATTGAATGCCCATTATGACTGCCCGTATATTGATGTTGATAATGATGATGATATTGATAATGTTGATAATGTGGATATTGAGTACAACAATCCCCTCATTTGGAAGTGGGACTTGTACTTTGGCTTCCTATGTTCCTATGGTGAAAAGGGGCCTAATGACCTTCCCCATCGCGTTGGGGTAATAGAGTCACACAAATTATATAAGCATGCTTCTTGAATTACAGCATAATGGGAACTCTTAATAAAATTCGAATTGCTTGAAAAACTTGTCGAATAAATGTTGGTTTTGTAAATTGCTCGTTATTCTTTGAATATAAGTCCTGCCAAGTATACATATCTTTCTTATAAACTGTTTTCCTTGATTTTGATAGCGTACCGTGCAATTGCATGATTGTGTCTCGATTTTCTTGATTTTAGGCAATATAATTGGAACACTGATTGCTTCCGCACTCTACATACACTCTGATGACAAAGATTTATTGTTGAAATCTCCATATTGGGTTAGTTTGTTCTTTAATTATCCAGTTTTTGAGTTATTTATTTCTTATTGTATATGCCAGTGTGTTAGATCCTACGGGGCCACTCAGGGACGGGCGCTTCAATCCTTTTTCTACTGTTTCGACAGTAGGATTGGGATTGGGGTAAGAACGGTTCCGTGACAGTTGGTATCAGAGCTTACACACTCCCATATACTTTAAGTAAATAATTTCTCAAGTCTCTTACACCAAGAAACCCTAAAGTCCATAATGGTGAAAATTGAGGTGTCTAGGCTCGGGGTCCTGACATAATTTCTCCTATCCGTCTTCACGGTGGCTGAGATCCCCCGCTCTACCTGGCCTTAATTGATCCAGAAATGGACCTAAAGGTTCTCTTGTGAAACCTTAGAGAGTCTTATAGAATCTCATCTCTTCTTTAAGGACAATCCTAAGCCACCCATGTAGATGAAGATTAGGTAGTCTTTCATCTCCTCATGTGGTCCTTCCTTGTGACCTTATACCACATGATGGCTCGATTATGGGTAGCTTAAGAATGGGAATCTATAAATCTTGAAAGTTGATACCATGATCTGACCTTAGTATGAAAACTCAATTTTGATCAATGAAAACTTTGAAATGGAATACTCATGATTGACCCTTCATGAAAAACCCAATTTAATCAAAATTAGACTACATGCTCCCTATGTTTGAGGTAAATTGTAAAAAAAAATGATTTGGTGAAATAAGGGTGACTTTAACTTTATACCTCATTGCTGATGAGGTCTCGATTTGATTAATATCCATGTTTCCTATTGTTGATTAAACCTCAAACATAGTTAAGCAAACTCTTTTTCCCAAATGGATGCCCATCATGACTATGCTATCAAATTGACTAATTTTAGGACTCACAAAATCATGATGTAAGACCATGATGCAAAAGGAATTTCTCTATTGACTATTGATGCCTTTTGCAATCTCAATTTTGATATGATAATGATATGCCTAGATTTTGCACTATTATGCTCTAATTCCTCAAATTCCAAATTGAAATCCTTGATTTCCAAATTATATCACTACCTTGATCATGAAAGGAAAGAATTGAAAATCTTGACATTATTGCCTTATTATCTTGAATTTTGATGTTATGACCTTGTAAAACATGCTTTGATCATTGGTACTCTCCCTATTGGAATAAGCTCGATTGATATTGACTATTGTTGGTAATGTGCCAGATTAGGGTGGTAGTTCACTCATGACTCCCCTAACCTAGGTCACATCCCTATTACGACCACCTCTAAATTTTCCATATGATTGATTATTTAGAGTTTGGAAAGGTATTCCCTTCCACCCTATTGTGATTGGTTGAACTAAGCCTAATAGGTTAAACCCATGGTTGATACTCGATCCTAAATATCGATTTGATAATGATCTTGATATATGACAATGTTGACTATAGCTTGTGGTTTATTTCCTAGATAGACCTAGGTCTACATCATTCATCAACCTTGGAAACATGATAATGAAATAATGATATGTTGCTCGAATATTGGTTGAATAATGTTGCTCGAAATTGGATATAGATGAATGATACCCCCTAAGGTCTAAATAGGAATCTAAACCCTAGCTTCAAAATTTTGGACCTATGACTTTTGATCTCGACTCTTGATATTGATATATAATATTGCGACTCACGATTATCAAATCTCAATAATGGTAAAAATCTTATGATCACACTATTTGGACATTAAGATGTATGACTAATGACTTCAACATCCCAAATCCTGAAAATTTTGAAATGATGACTATATTGACTCTTTTGATTTATGACTTAGGGTTTTGCTCTCATTAGGACTAGGGTGGGACCTTCCCATTGATTTTGAGCTCGAAATGATGATATGATGTTGTCTCAAAATGTTGAACTATTAAACCTCAAATCATGTATATATAACCCACCTAGGACAATGGAGAAGCTAAGACCCTGAGATTTTGGGATTGAAAGTCACCTTGCACACTTGATTCATGATATCTATTTGTTTGACCTAAAATATGATATGTCCAAATTTGTGATCAATATGATGTTTTCCATATTTGTGACTTATATGATGACTTTGGACAATATATGTGCTGATTTTGATACTCAATTGCTCGATGATGAAATAATGTTAGTACCAAGTTGATTTGGAACATGCAATCTCAATTGTGATTTTTGGGACTAATTGAAGTTTGAGGACATGATTTTGATTTTATACTTGAGGATACCCCAGTATTTGAGGAAATGACTTAGGTTGAATAATATCAATTTTTGAGGATATTTTGAATTTTGGGGACAAAATTCTTTTAAGGAGGGAAGGATGTGACAAAGTGGATTTTAGAATTATAATAAAATAATTACTCTTTTGACCTCATTATATCCATTAATGGTCCTAAATTAATTTTCTTATCTACATAAGAAAAGTTGAGACTCAAATACAAAATATGGTGAACAATGTGAACTTTAAACACATTATAACACCTTATATTTGATTAATTCATCACTTTGTACAAATAAAGAAATTGACCCATCAAAGTTCATCTTCTTGTCCTCAAACTTTTCCTAAAGGTTCTCCACGTTTTTGTGAAGTTACGTTCCAAATTTGAGGTCATTTGGACATTCCTATGATTTTCTATGAATTTTGGAAGTTCTGTGTGAAAAATCCTTTTTTTAATTGCCTTTTCTGACCTTTTCCCGGTCAACAATCCATGATATAAGGCAAGGGATGGACCTCGGCCCTTGGATCAGCTAGCCACGGATCGTGGACCTGATCCAGTGGTTAGGAGGTCATCCCCTACCTCCCACAATCAGCGGAGTGGGGGAATGGAACGACCAAAGTGCAATTGGCTCGTTTGGACTCTGTTTTGAAAATCAAATCAAATGTGAATGCTCGCCCCGCCATTTCGGATTCAGCTATGCCCTTTTCCCCCTCAAATCAGCCTGTTTCAAGAGAAAATGAGAGCTTGCTCTCACGGCTGCCACCATGGATGCGGTGGCCCTAGGAAAACCCTAACATAGCCCCCATATAGCTATATAAAACCCCACCATCAGCTTCGGCTTGCCCCCAAGAACTCGAACGGAACCTTCTTTTCCTGTTGCATGCTCTCTCTTTTGTTTTCCCCTTCTACGCCGCCGCGGCACCACCGCAAAGCCCAGATCGGGCGTCCATGCTTCTCGTCTCCTTCCCCCAATATATGACCCCCATCTAGTTCGTGATGCCTTATCAGATCTGGACGGCACCCTCACTGCCCTCCATCGGCCCCCGTTCTCCCTTCTCTGCTAGCGCCGGTGAGCCTCCCTCCGCCTGGTTCCCACACTTGTGAGGGACTGCTGCGCGAGGAAGAAAGGTCCCAGACCGGCTGGTCCAGGAAGGGTAGCCCCGGTCCAATACTTAGTTGAACCAGGGTTTAAACTAAGAAATAGAGCATTGCACCAACCGAACCAGCTTTTGAACCGGCCCACTAAGTGAACAAGTTGTGTGCCTATGTGGCACAATCTGGACCACTCGTCTTGAATCGAACAGCCCTCATTTTTCCGATTTAAGGTATTTTGCTCCTCTCTATTCAGAAAATTATTAAAATGCTGAGATCTCGATTTAATCATAGAAAATGCATCTGAACTCCAAAAATGATGAATAAGTAGTCCTTTTTTATCAGAAAAATCTTATGAACCCATTAAAAATATTTGTAAAACTTGATTCCAAACGATGCTCACTGATATAATTAAATCTATATCTATTACTTATTTAGATTATTAAATGGCTCAATAGTGATGTTAATTCTTGGAAAACCTAATATCTGACTCTAATGATTATCTTGAAGTACAAATCTAGATCCAAACTAGTTGACTGTTGAAAATGAATCATTAGTGATCTAGATCTAATTACTTGATTCAATCTTGATTATCATCTTTATGAATAATGAGTAATCTTGACATGGATCTCAAATCTTACAAAACCCTTGATATATTTGACCCATAAACCTGATCTGGAATTCCATTGATGCTAAGTATCATGATGATGATCTAGGAACTTGATGACGACTTGAATAATGATGATAATATTTAGGGTTGACATATATTCCTAAAATACCTAGGTAGATCATCCATCCTTGAATATGCTTGACACTTGAATAAATATTGAAATCTTGATATAATGTTGACTATATATGAATGATCTACCTTAGGGATGAATAGGATTGGAAAACCCTAATTTGGTGTACTTGAAATTGGTCTATAATATGATCTTGACCCTCGATCCATATCTTGATTGATCTAGGAACCACTTGAGACCCTGATCTTCTACTCTAGTTGATTAATACTCAAAATCCTCGGTGAAAGGTATGCTATTTATATAACTCCTCCTTGATTGTATTGAAGATACTTTTATGTATCTCTTGACCGTATGCTTGGCTATTTACTTGGATGAGCTATTGTTCCCTATGATTAGTCTTCTGTTTTTCTATATTATATTTTGAAAAACATGAAAACATAAATTGAATGCCCATTATGACTGCTCGTATATTGATGTTGATAATGATGATGATATTGATAATGTTGATAATGTGGATATTGAGTACAACAATCCCCTCATTTGGAAGTGGGACTTGTACTTTGGCTTCCTATGTTCCTATGGTGAAAAGGGGCCTAATGACCTTCCCCATCGCGTTGGGGTAATAGAGTCACACAAATTATATAAGCATGCTTCTTGAATTACAGCATAATGGGAACTCTTAATAAAATTCGAATTGCTTGAAAAACTTGTCGAATAAATGTTGGTTTTGTAAATTGCTCGTTATTCTTTGAATATAAGTCCTACCAAGTATACATATCTTTCTTATAAACTGTTTTCCTTGATTTTGATAGCGTACCGTGCAATTGCATGATTGTGTCTCGATTTTCTTGATTTTAGGCAATATAATTGGAACACTGATTGCTTCCGCACTCTACATACACTCTGATGACAAAGATTTATTGGTGAAATCTCCATATTGGGTTAGTTTGTTCTTTAATTATCCAGTTTTTGAGTTATTTATTTCTTATTGTATATGCCAGTGTGTTAGATCCTACGGGGCCACTCAGGGACGGGCGCTTCAATCCTTTTTCTACTGTTTCGACAGTAGGATTGGGATTGGGGTAAGAACGGTTCCGTGACATAACTCCTACATTCCTAGATATGTGGTGATCAGACACATACCTAGAGATGCCGGATCCTGACATGCTATCCCTCACTAACCCACTAACAGATGTGTCACGTATCACATGGGATAGTAAGAAAGGAGAGATGCATAAAAGTCTAGTGTTCATGCAATTACTTTTCAATTCTCAATTAGCTGGCCATAACCATTGAGAATGGAGAAGCAACATCATTAACTAGGGTTAGGTTGAAACATGAGACCTAGAATAGGTAAACATCTAGCTCTGATATCTCTATTTCTTCTAAGGTGAAAACTCTTAGTCGTTCTAGGTCATTGTATCTTTTCTTGGGAATCTATCCCTAAATCCTAATCTCTTATCTTCATCTAGGGTGACTATGAGAATCATACTTGCCTAGTGGCCATTTACCAAATTGCTCTGATACCATATTGTAACACCCAGAATTTTATATCACATGAGCAGAAGCAAAAAAAAAATTTACTAGGGGTGTCACAAACATGATAACCATTGCAATAAAAGTAAATGAAGCACTTTGCAAAACTGTAAAACTGATTCATACATAGCTTTTTGTCAACATAAAACTACATCATGTTTATGCATAAGTTCATAATAAAAAGATGTCAAAACTCAGGATCATCTAGGTAGATGGCACCCAACTAGACAAGCTTGAAAGTCTCTTAGGCCTTTGTTGGTCCCTTTGTTCTTCAATCGCTCCAAAATCCTACGGACATCGTGTCCCCAGCCATGCATTGGGAAAAACAGACGTTAGAGTAAGTGGCATGAGTATTCTAAAATAAATATTTCTAAATATCTGAAATTGGATATTATAAACATGAACTAACATCAAACTATGAGTAAACTGAAACATAAAGCATTTCATTTCTCAATATGAATAATGATCTTCATATCTTATCTTATTCTGGAGACATGTACTGGTACATGGATCTCAAGACCTACACTAAAGTGCTTGGGTCATACTTATCTTATCTGATTCCCACTCATCATACTCATGGATGAGATTATGGGCATGCTATAAACTAAGATATCTTTTACTTATGATTTTTATCTAATTGTGGCCACCATAATACAATAAGTCCTCCTCTATTGACACCGAAGTGTCCTCTATGGTGCAATGCACCCTCTGTTGGCACAACGTGCCCTCTATTGACACCGAAGTGTCCTCTATGGTGCAACGCACCCTCTGTTAGCATAACATGCCCTCTGTGACACCAGCAGTGTCTGGCGCAACGCACCCTCTGAATCATCTCGGGACTCTCTGGTGAGGACTTATTATATAATGTATTATGTGAAGGTTATGAATTAATTATCTTAAGTATATCTTTACTAAACTCTGATCTGAACTTATCTGAAACTGAGTACTAAACATGTACTTAGTTTTTAATCTGAAATCTGAATCTGAATCTTTGCTCTTTCAAATCTGAACTTAATCTATTATGGAATTGGATATGTATTTCAAATTACAACATAATTGAAATCGGGTCTATAACCCATATCATGTATCTTTATTCAAAATCTGGCTACTCACATGGTGAGTAGTCTAAGTCTGAATCTGAATATCTTATTCTTAAATTCTAAACTAAATTCATTATTGGATTTGAACATGTATCTCATTATCTGGGTAAACCTTATTCTAAAACTCTTATTTGGTAAGATTACTTCATTATACCAATTATATCATAAATGAGTCTAATGTCTTATGAGAAAGGATCTGACATGAATATAGAAATATTAAGTATACAAAGTATCTTAAGTCAAGCTTATGAAAGTATCATAAGTACAACATATCTTAAAATATCAATTCTGACAAGATGGTTCAATCCTTCTTATAAGATATGATGTTACCCCAAAACTTTGCATATGAACTTATAGATTAAACCTTAATATAAAAATAGAAATCTTATAAAATATTGTATTGCAACCTGATCATAACTTAATGTGTCATTATCTTATAATGCCATCATGAACTCATTTTTACAATACATTGTGATCCCAACAGTACCTTTATTTCTAAAAGTATACCATGTCTTAATATTTTAAAATTGATATTCTTATATTGTAATTAAATTCTAGATATTATTCATTCTAAGGAATCTAGTTGTTATATCTATACGTATGCATGAAATCTTAATGGCATATTTCTGCTTGAAATCTTAATACATAATTATGCCTATAAATATGAGAAATCCTTGTTGGCTAAATTGACATTAGCATAATCCCTTTTGTTTTGATAATGACAAACATTTCATTCTTGTGGTTTTAACGTGCTATTTGAGTATTTCAGGAACAAGCATATAAGGTGGTGGATAACAAAGACTTGGAAGAAACAATTTGATAAAATTGCTTTATTTTCATGATTGTAATCAAATGTAAATGCTTGTACAAGTATATAATGTACAAGTAATTAGATATCATGTAAAATCAAGCGTTTAGATCTTCCCTATCCACTCACAACACTTAGATAGGCCATTCCCCAAGATAGTATCACAATTGCACATTGATACACACACTTAGTAAATGAATACATTGAGTCAGTAATATTCTCGGTCGACAAATCGTCGATCGAGAAAATATCGGTCGACAAATCGTCGACCGAGAAACTCTCGGTCGACAAAATCTTCGATCGAGAATAGACCCTAGTAGCCGTTAGACCCAGAAGACAAAGTGGTTGGGAGTTGGAAATGAACGTTGTAAACACTTGCTCCAGGAGGTCCCTCGGTCGACAAATCTTCGACCGAGAAGGACTCTCAGTCGACAAATTGTCGATCGAGAAAAGTTTTGTCTGCACTTTTCAGGGTCAATTAATTAGTCGTTGCAAATGCAATTAGTGGACACATAACGGCTAGTTGAGCACTAAGAACCCCCTAGAAAGTGTCTAGAATGTCCTTAAGTACTTGTAGGTCATTCCTATAAATAGGACATGCCTTAGGACACCTAAAAACACCTAAGCTACACTTGTGCTATACTTGAGCTTGAATACTCATTGGCAATATGTTTTGAGCAATAGAGCAATTCCAACATTGGCTATTCATTCCCATTGCTCTAATTTCATGTCCTATAGGCTAGCATCTCCTTTCCACAGCACTTACACTTCTACACTCATTGGTTAGGAGATCAATACGCTTGATATAGGCAAATCAAGCCTTGTGCTTAAAAAGATAAGTTGTAATTTCTGTTTTCCTTCTTGTTCCTTTTATTCTTTGTATTCTCCTTGCTACTCTTAGGGTTGGAGGCTGCAAATTGGAGAAGGTTCTTCTCTGAGGAGAAGGTGGACTTCAAGCTACTTCAAGAAGGCTATCGCAACGGGAAGCTACTTCAAGAAGGCTATTGCAATGGGAAGCTACTTCAGGAGGAAGGCTGCTTCAAGGTTGGTGCAATTACTTCTAGGTGAAGGCTGCTTCAAGGTTGGTGCGATTACTTCTAGGTGAAGGCTGCTTGAAGGGTTTAGGGAGAGAATTGTAATTTTATGTAAAGTCCTTGCGAGGTAATAAAATTAAATTCTTTCCAAATCCCGGTTGGGTAAGCAACCGGGTAGTGGACTGACAACTTTAGTATTTGCTAAAGTTGGAACCACTCTAAATCCTTGTCCCCTTGTCCAATATTTTGTGGTTGGTTGTTTGAGTTAAATAATTTTTAAAATTGTCTTAAAAACTCTATTCACCCCCCTCTAGTGTTTTTCAGTTGGTATCAGAGCGGGCTTCAAGGAACCCTAACCAGGTCTTGAAGAATGGAGGGTAATGGTGATTACAATCACAACAAAAGGTGCTGCTTGGACAAAACTACAACAAGTTGCAATTGGTGTTTAGGAACAAGCCACACAACAATCGGTTGTCCTTGGAGAGAAAAGAAGAAAGAGGTACACAAAGATTGTCTCATTGCTACAACCAATGAAGAAGAAGAAGAGGTAAGCCTTCTTGATTTATCAAAAGAAGAGCTAATTTCTAGTCTTGAAGAAACACATAATAAGTATATTGAGTGCAAGAAGAAATTAAAGAAATCTAATAAAACAAATGATGAGTTGAATGCTAGACTTCTTGCTCTTACATCTGAAAATGAAGATCTCAAAAAGGTTATTGAAGATCATGATATTAAGCTAAAATCTGTAGAAGCAAATTGCAATCTTCTTTCCGTAGAAAAGTTAAATTTGCAAACTCAAGTAAATGATCTTCAAAAACAACCTATTTTGTGTACACATCTAGATATGATATTATTGTGAAAGAAAGAGATTCTTTATTATCTAATCTAGATCAAGCGAAGATGGATATTAAGAAGAGAATGGATGAAATTGTTAAGTTACAACAAGAAATCAGTAGCTTGAGTAACAATGATATTCTCGATAAAATCTTAAGTGATCCTTATCGTCAAATTGGAAGGAGAGGACTAGGTTATAAGCCTAAAGGAAAATCTCATCAAAAACCTAGTTGGAGAAGGACACAAGCACTAGAGAGTCAATCCATGTATGTACCTAGAGGAAAATATACATATGTACCAAAGAACAACCTAGAACAAAAACATAGAAAGAGACTTGAGGTTGATTCTATATGTTGCCATTATTGCTTACGTCTTGGACATTACTCCTTTTCATGCCCATACAAGAAAAAGGATGCTGAGTTGGTATGGGTTCCAAAACCTCCAAACTAAATGAACGGAATTAAGTTGAGATATGACCAAGGACCTTAGTTGCATATTTCTATGTCTATCTCAACTCAACATAATGGGATAATAAATTAATTCAAGTTTTTAAACATCTAACTTGGATATATACAAAATCTTTCAAATTGCAAAAATAAAATTTTGCCTTACTCATAGCTAAATTGTAAATAAAGACTTGGATACAATTAGTTGGGATTTGATCTAAAAGTTCCTTTGATGTTCATAAAGTTTATCTCAACTAAACTGAGTCTTCAAATTGTTTAATTGAGTAAATAACCATTCATGATTTACTTATAAACAATTACTAAAAATGGTTCTGAAAACAATACAGAAACCTGATCGGTCGAGAAATCTTCGACCGAGCAGTCAGTCAGTCGAGAAATCATCGACCGAGCAGGTTACTGATGTCAGTATGAAATAAGTCTGCTGAATAATTCTACAAAGGATCAATGTGCTATCTATTTGCTGTTAATAACTGTTTTACATGCACAAATTATGGAAATCATCTTTGGAACACTTATATGAGATCATTTTTATCTATGAATCATATTTGATTTAAGTTAAGGGAAAATTACTATTTTTATGGTAACCCTTGGAATATCTATACATGAACCATGTGTGTATTGAAATTTGTTTTAAATGATCATAATTATTGCATTTATATGCTGATCATATGCTTCAATTGTTCTATCATTACACCATCGTGATAAAATAATGATGTTGCTATGACAAGCCAAACGGTGCCTCTTAGAACAAAAATATTAATGTTTTTATCTATTTGTTTGTTCTAAGAAATCAAAAGCAAAAATCTTGACTTTAAGATATTAATCTTGCTTTCAAAATATATGTCTCTAAAGAATCTTATGATTAATATGAAAATAAGGGTATAAGAAGAAATGTGATTTAATATGTACCCATAGCAAAGCTTATGAAAACATCATTCACAATGAATGTAAAACATGCGTTCTAGAAAAATCAAGGACAAAGACTTCACTATGATGCCCATATTAAGTCTTCATAATAGGTATATCTTAATATGCTTCAAATAGATATTTATTTAAAGCTATCTGCAGAAATTATACTTCACATATGAATGTTTAAATTGGAAATCTGCAGAACTTGCCTCTTGGTTGAAATTAAAATTGACCAAGGGGCGCTATGGTCGTAGTCAAGGGCGACCTAAAATAAGCTTTGACAAAATGCTTATATTGACATGATTTTATTGTACTTAATCTTAGTATACGTTTGATAAAGGTCAAAATCAAAATTTAAAATCATTTGTGACCTTAGAAGCCTTAAATTGTAAGATTAAGGGGGAGCTCATAAAAACAAATTTGATTATTTGATTAAGAAGCGTACAAAAATATTGTAAACATCATTTGAAGCCTATTATGACCTTAGTATTTTTACTCTTGGTTATGAAGAAATCAACAAATTTCATAAAATGATATATCTTGTTCTTAAAGGAATTCTCTAGACAAATTAGGGGTTAACATCCCGTGCATTTGGCTAGAGAAATTTTTATGTACTCTAAGATTAAAGAATTCTCATTTCATTTTTAGGGCTTAACATCCCTTGTAAAATGGATGAGAAATCAATACACAAATGCCGTGAACCTAAAAGGAACTCATATCATTTCAAGGCTTAACATACATTGCAAATGAGTGAGAAATAAATTATGGCTAAATTTAACAATCATTGCTTTGCTTTAATCCCTTGTTTTCTAATTGAATATCTCTTTAAGGGGGATCATAGCATAAAATTAAGGGGGAGAAATAAAATCTATTATATTGGATATCTTTTTGAAATGACAAAGGGGGAGAAATAATATAAAATCAAAAACATAAAATAAAAATATGAGTTTCATAATATCTCGGCCAACATCCACTTGCAAAACAAGAATGGCTACAAAAGGTAATCTTCAGGTATGAAACTCACATGATTTATATTTCTTTATTTTATATTTAGGAATTGTTTGTCATCTTCAAAAAGGGGGAGATTGTTGGCTAAATTGACATTAGCATAATCCCTTTTGTTTTGATAATGACAAACATTTCATTCTTGTGGTTTTAACGTGCTATTTGAGTATTTCAGGAACAAGCATATAAGGTGGTGGATAACAAAGACTTAGAAGAAACAATTTGATAAAATCACTTTATTTTTATGATTGTAATCAAATGTAAATGCTTGTACGAGTATATAATGTACAAGTAATTAGATATCATGTAAAATCAAGCGTTTAGATCTTCCCTATCCACTCACAACACTTAGATAGGCCATTCCCCAAGATAGTATCACAATTGCACATTGATACGCACACTTAGTAAATGAATACATTGAGTCAGTAATATTCTCGGTCGACAAATCGTCGATCGAGAAAATATCGGTCGACAAATCTTCGACCGAGAAACTCTCGGTCGACAAAATCTTCGATCGAGAATAGACCCTAGTAGCCGTTAGACCTAGCAGACAAAGTGGTTGGGAGTTGGAAATGAACGTTGTAAACACTTGCTCCAGGAGGTCCCTCGGTCGACAAATCTTCGACCGAGAAGGACTCTCGGTCGACAAATTGTCGATCGAGAAAAGTTCTGTCTGCACTTTTCAGGGTCAATTAATTAGTCGTTGCAAATGCAATTAGTGGACACATAACGGCTAGTTGAGCACTAAGAACCCCCTAGAAAGTGTCTAGAATGTCCTTAAGCACTTGTAGGTCATTCCTATAAATAGGACATGCCTTAGGACACCTAAAAACACCTAAGCTACACTTGTGCTATACTTGAGCTTGAATACTCATTGGCAATCTGTTTTGAGCAATAGAGCAATTCCAACATTGGCTATTCATTCCCATTGCTCTAATTTCGTGTCCTATAGGCTAGCATCTCCTTTCCACAGCACTTACACTTCTACACTCATTGGTTAGGAGATCAATACGCTTGATATAGGCAAATCAAGCCTTGTGCTTAAAAGGATAAGTTGTAATTTCTGTTTTCCTTCTTGTTCCTTTTATTCTTTGTATTCTCCTTGCTACTCCTAGGGTTGGAGGCTGCAGATTGGAGAAGGTTCTTCTCTGAGGAGAAGGTGGACTTCAAGCTACTTCAAGAAGGCTATCGCAACGGGAAGCTACTTCAAGAAGGCTATTGCAACGGGAAGCTACTTCAGGAGGAAGGCTGCTTCAAGGTTGGTGCAATTACTTCTAGGTGAAGGCTTCTTCAAGGTTGGTGTGATTACTTCTAGGTGAAGGCTGCTTGAAGGGTTTAGGGAGAGAATTGTAATTTTATGTAAAGTCCTTGCGAGGTAATAAAATTAAATTCTTTCCAAATCCCGGTTGGGTAAGCAACCGGGTAGTGGACTGACAACTTTAGTATTTGCTAAAGTTGGAACCACTCTAAATCCTTGTCCCCTTGTCCAATATTTTGTGGTTGGTTGTTTGAGTTAAATAATTTTTAAAATTGTCTTAAAAACTCTATTCACCCCCCTCTAGTGTTTTTCAATCCTGACAATATATGTGTACTTAAATCCTCAACATAAAACTATCCCAAATCACCAACTAAGTATGGCTACATTACTTGCATATCTTATCTTACAATCTTATTCATTAATTTCAAACATTTCTAAGAGATCTTGTAGGAACATGATTCCTTAACTTACTCATGGACTTGGTCCATGGGTCACAACTATTTTGAGCAACATGTCTCTATTTGAGATTTTAGATATCTGAACTTGCATAAGGATAGAGATATGAGAATATTCTTGTTTTCCTTAAAATCTTAGATTATTGAACCATATAAATTATAAAAGTCTTAACAGGAGACATGTAAACATACTGAACTTAAAACATGAGTACTCATGGGCATGGACCACTTACCTTTTGCGTTGATGATGTCCCTAACTTAGTCTTGATTCCTTGTTCCAAATATTAATCACCTAATTCAAAGATTCATAATCTAACTTATCCTTCATCATCTAGCCACATGCCAAACCTGATTAACAACAAGATTGTATATATACATTAGATTCTCATTATAAACTCTGATTATCTTCATTTTAGGATGTTGGATAAGCTGGGTTCAAGGTTGGTTATTAGTACATTTGATGATCTCATATTGATTTAGGGTCCATAATAAGAGTGTGGTTCAAGCGTCACGCCATTATGACGTTCCATGCATCTTATATGCTTATTTCAAGATTTAAGGCATAGTCACGCAGTCTAGGGTCAAAAGATTCACAATAGAGCATACATGGTTATGATCCAAACAAGATAGGGATCCAAGAATAAAGAATGGTTTAGTTCAGCAAGAATAGAACTTAAGAACCACATATAAAGTGAGGTGATGTCCACTAGGGTCTAGGGATCAAACCACCAACATGGGTTACCAACGTTCAATCATACATGCAATTATGTGCCAAAAGAATCAACAATATCAAGGGGCATATTATGGACTGATATTAGAGTCAAAGAGAGGAATATATTACTGATTTAAAGTTGATTAGGCATTATTCCATCATTAAGTAGCAAGATTAGCATCAAAAGGGCAATGTACATCATTATAGTCCAATATGGTCACATATGTACAAAAAGGAGTCATTTATGAGCAATAGGGAGCATAGGACCTTCATTAGGTCTACTAAGACATCATAGTTACTGATTCGATGCTTAAGTGGTTATATATGCATCAAAGTTCCAAACTTCATCATAACATTGCATTAAATATGTTAAAAAGTCCAAAGATAGCATTTTTGGAAAAACAGGAGAACTAAGATCGTAATCAGGTCCATAGACCATCACCAAGTTGTAGATCTTTTGAAGGGATCAATTTGAAATATAATTTTGCTAGGTTTGGCCTTAGGATTAGAGAGTTATGATATTTGGAAATCTTGTATTGAAACTATAGGGGAAGACATAGGTGATACCTCATGTGGTTTTTAAATGGATCAGGGGTGGTATCCGCCTTGGACGGGGATCCGCTTGACCCATGACCCCTTCATCCTCAGCTGCTTGCAGACCAGAGTTCCGCCTACTCTGTTTTCCCTGTTAAACAGGGGTCACCAGATCTGCGGCCTAACAGGAAAATGTGGTGGCCCTCTGGCCACCCTTGGACCCTGGAAAGGTCTTCTCCAGTTGTGTCGGCCCAGTTCCTTCAACTATTTGCTGCCTTTTTGAGTCTGAGCACCAGTGCAAGAGAGGACGGCGGTTGGATCCTTTCATGGTGGTGCTGATCAGCCCTGGTTCAAGAAAGGTGGCGGGGAGACTAAGCCCTACGAGGTGGCCGTCGGGGCGTCGGCGGCGGTGGTGGCCGCCAGCTGCCAGAGGGGACTCTACGGCGCTGCCGGTGCTCCTGTCTTCCGTCAGTTTGAGGGATCCATCAAGGAACAGAGGGTTCCTAGGCATGAACCAAAAAGGATAGAGGACGACCAAGAAGGGGAAAGAAGAGAAGAGGGGAAAAGGCTAGAGAAGGAAGGTTTATAAAGGAGCAAGAATGTTAGGGTTGTGAGATACTTGGTTTCAGTCTGTTACCAAACCTGGGTGGCGGCAGAGAGCTTTTTCCTAGTCGCTCATTAGTTTCCTGAAGAGGAAGGGGGAGGGGGAAACAAGCGCATGGGCCACAGGGTTGATTTGGGCCTATGTAGGCTGGCCCAATAGTGAAAAAGGCATGGAATTGAGCTAAAACAAGACATAAAATTGCCATATTTCAAGGTATAATAACTTGGACTCTGAAGGTCCAATCGATGTGACTTTTATACCGTCAGAAAGGAAATTGAGCCCTCTCCTACATGAAATACAATAAGATACAAGATGGTTATGTTAATAAGGTTCAGTCTCATATGTACCACATATATATAATAAGGAATCATCGTAGTCAAAAAAATGAAATGTCATATTTGGTAAAAAGGTTAATGTTGATATGACTAAATGGAAGTATAACCATGCTCAATCTATGAAATTGATATTTAATTGAGTATAAGTTACTTGATGGGAGAGAGAGTGCAATATAGGAGAGAGGAAAAAAGGAAAGGAAGGACTAACATTTATATTTTGAGTTAACCATAGTACTAGGTGCATGTAGAAAGAGAACTATTCATTTTGAATCATATTTTGTATTTCTTGCCTCAATAAATATCACTTCGTGATCTTTTTGCATAAACACCCTCAACTAATTCTATTTGGGAAAAACTACATTGGTAGACTTAAATTAGCCTAGAAATTTTGGGATGTTACATCTACAGCGCTGGAATCGCCCAAAGTCACGAATCGACCTTTAGAGGCCTGATAAGACACAAACATGGACTTGTCTGTACACACAAGCAAATTAGCCCCAGTGTCTATAATCCAATATAGTGGTTCAAAAATAGAAAGAACTTCAGGTTTTATAGAAACGTACCCATCATTGAGGTTCAAGGATGCAGTCATCATGTTGACCACAGCCTCCTCAGTTGCAAATGCGGCAGCTTTCTTAGCCTTCTTTGAAGGACAATCCTTGTTCTAGTGGCCAACCTTTCCACAAGTCCAACAAGATTTATTCTTCGGTTTTTTTGGATCTTGGCCTTAGGTTTAAGTGAATTCTTAGATTTCTTATCCTTGTTCTTAGCGGTAGTAACATTAACAGTCGCATTAACATAAGTTGGTACTTTGATAGTCTTCTCTTTTAGATGCTCTTCCTGAATGTTGATATCCATCACGAGATCGTTCATTAACATGTCTCCTTTGCGGTGCTTAAGAGTCATGCCAAACGATTTCCAAGATTTTGAGAACTTCTCAATGAATGGCATAGCAACAAATTTTTCAAGAAGTGCCATGCCCGCATCAGCGAGCTCTTACACCAAGAGTTGAAAAGCGTGTGTTTGATCAAAAACAGATTTACCCTCAGACATATGAAACTTAAGAAATTTTGCAACACAATATTTTTCAGTTCCCTGATTCTCAGTATTGTATTTTTTTTCTAATGCTTTCCACAGAACCTTAGATGTAGTAGCAGGCGGCTTAGAGTATGAGTCATACAGTTTGTTGTTTAACACAAATAGAATCAACCCTCAATATGTCTTGTCACCCTTCTTCTAGGTTGCAATTATATTAGCATTATTATGAATAGTTTCATCTACTTTGGGTTCGTCTTCTTCTAAATACTGATCATATCCTACCATATTAAGTTAGATTTGTATTCTACTTTACCAACGGGCAAAATAAGTTTCAGTAAATTTTTCAGGCATACTAGACGTATCAATTTTTATGCAAGAACTAGCCATCGTTAACTAACGACACATAATGATTTCTTTAATACTATGGTAATTAATATGTATATTTGATGAATTACAGACCGAAGACATTCTCATTTATAATAAAAAAAGATTTACATTGAAGAAGAGGACAGACGGGCAACAAGCTGCGCCGCTAGTCCTTTTTGGATAGCAAATCCAATCCTCTGAAAAACAACATCCATACACTTGGGAGTCATAACATTACTATTCATAACTTTTTGGACTCTTTTAAGAAGCTCCACGGCTTCTGGTGCTAAGAATCCAGAAGTATCAAATCCAAAGAGAATAAAGGCATGTTGATTCTCAATACATGCTTTCTCATGCTTACCCACTTTGGCTGAAGCAGCTTTAAGGGCGGCATGTCCCACTGTAAAAGCTCCACTCCTCAATCCCACCAGTGGAGAAACTCCTGTAAGGTCCACACATGCATGTTTCCCTCCTATCCACCCAAAAATCAAGACATCAGCAGACCTAAGTGTCGATCTTCTCTCTTGTGGATCAGTTAAAAAATTCATAGGCGTCTCTTTCTTAGCAGCAATACATGCACGTCTGAGTACATCAAAAAGAACATCTCTAACAAGATCATGTTTGTATTTAAAACCTGGAAGCTCTCTGCAATGAACAGCATGTTCTCCAAAAGTGTCCAAACATGCCTTACAACAGATTGGACATACCTCATCCGCTGGAAATAGAGGGATCATCAGACGGTATTTTAAGATACTATGGTACTCCACTGGCGACATATGCAGACCAAGTCCATCTATTGGAATAACAAGGAGAAAATCTTGAGCGTGATCTGCTTGTAGACATTTGAAAATGGCTTTCTGTCTAATGGTCATGTCAAATTTAACTTCTATGTCCTCAATTATTTTACTAAAAAGAGCACTCGCCAAAGCATTTTGGGCTTTTGGGGGGACAGTGTCTTTTTTAGAAAAACAACTAAGATCAAAAGAGGGTATCCTGACACGAAGACAATCTACAGCATAATCAAAATTATGGTCCATACCGTGAATCCCACTACCTCGCATGATGTGATCCTGAAGCACCCAAGATTGGGCCCTAGATGTCACCAAGCATACGAAGAAGCATCAGCTGCTGAATATAGTCCCAAGCCGCCAAGCCGAATGGACTATGGTTAATTTTGAATTACATTGTTACATGCAACAACGACAGGTGCAATTTAGGTTAACAGTTCAAGACAATCCAGATAAGAAAACGTACAATAAACCAATGCAGGAGAATAAAAGTAAACAAAGTTAGGATCAAACCAGGTCGTTCGTTGAGAAACGAACGTGATATGCTTAAAGAAATTAGCGCCTTGCAACCCTTCTGGATATGTGTCGTTCTCCCAATCGACCTGATACAAACCTGAAGAAGAGATGTCCCGCTCGTGTTGACGATGAACGTTGCAGACGAAGCAGCGCACCACCAGTGCAGCTCAGCAACCGCAGGAACCACCACCTGATATGTTGCACCTTGGAAGGAAATGATGGACGAACTTGCTACGTTCAGGAGAGGATCTCCATGTAGCACCACGGAAGCAACGGCGGCAGAGAGAGACTCCAGCTTTAGGGTTTGCAAACACGTGCTTGAACAGCTGACGGATGTGTTCAAAAGATGGGTTTAACCCTAATAACCGGAGGTCTATTTATAGCCTTACATGTCTCAGTAATCATATTCTTGTTAAGACGCGACCACTCGATTGCTCTTGTACACATTGTGGAAAATTCCGCAAAAGAAACATTCTCCAATTAGGATTAACAAATCTGAATAGAAAAGAAATAATTAACTAACCGAATAAATAATTATGTAGTTGTATCATAGTGCAAAAAGAAGACGGAAGACATTCTCCACAATCCACAATCTACAAGCCACAAGCCCAAGCATGTGCCCGGCTCGGCTAGGCGTGGCGCGCGCGCACGTGCGTGTGTCTTGTGGTCACCATACCCACCAAGGAGGTGAGCATACCCTCCCCCTAGGACCCCTTAGACACTGGTGTCTCATGTGATCCTATATATAAGGATCACAAAAGTTCTAAGAGTGGACAATATGGGATAAAACTTATTAACCATTTACACTAGAGACAACTATTTTTCTCACATGTACTAGGTGTACTACATTAGGCTTAACCCATGCTATATACATGAGTGTAGCATCCATATATCTAACACCACATTGATTTATGTTGCTATCTATACTCCAACCATGATGAAACTATTACTCGTACTTTTTTGGCATAATCAAAATTATCATCATAGCTTCTCGATTGATCGTGTCATAAACTTTATCAAAAACAAAGAGGCGTTCATTGAGCATGCCCAACAACAAAAGCTGGCTCTCTAACAGCACGAAAACTATGGAATATTTGACTTGTTAGAAACAAAATCTTTTGCGAGTAATCGTCAAACATTTAGTCATTTCATTATTGACAGCATCTATAATGCTACATATTTTTATAGGAGAAGCATCATCGGCACAAGAATTTAGAGGTACTTGCGGGATGTCCTTAGTCTTCAAAGAAGATGACACCTTCTCCCCGCCCGACTTCCTCAACTTTAAAGCAGAGGAAGATGAAGAAATGAACTCTCCTAACGGTCCTTAGTCGGTTAACATGTTACCATGGTGGGTTGTTGTAATGGGGAGCCCCCCACCCCCTCACCTAGGCATGTACATTTCTCAGTCCAAACCGACGGACCGGACCAATTATTCAGTCCGGTCCAGTCTTGGACCGACTTGACTTTTGGTCCGGTCCTCGGTCCTTAATTTCTCCTAATTCCGATCATCGGTCCTTAATTTCTCCTAATTCCGGTCATCGGTCCAATCCGGTCCAAAACCGGTAGAAGCCGGTCTGGACCCGTTAGACCGAATAATATAAAAAAAAATTCTTGTACATGTTAGTTAAATCTAATATTTATAAAGAATAGTGCAGATAAAGAATATATTATAAAAGAACTTCTTATACATCTTAATTAAATCTAATATTTATAGTTGTTACCAAATTCAAATGGTGTTCTATAATTTCTATATCATAGTTATTTTATATTTTATAGTCAAGAGTGTATGAACATAAGTTATCCGGTCTGGTCTCAGTCCGGTCCATGATTTTTCCGGTCCGGTCCAGGACCGGTTCTTATTCAGTCTGGGTCTATATATTTTTTGTTAACCGGGTTTCGGTCCGGTCAGGTCCGGTCCGGGTTTGGACCGATGTACGGCCCTACCCCCACCCCCCTTCTCTTTTTTGGATTGGGCATGGTTATCTCCTGTTCCTATATGAGGTTTTCGTGGGATGCTTTTATGATCGTGTCCATGTCTACTCAGGATGTACTCTTATAGCACCTATGGTGTTATGCTCCTTCTGTGGTGCCCGTTCATGCACTAGCATTTACTGACTCTATTTTTTTTTTCATGAATGCAGAATGGCTAATCGGAAAAAAAACATCTACAAAATGTATTGTTCCAGGTGGCATGGTGAATCACTTAGTGGAAATCAAAAGGGGAACCCAAATACTACTGATGAATAGATCTTTATGATATTAGTACATTGGCTTGATGAATAGATCTCCGTGGGATCAGTACTTTAAGGTCACTGCATATTTCTTCACCCTTCTTGAAAGCGATGCACTTCTAAGGTCTAACATCCTACAGAAAATCAAAGTCGCACCAGATTTTGGTAGACAAACCTGGCAGGCAGTTCAAGCCATCGTAAATTACATAGCTGAAAATGTATCAGTAGGGCTAAGGCTATGCCCATTTAATTTTGCGTCTAAAATCATGTCATAATCCGCACTGGGAGGCTAAGACATTTTCATATCCAAAAGTTCCGTTCATCGTCCATTGCCCCATTTGAAGTGTGTTGTACTTTGGCTTCCGCCATCATTATATGATATTTGTTGAAAGTCATCGTGTAAGAAAACATATAGTTTGGTAAGATGAATGGTAATTTAGTGAAGTACAGAATGTGTATTGCATCTCCTAGTTTATGAAACAAACATAATGGTGACATGTACAATTTTCATTACAATAGATTCAACGATTTTGGATTCTTAGTTGCCGTGATTTCAGAGAGGACGGAATAGTTGACATTGTAACAAATCGTTTAAAAGGTCGTTGATGTCTAATGGGTTTTTCTTTCGTAATTATTGTAGTAATAATTTTGGAGGTAGCTAGAAAGATTCACTTATTAGCATGCCCTCCAAAAATGCAACCGTATTATACATATTGTATATATATATATATATATATATATATATATATATATATATATATATATATATATATATATATATATATATAAAGAGAGAGAGAGAGAGAGAGAGGCTAGAATATACTCGAGTGTACGGATCGTACGAATACACTCAAGTGTGCTTGCATATCAAGACTATTTTTTGCAAAATGTAACTGTTGATCTTCACCGTCATACTATAACTAGGCTACATACAAATTTTGAACCAATTTGGATGAGTATAAGTCAGTCATCTAAGGACAACAAAATCAACACGCAAAACTAATTTGAAATGCATAATTTTTGCGGTCTTCGTAACATAAGCTATACATATCCAAATGTGCTCAAATTTTACGTATGAGTTGTTCACAAGATGTTTAAGAAGATCAATGGATTAGATTTTAAAAAAAAATATTGCATCATGGAAAACTACTTGAGTGTATTCCGCTCCGGATACACTCGAGATGTTTAAGAAGATCAATGGATTAGATTTAAAAAAAAAAAATATTGCATCATGGAAAACTACTTGAGTGTATTCCGCTCCGGATACACTCGAGTGTATTCTAGCCTCTCTCTCTCTCTCTCTCTCTCTCTCTCTCTCTCTCTATATATATATATATATATATATATATATATATATATATATATATATATATATATATATATATATATATATATATATATATATATATATATATATATATATATATGGAGTAACGTTTTACAGAATGCATGATTGCTTAAGACGATAAGTGGACCTTATCTTGAGTAACATTTTAAAATGTGCAAGATATCTAAATCTTCTGACATCTTATATTGCAGATTATAGTTCCAGGAATGTTTATAATTTAGACCTAATAGTTCACAATGGTCTTATTAAGAGGGTTAAGTCAAAGAGATTATCCCAACAATAAAAGAGAGCAGGCAGATAAGCATTAAGTGACAAATTACTTAGAATTCTCTACCCCTATCCCGACTCCAGCTCTTCACCATGGGCTCAGGTGCGCAAGATTAATCCCAAGACTCAATGCCCATGGTAGCAAACATATGAGTTGGAACGCTCAGACAAGTGTAGGATAGTTTTTTTTGGTATGATATCCATCTTTAAAAAAATTATCAGATGAAAACTATTTTCTTCTGTTACTGTTACTAAAAGAAATATTCATGAAAGCTCCTCCATAGACACCCAAAAAGGGTGGAAACACAAAACGAACACTTCCTAACGGCCAGCACATTCATCCCCTATTCCATCTGCTTCGCTTCATCTAGCTAGTTGCTACTACCCTACACATAGCCTTGCGTACAGGATGTCATGCTTATTTGATTTTTATTTTAGAGGCCCAAATTGCTTGAATTGAAAAAGTTTTGGTTCATGAAAGGTTCTCAAGCCCCTCTGAAAGTCAAGATTCCATTCTTATAAAACTCAAAGACATTCAACTTCGCCTTTATTCCCATGACAGAATTTAATCAATAATAAACAGTTCTAGAATCTGACCAAAAGTCATTAACAAATACTTCGTTCATAATTGTATAATAAACTACACTAACTAAGCTCCACGGGATACTCTTTTATGACATAAAAACAGTTTTACAATAAGCTAAACTATTTTTTATTCTAAAGAGTAAGTGTTTTTTCGCATTCCTATGAAGATGCAAAACACACATTCTGTTAAACTGATGACGTATATCAGAAGATGGAAACATTTATGAAGTCAGCAAAATTAGTTATCGCTGTAACTAGTCAGCTTAATGCCTCAACATACTCCAAAATTTACAAAATAAGATCACGAATTGCACAAAATACAAGGGAGTGCAACAAAAAAATTGACAGGCCTTTCCCGTTCTGCTCAGCATCGCTTTTAGCTGCTTCCTAATCAGTCTGTACCTATGCTTCCATGGTTCTACTTTCTGAAGTTTATATTGTTCATGTAACTCAAGAACTGAAGCAAACAAGCCATGAGTAAACCATTCCATATAAGAAAATACAGATGAGAGTTATGACTTCGGAAGATATGTAGAGCCATGACAAGAAATAATCGTCTACTGTGCACTTATACCACTGCAAGTCTGTGACACGGATAAGACCATCCATAGAATTTACTGCTTCAGGTAGCCTGAAGAACCACTTGGTGGAATTCACACAGGGGGACCCGAATACTACTGATGAATAGATCTCCATAGCACCAGTACCTTATGGTTGCTCCAGATTTCTTCACCCTTCTGTGAAGATGATGCAATGCAGTTCTAACCTTGTATACAAAAATCAAAACCACACAAGATTATGATACACAAACCTGTCCAGCGGTTCAAGCCATCATGATTGAACAGTTAAAAATAAATGAGCTCCAGCGATCATCATTCCCCAGCATGTGCCAGTCTAAAGAGTCCGCAGAAGGATTGGGGGTGCAGGTACAAATCACCATACCACGACCATTAGGGTTGTCAGCCCTGCTTCCAATTATCAGCAACTCGCTCCCTAGGGATTTGAATGCGATTCCCCATCCCCTGCTATGGTTAGCCCGGACAGGAGCCTCGCCCAGATCCTTCCACGAATTAGTCATCTTCAAGTAGACCTTGATCCGGTTTGACCATGCCTCCAGAGAGTATAGCTCATCATCCACAACTGCTAAGAGGGGAGGGGATCTTGAGGTCCAGCTGGGGGCATCATCTATGAACATGTCGGGAATTAGCTCCCAGCAACGCTTCATTGGGTCATAGAATTCCGCACAGCTGAGGTTCTCTCCGTTCTCATCTTGTCCACCCACAACAAAAAACTTGCCATCCATATAACACCCTGCACATAGCTTCCTCCTCTTCTTCATTATTGGCAGGGGATCCCATGTTTCATTGTCTGGGTTGTACATCTCCGCAGAGTTAAGGACTACCTGCTCCCGCTCACGGCCAGCACTCAACCCACCAGCCACACAGGCCACGTTGCCACAATTAGACGAGGCAAACAAACACCTCGAAGTCATCATCGGAGGACCCTTGTACCACTCGTCCATCGTCAATTCGTACCTCCAGATTGTGGCACCATTGGCCTCCTTTCCTGAAACCAGCAAATGCGTACCAGCGCACACGGTCTCTTTATCAAACCAAGAGAAGCACGCGTCCGACGGCAAGATTGGAAGCTTCCGCCGGATGCCTGACCTCGGGTCATATGACCACCAGTTGGGCTCCCCGCTAGCTAGCATCAGAACAGATGGCTCCCGGACGCCAATATAGCTCCTGATGGAATACAGCTCGCCGCTTCGCACAAGAGATCGATACCTCCGGTTGACAAGCTGGAGTTTTGGGTACTCAGAGCGTGGTACACGCGCAAGGATCAATAGGGCAAGCTCATCACATAGAGGGGGCACGTAAGGAGGGTAATCTGCATCCTGAGGTCTGCTGGGGCTACCAATGAAATAGGGAGGCGCTATGCGCTTGTTTAATGAGATTGGATTGCGGCAGCAGTTGCCGCCATACTCCCAGTAATCATCCAAAGATCGAATCTTTTTGCGGAGAACGAGTTGACCAGCGGATGAGAAGGACGCCTTTTTGCCATTCCTGGGATTGGCCTCGGTTTTCCTACCGCCCTCCCCTTCTTCGTCCTTTGACATCAGATCTCCTTCTGCCGTCCCTGCGAGGATCAGCAGCGAGAAAGGGAACAAATCTAAGAACTCGAACCAAAGGAAGGGCAGATAAAGAAGAATATATTGATAAACCAGAAACCTTGACGAACACAGGAGGTGGAGATCGCATCGCAGGACCACCAGAATCAGCCACACACCAATCAAGGGTTTTAAGAGAAGAGATCGCACCTTATAGGTCGCAAGCGACGGTAAACCCGACTTCGTTGGGAAAAGGCTCCGCCTTTCCACGATCAACCTAACCGACCAACCATAGATCGAGAGCAGGACAGCGCCGCCAAGAGAGGTGGGGCAGGTAAGTCGGATCGAGTCATGTCAGCTAATAGAAGCCAAGGATGGGCGACGGTAGCTGGTCGTGAGGGCTTCTGAAGGCGTTTTACACGCCCACTCTTCGTCGCATATGTAGTGGTTGATCTCCTCTTCCTCTCCCCTCGTCTGTCACTCTTCTCTCCACACTCTCTCTCCTCCGGCGAGGAGGAGGGGAGGGAGGAGGACCCATTAGGGTGGGATTAAAGTAGTGGGAGGAGGGTATATTATATTGCAGAGACGACATCGGGGTGGTGGCGTTGGGGGAAAGCCGCCGCGCTCGCATCGCTTCCCTTCGCCCCCTCTCTATCCCTCTACATCTCTCTCTCTCTCTATACTGTGGGTGTTGAGTTGAGCCGAGAAGACGTCTCTGTGTGCACTGCAATGCAAGCTGTACAGCTGGCTACTTCTTTATTTTTGGTAACTTACGTTTTGCTTGCATGTTTTGTACCTTGTGAGGCTTTTTGTTTCGTATCTATCGGGAGCAACTTCATTTCAAATTTCTTTTCGAGGATCCCTATATGACATCCCTCGAAAGTATACATTACTATGCACATTGACTATGTATTTAGGGACAAATTGAATTTTACTTTTTGACCTAAGTAAATATCATTTTTGTAGGCAAAGAGGAACATGCATGAATATTAATTGTATGTGTTTTGGGATGTTTTAGCATAAATCATGTAGATAGATTAGGACACGAGTATCCAATTCAGCTGTAAATTGTTGAAAAGGATAATAACAAATTGATATTTTATTTGTTTGTATATTTAGTTCGTTTAAATTATTATTTTGTTTGTGTTGGGGGTTAATTGAATCTGATATGTACATTGTTTATGATGAAGAGTTTCTCAACAAACTTTGACCTCTAGTTGTTTGAATATATTATATTCCTAAGATGGAAATTAGTTTTTACTTAGTAGTATAGTACCTTTTTACTAGACCCAAGACTATTTCATCAATTTGTAGGTTGACTTAGTCAAACTAAATGAAAATGTGCTACTCAATCTAGTTTCAAGGGTCATCAAACTAAATGGTCTATTGGGTTTGAAGTAATAGGTATAAATCCAACTAAATAGATGTTGTTAATAAGTGTATAAAATTATATCTTCTTGGTTAAAGTCTTAGTTATATTACTTATTGGTGCTAATTCATTTCCAAAACTCGACCACTTCTGTGAATTTTTGCATAACTAATCCCTTGTATTTGGTTTTGCAGTGATAATAACAATTTGTAAGCGACATGATTGGAAAAAAATCACATTTGGTTAAAACTAATTACTTGTCAATGTCATAGTCATGACCTTTTTCAAAAAAAAATAAAGAGCTAAAGAATTTAGTATTGTGTCTAAAAACCAAAGGACCACATTTATAACAACCAAGGGGCGTGTGAGTGGAAGTGAACTGACATAGCCTTAAGCTTTAATGGCTCCTCATAGGTGCATTGGTGTCGAGCTAACAATCAAGCTCAAATTACAAAAGAAGTGGAAGCTAATAGGCTAAAATTCTAAATTCAAATTAGGTGGGTCTGAAACCACAAACAATATAGAACTCAAAAGGTTTGAAGATTCTCTACCAAGTTTATTCTAGGGAAAACTTAAAATATTATTGCATAACTCCAAACATGACAAAGTTTTAAGATTGATCTACAATCTAAGATTATGTGCAAGGACCACATGGTTCACTAGGAAGGTATTAGGAACCCTAATGTGCTTGCTTGTGTGGTATTGACTATCCTCAGAGATGAAACAAGTGGCAAATCAATAGAAAACACTACGAAAGTGTTCTTAGACCATGGACTTTTAAATATATTAAGAGAGGATGATGATAGTAAAATTTTAAGTTATTAGATCTTTAGGTGCTCATTTCATAACACCTTCCATGTATCATGGAGAAAAAATTGGGTAAAAGACCTACATCTTGGCATGTTTATCCTACCTTGTTCGATTTTTGCCTTGGTAACTCCTAGGGGAGGTCCTACCACATTCTTCCTGAGGTCAGGGAGGTAAAAGATCCATCAGATGCAAGGAGTGGGATGGTCTCTCTTTTGGAGTGGTTGCTTACTGCTAACCTAAAGGGGTTCTAGAGTTAGGCCTCTACTCTTGTTTCAAGGGTGGAGTAGGCTTAAGCTCAACCAAATTTATGAGAACCCGTTACACTAAATGAGATTACTCAACCTTGCCAAACACCACCTTAAGAACACTGGTGGATTCCAAAATTACCCCTTACCTCCAATGGAGGTTAGTACCTTAGTAGCTAAAGAATTTTGTAATGGTAGTAGTACTACCATGTTTCCTATTCACAGTTTAATTAGTGGATGTAAGTTAAACTTTGATTTAGCTCGCACGAGGAGGGCGGGATGAATAAGATTGCCTCTTGACTTCTCCAAAAAAAAAAAATGAGATTACTCAAAACATAAAACATAATCAATCACCAATTAACAACATACCCAAAAATATGGGTAAATTAAAACCGATTTCAACGTCAGCACCTGCTCAGAAATATTTGCATAAGAGCCCAACATCTTTTTTTATCCATACTATGATAAGAATTTGATACAAATTGTGCTATCACCTTAGCCACAACATATATACATAGAATAACAATATTTTTATATGCCACACAAACAAGCATTAACATGCTAACAAAATTCCGATTCATTTGAAACACCATATACAAACTTTTCTTGCCCGGACCTGAGAGTACAGGGATGACTCTAGGACACACTAGACATCTAATCAACTTTCTCATATATTCATTACTATAGCTCCTCTTTGCTATCACATGTTTGTTTTTGTCACTTTCGATTACCTTAAAAAATGTGGCGAACCACAAGGGTGAGATCCATGTCCCAGCAAGAGATATAAACTCCAACAATGTTTATTGATTCCAACATTTTTAGCTAATGAGATAGTTTAAGCAGTTTAATCATATATAACAAATAAGCTCAACAACACTGATGATTAACAAACTACATAAAGGAGCAGTTAATAACTATCTTCATTAGCAAGACTATTCTCATATCCCTATTAACAATATAGGGAGTCTAGCAGCATGAAAACCTCTAACATCATGAATAAATCTAGTATCATATACATGGCTAACAACATCAGCATGTCTAACAGGTTGAACATATCAACATCATAAGAAGAGCTAACAACATAAGCAAAACTATCTGGATAAGCATGATTAGCAGTATATGCATCTCTAGTTACAAAGGCATGGCTAGCATGATAAACATAACTAACAACATGAGATAGCTAGAATCATGATTATAAGTAGTAGTAGCAGTATAGTTATCAACACAAGCATAGGTTTTTTTTTTTGGTTAAGCCAGGGGTCGCTTTTATTCATCCCACACCCCTCTTGTGGGCACAATCATCCAGAAATTACAGCTCCTGCTTATAACAGTGCAGGTAAAGAGCAATAAAGACCAGAAACATCATAACAACCTAACCAACGGCACTCCGCAAAACAATGTAAGGGACTCTACGTTTCTCTAAAGCCGCCATACCTCTTACTCTATGTGGTATATTCAGTGTATCTGAAGCAATGAAAGGCTCATTCAACCTGCTGCCCCATTTCCCTAGTTCACGAGGTATCGAGTTGATGACCTTGTGAACCAAGGACCCATTTATCATAGCAGAATCAAGCTCCTCTCGCAGCTCCCTAACGAACGGTGACGTCTTCCATGGTTCCATCCTGTTGTTCCATAAGATGTCATGCATGTACGCCTCATCAATCTCAATACACGAAATGACCAAAGCATGGTCTCTCGCTATCTTCAACCGGATAGCACACGCTTGCATATATGCAAGAATGTAATCCGTACTCCTGAGCCAAGCTCTGAATACAAGGCAAATATTAGCCTTGTGATTTCTTATAACTCCCGCCGCCCACCTTCGAGACACTCCTTGGTTATCTCTATCTCTCCCGATCGTGAGGTTGAGCTTAAGATTATGCAGGTCAGGAGTCTGCCATCTCACCAGCTCTATCTGTCTCATCAAGACTCGCGGCTCAGTCAAGCTCGCCTCCCTCATCTGTGCATAAAAGCTATTATCTTTATCTAACACAAAAGATCTCCTCTTCAGCTGGACGTTCAGCACCGCAATAACCCAACTCCATTCATGAGAGAAAGGTCGATGTTGCTCCTCAAATCTAGCTTGGCATCTCAACCGCCATATGCTATACGGGATCAGAATCGCTAGGTTTCCAGCTAGCCACTCTTTTAGTTTCTTCCTCTTCCCGAAAACATGGGTATCTATTAGGGATCTGACGTCATTAGGTGGATGCAAATCTGTCAGCTCGGCAAACTTACCCCAAAAGAAACCCGCCATTTGTCCATGGAAAATCAGGTGTCCAATGCTCTCCTCGTGCGGCTCCTCACAACAGTTGCATCGAGATGCAAAGGGAATGTAGCATCTAGCTTTAATATTATCATCTGTTGACGTGGCCCCTCTAACAGACTTCCAAATGAAAGTCGCCGCCTTAGGGAAACTACCCTTCTAAATCCACTCTAACCAGCAGGACCTTCCCTTCCGTCTACCATCAGTAGCTTTTTGAATGATCTCATAGAGAATACACCTCTCAACCCCGGACTCCATACCATCCTATCTTCCACATCAGCGATCCATGCGTTAGATTCACGGATGATATCCAACCCATCATCGTCAACTATCGTCCTCAGTAACTCCCAATCCCATCCCTGGCCTTCAATCCAGAAGTCTTTAATAAGAAAAGGGTGTCTTCTATCACTAGCAAATCTAGCATGATTTGTCAAACGCTGCTCACACCACCTCGAGTCCCAGAAAGGAATTTCACCTCTCCCTACCACCCATCTACACATAGGGAACACCCGCGGCATCATATCCCATATACGTTTCCAGTACAGAGAAGGAGAAGGTCCCAACTTCAAGGAACCGGGAAAGACATTATCACGACCTGCTACCACATTGGCATACTTCCACCTGCAGAAACTGGACCATATTGAATTCGCCGTCAACACCTCCCAACAAGCCTTCCCAACGAAAGCATCATTTATCAGACAAAGCGATGGAAACCCCAGCCCACCTTGAGATAGAGGTTTTGCAACTCTGTGCCAACTGAGCCAAGCTTTTCTGTGTTGTTCATCCCTGCCCGCCCACAAGAAATGAGAGAGCTTCCTCTTAATGCGGTTTGCAATCCCCACCGGAACGCCAACCGCAGCCGCCGTATATACAGGAATGGATGATAGCACGTGAGCGATTAGTAGTCTTCTTCCCGCGAAGGATAGGAGTTTGGATCTCCAAGTTGTGAATTTATTAACAATCTTCTTCATCAAGAACTCGAAGTCATTGAGTCTCATCCTTCCTTTTGTTATAGGGATACCCAGGTAAGTGATAGATTCCTTCGCCGCCCCCATATCCATACAAACTGCCACACTATTTATCATCTCCAAATCTTTCCCACCTACTACACATATGGATTTATCTTTATTGATTCTTTGCCTCGTAGCCCTTTCATATGCCTCAAAAGTATCCCTAACCTTCTCCATCGATCTCTGATCAGCATTGAAGAATAAAGCAATATCATCCGCATATAATAGAATGCTTGGCGGAATCACCTCCTCCCTGATCTTGAATCTCGAAATGTTCCCCTCCTTTTCTATCTTCAGAAATTTTCTACATAGAATCTCCTCGAAAAGAATGAACAAGAAAGGGGATAGTGCACAACCTTGCTTGAGACCTCTACTCATCGGAAAAAATCCTGCAGTTTCGTCCCCAACCGTGACGGTAGCCCATGTATTAGAAAAAAAACTTAAGCACAGCTTCACCATATCCGCACTAAACCCAAATTGCTACATCACTCTCCACAAAACATTCCAGTCAGTCCTATCGTAAGCTTTCGACATATCATACTTCAGAATCACATTGGGTGTCCCTTGGCCCCTATTGATGTCGTGCATCAGCTCCTTCGCAAGCCTGACATGATGAGTGATGTCGGATCTCGCAAGCCTGACATGATGAGTGATGTCGGATCCTTTAACAAAGGCACCTTGTACCTTGGAAATCAGTCTCGGCATCATGGGAGCCATCCTATCAGTGAGAATACGTGCAAGAATACGGAGGGCAACATTTTCAATAGAGATTGGCCTAAAGTCCTCTGGTAGTCTCTTTGGGCAATCCACCTTCGGAATAAGCAGAATTCGTCAGCAGAAAAGGCCCCTAAAGCAAGGCTGTCCTCTAAAGAAAACCTCCGTCATCTTCATAAAATCCGCACCAATGATTGACCAAGCAGCCCGGAAGAACATCCCAGTGAACCCATCCGGACCTGGAGCTGCTGAGGAGTCCATCTTGAGCAGGGCCTTCACAACCTCCTCTTCACGGGGGACAGCGAGTAGGGAAAGATTTTCATCCATAGATACCAACTCCGGGATATTATGCAAGAAATCCTCCAAGTCAGGTACATTTGTTTCCACCACCTCATTGAAGAAATGTTTATAGAGGTCCGCCGCCACCTCCGCCATCATCTTAGGATCTGATATATACGTTCCATCCTGCAAGACCACGCTGTTAAGCCTCGTGCGCTTCCTCCGTGCTTTGACGGTAGCATGATAAAATTTCATATTACGCTCCCCGTCTTGAAGCCAGCTTATCCTCGCTTTCTCTTTCCACATCGCCTCTTCTTCATCCAACAATTGTTGCATTTCTTTCTCAGCCGTCCTCAGGTTAGCTTCATTCGCCATAGTTGGGTTCCCATCGAATGCCACCTGTGTAGTAAACACCACATCCTCCAAGTCTTTGATGCGCTGCTTGATTTCTCCATAGGACTCTTTGCTCCATCTTCGCAAAGCTGATCTAACTCTTTTAAGCTTGTGACAGAAAATGAAGGACGGGTGTCCAGTCACCTGTTCATTCCAAGCCTGTTAAATCACCTTTAAACAGTCTTCGTGCTCGAGCCACGCCTTCATGAAAACAAAATGTGTCGTCTTTCGCTCTAATGTTTGATCGCCTGGAATTGTCACTATAGGACTGTGATCAGAAACTCTATCTCTGGTTAAGTGTATCGATCTGGTTGCGGGCCTTGCCACCATCCATGCCTCATTCACTAACACCCTATCTATTCTCTGCCACATAGTAGGTGTAAGAATCTACTTGTTCACCCAAGTGAATTGACTGCCTTCAAACGGAATTTCATCCAAAGCAACATCCTCGATCAAGGTGTTGAAATCCAGCATGTCCTGATAACCTGGTGTGTTCTTGCCTCGTCTCTCCCTTATATTACGCACCACATTGAAGTCACCTGCAATCATCCATGGCTCATCACCTATATGTTCCGCCATTGTCATTATCTCTTCCCACAAAGACCTCCTCTCAAGGTGATCACAACTGGCATATATGGTTGTAACAAAGAACTTTGCCCCATCGCTGGCCTCCAATCTCACCGTGATGTGTTGCCTATGTCTCTTGAAAATAGAAGGATTTGTATCTATGTCTGTGTAGAACCAAATCTTCCCTTCCTCCTCTTGATTATCCACCGTCCAATCAAGCCTCACAATGTCCATGAGTTCCGCACCTGCTCAGCATGGAGAAACGGATCAAACAAACAAACCACACCTGGTTTATATCTACCACAAATTCTTCTCAGAACTCTCCTTGTAGGATTATTAGATGCCCCTCTGATGTTCCAAAAATTAGAATTAAAGTCCATATTAACTTTGTACCGCCGTCACCACCAAAGATGAAAATGATCAGGGGCTATATCCCCCCTCCAACTCTGACCAGTATCCATCAAAGAATTCTCCGTCGTAGTCTGAGTGTCTCCTCCTGGAATGATACCGTCTGTGGTACCGGCTATCATCCCCATCTCTTCCATGTCTGCCATGACTCCTTCCAGATGTCCTCCTATGATCAGCATAGTCACCCTCAATGAAAATGAAACCCTCCAATTGTTTGTTCGACAAAAATCTGTTGTTGCCCTCTCTATCCACGACCACTCGTCTTGGGGATCTATGGTGTTGCCTGATCGGGGACGGGCTCCGCGTCTAAGGTATCACTCTAGAATCCGAGGTTTTGTCTGACACAACCACCATGGCATTAGATACAATCGTCTTCCCCTGCATAGATAAGGCCTCCCTAGGTATCCCTGACTCTCTCCCAAACTCAGTAAGCTGCGTGTTATTGGACCCCACCGGCCCTCTTGCCAACATGAAGAACTGCACAGATGTCCGATGCTGCCCATAAGTAAGAGATACAAATTGAGGGACATCTTCACTGAATGCCTCAACCAGGATAATCAAGCCAGATAAGTCATCTTTTTCCTTCTACCAGTCTGAAATGAACCTCAGTTTACCGAAAGGTGATATCATCTTCTCCATCGTGTCATCATCTCTGCATGTAATAGGGATGTCTACTACCCAAAACCAGAAAGCCTCCTTCCGTTGGTGCTGTTCTCCATTACTCATGAGTTGCAAATCAATTTTTTTCCACGCATATCCGGTACGCTCTTCTCCTTTATTTCCTTCGCCTCCTTATCGCATGAGAAGAAAGCAACAGCCTTACGCTCAGCAAATCTGTATAGGTCCGCCGCATTGGGCCAGCACTGCCGCAAGAGCGGGCAAAGCTCCTTCCATTGAACACCATACGGCCATGATATCTCCACCGCCCTCTCAAGCGCCGTCATCTTCTCTTTGCGCATCTCGTCATCAGGCCCGACATCAACAACGATGCGCTTAGGGATGTGTTGCGGGCCGCCCCTGGCCGGGATTCCCGACGGCAGTGGCGGAAACGTCGCCCTTGAGTGTACGTCTGGTGGCCTCGATCTCGGCATATATTACGAGCATCTAGCAGCCACATGACCCAATCTACGACACTTATAGCAAACCTTGCTTCCTCTACACTGCGCTTGCCAATGGCCTCTCCCCATACATCTGAAGCATGTGTCGTGAGGGATCCCATATAGCGGTGTCTTCCTCTGTGTCCGCTGCGAGACGACCGGCTGTGTGATCGGTGTCGGAACAGGATCCTGCCTAGGGTTTGGGACAGCAAGAACCTCTGTCATTCTGATCTCAGATGACCGCGTCGCTTGATTCACCGGACCAGTATGGTCAATCGGCGGGCAGTCCGACTCAATCACCATAGGAGCAGCTACGTCTCCTTCCTCCCTCGGTGGCGGCGGTGGTGCCCCCTCATCATCAGGACCCTGGGTATCTTCCTACGGCTGCACCGTCAATGGGCTACTAGACGCCGGAACCTCTGTCCGCTCGGGCCCAGCATGATCGGGTCGATCATCCCTCTGTTCGTCCACCACCGAATCCCTAGACGACGAGTCATGCAGTGTGTATTCACTGGTCATCACAACCATAATGTCGAGAAGCACCTCCTCTGGTGAGACTGCAGTCGATATCATCTTGTTTCTCCTCTCCGCAACGACATGTTGCATCCCGCGATATCGCATGGTCTGTCTTGTCACCCTACGCAAAAGGGGAGAGGGCAACATCTTGATCGGGTACTTACCCCCTCATGCACGATACGAGAGCTTAGCTCATGCACGATACGGTATTCTTTGCTCTCATTTCCTCTGTAACGGTTTGCCAACGCGTATCGGCTAGCTATCTTGCGTATGGGTTTCCTATAACGTATCATCTACGAAGCTTGTATCTGCTCACTGGAGCTGCACGATACCAGAATTTCTTTCGCCCGATACGGGAGTTTTGATCAAGCCGTTACGGGAGCTTTGAACAAGCCGATACGAGAGCACCCCCCACGAAATTGTATGCTTCAATAAACAAATCTCTGTCGGCCAAAGTCTAACGCCTGATACTCCATGCAAAGGCCTATCGCACAGCACTACTGCACGATATCTCCTACCCAGTTGCTTGCCCGATACACGGAATACGTGAATCTGCCGAAAGCCTAACCAATTAACAAACCTCTATCGGGAACAGCCTATCACATGATACTCCAAACAGAACCTATCGCATGATACATGAGCCTATCGCACGATACTTGATCCTATCGCACGACACAAGCATAGCTATTGTATGTACGCATCTACAATCTTAAGCATATCCACAACCTAAGTATATATACTATCTCTTAATTGTACTAAGCATCATCTTTTTGTAAAGATAACAAACAAGGGTTATCATCCAATGTGAAACGTCGTGTATAACCCTAAACAAATATGCTACATGGTTGTATTACATCTTTTATCATGCCCTGGGGAGTTTGATGTTGGTATGTATGCCCTGAGAGATAATCATGGGATGATTGGTGGGATACATTAAGATTGATTTGATAAACATCAAAGGCAAGCTTCCAATTCTTTCTGGTTCATTCATATGAGATAGTGATAGAACAGATTGAATGTCTAGAGAATGTCAGTACTCAATGACGTATGCTTTCAGGTTGAGGACCTGAACGATGAGATCATACGGATGTTAAGAGTTTGTACATTCTTGTTATGTCCCTAGTCGGATGTCATTATGGAAGGTAGATAGATAGCAATGACACACAAGACTAGATTGTGGTGTTGGTTGATGACAGAATCTCATTAGTCATGATATAGAGATATCAAACCAAACACATAGGTACTTGTTAGAGAACAAGTGTACCGGACAGACCCACCGTGAGTTTGACACATGGAACCATGACATGGTAGTCACAGTCAGTACTCACAGTGATGGTGGTGAGTGTGATTCTTTGACCTGAAATCACTACACTCAACACATGTCGTTGGGCACACTTTGACATCATCAAACGCAGTCCTGAAATATGGGTTGTTATAAAGGTGATGATTGGGTGGCTTTGACACATGGGGCTTTTGAGGGGTGAGTGATAGATATGGGATTTGTCCCTCCTAAGGGAGTATGATATCCATGGCCACTTGATGAGTAGGATTGAGAAAGGCGTGCACGCATGTGTGAATCAGTATGTGATATTGATGTCATACATATCTCTTCCAATCTACTCTAAAATCAAGAAAGTGAATGAACATTGACATGATGATTGTTCCATGCCTCGAGTTCATTCGGGATATCAGTGACAAAGGAATTATACATTCACTGTAACACCATTCACGGATTGTAGGATTGAAAGTTGTTCTCCAACTTTCTATTTCACTTGGGTAGCACTAATGTGTGACTAGGCACCGCTCTTTGCTTGTGAAGTCATAAGTGTTATGGACTTTCACTGCCAACGTGAAATGGACCTACAGGGTCACACACATAGGATTTAACCTGGAAGAGGAGTTTTGTCCACAAACAATGTTTAGATTGATTACTAAAGGAGTTTAGTAGTTTAATTAAACACTCAATTAATTGATAGCTCAATGTCATAATGTTCAAGTTGTTGGACACATTGATTGGAGTATCGGATTGATTGAAACTGCAATTGACTAATTCTGCACAATTTGCACTCCCAACCGATCGGCTCATGTGATGAACCGATCGGATGAGCTTGGTGAACCGATCGGCTCAAATGGTGAGTCGATCGGCTGATGGACAGGGTGAAACAATCGCTTCTAGTGTTGAAATGATCGGTTCAACTGGTCCAACCGAGCAAGTTGGGAAAGTAGGATTGGTGAGAAATTTCTTTTCATTTCACTTGCCCAATTTGATTGGAACAAGGATTAGTATTTGGTACCAATTCAAAACAAAAGAGCAAAAGTCAATCGGGAACTGACCAGGACCATGAACTGACCGATTCAGAAGTGAACTAACCGTTTCATGGGTCCCAACCGATCAGTTGAGGTGTCAACCGACCGGTTCAGGTCCCCAACCGACCGTTTCAGAAATGAAACGATCAGTTTAGGTTGCACAGTTGGTTGTTTTTGTGGAAAATCTCGAACCTTCTACTCCTACTTTAGTCCCACATTGCCCGGGATAGAGAACCCTGTCCCATGACCCTCCTATATATAGGGGTATTGGGGGCTTCTCAAAGTACAACTCAGTGCAACCAGTTGCTCTATAAAGTTGTCGTTCTCTCTGGTTTTGGTAACTGAGAGAGCCCGAGCAAGTGCTACCCGATAAGGGAGGCACATCAAGGGAAAGACAACTGCAGAAAGCGACTGGTGGCAGGAGAGTGTGTCACACCCCGATCTCACACTGACCACTAATCACGAGATTAGGGCGCGACGGAGGGATTATCACATAAACAAATCGCTGAAAACTTTTTCTTTTTAAAACCTCGTAATGATATCCGGATTATTGCTGTAAACTAAAACACAATAAACTATTGCGGAAACATTTCAATTAACCTGGCTAGAGAACATAAACAAAGTTTTAACATGTAACATTGTTTAACAGAAAGTAAACATAACAGTTAATTTACATCTTTTACACATTCGCCATACATACTCTCTCTCACCCACACCATGTCCCAATGACCGAGGGGAAAGGACTAAGAGACCACTATCTAACTAAACTAACTACATATACCTTCTTCTGTCAAAAACTAGGATGGAAAGATCCTTCAGATTCTTGATGCTGTTGTTGACCTGAAAATGTTTGAGTAGAGGTATGAGCCTACTCGCTCAGTGAATAGCATTTCATTTAACTATCACTAAACAACTCGTCAAGTTTATTAAATTGAAATAAAGCATAAGAACAGTTCTATACTGAGCAATTCTAATGGCATAATAATTCTATCAGGCAATATTCATATTTCTATATAACAGCAGATATCACATAATTGTAAGCATGAAATATCAGGAACTACATATCTTAATTAGTTAGGCAATTATTAACAACTAACACAGAAGATTCTAAACTACTAACATATTAAATTTATTGTGATCTTGTACGATTACATTTTAGTTATGCCCCAAACATATGCAGCGCACTCTGCATATGAAGATCTGTAGCGAACTACGATCCCACCGTACAAGACTTAGCGACACACCCGGGAAATGCTAAGTCTGACTTCTCGTCCTGGTCTGCACAGGACTCTCAGGCTCACAAGGCCTCACTGCACTAACTCTGAGTGCTCTGGACTCCTCCCGCAACCTGTAGTGCACAGTCGGAGGGTCTCTAAGTCTCTGATGCCTGGGCGTATCCCCAGGGCTGACCGGGACATGCTCTCGGATCTCCGATGCCTGGGCGTATCCCCAGGGCTGACCGGGATCCTACCTCTCAGACTTCGTGTCACCGAGACATTCGGTATTTGTTGGACACGAGTCTCCGATGCCTGGGCGTATCCCCAGGGCTGACCGTTTTACCCCAAAGGTACAGACCGCGCAATGGGGTTCTACGGTGTTGGGGCACCTAAGTCTATTATAACACAATTATATCTTTCATTGCTTTAGAACATACATCTGGATTAACACACTTTTTTATGAACTGTACTAATTTCAACCGCTACTCTATATATACAGGAGTATTCATAGAGCAAGTCAATTATCTGTATTGTTCAAACATACTAAGCAGCAATATTTCAGTTAATTACATCTATTTCAACAATTTCATTAAGCACTTTTGGTTTCCGTTGAACCAAATAAAATCATTGAACTGTTCTACACTGATCAGAAGCTCATATCGAAGCAATTTATAAAATAAAATTCATGATTCGTCAAATACTGATAAAACGCCTGATACCCACTGATATCAGTGCAAAAATGCACAGTTTACTGAAAAATTCCAACGAAGGAGTTAAATAATGATAACTAAATGAACTCCTAGTCACCGCGTTTCGAACTGTCCGGGTTCGTCCGAAATTACGTCTAGAGGTCTATTTCGAGGCGAATTTATGTTGTCCTCTTCCTTGGATTAGCTTCCTACTGTTCCTGTTCACGAACAGGAGCTTCATGCTCCAACGGAAATCCGTAGCTTTGGGCTAGTTTAGGCTGAATCGACGGTGGTTTCTAAACTAAACCTCCTAGCCGAGATCCATGGCCATGAAATTGGAGCTTTGGCCGCTCCAAATCGCCCCCTCCAGCCACGCACGGCCGAAGCTTCAGACTGCAGCTTGCCGCTGGCCAAGCTACTATGTGGCAGATAGCAACCAGCCAACAAGGGCACGGAGTGGTTGGGGAAAGAAGTAGAGGAAGAAGAAAGAAGAAAAGAAGAGAAGAAAGAAAACAGGAACCGAGCTGTTGGGAGTTGGCCAAGATCGCCCCTGCGATCGCCTGCGGCCTGCGCTCCCGAGCGCCGCCTTCAACCGCAAACAAGGAAACGGATAACCAACAGGGAAAGAAAAGAAAGTTTATAAAGAAAAGTTTTTTTTTGGAAATTTTGCAATTTCAACCCTGGAATCGGAAAAGATCACAACTATTGACTCGAAAGTCCAAATCATATGATTTCTTTTGCATATTTTCAAGAATGAGGCCCACTACAAACCCAAGGCATAAAAACAAGCTAATTACACTGTTTTACTGATTCAAAATTCCAATTGCATCCAGTTATTACTTTACTCAAATTAATCATCTTAATTATGCACTAATTGATTTTATGTGCTTGATTCAACTAAATCAAGTTAATGATTCAATCTCAACTATTGATTCACATCTTAGCTTATCTTAATTAATCATGATGTTTAACAAAATACTTAGCACTAATCAAGGTATTTCACGCTAATCGAGGTACTTATTAGTTAACTTAGTTATGGGTCATAACAATCTCCCTCCCTTATAAGAATTTCGTCCCGAAATTCCTAAAAGAGAAAAGAAACTTGTTACGCAAATCTATCCCAAAACTCCCATGTGGCTCTCTCTAGGTTGTAGTTTCTCCACAAAACCTTCTCTAAGGGTATCACACGATTTTGAGTTTCTTGATCCTCTGATCAACTATCTGCATTGGTCTCTCAACCTAGGACACATCTGATCTGATTCCAGATCAACCCACAAAACATTGTCTTTCCAGAACTGTTATAACAATATCTCAATTTATGGTAATTACCGAGAAATTATCATACTATACATGCAGACAAACTAAAATTCTTAAATAAACAGAATGCATGTCAATTTGGTACTAAAATAAAATCATGCAATTTAACTGTTAAACATCATCACATCTCATAATGAAAATTGATATCAAAATACTTGATTCATCGTACACCCTATCCTTAGGGTTTCATTTGCCTTATTCATTCATCACATGCCAACACCCTACTCTTAGGGTTATCTCATTCACTAGTCACATGGAAACACCCTACTCTTAGGGTTTCCGTTATCTCATCTGTTTGATTGCAGTTCAAATCACAATACGGTATCATTCTAGAACTAGCAGAGCAGTATATTCAAAATCATTGTAATTACTGAGTAATCTTTATATCATGCATGCAGGCAGATTTAAAATTCATAAATATCCCAAACTCAAATCAATTTTGGCACATACATACTGAATTCATGTAATTGAACATCTTGTTACATCAATAAGAGTAGTTTACTTCACCTATAAGAAACCATATGTAATATTTTTCAATTATCTGAAATTTCTCGAAGAACGTGCACATTAACACATATCCTGGTTTGTGCATCACATAACTCAATTAAGAGTTGCTTACGTATCATAACACAAATAATTAATAATACTTGAGAATTTCTAGTAATATCTCAGAGAAATGTGTCAATTCATGTAAATGTTAAGTCACACACATTAACATAACAGGAAGCATGCAACTAGGTTTATTTGCATATTTTAATGCTATCTTACTATCTTGAAATCATGCACCTAATGGTTTACCAAATTTGTATTTCCTGGGTTTATAATCAAACCGTACCATTATCAGTTGTGTATTTCTAATCTCAACATTCACATTAGGTAAGCTCTATAAGACTTAAATATTCATTCTTACTTTTACCGAAAAGCAAAACACATGCTCTCAGCATGTCCTCAAGAGTCTGAATGGTTCTCTCAGATTAGCCATCCGTCTGCGGATGAAAAGGTTACACTGAATCTTAACTTTGTGCCCGAAGCACGATGCAACTTTTTCCACAACCTAGATGTGAACTTAGGATCTCAATAAGATATGATTGAAACTGAATTACCAGGCAACCTAATTATTTCATCCATGTATATCTTAGTCAAGTTTCGAGACATCAAAGGTTGACTTAATATGAAGAAAGCGAGCAGACGAAATTAGTCTATCCACAATCATTCATATCAAATCACAACCTCTAGGTGTCCTGGGTAACCTTACCACAAAATCCATTGTGATATATTCCCATTTCTATTTAGGCATAGAAAAATATTACAAGGTAGCTGTAGATTTCTAGGGTTCAGCCTTAACCTACTGGTACACACTACTTTTAACCACATACTCAACTACATCCTTTTCACACCAGGTCACCAATACAACTCCTGAGATTCATATATATATATATATATATATTAGTGTTTCCTGAAAGCATAGCATGCATCAATACACGCACTTCCATAAGAATCTTTTCCTTCAACTCACTATCTTGAGGTACACACAACATGTCATGCTAATACAACACCTTATCATCTTAAAAACTTAAACTCTGGTCTCTTTTCCTCCTATCATGTCATGCATGGTCTGGTTTAACTCACTATCACCCTATTGTAGTTCCTTGATCTGATCATAAGAAGTAGGCTTAACTTACATCTATACAATCAAATCACTCTGTGTTGTCACCCCTAAGTCTAAGTTCAACTCCCACATTTCTACTAACAGGTCTCTATTGAAACCTGTCATAGAGAATGCATTAGTTGTTGAACTTGACTTTCTGCTGAAAGCATCAGCCACCATATTCTCCTTACCAGGGTGATAATCTATTGTCACATCATAAAGATAGTGACACCATGTCTTAAAAACATGAACTACATCAGCTATCTGCAGATCATATATCGGGTAATACTCCGATTTCTATGCTACTTTCTTATAGTTACATTTTAGCTTTATGTTTTACTCTTTTCTCTATGTCATTTCATGTTGTTCATGTACCGTTCAGATTAACTACCTTAAAACTCTAGATCACTATCAAAGCTAGTTTACTTTACATAGATCAAATCTCAAGGTCTTATTTTATAGAGATGCTAGTATTCAAGATTAAATCACTAGTGATATCCCTTGAACTACTACAACTCTAATCATTCTAGGGTTTGGTTCTTATCAGTAACATATAATTATTGTGTGTGTGTGTGGTCGATCATATAGATCAATTTGAGCTGCTTGGGTCAATAGCATATTAACCCAACACTCAACTTTAATTATATTGGCTAAAAATTCAGTTTTCACAATAGTTTCTGTAATTCGTTTATTAAATAGCTAACAGAAGCTCCACAAATTCTGGAAGTTTTATATGTTATACCTAATGAAGTTTTAGACCTCCAGTAAAAATTTAAGATCATTTCTAATTACCAATAAATAATTAAAAATCAAATAGTGCACTACTATATTGCAGTCTGCAGCAGATTCGGTCGAGTTGCAAACTCGACCGACACCCTCACTGTAGAGATCAAAAGTCATCCAAAAATTACTCCAATTTAATAGAGTGTCTAAAATTGTGATTTTCAAGCACAGTTAAAATTTGAGATCAATTGGATAAACCAATAAAAAGATAAAATTCAATTACCACACTGCTATATCATTTTGAAAATGTGATCGGTCGAGTTTGAAACTCGGCCGATAAACAAGTCAGAACATTCTTAAAAAATATTCTGATATATTCCAATGTTGTTTGCATTTTATATATCCAAATCATATCCAAATTTGAGCTAAATCAGAGTTACACATAAAATACTAAAAATCATTTACTGAGACACTTTACTTATCAAATTTTGTGTTTATGTATCATCAAAACCCTATTTTGGGCCGATTAGGGTCTATGCTTCTCAAACCCTAATTCTCAATACAAAAGAACATTTAGACTTCTTATCATAGTTAAAACATCCTAGTGTATATACATTCTCACTATGTTACGGGTCTAATTCATCCAGAGTCTACTCTTATTTTATTGTTAATAGGAGTCATTAGATCCCAGTAACGCATCCTGTCAGCCGGACCAGGCCGAACCTGTAGTCCTGAAGCCAAGGGCTACTCGAGATTAATCAACCCCTACTAATCTTAAACATGTGGAATGAATATCCACTCAGAGAAAACTCATTTAAACGTAATTTCAGGTCTACTTTAATACAAAGAAAACAAACACTAAACAATTCACTTCATGACACAACAACATACAAGAATCATATTTACTTTACAAACTGAAAAATCTAATTTCATGCATATAAAAGCATTTCTAGTGATCTTTAAATCAAATAAGAAAAATCAAGTAAGAGTTATATCACATCCTATATTTAATCTCTTACTCATACATTAATTTCTTATCTCATAACCCTAAGATTTTTTTTTAGGGTTTTTCTCTAGCCTATCCTTCCTCTGCATACCTGGCCAGGGCATCCAGAGAAGAATAGACAGAGTAGCTTGATACTGGTCAATCTAAGTATTCAGACACCTGGCCAGGGTATCTAAACACTCAGACCTCCCAGAGCTAAAGACACATCATTTCTTATCCATCTTAATTATAATTCTATCTTTTGATCCTAATGATCCCTGATAACTCAGCTTAAACTCTCAACTTGATTCTCGTGACCACGTCATCTTCCTACCATCTGCAATAATATAACAGAACACTTCCTATTATAAAATTGCAGTTAGAAGGAAGACACCTAAAACCTAATCCTATTGGTCTCTTATCGTCCCCTGACCTTGACTTAGAGTAACCATGTACTCAACCTATGCTCTGATACCAAGACTGTCACACCCCGATCTCACACTAACCACTAATCATGAGATTAGGGCGCGACGAAGGGATTATCACATAAACAAATCGTTGAAAACTTTTTCTTTTTAAAACCTCGTAATGATATCCGGATTATTACTGTAAACTAAAACACAATAAACTATTACGGAAACATTTCAATTAACCTGGCTAGAGAACATAAACAAAGTTTACAACATGTAACATTGTTTAACAGAAAGTAAACATAACAGTTAATTTACATCTTTTACACATTTGCCATACATACTCTCTCTCACCCACACCATGTCCCAAGGACCGAGGGGAAAGGACTAAGAGACCACTATCTAACTAAACTAACTACATATACCTTCTTCTGTCAAAAACTAGGATGGAAAGATCCTTCAGATTCTTGATGCTGTTGTTGACCTGAAAATGTTTGAGTAGAGGTATGAGCCTACTCGCTCAGTGAATAGCATTTCATTTAACTATCACTAAACAACTCGTCAAGTTTATTAAATTGAAATAAAGCATAAGAACAGTTCTATACTGAGCAATTCTAATGGCATAATAATTCTATCAGGCAATATTCATATTTCTATATAACAGCAGATATCACATAACTGTAAGCATGAAATATCAGGAACTACATATCTTAATTAGTTAGGCAATTATTAACAACTAACACAGAAGATTCTAAACTACTAACATATTAAATTTACTGTGATCCTGTTCGATTACATTTTAGTTATGCCCCAAACATATGCAGCGCACTCTGCATATGAAGATCTGTAGCGAACTACGATCCCACCGTACAAGACTTAGCGACACACCCGGGAAATGCTAAGTCTGACTTCTCGTCCTGGTCTGCACAGGACTCTCAGGCTCACAAGGCCTCACTGCACTAACTTTGAGTGCTCTGGACTCCTCCCACAACATGTAGTGCACAGTCGGAGGGTCTCTAAGTCTCTGATGCCTGGGCGTATCCCCAGGGCTGACCGGGACATTCTCTCGGATCTCCGATGCCTGGGCGTATCCCCAGGGCTGACCGGGATCCTACCTCTCAGACTTCGTGTCACTGAGACATTCGGTATTTGTTGGACACGAGTCTCCGATGCCTGGGCGTATCCCTAGGGCTGACCGTTTTACCTTAAAGGTACAGACCGCGCAATGGGGTTCTACGGTGTTGGGGCACCTAACTCTATTATAACACAATTATATCTTTCATTACTTTAGAACATACATCTGGATTAACACACTTGTTTATGAACTGTACTAATTTCAACCGCTACTCTATATATACAGGAGTATTCATAGAGCAAGTCAATTATCTGTATTGTTCAAACATACTAAGCAGCAATATTTCAGTTAATTAAATCTATTTCAACAATTGCATTAAGCACTTTTGGTTTCCGTTGAACCAAATAAAATCATTGAACTGTTCTACACTGATCAGAAGCTCATATCGAAGAAATTTATAAAATAAAATTCATGATTCATCAAATACTGATAAAACGCCTGATACCCACTGATATCAGTACAAAAATGCACAGTTTACCGAAAAATTCCAACGAAGGAGTTAAATAATGATAACTAAATGAACTCCTACTCACCGCGTTTTGAACTGTCCGGGTTCGTCCGGAATTACGTCTAGAGGTCTATTTCGAGGCGAATTTATGTTATCCTCTTCCTTGGATTAGCTTCCTACTGTTCATGTTCACGAACAGGAGCTTCATGCTCCAACGGAAATCCGTAGCTTTGGGCTAGTTTAGGCTGAATCGACGGTGGTTTCTAAACTAAACCTCCTAGCCGAGATCCATGGCCATGAAATTGGAGCTTTGGCCGCTCCAAATCGCCCCCTCCAGCCACGCACGGCCGAAGCTTCAGACTGCAGCTTGCCGCTGGCCAAGCTACTATGTGGCAGCTAGCAACCAGCCAACAAGGGCACGGAGTGGTTGGGGAAAGAAGTAGAGGAAGAAGAAAGAAGAAAAGAAGAGAAGAAAGAAAACAGGAACCGAGTTGTTGGGAGTTGGCCAAGATCGCCCCTGCGATCGCCTGCGGCCTGCGCTCCCGAGCGTCGCCTTCAACCGCAAACAAGGAAACGGATAACCAACAGGGAAAGAAAAGAAAGTTTATAAAGAAAAGTTTTTTTTTTGGAAATTTTGCAATTTCAACCCTGGAATCGGAAAAGATCACAACTATTGACTCGAAAGTCCAAATCATATGATTTCTTTTGCATATTTTCAAGAATGAGGCCCACTACAAACCCAAGGCATAAAAACAAGCTAATTACACTATTTTACTGATTCAAAATTCCAATTGCATCCAGTTATTACTTTACTCAAATTAATCATCTTAATTATGCACTAATTGATTTTATGTGCTTGATTCAACTAAATCAAGTTAATGATTCAATCTCAACTATTGATTCACATCTTAGCTTATCTTAATTAATCATGATGTTTAACAAAATACTTAGCACTAATCAAGGTATTTCACACTAATCGAGGTACTTATTAGTTAACTTAGTTATGGGTCATAACAGAGTGTGTCAGTGACTAGTACGCTGACAGGAGGGTGTGACTCCTTCCAAATCTTTGTGAGACAAGGAGATTGGAGTTCCAGGTGGTCAGTGTGGACTACTTCAGAGGTGGGAGATTTCTACCACTCAGAGGACAACTTTCAATCCCGATAGTCCCGGTGAGACCAGGAGTCGTCAGTCCCAGTGCGACCAGGAGCTGCATAGACACCGTCCAAGACCGGAGGTGAAGACTGCACAAGCCGTGAGGTATTGTCACTGAGCAAGCCTCGGGACAAGGTATGATTCCACAAACCATCTTTCCTATTGTATAGACGTTGACGCGTTTCCTTGTTCTGGGTTTGGGGAGGAGAAATTCTTTTTTTTGTTTCTGCTGCCTTCTTTGCCTCCCCTAAAACCCAACAGTGGTATCAGAGCCACATCAACTTCTCTATACTTTAGGATTGTCGATATGATCGATTTTGGTTTGTCACCTTTATTTATTGCATACGTTGCGAATAAAATTGGCTTTATGCATGTCCAATCCTAAACCCACAAGTCCCAATTTACATATATGATATGTATTATGAATGCACTTGACACGCGTCGCCCTTAAAAGAGTTTTGTGGTGGATGTATAGCGTGATTATGGCCAATAAACCCTATCTATGTATGGTTGTATGTGGTTGCTTGCATCTCAGACTGCGCACCAATCTTCCTTCTCCTATTCCTGATGTAACTCAAAATAATTTGAGATTTCTTTCCTACCTTTTCTCCCCTAGAATGTAACTCGAGGTTTCTCTTTTTACAATGTAAAATAGGATAGAATTTTATTTCCTGTTATGTCAAAGAATGGAGGACATCTTGACGACAGATGAGACGATCGGTTCAAGGCGTGAACTGATCGGTTGACGTTCGAGATGATCGGTTCAAGGAGTGAGCCGATCGGTTGATGATCGGTTCGAGGAGCGAGACGAGCGGGTGGCGGCCATGATGAGATGCACGACGACCAGGCGAACCGATCGGTTGGAGGAGCCAACTGATCGGCTGGTGGCATCCAGCCGACCGGCCTGATGGCGAGCCGATCAGTCATGTGATGAGTTGATCAAACCCAGAAAGGCAAAGCACAGAGTTCATCTTGTACAGGTTGCATGTGATGTAGACCTAGATGACCGTGATTCCTCTTGGCTCGAGGAATCACATTAGGATGGCCATAATCATCACTTTTATCATTTCACATGTTTTCTGTGGGATATAGCATGTATATGATACATACTATATATTGTGGTGATTGGATATGTATATGTATATAAAACCAAATCACTCATTAAATATTAAGTTTTAGATGCCTTCCAAATGTGACACACGTGAAAAGCTTGATCGATCAAGTATGGGCACGCCCTAGCATGGTGCACCATCTATCTCGTGGAAGCGTGAAGGATGGATATGTGGGTCTGCCCTAGCAGGGTGCATATTCATCATGTTTGCTTTGGGTCAGACTTAACAAGGTGACCTAGATAGGATCTAGCACCTTAAGGCATGGAGATGATCATGGCAAGGAGTTGCATATGACATCTTATCAAGAGTTTCATATGATGCAATTGGCAAGAGTTTCCTACCTGAGAGATCTAAGTTGTGGGTGACAACCCTAGCTGGTCCATGACTTAGAGGATTTTAGGATCTTGCCCACTAGAAGGTTGTACGCTGCAATCTTCTGAATTGATGGTGAGGGCTATCAATTTGAACTAAAATACTGGGAGTTATAATTAATTAAAGACCTAATTATATCGTCAACTTTTCAAATCAATCAAATAAGTCAAAAATGAGTTTTTGGACTAAAATTGCATATTTCCTTTTATAGTACAAATGACAACAAACAACAATCACTTTTCTTTGTGACCGGTCCTTGAGAAGGACAAGCTAAATGGGACAAACTTCCATGACTGGTATAGGACATTGAGAATTGTTCTCTCTCAAGAGCGAAAGCTCTATGTCCTAGATACTCCAATTCCAGAGGAACTTGCTCATAATGCACCAAAGGAAGAAAGGGATGCTTACAAGAAGCATTCTGATGATGCCATTGATGCAAAGTGCTTGATGTTGTGCTCTATGAACCACGAGTTGCAGAGACAACATGAGAACGTGGGTGTCATTGAGATGATTCAGCATCTCAGGAACATGTATGAAGATCAAGCACGACAAGAGAGATACGATGTCTCAAGGGCACTGTTCAAGTGTGTCATGACAAAAGGAGATCCAGTTGGTCCTCACACACTCAAGATGATTGGGTATGTGGAGAACCTGACAAGACTGGGATTTCCACTGAGCCAAGAGTTGGCTACTGACGTGATACTGCAATCGTTGCCAGAATCCTACAGTCAGTTTGTGATGAACTACAACATGAACAACTTTCATAGGCCACTGTCAGAGTTTTTGGGCATGTTGAGGACAACCAAGACACAGATGAAGAAGGACAAGCCTAAGTCTGTGATGGTGATCATGAGCAAGAAAGGCAAGTCCAAGCGCAAGGGCAAGGGCAAAGCTAAGAAAGGTTCTGATGCTAGCCAGGAGCCCAAGTCATCTTCAGCTCTCAAGGCCAAGGGAGGCGTGACCAAGAAAGACAATTGCCACCATTATCAAAAGCCAGGACATTGGAAAAGGAATTGTCCTCTCTATCTAGAAGAACAAAAGAAGAAGGATGCGATAAACGTCTCTACTTAAAGGTGTCATGAAAGTAAACTTGTAACACTTTTGAGGTATATGATACCAAGATGTAAAGTGTAAAGCACTCAATAAATGAGGCATGTGTTGCCGCCATAGATAGGAGTACTTTAGTTTATTTTCATCCTAAAAGGCATGCAATACAGTTATGAACTGCTATTTCATATTTGCTAATAGATAGGAACACTTTATTTTTGGATATTGTATGACAATGATGGCAATCAATAAAGAGATGTTTCAATTTCTAAAGATATGATCTTTGTGGCAATGCCTTGTTTATCTTGTGGTATGTGATATGCATAAGACAAAATGATACCTAAAATTTATAGATAACTCAAACAATCAAATTAGCATCAATCATGAGAAATTCATTTCTAGTGTCCATGTGATGGATAAATCTAGACTCTTTTGGTTAGAGAACCAGTAAGAGACATGAATATCTTGGACATGATTAATCAATCATCACTAATGGTAGTGGGAGAATGATTATCCTATTAGGTATGATACATGTGATGCATTTACATACCTATTGGAACAAATGCTAATACTTCAAATGGTGTTTAGAGAAATACCAATATGAATATCTTGAAGTGTTCAAGATTATCATAGATGAAGTGCAAATTTGGTAAAGTGTTAATTATTGATGAGATCAATGAATGAAATACTTGGACCAAATGTTTGAGATCCTTATGAGTGATTATGGTAGTATATCATAGTGAACTCATGATTAAGGCATGGTGATGTCTAAATCAAGAAGGAATCATACTTTAAGGAGTTATAGGATGATTATCAAAGAACTAAATTCTTCTTAATAAAAAAATACCCCACACTAATAAAGGACATTAAGAATCACAATGTAACGACAGTTGCCAAATCGACAAAGAAATCGTTACTAATTAAGCGGAATTCAAACATAAACAACAGATTAACAAAAATCACTAAAAATTAAAACCAATTTGCAAAGAGATCCATTTCTAGGAAAACTCTTTAAGGCAGAACCAAAACTTTATGTATATCATTGCTCACATTGTACATACACTTTACCATCTTTTCTCGAGGATAACATATATCAGTTGCTTTACCAAACTATACATGAGCAACATAAACCTCGAGGTGCGTAAACCAAAATCTCTTATTGATCATAAAACTAGTACGAACCAACTCCAAGGACCTGAGAGTACAGAGACGACACATAGGACTCATATCTATAAGACATGACAGACAGTACACTCAACCGGAGCTGTCACTGCTGCCTCAGCTATCGTTCTTCCTCTGCAAAAAGGTCTTCACCTCCTCGTGCACGTTCACCTAAAAATTTGGGCCCCACGGGGGTGAGACAATTGAAAATTGCCCCAGCGAGAGATATAACTCTCCGCCGACCATATTATTATCATAGTTAATCATTTATAAACTGAGCAGAGGTTCTTATTATATTAACAGTAGGATTAATCACTGTATGAATAGAATGAAGTAGTCTCCTTTCTTTAAGGAGAACATTGCATCAACCCATGGTAGAATCAATAATTAACTACTTGCTTTGCAAGGAATGTAAAGAAACATAAATCACATCTATCCACTAAGGATGCATAAAAGAAATGTAACATCATCCAAATGATTTCCGTATTTAAGCAAACATGCTAGGCGGCTGATTACATTTTACAATCACACTTATGCCCTAAGGAGATGAGGTATACCGCTCATACTCCAACCGACCACTGCGAAGTCGAAATCGGTACCATACATAGGTCATCTAACAGAGCCGGCTGCTATGACCTCCCACGTCTCGGTCAGTGCGAGACCACAAGCAGGACTATGTCAACTGCTTATCGTAGCTTACCAGGGTATACTGGCAACTGCTACAGAGTTACAGCGTCAGCTGCCTCTCTTCGGAATCAAGAGATTTGATGTTTATCTCCACATCATCCAGCATTCATCATCGGAATCAAGAGATTTTATGTTTATCTCCACATCATCCGGCATTCATCATCATCGAGAGATTCGTGATACATCCATCCCGGTCTTTATAATGAAGGATTGAGAGATCTCATGTTTATCTCACGTCAATCCCACATCAGGGCGTAAGGTATTCGCGCCCATCACCCCCACATATTCAACAATATGCGTTCATCAGGAGATCCCGTAGGAAAACCTGTTTCACCATCACCAACTACTGACGATGATGGATCTATGGCCAGGGCACTACATGATAAGATTCCACTTGATTAATTAAGTGCATTTCCATATCCTTTTAGCATCAATCAAGTTTCAGACAAGAATTATTATAACAAATGCTAAAAAGGAAAGTGTACAACATCTATCAAGTAATTTCAAATCTTTAAAACACATGTTGCTTGGGATCTCAGTCCCTTATCACATTACTAGGAATTATCATCCCTTCACATTATCATCATCATGATTATGGATATGGGTATTCAAACTCTGAGTTCATCACAGAACATTGTTAATACCTCTAGGTACTCAGACCAAGGTATACATGATACTTGTTGCACAAGCATCTCACATGGCTCACAAGGCCCATTTGAATATCTTGTCACCTCTCACTAGGCAACAAATCATCACATGGCTCACAAGGCCATCACACATCTTGTCACCTCTCACTAGGAAACAACTTATTCACATGGCTCACAAGGCCATTGATCATTATACTTTTTATTCAAGTATTTAGCATGCCTTACAAGGCTTATGAAATAAGAGAAGTACAACCTTCCCATCATTAGGGTTAGGGTTTCCCTTTCTTATCGATTAGGGTTTCTCTTACATATCATCACCCTTCATTAGGGTTAGGGTTTTCCATTAATAACCATTTAGGTTTTCAAGATCATATTATCAATAATAAAACCCTAATTCATTACTCCACACATCTAGGAGAAAACATTGATATCATAAGTATTCAATCATACTTATTCATTCTCATTATTTATTATTAAATGAATCATCAACACAAGGTATGAGTTCCCCTCTCATCCTTACCAGAGAATGATTACATCATACTTCATTAACTTGGCTTAACCCCTTTTCAAGGTATATTAGCCTACACTTATCAAAGTGCATTAAACTCATTACATCTTAATGTAACAATTGACATAACACTATTCATGTGTTACTCATCCAAGTATATTGGATTTAAGGTGTATCAAGGTACATCAACCTTAAAGTGCTGGATGTGATATCTATCATGTCTTGATGTATCACTTCCCTCATCACTTTTAACATACTTAAGTTCATCAACTTATCTTGTATTAGGGTATGTCCCATCCTAATACTTTATGCACTAGCTCATCACATTTATCATGTAATGTATTGGTCATAAGTCACACAATTGAATTATTCAACCATCATTAATGATATGAACTCATCTCGGGTTAAGGCATTATTGATATAGGATTAACCATTATCAACCACTCTAGATGTTTCACCTATCAAGGTATTATCCACACCATTACTTGGTGTTACACTCATCACTCCTAAGAGTGTCTTTCCCTTACCTTTAAAAGGTGTATAGGGTTAAATCATGTGCATATTGTAGGTGTATAGACACTCACCATATCGGGCTAGCATTTGCACTTGTCTCCATATCGGGCATGAGGTACCTTCTTGACCTTATATCGGGCACAAGATATATGTATGTAACTCCCATGATACTTTATGAGGTATCAACCCATCACCATGTCGGGCTAGAAGTACATTCAATCACCCTATCGGGCTAATCACCATCTAGGTTAGCCATGATAGATTAGGGTTTGCCATATCGGGCTCAACCCCATATACAAGTTATTTGGAGTGTAGGGAACCAGACCATATTGGTATACACCATCAAACGTTAGGTTGCATTACCCATGTCGGGTTAGGGTTGGCTGTGTCGGGCACATGGTACATATATGTGTCGCCCATGATGCTTAAGAGGTATCAACTCATCACCATGTCGGGCTTCCATGTTGTCTAGGGTTGTGTATCGTGCAACCCTATCATTCAACCTATCATGCAACCATGTCGTACAAGGTCATGTAGGCATCATGATACTAAGTACCAATGATGTATTGTATGATCATATCGTGCAATAGCACTTGTTACTCTTCACTTTTATCAGGTTACCCAAATTAGGGTTTCTTGTCAACTTACAAGTATACAATTGACCTTGTATCGTGCATGGAATCTATACTTGACTCCCTATCGTTCAAGAGGTGTATACTACACCACCATATCATTCAATAAGGTTTACAAACCTATTCATATTGTTTTAGTGAAGTAGGTGCATCATCATATCGGGTTAGGGTTGCTTGCCTATGTGCTTGCACCCAATATTACCTTTATAAATTGATACCATCATCTTCTAGCTCTAGACCTTAGTTCTAACTATTATAGTTCATGGAAATAGGTCTAAGCAACTACTAAAACTCATAATTTCATCAACTATTTAAGGAAACTTTGGAATTAAAAGTACTTCACTAATTATAGCAATTTAGGTGAAGAATAATAACATGGTTGAGTTCAAGTTATATAACCCGCCTTAAGAACCACTTCAAAGCTCCAAGCTCCAAAGCTCCATGTTCCTAAGGTTGAAGATGACTTTATCAAAGGTTCAAGGCTTTCTCACAACTCCTTCATATACAAGGAATCACCATGGATAAGCAATTGGTGAAGAAGAAAAGAAAAGAAGATCAAAACCCTAAAATCATGCTTCAATTCAAGGTTGAAGATGATCTTTCCTCACCTTAGGGTTGAGTTTTGAGTTCCTTAGCTCCTTGGACGGCACCCTACCACTCTTGGGCGATATGGACTTCCTCTTGGACGACAAAACTTTGCTTGTGGCCGATACCCCCTCACTTGTGGCCAGAATCACTTCAATTGGCCGATATCAACTTGCTATGGGCAAAATCAACATGGTATGGCCGATATACTTGCTATGGCCGATATCCAAAGCCCATGCACGATACCCTTGTGCTCTTGCACGATATGCCACCCCTCTTGGACGATATGACACTCACTTGGACGATATGGTACTCACTTGGAGCCAAAACACTTCACTCTATGGCCGATATCACCCAATATGGCCAAGATCACCTACTTGGGCGATATGATCATGCCATGGGCGATATCCCATGACCCATGCACGATACCATAGCCTCCCTTCACGATATGGGAGCTCTATGAACGATACCACAATGTAGGAGGGTGGTAAGGGTCGTAAAATTGCCCCAAGGGGTGAAACTAGGGGTATATATACGTGCTGATCATGAAGAAAGGCAAAATGAGGTGTCAACTTTTTGAGCTAGTAGGTGCCACGTGTCATGCATGTGTGACACGTGTCCATGCATGCATCAACATTTATCTTGACATGCAAAAAGGTTGAGGATCATCTAGAGATGCAAATTCGTCCATCACTTACCCATTTGGATAGGATATATCAATTAAATCATCATTTTAAGTCAAGCCGATACACTTTGTCTAAGGAAACTTGTTGGCCGTCACACCTCACCTCCTTGAGGTGCTTTGCACGATATGAACCTTTACAAGAGTTCACAAAACGATATGGAACACCTCCTTGGGCTCCATGGCCGATAGTCACTCATATATAAGCTTTTCAACTTGATACAACTCAAGTTAAGCCTTCAAATTCGACCCTCTTTCTTGGTCATTTCATCACCAACATTACCATCACTCATAAGTGATTCAAACATGGTGTCTCATTCATTCTCTCTCCTCTAAATAATACATAGAGGAAGTAGGAACACTCTAGAGGTGGTAATTTGCATATCAACCCCACATTTTGGGTAAATTACAATTTGTACCAAAATTGGTGCACAATGCTCCAGCATTGTTTCAACAAGTTCAAACTTGGAATTTGGGCTTTCCTCAAGCCACCACCTTACATAATTATCTCTATAATGATTCTACAACACATGAGGCATGTTAAACATGTGACATTTTGCATTATAGCCCCTCAATTTGGGTAAATTTCACTTTGGTCCAAAACAAAGGAAAATTGCTCAAACAACATTCAATCGGGACCAAACTTGAAACATAAGTGTGTCACATGATGAAAAAGCACATTAGAGTATTATATTAAAGTTATAATAAACTTTATTATCCAAAACAAATAGGGTTACCTCATAACCCAGGTCAGGGTTGTTACAAGTTATAAACCCCTAACAAGGATTTCATCCCCGAAATCCCAGGTAAAGGGAAACAGATATTATTCATTCATCATATCATCAAGTCTCCGTATAACATCTTAATGTTATGGAGATTCCATAGAACTTTGATCAACGCAAAGTTCTTTTACACAAAAATCCCATGGAATCAAACACATAGGATACATGCTTCACTATCTTTTTATTATCGACTGTGTAGTTAATTCTGGGTCAGGTAACACTTTTCTCACTCAGATAGAGGTTGTTTGTTAATCTCATTTGACAAACTTTTATTGTAATATTTTTACAATTATTCCTTCAATTAAATCATTCTCATCAATGTTATGTTTATGCAGAGCATAAACCCCTAACATATGATGTCCATACTATTTCATGTAACTAGACTGATTTCACAGTTGGCCATCCCAGGCAACCAACATAAATCATCTGATTAGGAGTTTATGTTTTCACCTTCTCATACTACCTGACACTTCTTAGATACCAGGATTCCTTACTTTAATATCTATCACATATGTCAAAAACTCATCACATCCTCATCTTTCTTTCATCTTGGGACATTACTTGTTACACATATCTTTATCTTGGGACCAAAGTCCAAGACAAACTGATACTTTTTCTAAGTATCCATCAATTGAACATTTTTTTTTAACTTATACACATCAAGCGTCATAAGACCCGCTTGATTTCCATGTCCCTAAAAAGAAAGAAAACTAAGGAACATATTCCTATTATCACCCCATCATCATCTAGGGTTGTTTATCAAAGAGAAGAGATTATCATCTCCTCTGGTTATTGCATGAACTTTCAACTATTCATGAGTCATTTACTCATGTTTCATCCTAGGTTCCTTGCCATCAGCATAGGAATTATAAGGATGATTACATGTCATTATTCTTTTCTTTGTTATTGTCTAACATGTTCATGAGCATTTTGTGATTTTATCACATTTCCCATTTCCACATCATGGGAAAAGATCTTTACTATTCACACATGCTTTATCTGATAGGGATCATCTCCCTTGTTCTCATTCTCTTATCATGAGGATTATACTTTTCATTTCCTCATACATACAGATTGATCTGAGATCATCCCAGATTCCACTTTATTGCACTTAGGATGTGATATACATGTCCATACCATATTTCCAGTTTAGTTATACTCACTAGATTGTCTCAGAATGACTACTTGATCAGAGTAATCAGAAAGATAACAATCTAAGAGTTACATACTTGCCTTATCTCCAATAATTATATACCTGGACAGGGTATACAAGTACTGAGATTAAGTAGTATGCACTTTGTTTACTATCGTATTCCTTACTTTTCGTATAATAACCAATACATGATTTAACATTCCTGGATTTTCTCCAGGCATCTCTTCTATACCTCATCCTTTTTCACACAGATAAGAGCAATTATAGAGCATTTAAAAGAATACTGAACAGAATATAAATTCTAGTTCTCATCATTTTTTTCCTATGTCCCCATAGGACAATTAATAGGGAAATCCATAACAACAATCCTTTTTAGGATTATCAGATAATCATCAAGATAAGGCATATCAAAATGAAAAGATCTATATAACTGTTACCCCTCACGGTCATCCACCGCTTCAGGTTGACTCAACACATAGAGTCTAGTTATTTGATGTTGTTGCTCTCGCATTTTTACGTTATTGGGCTGTAACTTTCATAATCCCTGCCGAGTCTACCTCGGTTGTTGAGTCATTTCCTCCTTTCTTTTTGAACAAAAGAGTTTAGTATGCTCAACATGTACACATCTATATCATGTCTTGTCCTCGTACCATGGTCTTATCGGTCTTATCACCGATATAGAGACTAAACCATAGGTTCTTACAGGTGGAAAGTTAGGACCTTTGCCTTTACTTAGTGGCTACTGCCCTGGTACTCTAGGCATTTATTGCACTGGTGGCAACAAAAACTTTGTCTTTTTAGAACAACTAGGCACATGTCTATAGAATTGTAGAGACCTTTCCTTATTTCTCAACTTATTTCCCCATCTTGGGCATTGCCATCACAGATATACTATCTGTCTAACTTATGGCAGAGTCTACTTTCTCACCATATGTTAATCTTTCCCACATTTTCCATTGTTTCAACATAACTATGTCATTCAGGAACCCTTTCAAAGCCCAAAGTTTCTGTATTGAGGACTGGTGACCTAGGTTGTAATGCTAGTATCTAGTCTACTATATGCATCATTGTTGTCCTAACCTGCCCAACAAGAGCATAAACATAGGATTCTCTATCATGATCGGGTCATGATGGGAATTCTCAGGCATTCATTCTTCTCTTGCCTGATCCCTTGCACCCTTTTCTGGTGCAACAACATTGCCCTCAACAATGTATTCCTCATGTTCCCCAGTCATTTATAAACTTCACCCTTTCTTCTGCACAAGCAGAAGTCACTATAAGGTATACTGGAGGACACTAACACATACTCAACACCTTAGTCCTATGTCTCTGTAGACTCAACGAACCTTAAGCTCTGATACCAAACTTGTAACGACAGTTGCCAAATCGACAAACAAATCGTTACTAATTAAGCGGAATTCAAACATAAACAACAGATTAACAAAAATCACTAAAAATTAAAACCAATTTGCAAAGAGATCCATTTCTAGGAAAACTCTTTAAGGCAGAACCAAAACTTTATGTATATCATTGCTCACATTGTACATACACTTTACCATCTTTTCTCGAGGATAACATATATCAGTTGCTTTACCAAACTATACATGAGCAACATAAACCTCGAGATGCATAAACCAAAATCTCTTATTGATCATAAAACTAGTACGAACCAACTCCAAGGACCTGAGAGTACAGAGACGACACATATGACTCATATCTATAAGACATGACAGACAGTACACTCAACCGGAGCTGTCACTGCTGCCTCAGCTATCGTTCTTCCTCTGCAAAAAGGTCTTCACCTCCTCGTGCACGTTCACCTAAAAATTTGGCCCCCACGGGGGTGAGACAATTGAAAATTGCCCCAGCGAGAGATATAACTCTCCGCCGACCATATTATTATCATAGTTAATCATTTATAAACTGAGCAGAGGTTCTTATTATATTAACAGGCAGGATTAATCACTGTATGAATAGAATGAAGTAGTCTCCTTTCTTTAAGGAGAACATTGCATCTACCCATGGTAGAATTAATAATTAACTACTTGCTTTGCAAGGAATGTAAAGAAACATAAATCACATCTATCCACTAAGGATGCATAAAAGAAATGTAACATCATCCAAATGATTTCCGTATTTAAGCAAACATGCTAGGAGGCTGATTACATTTTACAATCACACTTATGCCCTGAGGAGATGAGGTATACCGCTCATACTCCAACCGACCACTGCGAAGTCGAAATCGGTACCATACATAGGTCATCTAACAGAGCCGGCTGCTATGACCTCCCACATCTCGGTCAGTGCGAGACCACAAGCAGGACTATGTCAACTGCTTATCGTAGCTTACCAGGGTATACTGGCAACTGCTACAGAGTTACAGCGTCAGCTGCCTCTCTTCGGAATCAAGAGATTTGATGTTTATCTCCACATCATCCAGCATTCATCATCGGAATCAAGAGATTTTATGTTTATCTCCACATCATCCGGCATTCATCATCATCGAGAGATTCGTGATACATCCATCCCGGTCTTTATAATGAAGGATTGAGAGATCTCATGTTTATCTCACGTCAATCCCACATCAGGGCGTAAGGTATTCGCGCCCATCACCCCCACATATTCAACAATATGCGTTCATCAGGAGATCCCGTAGGAAAACCTGTTTCACCATCACCAACTACTGACGATGATGGATCTATGGCCAGGGCACTACATGATAAGATTCCACTTGATTAATTAAGTGCATTTCCATATCCTTTTAGCATCAATCAAGTTTCAGACAAGAATTATTATAACAAATGCTAAAAAGGAAAGTGTACAACATCTATCAAGTAATTTCAAATCTTTAAAACACATGTTGCTTGGGATCTCAGTCCCTTATCACATTACTAGGAATTATCATCCCTTCACATTATCATCATCATGATTATGGATATGGGTATTCAAACTCTGAGTTCATCACAGAACATTGTTAATACCTCTAGGTACTCAGACCAAGGTATACATGATACTTGTTGCACAAGCATCTCACATGGCTCACAAGGCCCATTTGAATATCTTGTCACCTCTCACTAGGCAACAAATCATCACATGGCTCACAAGGCCATCACACATCTTGTCACCTCTCACTAGGAAACAACTTATTCACATGGCTCACAAGGCCATTGATCATTATACTTTTTATTCAAGTATTTAGCATGCCTTACAAGGCTTATGCAATAAGAGAAGTACAACCTTCCCATCATTAGGGTTAGGGTTTCCCTTTCTTATCGATTAGGGTTTCTCTTACATATCATCACCCTTCATTAGGGTTAGGGTTTTCCATTAATAACAATTTAGGTTTTCAAGATCATATTATCAATAATCAAACCCTAATTCATTACTCCACACATCTAGGATAAAACATTGATATCATAAGTATTCAATCATACTTATTCATTCTCATTATTCATTATTAAATGAATCATCAACACAAGGTATGAGTTCCCCTCTCATCCTTACCAGAGAATGATTACATCATACTTCATTAACTTGGCTTAACCCTTTTTCAAGGTATATTAGCCTACACTTATCAAAGTGCATTAAACTCATTACATCTCAATGTAACAATTGACATAACACTATTCATGTGTTACTCATCCAAGTATATTGGATTTAAGGTGTATCAAGGTACATCAACCTTAAAGTGCTGGATGTGATATCTATCATGTCTTGATGTATCACTTCCCTCATCACTTTTAACATACTTAAGTTCATCAACTTATCTTGTATTAGGGTATGTCCCATCCTAATACTTTATGCACTAGCTCATCACATTTATCATGTAATGTATTGGTCATAAGTCACACAATTGAATTATTCAACCATCATTAATGATATGAACTCATCTCGGGTTAAGGCATTATTGATATAGGATTAACCATTATCAACCACTCTAGATGTTTCACCTATCAAGGTATTATCCACACCATTACTTGGTGTTACACTCATCACTCCTAAGAGTGTCTTGCCCTTACCTTTAAAAGGTGTATAGGGTTAAATCATGTGCATATGTTCACCATATCGGGTTGTAGGTGTATAGACACTCACCATATCGGGCTAGCATTTGCACTTGTCTCCATATCGGGCATGAGGTACCTTCTTGACCTTATATCGGGCACAAGATATATGTATGTAACTCCCATGATACTTTATGAGGTATCAACCCATCACCATGTCAGGATAGAAGTACATTCAATCACCCTATCGGGCTAATCACCATCTAGGTTAGCCATGATAGATTAGGGTTTGCCATATCGGGCTCAACCCCATATACAAGTTATTTGGAGTGTAGGGCACCATACCATATTGGTATACACCATCAAACGTTAGGTTGCATTACCCATGTCGGGTTAGGGTTGGCTGTGTCGGGCACATGGTACATATATGTGTCGCCCATGATGCTTAAGAGGTATCAACTCATCACCATGTCAGGCTTCCATGTTGTCTAGGGTTGTGTATCGTGCAACCCTATCGTTCAACCTATCATGCAACCATGTCGTACAAGGTCATGTAGGCATCATGATACTAAGTACCAATGATGTATTGTATGATCATATCGTGCAATAGCACTTGTTACTCTTCACTTTTATCAGGTTACCCAAATTAGGGTTTCTTGTCAACTTACAAGTATACAATTGACCTTGTATCGTGCATGGAATCTATACTTGACTCCCTATCGTTCAAGAGGTGTATACTACACCACCATATCATTCAATAAGGTTTACAAACCTATTTATATTGTTTTAGTGAAGTAGGTGCATCATCATATCGGGTTAGGGTTGCTTGCTTATGTGCTTGCACCCAATATTACCTTTATAAATTGATACCATCATCTTCTAGCTCTAGACCTTAGTTCTAACTGTTATAGTTCATGGAAATAGGTCTAAGAAACTACTAAAACTCATAATTTCATCAACTATTTCAGGAAACTTTGGAATTAAAAGTACTTCACTAATTATAGCAATTTAGGTGAAGAATAATAACATGGTTGAGTTCAAGTTATATAACCCGCCTTAAGAACCACTTCAAAGATCCAAGCTCCAAAGCTCCATGTTCCTAAGGTTGAAGATGACTTTATCAAAGGTCCAAGGCTTGTTCACAACTCCTTCATATACAAGGAATCACCATGGATAAGCAATTGGTGAAGAAGAAAAGAAAAGAAGATCAAAACCCTAAAATCATGCTTCAATTCAAGGTTGAAGATGATCTTTTCCTCACCTTAGGGTTGAGTTTTGAGTTCCTTAGCTCCTTGGCCGGCACCCTACCACTCTTGGGCGATATGGACTTCCTCTTGGACGACACAACTTTGCTTGTGGCCGATACCCCCTCACTTGTGGCCAGAATCACTTCAATTGGCCGATATCAACTTGCTATGGGCAAAATCAACATGGTATGGCCGATATACTTGCTATGGCCGATATCCAAAGCCCATGCACGATACCCTTGTGCTCTTGCACGATATGCCACCCCTCTTGGACTATATGACACTCACTTGGACGATATGGTACTCACTTGGAGCCAAAACACTTCACTCTATGGCCGATATCACCCAATATGGCCAAGATCACCTACTTGGGCGATATGATCATGCCATGGGCGATATCCCATGACCCATGCACGATACCATAGCCTCCCTTCACGATATGGGAGATCTATGCACGATACCACAAGGTAGGAGGGTGGTAAGGGTCGTAAAATTGCCCCAAGGGGTGAAACTAGGGGTATATATACTTGCTGATCATGAAGAAAGGCAAAATGAGGTGTCAACTTTTTGAGCTAGTAGGTGCCACGTGTCATGCATGTGTGACACGTGTCCATGCATGCATCAACATTTATCTTGACATGCAAAAAGGTTGAGGATCATCTAGAGATGCAAATTCGTCCATCACTTACCCATTTGGATAGGATATATCAATTAAATCATCATTTTAAGTCAAGCCGATACACTTTGTCTAAGGAAACTTGTTGGCCGTCACACCTCACCTCCTTGAGGTGCTTTGCACGATATGAACCTTTCCAAGAGTTCACAAAACGATATGGAACACCTCCTTGGGCTCCATGGCTGATAGGCACTCATATATAAGCTTTTCAACTTGATACAACTCAAGTTAAGCCTTCAAATTCGACCCTCTTTCTTGGTCATTTCATCACCAACATTACCATCACTCATAAGTGATTCAAACATGGTGTCTCATTCATTCTCTCTCCTCTAAATAATACATAGAGGAAGTAGGAACACTCTAGAGGTGGTAATTTTCATATCAACCCCACATTTTGGGTAAATTACAATTTGTACCAAAATTGGTGCACAATGCTCCAGCATTGTTTCAACAAGTTCAAACTCGGAATTTGGGCTTTCCTCAAGCCACCACCTTACATAATTATCTCTATAATGATTCTACAACACATGAGGCATGTTAAACATGTGACATTTTGCATTATAGCCCCTCAATTTGGGTAAATTGCACTTTGGTCCAAAACAAAGGAAAATTGCTCAAACAACATTCAATCGGGACCAAACTTGAAACATAAGTGTGTCACATGATGACAAAGCACCTTAGAGTTTTATATTAAAGTTATAATAAACTTTATTAGCCAAAACAAATAGGGTTACCTCATAACCCAGGTCAGGGTTGTTACACACAAGGAGTTGTAAGTTCTTATATCCTTGACGGATACACCCCGTTTATCTATGTGATGAGTTGTTCATGTGATGAGTCAACTATCTAGATGAATATGAGGAACCGAATTTTGAGTTATGGTATATGACCATTACATCCTAAATGACATCCATATGAACCATAAGGTATGACCTTGATGGTAGGACTCATTGGATGAAATCCATAAGTGCAAATGAGTCTTAAGTGTTAAGACACATGGATAACATTTTGAGAAGGATGATGCTTGTTGATTGCAACTTAATGACTAAGACATTTGGCATATGGATACTAAAACCGCATTCCTATGAGAAATAAAACAAAGATGTGTACATGATACAACCTATAAGGTTTATGAATCCACTAATGCAAATGAAGTCTATAAGTTACAATGGACTAATCAATATGATTGATTGAGTACAAGCAACTCAGAATTGGACCTTTACTTTGATGATATAGTCAAAGGGTTTGACTGATATGTCAAAGATAAAGAAGGATCTATGATTTAGTGGGAGTGTGTTCACATTCCACATGTTGATGTGAAATGGAAATGTTCTAGAATGAAAATCCAAAAGTGGAAATTATCTTTAAGGAAGATAGAGATGTTTCCTATGTGATAGGAATAGAGATCTATAGAGATAGTTCTCAAAAACCTCTTGACCTGAAAAAGAGAAAGCATACATTAGCAATCTATACTGAAGAGTTCAGTATGCACAGATTCAGTGGGAGAAAACTTGTCCATGTTACATGGAGTTAGTATCCCAAGGTCAAGTGTCCAATTCTTATGAAGAATGGGAACACTAAGAATAGATATGGATCTATCATGTATGTAATCATCCCATTATCTTGCATGTATCGACATGGCAAGAACAAAATGCATTCATCATCTTGTATGTAGGACATGGCAATATGATGTGCTCATCCTGATAACTCGTATGTGAGACATGACGAGTGGATATCTGTCTACTTCCAGTAAGGGTTATTGGAATACCATGAGAACTTGATAAATACTTGGGAAGTATTAGTTCAATGGAGATAAGGAAGAGTTCAATGTAAAGAGTTACATTGATGCAAACTTCTGAAAGGATAGAAAATTAATCACAAAATATATATAGGATATATAAAAGTGAAAGTTTTTTGATAATTGGAAGTGTTCCAATAAAACCATTTAAAAGGAAATTCCGAGTATCTATGTGTTGGAGAACAACAGTGGATACTATATGGATCTGGAAGTTCATGAGATGAACTTATAGATATTCCGCTCATTGATGACAAGTATGGAATCCTTGATCATGCAATGTGGCTAAAGGTTAGCAAAGGAATACTAGATTGCATATTACGACAACTCCATCTCATACGTGTGATGTACAATGAAGAGATGTGAGACATGAAATTTATACTGACTTTGGAAAGGTGTTTCCATAACTCACTATGTTCGCACTAGAGCACAGTAACATGTGGGAAATGTTTGAAGATCACTATGAATATGATTCAAGGGTAATTGGCTCGCAGTGCAAGTGGGAGTCTGTTGGTATGTATGCCCTGAGAGATAATCATGGGATGATTGGTGGGATACATTAATATTGATTTAATAAACATCAAAGGCAAGCTTCCAATTCTTTCTGGTTCAGTCATATGAGATAGTGATAGAACAGATTGAATGTCTAGAGAATGACAATACTCAATGACGTATGCTTTCAGGTTGAAGACCTGAACGATGAGATCATATGGATGCTAAGAGTTTGTACATTCTTGTTATGTCCCTAGTCGGATGTCATTGTGGAAGGTAGATAGACAGTAATGACACACAAGACTAGATTGTGGTGTTGGTTGATGACAAAATCTCATTAGTCATGATATAGAGATATCAAACCAAACACATAGGTACTTGTTAGAGAACAAGTGTACCAGACAGACCCACCGTGAGTTTGACACATGGAACCATGACATGGTAGTCACAGTCAGTACTCACAGTGATGGTGGTGAGTGTGATTCTTTGACCTGAAATCACTACACTCAACACATGTCGTTGGGCACACTTTGACATCATCAAACACAGTCCTGAAACATGGGTTGTTATAAAGGTGATGATTGGGTGGCTTTGACACATGGGGCTTTTGAGGGGTGAGTGATAGATATGGGATTTGTCCCTCTTGAGGGAGTATGATACACCTCATGGTGCTTAAATTATTGGATATTGCAAAAACTAGTATTATAGTGTAGAGTTTTAGGGTATTTTATGGGTTTAATGATGCAATAAAAGTGTGATACAAAATCGATTCTCAAATAAATAATATAATTATTTTAATCATATTTTAACACAATATTTATTTAGAAATATAAATTAAGTTAGCATGAGTTTCTACATATCCATTTAATATGCATAAAAAGCCAAAATGGCCTACCAAAACCAAATAGGTTGGTTGAGTATGTTCTGGGGTATTCAACCGACCAAAATGAGGTTTGTATTGACCTTATTAATGTATGAGATTCTTGTAACAAGATTCATATGACATGAATGGTTTTTCTGACCAAAATGCATGGTCTTCTAAGAACTCAGATGAAGAAATAAGTTGATCAATGTTGCTCAAAATATAATAGATTGATACCAGGACTTGTCTATAAGTATTTCAAGCACCTCAAATGATCTATATTAGCTATTTAACATCCCAACACCTCTTCAAATTAATTTTCAGAGTTGTAACTTGTTATTGGCTGTGGAATTGGATGTAAATGTTGAGTTGATTGGTAAGAATTTGTTCTTATTCATCATCACATTTCAATTAATGAGTTATATTTGATATTCCCCTTCTAAACCCTAAGAATCCTAATTATTCCTTTTCTCTCTACCAATCATGATCTCTAACCTAGGTGAAGTGAAAGAGACAAACAATGAAGATGGGGCTAGAGATTGATAGAGATTATTGGATCAAAAATAGTAGGAGGATGTCCAAGATGTTGGGTAATATGGCATCAGATATGATAACAGAAACAAAAAATTTACTGCAATATTCCCTTTAGATAGTAGATTGTGTCAACAACTATATAATAGGAAAGAGGTTTTGCAATAGACATATCTGGTCCTGGAGCAAGTCCAATGACTATCCCTTGTTGGAGTGTGCTTCTTTCTTCAAGTTGCACCTGGATGGCTGTTGCAACAGCCTTCTGGTTGATCACCATGGATGTCGGTTGACTATGTCCCTCCTCACCTCTATAGTAGTCTGCACAGACCATCGAGAACTCAATGTTGTGCTACCAGAGCCAACAAGAAGGAGTTGTACCTCCAAACATCAACCTGCTAGGGTTGTTTCACTCTCATGTGTTGTCTCTCCCTTGTTTTCCCTCCCTTTTATGGGTAGGACTTTCTCGGGATCTGTAGTTACCACAACTACAAAGGATAACAACTTGTTAGAGAGCATTGTTGTCTCTCTTAAAAACCTCCACTACCCCCTTCTATTTATTGGAGGGTCATGGTCAGGATTTCTAGTCTGAGTGGGAGTCAAAGAGACAGAACATCATGATTTTTATAGAATTTGAAAACCATGAACCGGTCAGTTCACCAGTGAACCAGTCAGTTCACACATGAGATGGTTAGTTCAACACTTGAACTGATCATTTCACTATGTTTCCTATTTACAAATGTATTGACATTTAATATTTGATCATTGCACAACATGACATCAACATTGATGCTTAATCCAATCATATTGATTGTTGAACCAATCGTTTTACATCTAAAACGGCCGATTCACACTTTGAAATGGCCAATTCATTTATGAACCGGTCATTTCATGTTCTGAATTGGGCAGTTCATTCCTGAACCTGGCAGTTCAGAATTCTTATTCAGCCAATGTACAACCAATGTTGTTTAAATTGAATACCTAAACACTTTACTACTTAATTTAAACCTTATTCATGAGTAAACTCTCATATATGTGTGACCCTATAGGTCCCAAATTACATTGGCAATGAATGTTCATAACTTATCTATGACATCACAAGTAGTGAGTAGTATCTAGCAACACATCATTTCTACCCAAGAAATTGGAAAGTTAGAGAACAACTTCAACCTACAATCTATGATCAATGTTATCATGATCATATAGTTCCTTTGTATCTGATATCTGGATTGAACTCAAGGCATGAAATTGTCATCCACTTCAACGTTCAATCCATGTTCCTTGAACTAGAGTAGACTGTATGAGATGTATATGAGTTCACATATCATATATTGAGTCACATAAGTATGGCCATATGTTTCTTAGTCTTGCTTATCAAGTGGCATGGATATCAATCTCTTGTAGGAGGGACAAATCCCATCTACATCACTCACACTCAATCCCCATGTGTTACAATCATCCGAGCAACATATTTATGGTAACCCTTATTCAAGGTCATGTTGGCTAATGTCAAAATACATCAGATGGCATTTGATGAGTGCAATGACTTTAGGTCTACGAACTACAATTTCCACTATCACCATGAGAGTTGATTCTGACTACCATTCCATGATCTCCATGTATCACACTCAAGGTGGGTTTTTCTGGTACATTGTTATCTAACAAGTACCTATTTGTTTCGTTTGATATCACATATCATGACTGATGAGATTCTATCATCAACCAACACACACTCTAGTCATATGTATTACTATTGTCTATTTTCCTTCCATAATAATATCCAACTAAGGACATAATAAGAATGTATGTACTCTTATCATACATATGATCTCATTGTTCAAGTCCTAAACCAGAAGACATATGTCATCAAGTGACATCATTCTTTATACATCTAATATGTTTGTGTCATCATCTCATGATTGAGACAAACATAACAGATGGAAAAACCTTTATTATTATCATGTCAACTCTATGATGCCTCATTACAATCATCATATGATTGTCTCTCTGAGCATTCATACAAACATACTCCCACTTACACTTAGAGCCAATCACCCACAAATCTTATTCCAAGTGATCTTAAGATGTCCATCATGTTTATGTTGTGCAAGTACTTTTATAGAGGGTTAGCACGTTTGCTTCTAGTTAGTATTTTGCAAGTTTCACATCTCCTTGATGTATGACTTCTCGTATGAGATGGAATTGTCATAGTATGTTATTTGAGATTCCTTGCCTATCTAGTAGCTCCATTGTTGTCACAGTATTTCTACTGTGTCATCAATAGTTGGAACCTCTACAAGTTCATCTATATGAACTTATTGATCCATACAATATCCTCTGCTGTTTTTAAAACAACAAGGTACTCAAATTCTATTGTAGAAATAAGCATTTCTCTCTTGCTCAAAACTTTTCCAACTTACAGTAGTCAAACATAATTTTAGATTGCAACTGTTGATTTTATTTGTCAATTTTGGAAGCTTGCATCAGTGTACCCTTTACACCCAACTCTTCCTTATTACCATAACCAATGAACTAATCCTTTTATTTCTTCTCAAGTACTTAAGGATATACTTTATGGCATTCTAGTCACCTTCACTAGGATGTGACAGACATCCTCTCATCATGGCGTATACATAAGAGACAAAAAATGAATACATAACATTGCAAACATGATAGATCCAATTGCAAATGAATATGGCATCTTACTCATTTTCCCATTCTTCACAAGAACTAAGACACTGGTCTCTTTAGAGACTAATCCCATGGAACATGGACAAATTTTCTCTCATTGAGTTCTGCATTCTGAACCCCTTCAACATTTTGCCAATGTATTTCCTTTTTCTTAGGTCAAGAATCTTTCCAGATCTATCTCTATAGATCTCAATTCCTATCACATATGATGATTCTCCTAAACCCTTCATAGAGAAGGTACTTTCCATGCCAGGTTTTAACATTTGCAGTATAAGGATGTTATTCCCCATCATTATGTGGAATATAAATATTCTCCCTCTCAATTCTTGTAATCACATATTTTATCTTCATTTTGACTAAAGTCAAACTCTTTGACTATCCTATCAATCAAAGATTCCAGCTCTAAGATGTTTCTTCAATCACACTGATTGATCTTTGTAGCTTATAGACTTTATTTGCAATAATTGAATTTATAAACCTTTAGGCTATGTGATGTGGGTTGTTGTACATGCAACAATCACAAGGAGAAGTCCTAGAGTTTAACATTCTAACCTGGTTGTCAACTTGCTATAAATAACAAGTCAACTTAGTATAGATAGGTATCGATCCAAGGGACGGTGGAAAATAAAAGTCAAGATCCAAATACGATCGCAAGAATATGAATTAAATTCCAATTTGAGAGGGTTGTAAAATTAAGAAAAAAAATTCCAGTGCTGAAATAAAGTTTAACTAATCAAGAAATAAAGATTTGGAGTTTGAAAGATCACCACCAAAACCACATTCCTATTCAACTAATCAAATTTTAAGCTCCAAGGATCAAATCAGGACCTTGTGGTTTCATGTCCTTACAGACAAACTCACAAGGGTCGGACTTCCTACGAACTCATTGGTCTCCGTGTTCATGGATCATTGCCCAACCGTGCAACATGCCACTATGCATGGTCATATCAAGAAGCATGTGAATTCAAATTGGCATTCAAACAGAAGGCTCATGTGGTCGTGTCACTAAGGATTATAAGGAGAATAAGATTAAAAAGATGAAACGATGATAATGGCAATTAGGGGACAATTGTTTCATTCTTACATAGATCTATAGTCATATCACTTTATAAGAAATATCAGATCATCCAAATGACCACACATAAACAGAGAGAAGGTATTTTTTCAGTGCAGCAATAAAACTAATTATATTGAATAGAACCAAACTAAGGGGTTACTCCCATGCCCCAGAAGAATCTACTCACACATAACGAGACTAGAAGAAATACAAACTAAAATGAGATCCAACATTATACAAGATGTGATATACAACTAAAAACTAGATGTATTTTATTATGGAGTCCCCTCCTTTTATATGGGAAGGAGGGGTGGGAACTTTAGATATAAGTCTCTCTAGAAAACTCCTGGCTAGCAGCTGAAAACTTTATGGATCTGGTCAGTACAAAAAATAGTTGATTGTCTTTAATTATGTTGTTCATTAACATTATTTTGGCTGCAAGTTCCCATAATAGATATTTTAAGTGTATTTTTAGGCCATTCATAAGTTCCAAAATGGTCAGAAAATATGTTTTTCTCATAGATAATTCAATTCCCTTTCCAAAACATACTTGCCCATTAAATTGTGTGTAACATACCAGAACTAGAACCCTACCCTAGAACTTTGACCCTTTTGACTTAGCCAAACAAGGATAAGCTAGTACTTGTAATTAGGCTAATAATAAAACTTAAATGTGTCATGTGAAGTGTAACATAATAAATCATGCTTAATAATCATATATGATGCATATTGAGGTAATAAGAATATAAGTGAATGAATAAGGAACTAATGGGCCTCTAATGGGCCATATGACATAACACATATAAGAAAGTCTCAAAAGTGAAAATAAACTTCAAATTTGTAATCTACACATAAAAATAAGCTTACATGTCTAATTTGGACAACCTTGAAATTATATGGTAAGATAGGAGAGAGAAACTGTCTAAAAGATGTAAATAATAAATAAATGAGGAATATGACACCAAAAGATGGAAATAATGTCAAATTCATACTCAACTCATCAAATTAACTTGTGGATGAAGTTTCACCTAATTTGGATAATCCTAATGTCATTAATGCACAAGGAAAGAGAAACTAAGTTTTGGATAATAAATGCATTAAAAGACCTTAAGGGGAAAAACTAGTTTCATAATTAGAATCTACATGCTTTAATTAGCCTCTGTGCCAAATTCCATTTAAATTGGGATTTGTTTGCACCCTCTATTGAAGAAATAGAAAAATAGGAAATAATGTCAACATCACTTTATTCGAATTGGTTTTGGATTTCATTTTTCCTGTCATGCAGCCTAATTCTCGATTTTCATTTAAGTAGATTGATTGAACAACTCTAGTTTACTTTCCTTTTCTACAGATCGATCCTGTGGCTCTAAGGCCATCACCTCTTCCCAGCCTAGTGTGAGTAGGATTCCAATCCTCTGCACAGTACCCGAGATTTTTGCTTTCCCTGATCTCCTTCTCCTTTCCTCCTCGTGTTTTTCTGAGTTGATTTTCGCCATCATCCTGACCTATTTTGGGGATCCCTAAATTTGGTAGGTTTCCTTCACCCAGTCGATGAGTCGATGAGATGTTTCCTTTTCTGGCTCTATTTCATGTTTCTCAAGCTTTCTTCGTTGAACCCAAACCCAACGCCTATATATATCTGTTTCCCCTTGACCCTCAATCACCTAGAAACACTTTGGCATCGCTCGTTTGATCCAATTTTCTCTACAACCTTCTTTCCCTACTCCATCTTTCTATTTTGATGGTGGCGACCTCAACGGTGGTTTTCAGGCACTCAACGGTAGATTATCTTGGTCAAGTTTGATTCTTGGAGGTGTGGGTGAGCTTCGTGGGTACCTAGTTTGCTAGAATTTTAGGTAATATAGATTCACCCCTTTCTCTTTGGTTTTGACTTTCTATGAAATTAGTGTCTTATGGTGTCTCTCCTCACCATATTTCTTGACTTCTAGTTTCGATTTTTGATGCTTGTACATCCTACACCTTTGGTTTGGATTTCCTGTGGCTCGTTCTCTCCATTCAAGTTTTCTAGTTTCTCCTATGTTGACGGAGGACCTTTCTCGGACTATAGGCACTCGTTTTCTCCGCACTTTGCTTTGATGGGTCCGGTAGAGCCTTTGGAACAAGGTTTGTGTAGAACCTTTTGCATGATTCCCTCTAGTTTGCGATATGGAGTTCGAGGATCTCATCGCAGTGTTCAGATGTCATGTGTTCTTTGCGGGGGAACAAGACCCCTTCTGGTTTTCCTCTCTTTCCCTCTCTTTTCTTCTGTCCTTGGTTTTTTGCCAATGGGTAATTTGAGGTTTTCGCGCAAGCACTGTTCTTTGGTTTTGTGCAGGATTCGACTGATGTAGACGAGTGACCGGTCGAGTTGGCTAGATCTGATTAGACCAACTTGGAGATGTGGACCTCTCCCTCTCTCTCTTCTCACTCTCGCTTTGAGCGCTGACTTGGAATTTTCCTAATTTTCTATTGGTTGGTTTTGTATAATCCATAACTAATTCTACAATAATCGGAAAAATGCTTAAATAGTCAATAAAATGGGAAAAAGAAGATATATTGTTTGATACTTATCTTTTCACCTAATTTTTATGTTTAAATAAAAATGTATATTAATGAATTAATGTATTTAGATAATATCTTGTAAAAATCATAACTAAAGATTTATAAGTCAAAAAAATATAATAAAATATGTTTTAGATTCCTAATAATATAAATTAAAATGTAGCACAGTTTTCATAAACTAATTGACATGATGATACAAAGGTGGTTTTTAGGGTTTGGATAATATACATGAAATTGACACAAAATTGTGTATGTGCTTAATAGGTTCTTTGGAATCCTAGTCTTAGACCTAGATTGTGCTTTAGACTTTGGACTCTGAAGTTGAGGTATGTTGTATCCCCTATCCCTCTATGTTGAGCAATAACCTATCTTTATCATTCTCTTAGTCCTATGGACAATAGCATATACACATTGCTCTTATCTTTTGATATCATGGTTCTTGTAAACTATCTTGTTTGTGGTAATCTTGGATATTCTCTTAACTCTTGTCTTGTGCCTTGGTACATGTTGGTCTTATATAATGATATGTGCCCACTTTGAAGTGGATGTTTATATGTTTGTGTTGTCCATTTTGTGATGGAAACATTGTATAATCTGACTATACTTTTTACTTGCCTCTACATTTTACATGCTATGTGATTTAGTAGCACTAGAGTAGTGTAAATTACATTACTGTTAGGGCAGTAATCCCCTTTTGATGATTAAGGAGGGTGGCAGTATACCATTCTCTGTAACCAAGTGTGGCAGTAATCCATACTCAACTTTATATATTGGGAGATTAACATTATTCCTTTCTCTATTAGGTTTCGAGTTTATACTTGGCTGCCTTTGTGTTTTTATTGTTTTAGGGCTATGCTTATCTCACATGCATGCAGGTTATTGATGTTGATTGTGGGGTGTGTGCCCTACTTTCTTTTTGTGCCAGTATTGCACAATCTTTATTGCTTCATTTATGGCAAGTATCTTCTTTTTTGATGGTGATGTTTCTTATCTTTTATGCCCTCTTTTGGGGCAGTCCTTATCTCTTGTATGGGAAGCATGTATATTTGATGTCCTTATTACTTATATTGCTCAAAGTTTTCTTTAGTATGCACATACCAACTTTTTGCTGATGTTTTCTTTTCTTCTCTTCTTTTGTGGGGTATGCTTCCAACCCCAGGTTAGATCAAGGAGAGGTGAACTTTGACATCAATCTTGTAGCTGAGCTTTTGGGAGACTTGAAGAGGTGGTTAGATGACCCTCAGCTTGATCTTTGGCTTATATGTTTAGTTTTCCTTTTTGGACACCCTTGTGTGATGAAGTGATGTATAATGTTAAAAAGCTTTGTAATATTTAGATTTTTCTTCCGCTACTATATTTTTGGTATTGAGATACATACATGTGGAAAGTATTGGTACACATCCCTTTAGTGGAATTTTTTTATGTGGTGTTTGGTTCAAGGGATGTGGCCTTTCTTTTTCTAGTAGAGAGGTGGTTTCACTTATTTACAACATGGTATCAGATCCATTAGTAGTTGGTTATCTAACTATTTCAAACTCATCTCCCTTAGGATGTTTACCTTTATCTTAGGTTGCTTATACCTACTATCCTTGCCTTGTGTAGGAAAAAACCCTTATGGTAGGAGATAACTCAAATGTTGACAACCAGTACGGTTACGAGACACCCCAAAACCCTAGGTTTGGTCAGGAGACCTTAGCTTCTTCTAGTACGGGTGTAGTCCTCTCTCTAGAGCAAGAGTTGGCCATGTTTCGACAACTTTTTGCTTCTTCCATGGCGGGGAAGATGAAAGACCCGTCTGTACCTAAAAAGCTTAATGAGTTCTCGATCATGGAGTTCATGAAGATGCAACCACCCTCCTTCAAGGGTGAAGGTGAAATAGAGATGGTCGACAAAGTTGATGATTGGGTTAGCCATCGAGAGAACTTTTGATGGTATGGCACATCCTTCACACCAGAAGGTTAGGTTTACTTCATATGTCTTGGAAGGACCAGTAAGAGTTTGGTGGAATGGAATTGCAAGGACTAGAGACATCTCAACCATGTCTTGGGTGGAGTTTTTGGCTCTTTTCCATGGAAAGTATATCTGCACTGCTTCCCTAAAGAAGAAAGAAGTAGAGTTTTATAGCTTGAAGCAAGGTTCTTTATCTGTTTATGCATTTGTGTAAAAGTTTCTACTGTTGGAACGTTATGCTGGTTTGGGTGAGGAGTGAAGGGATGACCTATTCCTCCAGGGACTCAAATACAATGGGGGTTGTGCTCTTATCCCACAACTACCTTTGACTTTTCAATAGATGGTGGATAAAGCTTTGGCTGTGGAGTCTTACCCAGGGTGTCAACCTAGGGAGCTTGACAAGAAGAGGAAGTCCTCTAGTGATGAACAGAAAAGAGACAGTTGTGGTAAGTGCAATAGACCCCATCCTCCAGGGAAGTGCCCTCATGTTAGAAATCAAGGCACATCAGTGGTATATCACTATTACAATGAACCTAGACACATCTGACTTGATTTCCCTAAGCGTCGTAATGGACAAGCTCCTGTACAACACCAGCAAGCACCTCCTCAGAATCAGGGCAACAATAATGATAACAATAATAGAGGAAGACCTGTGGAAAGAAAAGTTGGAAGAGTTTTTTCTTTGGATGGTGAAGAAGTTAATGATGATGAACAAAAGAAAGTTAACCCATAGTTCCTTAGATTAGTCTTTACAAGTTATGTTTCCCTTTTGCATGATTCTTATGTAGTTGGATGTAAGAAGTATAGTTGAACCTTTTGTATCTAAAGTTTAGTTTGATATAATGAGATGAACCCTTTTAAGGGGTGGTGGATAAGTTTTCTTATGGATGTTTTGATTTCGAGGATGAAATCCCTTTTAAGGGGTGGTGTGCTATAACATACCAGAACTAGAACCTTACCCTAGAACTTTAACCCATTTGACTTAGCCAAACAAGGATAAGCTAATACAAGTAATTAGGCCAATAATGAAACTTAAATGAGTCCATGAAGTGTAACATAATAAATCATGCTTAATAATCCTATATGATGCATATGAAGGTAATAATAATATAATTTGATGAATAAGGAACTAATGGGCCATATGACATAACACATATAAAATAGTCTCAAAAGTGAAAATAGACTTCAAATTTGTAATCTACACATAAAAATAAGCTTACATGTCAATTTTCATCTAATTTGGACCACCTTGAAATTATATGGTAAGATAGGAGAGAGAAACTGCCCAAAAGATGTAAGTAATAAACAAATGAGGAATATGACACCAAAAGATGGAAATAATGCCAAATTCATATTCAACTCATCAAAGTAACTTGTGGATGAAGTTTCACCTAATTTGGATAATCCTAATGTCATTAATGCATGAGGAAAGAGAAACTAAGTTTTGGATAATAAATGCATTAAAAGATCTTAAAAGGAAAAACTAGTTTCATAATCAGAATCTACATGTTTTAATTAGATTCTGTGCCAAATTCCATTTAAATTGGGATTTGTTTGCACCCTCTATTGAAGAAAGAGAAAAATAGGAAATAATGTCAATATCACTTTATTGGAATTGATTTTGTATTTCATTTTTCCTATCATACGGCCTAATTCTTGATTTTCATTTAACCGGATTGATTGGACGGCTATAGTTTACTTTACTTTTTTGTGATCAATCCTACGGCTCTAAGGCCATCACCTCTTCCTGACCTACTGCGAGTAGGATTCTAATCCTCTGCACAATACCCATGATTTTTGCTTTCCCCCATCTCCTTCTCCTTTCCTCCTCACATTTTTTTGAGTTGATTTTCCCCATCATCCCGACTTTCCTATTTTGGGGATCCCTAATTTGGGTAGGTTTCCTTCACCCAGTCGATTAGTCAAAGAGATGCTTCCTTTTCCAGCTCTGTTTCATATTTCTCGAGCTTTCCTCATTGAATCCAGACCCAACGCCTATATATATATATATATATATATATATATATATATATATATATATATATAAAAGTTTCCCCTCGACCCTCGATCACCCAGGAACACTTTGCCATTGGTAGTTTGATCCGATTTTCTCTACAACCGTCTTTCCCTACTCCATCTTCCTATTTCGACAGCGGCGTCCTCAACGGTGGTTTCCAAGTGCTTAATGGCAGCTTCTCTTGATCGAGTTTGATTCTTGGAGGCATGGGCGAGCTTCATGGGTACCTGGTTTGCTCGAATTTCAGGTAATGTCGATTCACCTCTTTCTCTTTGGTTTTGACTTTCTATGAAATCAGTGGCTTATGGTGCCTCTCCTCACCATATTTCTTGACTTCTAGTTTTGGTTTTTGATGCTTGTTCATCCTCTACCTTTGGTTTGGCTTTCCTATGGCTCATTCTCTCGGTTCAAGTTTTCTAGTTTCTCCTGTGTTGGCGGAGGACCTTTCTCAGGCTGTAGGCGGTCTTTTCACTGCATTTTGCTTTGATGGGTCCGACAGAGCCTTTGGAACAAAGTTCGTGTAGAAACCTCTTGCATGATTCCCTCTAGTTTGTGATCTGGAGTTTGAGGATCTCATCACAGTGTTCAGATGTCGTGTGTTCTTCATGGGGGAACAAGGTCCCTTGTGGTTTTCCTCTCTTGCCCTCTCTCTTTTCTCCTGTCCTTTGTTTTTCGCCTATGGGTAATTTGATCTTTTTGTGCGAGCCCTGTTCTTTTGTTTTGCACAGGCTTCGGCTGATTTGGACGAGTGGCCGGATGAGTTGGCTAGATCTGATTGGACCAACTCAGAGCCATGGCCCTCACCCTCTCTCTCTTCTCTCTCTCGCTTTGAGCGCTGACTTGGAATTTTCCTAATTTTCTATTGGTTGTTTTTGTAAAATCCATAACTAATTCTACAATAATAAAAAAATATGCATAAATAGTCAATAAAAATAGGGAAAAAGAAGATCTATCATTTGATACTAATCTTGTCACCTAATTCTGATGTTTAAATAAAAGTGTATATTAATGGATTAATGTATTTAGATAATATCTTGTAAAAATCATAACTAAAGATTTATAAGTCAGAAAAATATAATAAAATATATTTTGGACTCCTAATAATATAAACTAAAATGTGGCTCAGTTTTCATAACCTAATTCACATGATGATAAAAGGTGGTTTTTAGGGTTTGGATAATGTGCATGAAATTGACACAAAATTGTGTATGTGCTTAATAGGTTCTTTAGAATCCTACGCTTGGACCTAGATTGTGCTTTAGACTTTGGACTCTGAAGTTGAGGTATGTTGTATCCATTATCCCTCTATGTTGAGAAATAACCTATCTTATCATTCTCTTGGTCCTATGGACAATAGATATAAGGAGGTGGGATCACCCCCTTACTAAAAATTTGAAGAATAAAAAATCCATTCCAAACATACTCAAAGGTATGCTAGAATAGGTGCAAAATTTTCAAACTTCAAAAAATGGTATTCAAAACAACCAAAGTATAACAGCGGAATAAAAATGTTGACTATATTCAATTTATAACAAGGCTATTACAAAAGTACATCATAATATCCCATAAGGGTTTACATGTATGCTACAACATAAGGATCTAAGTAGAGGGAAATCTAAACCATAACAACTTTGTCTCCAAGATTTAACTCCTTAAGCTAGTCCAAAACTTCATGCCTTATCATCCAAGTCCTTCACCTAGGGTTGGAAGCATACCCCAACAAGAAGAGAAAATAGAGGACATCAACAAAGGTTGGTATGTGCATACTAAATATGAAATTGAGCAATATATGGAATAAAGGACATCAAAGTGTAAAGGCTTCCCATGAAAAAGATAAGGACACCCAAGTGGGTATCAAGAGAAATGATTTGCAATAACAAAAGAGATACTTGCCATAATTAAAACAATAAAGTTGTTCCATACTAGCACATGTAAAGAAAGTAGGGCACACACTCTACAATCATCATCAACCTGCATGCATGTGAGATAAACACAGCCCTAGAACAATATAAACACAAAGGCGACCAAGTCTCATAAACTTGTAACCTGACAGAGAAAGGAATACTTCCAATCTCCCAAATATATATAACATGGGACAAGAATCACACATCTTGCCCTGGGTATGAGGTTCCTTTCCATCCCAAAAGAGTAGGAAATATCACATCTGCTCCGTAGGAAATAACACATATGTCTTAAAAACCAACACAATTACACTACTCTAGTACTACTGAATCACATAACATGTTAAATGTAGAGGCAAGTAGAAAGTATAGTCAGAATATATAAACTAGTCACCACATAAGTGTCCAACATATACATCCACCTCATAAGTGGGAAAAAGACATCACATGTCATCTTTTAGAGTTCCATCATGAACAAAGCATAAGATAAGAGTTCAAAAGAATATTCATGATCACATGATCAATATCAAATAAGGTAGTTCACATGAACCATGATTTTTAAAAGAAAAGACATTGTGTATAGACTTATGTCCATAGGACAAAGAGAATGAATAAGCATAGGTGACTTGCTCCACATAGAAGAATAGGGGATACATCATACATTTAGAGTGAAGAATTAGAAATTGCTCAATATAGAAATAATGTGGGATGCAATCATACCTCAACTTCAGAGTCTAAACAGTCCAAGTCAAGACTAGGCCTCCAAAGAACCTATAGGGAAGGTGGAAAGGTCCAATAAGTAAGGTTCCCAAGCTTAGAGAGGTTGGTTTCTCCAACAAAGCTCCTATCTCGAGCAAGAAACACCTTCTCCACTATAGAGGTGAAAAACCCTAACAAAAGAACATGGGGATGGGGTGTTTAAGGGCTCTAGGTGGGGTTTCACCATGGAAGACCATGGTTTTGACCTGGAGGAAGGTGAAGGAAGACTAACAACATGAAAATAGGGAAGGAAAAGAGAAAACTTACTAGTTTTGGTCGAAATAACCAAGGAGGAGCTTTAGAAACCCTAAATAGAGAAAATTTGGAACCCTAGGAGCCTTCTTCACCAAGGTAGGCACCTCCTTTTACCTTGGGAGAGCACCTTCGTGGAAAAATAGAGTAGGAATGATGCTATAAGCTAGAGGAAATAAAGGAGAGCAAGAGTTTTCAAATTGGGAGTTGGGAAGGGGTAGATATGGATATATAAAGAAAGAGGTCAAGTATGAGGTGTCTATGAGACTTTCCATGTGTCATGTATAAGGGTGTCCATGGACATGCAAGCCCTTATGGATAAGGAAGAATTCAAGCATGAGGTGTCAAGTTACTTTCCATGTGTCCAATGCCAAGGGTGCCTATGGACATGCAAACCTTTATGGATAAGGAAGAAGTCAAGCATGAGGTGTCCATGGAGCTTTCCATGTGTCCTTAGCCTAGAGATTTCATGGCCATGCAAGAGGACAGCTCATAGAGGATTTTTGAATATCAAATTTCGGTTTATGGAAACTTATATGCCATCCCAACCGACCTCCAATCAAAGAAATAACCCCATTAATTGATAGCTTCTAAAGATAAGCTCATTTATAAATAGGGTAATCCCTAAAATGCCCTTGGAAAGAAACACCTTCAAACCAAGGTGCAACTAGGTGCCCCATGGTTCAAAAACTTGATAATGGTAAGGGAATATCTAAATATTATAATGCATGTGACAATTTACAAAGAAAACCTCCGAATTGGGTAAATTGCAGAAAAGTCCAGAATGTACCTAAAATTGCATAACTTGCACAAACAACATCCAAATTAAACCAAACTTCATCCACTAGTTATATTTGATGTGTTGAATATGAATTTACCATTATTTCTATCTTTTGAAGTCATATAATCACATTATTCATTACTTATGCCTTTTACTCATTTTCTCTCTCCTAAACTTATCCTAATATTTCAAGGTTGTCCAAATTAATTGAAATTTGACATGTAGACTAATTTTGAAACGTAGATTTCGAATTTGAAGTTTTTTTCCACTTTTGTGAATTATTTTTATGAGATATGTCATATGGCCCATTAACAACCCATTATCTAAATTATTTATCCAATTAAGTTCCTTACCACCAAAATGAGTTATGTGGCATATTTTATGTGGCAACACATCCCATTATCACACAGATAATAAGGTGTTACACAAAAATGTGCGGAAATCACCATAACCACAGATTATCGAAAACACGGGTTAATTAAAACCGATTGCGGAAAACTGATAAACTGTGAAACTATTACTTTCCAGTCCTCAACATGCACAGAAATATGTCATATAAGTACACATACGAGATCTGATACGTGTCCACAACATAGGAATAGTTGTTCATCCATCACATGAGTTCACCACCTATTCATATACATAAAGGCCCACATCCGGCCAGCAGCAGGATATACAAACATCATCGATCGATCATCGTGAAACAACGTCAAAACACTGCCAAGGACCTGAGAGTACATGGATGACTCTAGACTCTACTACAAGACATCCAAAATAGCAGCATGTCCATTGCTTGCCTTCTACTTCTCCTCAAGCTGCTCGTCCGCAACACCACGACCACGACCACGTCTACCTCGACCACCTAAAAAGGGGTTAAACCAGCGGGGTGAGACAATTGAACAATTGTCCCAGCGGGAAACATAACTCCCCACCGCAACTACAGAACCTCAGCAAGATATACTATACCAGCAGATATCTAATAACAGGTATAACAAGAGCAGTCTATATAAAACAGATTATTCTTACCGACAAGCTTACCCGCTATATAAAAGCATATACCCAGATATATCTCAAGGAATATGATTAGCAAGATAAGATGTATCCCTATGTATCATGATTATCAGAATAGGATATAATGTCACATAACCTGATTGTCAAGCTAAGACATATTACCACATAACCTGCAAGATATAACAAAGATACAAACAAGGCCTCAACCAATGTTTCGTGTTTATCTTAAGCAGTAATTGCTAAACGGCTGTATTATGTATTATTATGCCCTGAGGATTTGAACCGTACCGTTCAAATCCAACCTTCGGTTATGAAACCCAAGCCGGTGCCATACAAGGTCAATGGAAGAGTCGGACTCCATGAACTCCCACCTCGTGGTCAGTACACGAGTACAACACAAGCAGGACCGCAGTCACATGCTGAAGTGGTCTAAGCCACAGGGTCAGCTCCATAGGCTACCCTCATCTCTAGCCCGCCTTGGTAGAGGTCTCGGCGCTTGTAAAACTGAGCCACATGCCTGTTCACCGTGCTCTGAGCCATGAACGCATTCATGCTCACACATCACATATCCTGAGCCATGGGCCTGTTCACCATGCTCTATATACATATATGAGTCTGTAACCGAAGTTACACTCTTACCTCCTCATTTTCAGGCTAGGAGCAACCTACACATATTCAACAATATGCGCTTCCAGGTTAACCTGTAGGAGAACCTGTTTCACCATCACCAAGTCCTGACGATGATGGATCTATGGCCAAGGCAAACTACATGATATATTTCATTGTGATTAATTAGTATCTTTTAGATGGATTGCAAGATTCAACCAAGTTGTATAACATGCAAGATATAACAGAAAGTAATCAACATTATATTATTATTTAATCACATCAACCTGATCCATCACAAGGATTCAACATCACATGTTACCACTTGGCCTCTTACCAACCATCCAGATCCATCTCGAGGATCATTACATACCCTGGGATCTCAATCCCTTATCATGTACTATCAATGCCTCTCAAGGCTCACATCATCATCATGGAACTTAACACATTATACATATCATCTCATTAACCAGAGTAATTACCGAGTGATGTTACTCATCACATGTGTCTCATAGCCCTTTCATGGCTAATCATCACCTGCATGGTTAGGATACTCAATAATTATAGCTTCAATCATAAGGAATATGCTACTATCATGAAATGCCATTCAAGATACTCTACTTATCATTCTTACACTATTTGCTAATCAAGTGTATAAAGTACATCATTAGCAAGCCATATCTATACTTATCCTTATCTCAGAATTGTATGAACAATCAAGATGTTCAAACGTACAGAACAAGTACTATTGTTACCACTACCATTATGTCACCATCCACTATCATCATTATTAGCATTATTATCATTATGCAAGCTACTGGTATAACTACCACCATTCTTATTTAACAATTGAGTACCATGATTACTTCATGCATATCATTACTATCATTATTGCCATCATTACTATGATCAACATTATTACTATCATCTTCTTTATTATTAACAAATAAGCATAAGGATCACATCATGCATCTTATTACCATTACCTTCCTCATTACCATCCCTACTACCATTATCATCATTATGATCAGCATTATTACTATCATTATCATCATGCAACTACCATTATCATCATTATTACTATCATTAGCATTATTATTGTTTGCAAGGCATCATATTCATTGTTGTTATCACTAACAAGATACCACCATCGTTTAGCATAAACATCCACTTTCATAACACATGGAACCATTACTCTAGGATCACAAGACTCTCACCATAACTCATCACCGCCCTCACTAAAACCTATCAAGGTCTGTCGGACGACACATACCCAACCCTAGGCTGTCGCCCACCTTGGCTATCGGTCATCATGGGTGTCGGCCAGCATGGTTATCGGCCACCATGGCATGCATGGCCTATCGGTCAACATGCATGGTCTATCGTTCAAGACAAGGAAACAAGCCACACATGGCCATGTCGTCCGACACCAACAACCATCAAGATTGACAAGGCTATATCGGCCAACACCTCAAGATGTATCACCCAGCAACATCCAACGACCAACTCAACCATATCGGCCAACTCAACCATATCGGCCAACTCAACCATATTGGCCAACTCCTCACTATCTTGACCTATCGCCCAACACAAGAGCACTCACCATGTCTCCCATCATAAGGTTCCCATCTCGCCCAACACCAAGACAAGAGAGGGTCTCGCCCAATACAAGAACAAAGGTGTTGCTCATCACAAGGACCATGTCGCCCAACATGGTCACCATGTCGACCAACACAAAGAACACCACTATGTCGCCCATCACAAGAACAAGGGTGTCGCCCAACACACCCAAACCAAGGGAGGATATCGCCCATCACAAAGCAAGAGAGGACGTCGCCCAACAAGGGTCATCTTCAACCTCCAACACAAGGAAACTCAAACCCTGGAAAGCAAGGTATACAAAGGAACTCTAAACCCTAGAGGGGGGATCGGCCACCAAAGGTACATAAGCAAGTTATAAAAGCAAAGAACTAAGCTAAACTACTAACATGCAACAAGATCATAGCTAGAGGTAAAGGAGTTAGGGTTAGAAGTTGTGCAACCCGCCTTAAGCTCCAAGGAAGAAGATGCACTTCAAGCTCCAAGGAATGTCATCCACCAAAGCTGATCCAAGAGAGGGTATCGGCCACCACAAGCAACTCCAGGAGAGTGTCTCGGCTGACACAAGCAAGAGAGGGAGGAGTGTCGTGCACTCAAGGTGGAGGGGAGACCAAAAGATCAAAGGAAGCTAAGGCAAGGGAAAGAGCCACATATATAGAAGGGAAGGGAGGAGAAAACAAGGTAGATCTATGCTAAGTGTCGTCCACCCAAGGGACACTTGTCCTAGGGTTCAAGCCAACACACTAGCTCACCAAGAGACACTTGTCAAAGATATACACCAAGTGTCCACCAAACATGGTCAAGGTTGGACCAAGCAACATGGGCGACACAACTAGTAGCTCCTCTGGGCGACACACATTACTCCAGGTCGACACACCACCTCTAGGTCGACACACACTCTTCCTTGGGCGACACAAGGTGGTCTTGGCCGACACAAGGCTCAAGAAAGCCCAAACAAAGCACCTCAAGTCCCAAACAAGCTCAAGCAAGGCCCAAGAAACTCAAACAACAACCCCAAGCCTTCCTCTCAACCCTAGAGGAAGCAAAGAGGGGAAAACATCTCACAAGATGGCAAACTTGCACACAAAACCCTAGACTTGGGTTATTTGCAAGTAGCCCCTCGAACTCTCAACAAAGCACAACAAAAACCCTAATCACCACTCAAAGGTGATTAGCAAGCATCAAACCACCAAGGTTAAGCAAAACAAACAGGGTAAACCCTAAACGCAGGTCAGGGTCCTTACATTTTATATATCCATTATTAACTTAAGACTAATGTGAAAACATTAGGCTACATTAGGGGTGATAAATTCATGTATTATCTCATTAGGACCACACTAAAGATCTATTTAGGTCTAACCTTCAACCTTGTTTGGCTAAGTCCAAAATGTCAACTTCCAGGGTAGGGTCCGAGATCTAGTATGTTACAACACACCACCCCTTAAAGGGATTTCATCCTCGAAATCAAAACATCCACATATAAGAAAGAAACTTATTCACCACCCCTTAAAGGATTCATCTTATTAAGTCAAAACTATTCTTTAGGTATAAAAGGTTCAACTACACTTCCTTACATCCAACTGCATAAACATCATGAAAAAAAAAGAAACATAACTTGTTAAGACTAACTATGAACTATGGGTTAACTTGTTCTTGTCCATCCTCAAACAAGTCTTTACACCTGGGAGACTAGTTCAACATATTAAGGTCCCTAAAGATAAATCATATAGATATCTAAGGCTACTATTGCCTAAAAGCATGCTATTTTGAACAATTTATATCAGCTCAGGCCAGGCTGGTATCATATGAATTTGGGACTCCTCATAAACCAAGCTAGTGGAGCGGAGGAAAATCTTGCCAGCCCCCGAACCCTGATCCTTTGTAGACACCTTTTCTTTCAACTTCATGTCCTAGTAGCTGCCTAAAGGCCAAGCTAAACAACCTCAAGTTACTATGGTTACTTATGCATCTTTTACTTGTAAGTATTTTAAGGATCTATTCATCATTATTCTAATGTAAAACTATATGATTCTAAATCAACCCTTCATCATCTATTGATCAACTCTAGGGAAAACATGTCACATAAAGGTAAGGCAAGGATTCTAACTAGGGAGACAAAATTGAAATAGTCAGATTCCGACTGCTATGGGCTCTAATACCATTCTGTAAGGAGGCAGGATCACCACCTTACTAAAGAAAAATTGAAGAATAAAACATCCATTCCAAACACACTCAAAGGTATGAGGTATGTGCATACTAAATATGAAATTGAGCAATATATGGAATAAAGGACATCAAAGTGTAAAGGCTTCCCATGAAAGAGATAAGGACACCCAAGTGGGTATCAAGAGAAATGATTTGCAATAAAAAAAGAGATACTTGCCATAATTAAAAGAATAAAGTTGTGCCATACTAGCACATGTAAAGAAAGTAGGGTACACACCCCTACAATCATCATCAACCTACATGCATGTGAGATAAACATAGCCCTAGAACAATATAAACACAAAGGCGACCAAGTCTCATAAACTTGAAACCTGATAGAGAAAGGAATACTTCCAATCTCCCAAATATATAAAACATGGGACAAGAATCACACATGTTGCCCTGGGTATGAGGTTCCTTTCCATCCCAAAAGAGCAGGATATATCACATCTGCTCGATAGGAAATAACACATCTGCCATAAAAACCAATGCAATTACACTACTCTAGTGCTACTGAATCACATAGAATATTAAATGTAGAGGCAAGTAGAAAGTATAGTAAGAATATATAAACTAGTCACCACATAAGTGACCAGCATATACATATACCACATAAGTGGGCAAAAGACATCACATGTCATCTTTTAGAGTTCCATCATGAACAAAGCATAAGATAAGAGTTCAAAAGAATATTCATGATCACATGATCAATATCAAATAAGGTAGTTCACATGTACCCTGATTTAAAAAAAAAGACATTGTGTATAGGATTATGTCCATAGGACAAAGAGAATGAATAAGCATATGTGAATTGCTCCACATAGAAGAATAGGGGATACATCATACATCTAGAGTGAAGAATTAGAAAATCCTCAATATAGAAATAATGTGGGATGCAATCATACCTCAACCTCAGAGTCTAAATAGTCCAAACCAAGCCTAGGCCTCCAAAGAACCTCTAGGGAAGGTGGATAGGTCCAAAAAGTAAGGTTCCCAAGCTTAGAGAGGCTGGTTTCTCCAACAAAGCTCCTATCTCGAGCAAGAAACACCTTCTCCACTTTAGAGGTGAAAAACCCTAACAAAAGAACATGGGGATGGGGTGTTTAAGGGCTCTAGGTGGGTTTTAGCCATGGAAGACCATGGTTTCGACCTGGAGGAAGGTGAAGGAAGACTAACAACATGAAAATAGGGAAGGAAAGGAGAAAAATTACTAGTTTTGGTCGAAATAACCAAGGGGGAGCTTTAGAAACCCTAAATAGAGAAAATTTGGAACCCTAGGAGCCTTCTTCACCAAGGTAATCACTTACTTTTATCTTGGGACAACACCTTCATGGAAAAACAGAGTAGGAATGATGCTCTAAGCTAGAGGAAATAAAGGAGAGCAAGAGTTTTCTAATTGGGAGTTGGGAAGGGGTAGATATGGCTATATAAAGAAAGTGGTCAAGTATGAGGTGTCTATGAGACTTTCCATGTGTCATGTATAAGGGTGTACATGGACATGTAAGCCTTTATGGATAATGAAGAATTCAAGCATGAGGTGTCAAGTTAATTTCCATGTGTCCAATGCTAAGGGTGCCTATGGACATGCAAACCTTTATGGATAAGGAAGAAGTCAAGCATGAGGTGTCCATGGAGCTTTCCATGTGTCCTTAGCCTAGAGATTTCATGGCCATGCAAGAGGACAACTCATAGAGGTTTCTTGAATATCAAATTTCGGTTTATGGACACTTATAGGACATCCCAACTGACCTCCAATCAAAGAAATAACCCCATTGATTGATAGCTTCTAAAGATAAGCTCATTTATAAAGAGGGTAATCCCTAAAATGCCCTTGGAAAGAAACACCTTCAAACCAAGGTGCAACATGGTTCAAAAACTTGAGAATGGTAAGGGAATATCTAAATATTATAATGCATGTGACAATTTATAAAGAAAACCTCCTAATTGGGTAAATTGCAAAAAAGTCTAGAATGTACCTAAAATTGTTTAACTTGCACAAACAACATCCAAATTGGACCAAACTTCATCCACAAGTTATATTTGATGTGTTGAATACGAATTTGCCATTATTTCCATCTATTGAAGTCATATAATTACATTATTCATTATTTATGCCTTTTACTCATTTTCTCTCTCCTAAACTTATCCTAATATTTCAAGGTGGTCCAAATTAATTGAAATTTGACACGTAGGCTAATTTTGATACGTAGATTTCAAATTTGAAGTTTGTTTCCACTTTTGAGAATTCTTTTTATGAGATATGTCATATGATCCATTAACAACCCATTATCTAAATTATTCATCCAATTAAGTTCCTTACCACCAAAATGAGTTGTGGCATATTTTATGTATCCATTATTAACTTAAGACTAATGTGAAAACATTAGGATACATTAGGGTTATAAATTCATGTATTATCTCATTAGGATCATATAAACATCTATTTAGGTCTAACCTTCAACCTTGTTTGGCTAAGTTCAAAATGTCAACTTTTCCAGGGTAGGGTCTGAGATCTAGTATGTTACAATAGCCTATACACATTGCTCTTATCTTTTGATATCATGGTTCTTGTGAACTATCTTGTTTGTGGTAATCTTAGATATTCTCTTGACTCTTATCTTGTGCCTTGGTGCATGTTGGTCTTTTATAATGATATGTGCCCACTTTGAAGTGGATGTTTATATGTTTGTTTTGTCCATTGTGTGATGGCAACATTGTCTAATCTGACTATACTTTTTACTTGCCTCTACATTTTACATGCTATGTGATTTAGTAGCACTAGAGTTGTGTAAATTACATTGGTTTTGGGGAAGTAATACCCTATTGATTATTAAGGAGGGTGGCAATATACCATTATCTATAACCGAGTGTGGCAGTAATCCATACTCAACTTTATATATTGGGAGATTGGCAGTATTCCTTTCTCTATCAAGTTTCAAGTTTATACTTGGCCTCCTGTGTATTTATATTGTTCTAGGTCTATGCTTATATCACATGCATGCAAGTTATTGATGTTAATTGTGGGGTGTGTGCCCTACTTTCTTTTTGTGCCAGTATTGCACAATCTTTATTGTTTCATTTATGGCAAGTATCTTCTTTTTTTATGGTGGTGTTTCTTATCTTTTATGCCCTCTTTTGGGGTAGTCCTTATCTCTTGCATGGGAAGCATGTATATTTGATGTCGTTATTACTTATATTTCTCAAAGTTTTCATTAGTATGCACATACCGGCTTTTTGCTGATGTTTTCTTTTCTTTTCTTCTCTTTTGGGGTATGCTTCCAACCCCAGGTTAGATCAAGGAGAGGTGAACTTCAACATCAACCTTGTAGCCGATCTTTTGAGAGACTTGAAGAGGTGGTTAGATGGCCCTCGACTTGATCTTTTGCTAATATTTTTAGTTTTCCTTTTTGGACACCCTTGTGTGGTGAAGTGATGTATAACGTTAAAAAGCTTTGTAATAGTTAGATTTTTCTTCCACTGCTATATTTTTAGTACTGAGATATATACATGTGGAAAGTATTGGTACACATCCCTTTGGTGAAAAAAATATTATGTGGTGTGTGGTTCAAGGTATGTGGCCTTTCCTTTTCTAGTAGTGAGGTGGTTTCACTTCTTTACATTCCGTCTTGAGATGTGAGAGTTATGACAATTTTGGTGTGAGGCATATATTTAAATCAAGCACTGTGGGAATTTGTGCAAAATATCTTCCAAGAGAAATTAGTCATTGAGCCATTTTCCTACAAAAAATCACCCAAATAGAATTAAAACTCCAAATATAGAGAAAAATCTTAATTAATATAATTAATTACAAAACTAAGAAGATAACTAACAAAATAATCCTAAAAAGATATCTAAAAGATGTAAATTAAATGGATAAATATATATTTATGAAAATACCCCTGACTTGAATCTTTTCTTATCCTCAGGCAAATACAAAAATATTAAAAATAAAGTCCAATTTATACTCAAAACATACATTCCTCACCATTGTAATATTACTATAATCCTTACCTCCAAATTCTAGCCAAGTGACCCAATCTCCTAAAATCACAAAGCATAAAGTTCTATATTCTCTATAAAAACAATTACCATATCTTGCTTCTAAATCAAGATTTTGCAGAAGAATAGGCTTCATCTTACTTTCACTTTGACACTCTAATTTTTTTTGTAAGTTGTTGCACAAGAACAAGATGAAGGGAGAGTGTGAAAACAAAGAAGGAAGTGATGTTTTTTTATCCCTCCTCTATTCGACTCGGGATTTGCATTTGTGGAGTTGTGGCTACATTGGTCACAATTTTTTCATGTGCACTTTTGACATCTTTTGATGGTATGCCCCTTTTTGGGGTATGGAATATTTATTTTAGAAAGCATGCCACTCCGGACTTGATTTTTGTCTGGTGGTGATTCTTTACTTCTCTTTTTTATAAGAAAAATAGAGGGAAGGAAGAGATGTTCTTGTGCTTATAACTTTCAACATTATTATTATTTTTTCCCAGAGAGTGTCATTGCTCTAGTTAGAGTATTCCTATAATTCACATCATACAAGTTTTATAACAAGATAATCTATTTGTTTAAATATAGGGAAAATTTTGGCTTGGCTCTAATCGATTCCTTATGACTTTCCAACTATTCAAGGAGTGATGTTATTAGGGGTCCTAGGTGACATGGTGGTTTTAGACATGGAAGTTTGTAATTTTTTTGCAAAAGATTTACTAAATTCAAAGGATTACAATGATAGTGTCTATTCAATCTGATCGACTAGATAAGGGCCAAACTAAAAAATAATTGATTTTTTTTGAAAATTTCAAAAAAATAAAACTAAAATGCATAACATAATGAAAATTTGCATAAAATTAAGATAGAGTGGGTGGAAAGAGAATGTGCCACCCCCTCCACCCTGACTTAAAATTTTGCTCATCTTGAGAAAAACTTCAATCCAAGATGGAGGGAAGAAGAGTGTGTCCAGATGGCCTTGGTAGCTCAAAAAATGTCTAGCTGAAGGGGATGTATATGAGGGCTGGGATCTTTATTAGAGGAGATTCATAGTGTACCCTATGATAGGGTAATCATGGAAGCTCAGTGGGGTGTTCATATTTTCTTTCACCTCATATTTCCTCCAATACAATCCACAGATCTTCCTTCGATAGCAAGGGAAGTGTTGAAAATGGATGTGGATTGGGGGAAGTTGGTGGGTACTCAGCAAGTAATGCTGATATAGCAGGATGAACAAAGTCAAGTGGAGGATCTGGCTCAGGTTTTCCACCATCATAATGACCTGTGTATGGGATAATTGATGTTGATACAAAATATTTCAAATCATTTACAAAGGTGTTTTGTTTCTCCTTAAAAATAATGCCATCAACATTGGGTTTGGCAAGTTTTTTTAGTTGATATAACATATGGATCTAATTCTTTTGTAAAAGGGGTCCCCAAGGATTCAGAAGGGATGGTGACGTCTTCCTTGCAAACAATATAAGGGGATGTATGGGCTTCTTCAAAGGGTGTCTCCCCTTCTACATCAGCCTTATGTAGAATGAGAACTGGCTGCGTCAAAATGGGAGGAATTGTTTTGTCAAAGGGGGTTGTATGCTCATTATCCAAAATAGACCCAAAAAAAGGGATTTGGTCTCTGATATCAATTCAGTTTATGTTAAGGATGGGAGGGGTTGTTGGATCTTTAGAATGACTCTCCTACTTCTATATTTCATATTCAAGTAATATAGTCTTTAAAAGAAAGGTAGGGATACCAATGTCCTCATCACACACAAAATATGGCTCCATGATTTGTGCTATTTCTTCAGGATTTGTTATATATGACACAAATATGGGATCATCATTGTCATACTCGGGAAGAAATATCTTGGGTTGTTAAAGATCTATAGGGGGACTCTATGATTGAGCCTCTAGTAAGGTAGCTAATAGGGTTTGATTGGATTCAAGTTTTGCTTGTCCTTCTGCTGCCATATTCTCTAGGGTCTTAAGTTTCTCTTCTAGTTCAAGATTAAATTGAGATTCATAATAGGATTTATACACCCCAAAATTTTGGTCATTCTCATCATACCCCTCATAGTATTCTTGTACCATGCGATCCTTATGTTGACTATGGCATTGCTCCTCGTAATAATCTTCAGAAGATGGTGGATTCTAATTTTCATTGCATCCATCTTGGTGGGAAGATTCAGTATTATAAGGTGTCACCAAATCATGGGGGAACATATTTGGAACATCTAGGTTTTGGGATTGGGCTTCCATTAGAGTAGCTAATAAGGCTTAACTTGTTACCAGTTTTGCTTCCATCTTCTCTAGGGCCCTAATTTTTTTTCCTTGTTGAGGATTATAATGGGTATCATAAATAGGTCCATTTTCCCCAAAATTCTGTTGGTCACCCCCCCAAATTTTGTTGATCATACACCCCTATGAATATGGATCAAAAGGTTCCCCATAATGGTTCTCAGACAAATGTGGACTCACATTGTACCCACCAGGATGAAAGGGCTCGTAATTAAAATGGGTGCTACCATAAATATGGGGTAAAGTTAGACAGGAAAGAGATGCATGGTGGTAAAGACAACAATAATAACATTACAGGGGATATTGAGATGCCCACTCCATTTGAAAAAAAATCCTAAAAGATATGTCAATTAACATACATGAGTAGAGAGATTACGAGATAAGGGGTTAGTCAAAATTTCAAAGAGAACAAAAAATTATAAAGTTAAGAAATTATGAATTAAAATAAAATTACAAAAAAATAACTAGAAAACAGTACTGCTGAACTGGAAACTCAACAGAAAGAGGAGATACACTTCTGGAATTGTGCTCGGATGGAAAAAAGAAATTATAAAAAATCTGAAAGAAATTATGAAAAAGACTAAAGTTATACAAGTTAGAGAATATGAAACATGATTATGCAAGATATACAAGCAACTAGATCTAAAAAATAATTATGCCATCCCCAAAAATGGTGTAAATTGATGCGGGTCATTGTACCTGCAACAATCACTAGGAAGAGGCCTAGAGTTTAACTTTATAACCTGGTTGTCAACTTGTTGTGAATAACAAGTCAACTTAGTATAGATAGGTATCGATCGAAGGGACGATAGAAAAGAAAAGTCAAGATCCAAGTTCTATCATAAGAACAAGAATGTCTAATTTGAGAGGGTTGTTAAAACTAAAATAAAAAATAAAAGTGCTGAAATAAAGTTTAACTAATCAAGAAATAAAGATCTAGGATTCAGAGGATCGCCACAAAAATAACGTTCCTATAAAAAAAATCAAATTATAAACTCTAAGGATCAAATCAAGACCTTGTGGTTGCATGCCCTTGTGGACAAACTCATAAGGGTCAGACTTCCCGTGAACCCATTGGTTTTACTGTTCATAGATCATGCCCAACTACCCAATATGCCACTATCCACGATCATATTAAGAAGTATGTGAATTCAATCTGGGTTCAAACCCAAGTCTCAGGTGGCCGCATCATCAGGGATTATAATAGAAACAAGATTAAAAAGATGAAAAAGATGATAATCACAATTAAGGTATGATTGTTTTATTCTTACAGAGATCCACAGTCATATCACTCCATAAGAATATATCAGATCATCCAAATAACCACACATAAACAAAGAGAAGACATTTTTCTGATGGAGCAATAGAACTGATTATATTGAATAGAACCAGGATAAGGGGCTACTCCTCATGCCCCAGAAGAATCTACTCAAACATAATGAGACTAGAAGAATTGCAAACTAAAATGAGATCCAACATTATACATGATGTGGTCTACAACTAAAAAATGGATGTCTTTTCTTGAGGAGTCCCCCCCTCCTTTGATAGGGGAAGGAGGGATGAAAACCCTAGATACAAGACTCTTTAGAAAACTCCTGATCGACAATGGAAAACATTCTGGATCTGGTTAATAGAGAAAATAATTGATTGTTTTTAATTATGTTGACTATTCACATTCTTTTTGTTGTAGATTTCCGCAATAGAAATTTCAAGTATATTTTTGGGCAAGTCATAAGTTTGAAAGTGGTCCTAAAATATGTTTTTCTTGTAGATAATTCAATTTTCTTTCCAACACATACTTTCCCATAAAATTATACCTTGGGATGTAAGAGTTGTGATAATTTTGGTGCAAGGTATATATTTAAATCAGGCACTGCGGGAATTTGTGCAAAATATCTTCCAAGAGAAATTAGTCATTGAGCCATTTTCCTAAAAAAAAACCAACCAAACATAATTAAAACTCCAAATAAAGAGAAAAATCTAAACTAACATGATTAATTATAAAATTAAGAAGATAAATAACAAAAAAAAATCCTAAAAAGATATCTAAAAGATGTAAATAAAAAGCATATATATACATTTCATTATGTGGAATATAAATATTCCCCCTCTCAATTCTTGTAATCACATATTTCATCTTCATTTTGACTAAAGTTAAACTCTTTGACTATCTTATCAATCAAAGATTCCAACTCTAAGATGTTGCTTCAATCACATTGATTGACCTTTGTAGCTTATAGACTTTATTTGCAACAATTAAATTTATAAACCTTTAGGATGTCACACACACATCCTCATAATTATTCTCATTAAAGAATGTAATTTTTAACATCCATATGCCAATTTCATAGTCTTATTAAGCTGCATTGGCAAGCATGATCCTAATTGAGTTGACCATGGCAACTAGTGAAAAGATTTCATCATGTTCAAGACCTTGAACTTGTTTGAAATCCTTTTCAACCAATACACCCTCATAGATTTGTACACTACCATCCATGTCAGTCTTCTTCTTGAAGGCCCAATTTCACCCTATGAGTTTTATCCCTTCATGTGGATCCACCAAGGTCATACCTTGTTGGCGTACATGAACTCCATCTCTGATCCCATGGCCTCAAGTCATTTCTCAGATTTTGGTGCCTCAATAACTTTTAAATAGGTTTTGGTTCATCATATTATGACCAACTCACTACCTTTCTGAGTTATTATTTCAATTTTAAGGCGTGTCCTACTAGATCTACGAGTTTTGTGTTGCATAAGGAACTTGAAATTCCACACCAATTTGTGCTTCTCCTTGTCCCTATTGTAACTCTTAAAGTTCAATGTTTTTTTTATCTCGAACTTTTCAACTTCTTCAATGTTTTTTTTTAATCTCGAACTTTTTGACTTCTACTTTCTTTCCACTGACTCCTTTGGGATTAAATTCCCTATAGGAATACAACCATCTTGGAAACAAATACTTTTGTTGTTGGATTGAAATATAAAAGTAGTGTTAAACAAAACAACATATAAAGTGGAGATATCTATCTCTTTCTTCTTCCTGAGTTTCTCTATTAAAAGAAGATAGTTCCTTTTCCAGTGTCTAAGTTGGTGATAGTGGTAACACTTCCCTTCCTTATTCACTCCTTCCATAGCTTTTAGTGCAGGAGATTTTGGTTTCTAGATAGATTTTAGTGCAGAAGATTTTGGTTTATGGATAGCTTTAGAACTCTTCTTAGATTTTCCTTTTCCCTTGGACTTCCCTTTGTTGATCAACATAACATATTTGGGTTTGTTCTTCTTCATTTGTGTTTCATCTATCCTCAACATGCCAAGTAATTCTGATAATGGTTTGTCAAAATCATTCATGTTGTAGTTCATGAAAAACTGGCTGTTTGATTCTAGAAGTGACTACATAATCACATTTGTGGCCTACTCTTTGCCTAAGGGAAATCCCAATATAGCAAGGTTCTCCACATACACAATCAACTTGAGTGTATGGAGACCTATTGGATCTCCATCAGCCATATTGCACTTGAACAACACCTTTGAGACATCATATCTCTCTTGTCTTTCCTGATCGTGGTACATGTTTTTAAGATGTGTTACCATCTCAATAAAATCCATGTTCTCATGTTGTCCCTGCAACTCATAATTCATTTAGCACATCATTAGACATTTGACATCCACGACATCTTGTGAGTGCTTCTTGTAAGCATCTTTGTTAGTCTTAGGTGTGGTGGGAGCGGGTTCATCAGGATCTGGTGTCTCTAGGACATAGATCTTGAGAGAGAATGATTCTGAATGTCCAGAACTAGTCATGAAAAGTTGCTTCTGTTCAGCTTGTCCTTCTCAAGGGTGAATCACAAATTAAACATGTTTTTGTTTGCCATTAGATTCTACAAAAGTAAATTTGCAATTTCGTCAGAACACTTTTGATTTGATATGATTTGATAAGTTTGGCGATATTGATAATGCTTTTAAATAATTATCACTCCCACTATTTTGTTCAAATTGATATCCCTCACATATCAATTCAAAATATTTCAGTGTACAACCTTCTAGTAAGCCAAGACCCAAAATAATTGAATTATTACCGGCTAACACCAATGTCCATAACCAATTATTAAGGTAGGAAAAATTTTCCAATTGATTCTTATACAATTCTTGGATAGATGGTATGTACAACTCTATGCCACAGTCATGTACATACTTCTAGTACTTAATCTCATTAAGATCACCTAGTTAAGTCTGACCCAAAAGCCAACATGATAGTAGTACACCCTGCTTGGCAGGCCCACATGACTACCATCACACTTCCATGAGATGGACGTCGCACCACGCTTAGTCGATCATGTAATACCCCTGACCTGGGTTATGAGGTAACCCTATTTGTTTTGGCTAACTAAGTTGCTTAGAAATTTAATATAATCCTCTAAGGAGTTTTGTTATCACGTGACACACTTATGTTTCAAATTTGGTCCTGATTGAATGTTGTTTGAGCAATGTTCCTTTGTTTTGGACCAAAGTGTAATTTGCCCAAGATGAGGGGTTAAATTGCAAAATTTCACATGTTGAATATGTTATAAGTGTTTTAGTATCATAAGAGAGAGTATGATGATAAGTGGTGGGTTGTGGAATGCCTAAATCCCAAGTTATAACTTGTTTAAACAATGCTAGTACTATGTGCACCAATTTTAGTACAATTTGTAATTTACCCAATATATGGGGTTGAAATGCAAAATGACCACCTCTAGAGTGTCCCTACTCCCTCTATGTATCTTTTAAAACAAAGATAAAGAAGGAGACTATTGTGTGATTTTTACATCATCTTTTCACATGCTATCACACACACATTTGGTTCATTCTAATATTATTTAGCCTTTTTTCATATTACTTTTGCCATCTTTTTGCTACTTTACTTATCGCATAACTTGCATTGCAGATATGCTCCAAATAAAACTAAATTGTAGAGTTTAGTTCTATTGAAACAGCAAAATTGCACAACGTGAAAGATTTTAGAAGAATTTCCGTTTCACCCTGACAGTAAAATGCACGGTGTGCGAGTTTCTAGAAAAGTGCAGAAAAGCAAATGCATGACATGCACGACATGCACCTGGAGTGTCAGGCTAACCAAAAATATTCTGGAAAGTTGCACGACATGCATTACTTCAGCGCACGTCATGCACAGTGCATTCTGGAGCAGATTGAAAGTTTCTAGAAAGTTGCACGGTGTGCATTACTTCAGCGCACACCGTACATAGTGCTTTCTGGAGCAACTTCCAGAGGCCTTGCACGACGTGCATTTGCGACGCACACTGAGTTGCTGTCAGTTTCAGAAATTTGAAAGTCGCAACCTTTTGTTTAAAATGAAGGGGGGACTTAATGGGCTGTTACGACTGGTGATAATTGAAAGTTCTCTCGTCCTAGAGGAAGTCTAGAGCAGAGGAGGGCGATTTTGAGGAGAAAGGAGGTAGTTTCTTACCAAAGGAGCCAATTTTCTTCTTCTCTTCTTCTCCATTGTCTTCTCCAAGATGTAGCCAAGCTTCCCAAACTTCTTGCAGCTTCTTGGGAGAGGAGCCAGTTCATTTTGGAGCAGCTAAAGAAGGAAAATTTCATCCCTAAGTTAGAATTCTTCCTTCTTGTGGTTACATCTTTGGGTCTCTTTGTTTTTCCTCCTCTAGATCATGTTAAAACCTGAATTTTCTGTAGCAAATATGCAAAGCATGATTATAGATGAGTAATTCCCTTTTCTTGGGCATGGGAGAGTAGCTCCCATGTCATAGAATGTATGGAACAAGTTATTTTCATACTAAATACTATGTTTCTTGTTTTTCTACCATGAAAGTACTAGTTTTATCATCTCTTGCATGTATTGCTGGACACTTTATATGCATGTGTTCTGCTTTCTTGCTTGATCTGAGAAGATAAGTTGGAATGTATGGAGGTGCTCTTCTTGGAAACTCTTTTTCTACCATGAGAGTGGAGATAAATGAGTTGGGGAACAGGTTGTGATAAAAAACGAAATTTATGAATGAGAATGTGACTTTGAGTTGAGATCGTTGCACTTACATTGGGAGGTGAAGTGCAACACAACCTTTCCTTTAAAACAAGTGCTTATGTATGTTTAGATTTTTGTGTTCCTATGATGTGCTATGATATGTGAGTGAAATTCTAATGTCCAAGATCCATTAATTTCTGAATCTAAACCCTTTTAGTAATCGTTTCATTGCTTGTTTAAATCTGAATTTATGCAATTAGATAAACATTACCATCTTTTTTTAAACCGATCTAGATTGAAGAACTTTAGTGCTGTTGCGCTTGATTAATTACTTAAGCTCCTTGTGTTTGACCTTGACTACCCTACCTCTGTATACTTGTGGAGATTGGTTAAGTTGGGTAAACTTTCCTTGTTAGGATTGAAACTCGTTAGTGTAAACAACCAACAAGTTTTTGGCACCGTTGCCGAGGAGCTACAGTAATTTAATTGGAGTAATACGTGCTAATTAGTATTCGAAACTAGATCACCATTTCCATTTTCAAATTTCCTTGTACCTTTTAGAGTTGTTCTTAATTCCTCTTGCTATTTTTCATGTTGTATGCATTGCTCACAAAGGGGTCTTCAAGCATCTGCCTTGTTAGACTTTGAAATCAAGCATACTCTTTCAAACTTAAGAAGAGCAAGGAGAGTAGAACCACCGTTGCTAGGAGGTACTTCACTATCATCACTATCACCATCTTATTCACACCTTGAAGAAGCTACACCAAGTGATCCAACCATGGAGGATGACCGTCCTTTGAAGGACTTCACAATGCCAATCACCACAAACATTTGTGGGGCCATTGACCTGCCTATAGTAGAAGTGAACAATTTCTCTATTGCTCCTTCCATGATGCAGATGATATAGCAAAATCATTTTGGAGGTACATCTAATGAAGATCCAAGTCTTCATGTTGCCGAGTTCTTGGAATATTTGAATACTTTCCAAATCAACGGGGTATCTGCTGAAGGAGTAAGACTTATGCTATTTCCCTTCACCCTAAGAGATAGAGCCAAGGCGTGGCTTTTGTCTCTTCCAAAGAAGTCAATCAAAAGCTGGGACCAACTCTTAAATGCTTATCTTGCAAAGTATTTCCCGCCAAGCAAGACAGCCCAATTAAGAAATCAACTCACCAATTTCTCTCAAAATGAAGGAGAAACCCTATATGACACATGGGAACGGTTTAAGGATCTTCAACGCCTTTTCCCGCACCATGGTTTGACCAACTGGCTGCTACTTCAAACTTTCTATAATGGGCTATTCTACAACACCCAGTTGACACTGGATGCTGCAGCTAATGGCGCATTGATGACTAAGTCTTACCGAGAAGCTTATGACATTATTAAAGACATATCGCTTAATCGCTGCCAACGGGGAGCAGATAGGGAGTAAAATCAGCCTCTATAGCTCGTTCTTTGACCAGGAAATAAGGAGGGAAACACACAGTTGATGTCATTGATCTTATTGCTGCCAAACTCGATGTTCTTACATAGAAGTTCAAGAAGATGACCACTTTGCAAATTCAATCAGCTGAAGTTATATGTGAAGCTTGTGGCAATGCAAGGTATACTTCTTCTGCATGCTTTGCTCCTAATGCAGTTCAAGGGAGTTTTGAACAGGTCAATGCCGTTGGAATGCATGGGAATAAGCAGTACAATCCCTATTCCAACACATACAATATGGGATGGAGAGATCATCCTAATTTCTCCTATCGTAACACAAGCAATGCTCAGAACTTCCAACAAGGACAGTAGTAGCCACAACAACAACAACATTTCAACCGACAAGGGAATCCACCGGGTTTTAATAATAGGGGTTAGCAACAGCCACAACAACCCCAAAGTTCTTCTTTAGAAGCCATGATGGAAAAATTTACATCTACACAAATGTAGCAAAATGAAGAACTCTGGGGAAATGATAAGCTATTGAAAGATACTATTGCTCAACTTTCCGTAAAGGTGGATGGTATTTCCACTCACACCAAAATGTTAGAGAACTAAATAGCACAACAAGCTCTAACACAACAAAGGAATCCACAATCCAGTTCTCTTCCAAGTCAACTAGAAGTGAACCCAAGGCAACAAGCTAATGGAATTACTCTAAGAAGTGGAGCTGAATTTGAGAGACCTTCTCCACCTAAAGAGAAGAACATGGAGGTAGCCGATGAAGAGGAGTCCAACACTCCTAATTGTAGCAAGGATAAAGGTATGGCCAAAACACCATCTTCTTTCAAGGCCACTGCACCTTTTCCTCAAAGTCTTGCCAACAAGAAGGAAGACCTCAAGTTTAGGAAGTTTATGGACATTCTCAATAAACTACATGTCAATCTTCCTTTTACTGAAGTTATTGCCAAGATGCCTTCTTATGCTATGTTCCTAAATGATATCTTAACTAAAAGAATAAAGGTTGATCAAGTTGAAATAGTAATGCTTTTAGAGATAGTGAGCTCTATTATTCAAAACTGCCTTCCACAAAAGCTTGATGATTTGGGAGCTTTTACACTGCCATGTAAGATCAACAAACCACTTTTGACAAAGGTCTAGTAGACGTTGGTGCTAGTATTAGTCTCATTCCATCTACCTTATGGCAAAAAGTAAATCTTGGAGATTTGAAGTCGACAAAGATGGCTATTGAGTTAGCCGATCATTCTACTAAATACCCAAAAGGTATAGTGGAGGATGTATTAGTGCAGATCGAAAAGTTCTATATACCATGTGATTTTGTCATTCTTGATATGGTGGAGATCCCTTCCAATCCTCTTCTTTTTAGAAGACCAATCTTGAGGACTACCTGATGTCTTGTTGATGTTCGGGAAGGAAAGCTCACTCTACGTGTTGGTGAAGAAGCAATGGAATTCTCTATTTATGATGCCATGAAAGCACCTGCATGTATTGAAGAAATTTGTTTGTTAGATATTATTGATCCAATTGAGGAGGATGATGATGATATTGCTGATTTGATGATTAATCTTTGTGATGATGATGTGGCTAAAATCAACAAATCTGAAATTTCTAGAGCACTTCCTATTTCTAAAGCACAAGCTATTGATGAAAATGCTCCACTTGTTGATGACAAAGTTGATGAAGGTACAATAGGGAAAAAGGTAGAACTAAAAGCCCTTCCACCCGGGCTGAGGTATGCATTTCTTGACCCAAATTCTACATCCCCTGTTATAATAAATGATGAATTAACCAATGACCAAGAAAATAAATTACTTGCCGAACTGTGTTTGTATAAAGACGTCATTGGTTATTCCATAGATGATTTAAAAGGCATTCATCCTTCAATCTATATGCACAGAATAAATATGGAAGATGATGCCAAACCAACAGTTGAACCACCTAGGCACCTAAATCAAAATATGCTTGAAGTGGTAAAGAAAGAAATTTTCAAATTAATTAATGCTGGAATCATTTATCCCATTAGTGACAGCCCATGGGTTAGTGCCATTCATGTGGTTCCTAAGAAGGGGAGTGCAATTGTCATTAAAGGAGACAATGAAGAGTTAATACAAACACGCATGGTCACCGGCTGGAATATGTGTATTGACTACCGACACCTGAATAAGGCAACCCGCAAGGATCATTTTCCATTGCCTTTCATTGATTTGATGCTTGAATGCCTTGCTAAGCATTCTTACTTTTGTTACTTGGACGGGTATTCTGGATTTTTTCAGATTCCTATTTATCCACCCAACCAAGAGAAGACCACATTCACTTGTACTTATGAAACATATGCCTATCTCCATATGTCATTTGGTCTTTGCAACACTCCCACAACATTCCAGCGGTGTATGATGGCCATATTCTTTGATTTTATTGAAAATATAATGGAGATTTTCATGGATGACTTTAGTGTATACGGTGATTCCTTTGATCAATGTCTATTGAACCTGTCTTTAGTCTTAGCCCGCTGTAAAAAGGTTAACCTAGTGCTAAACTGGGAGAAGTGCCATTTCATGGTACAATCCAGTGTAGTACTAGGACATGTTGTATCTAACAAAGGTATTGAAGTGGACAGGGCAAAGGTTGAAGCTATTGAGAAGATGTCTACTCCATCTTCAGTTAAGGACATCCGCAGTTTTCTTGGACATGTAGGTTTTTATAGAAGATTCATTAAATATTTCTCTAAGATTGCAAAGCCGTTGTGTTCCCTACTTGCAAAAGACGTCGAGTATGTATTTGATGATGATTTCCACACAGATTTTTCTAAGCTCAAGAAGGCCCTCATTTCATCCCCAATTATTCAACCTCTGAATTGGGATTCTCCTTTTAAGTTAATGTGTGATGCAAGTGATTATGCAGTCGGAGCTATTCTAGGACAGCGAAAGGATAAGAAACTCCATGCCATTTATTATGCAAGAAAAACCCTTGATGAAGCACATATCAACTATACAACCATGGAGAAGGAAATGCTAGACAATGTATATGCGTTTGGGAAGTTTAGACAATATTTGGTGGGATCTAAGGTGATTTTATATACTGATCATGCTACCATAAAGTATTTGCTGAACAAGAAAGATGCTAAACCACATCTTATTCTGGATTTTGCTTCTACAAGAATTTGATCTTGAGATCCGGGATAAGAAAGGTACAAAAAACAATGTGGCTGATCATCTTTCTAGATTAACCACAGAGGCTGGAGATCCATTACCCATTGAAGATCATTTACCCATTGAAAAACTCTATGCGTTGTCATCTACTCAAGCACCATGGCTTGCGGATATTGCCAACTTTCTTGCTACCGAAAAACTCCCACCTGATTTAACGTATCAACAAAAGAAGAAATTCTTTCATGATGTGAAATTCTATTATTGGTATGATCCATTGTTATTCAAGCATGGAAGTGATGGGCTGATCCGCCAATGTGTTGTTGAAGAAGAAATCCCAAACATTATTACTGATTGTCATGCCTCTCCTTATGGAGGCCATTTTGGAGGAGAGAAAACTATTGCTAAGATACTACAAGCTGGCTTCTATTGGCCCACATTATTCAAGGATGTCAATCTATTTGTAAAATCTTGTGATAGATGTCAAAGAACAGGAGGTATATCCCACCGTGACGACATGCCCCTCAACTCTATCTTAGAAGTTGAGGTGTTTGATGTATGGGGAGTGGATTACATGGGGGCATTCCCATCCTCTTGCAGGTACCAATACATTCTTATTACTTGTGAATATGTGTTCAAATGGGTTGAGGCCATCCCAACCCAAGCACCCGATGCCAAATCTATAGTAAAGCTGTTTCAAAAGATCATCTTTCCTCGATTTGGAGTTCCTCGAGCCATAATTTCAGATGGAGGCACTCATTTTACTGAAAAACAATTCAAAAACCTTCTCTCTAAGTATGGTGTAACTCAAGATTGGGATTTAAAGATTTATGATGCATTATGGGCCTACCACATAGCCTACAAGACTATCATAGGGACTACTCTGTTCAAGCTGATTTATGGCGAATCCGGCCACCTTCCACTGGAGTTGGAGCACCGTGCCTTGTGGGCCATTAAATTCTTAAACTTTGATATGAAGAAGGTAGGAGAGAAGTTCCTTTTGCAGCTGTAGGAACTTGAAGAACTCTGCCTTGATGCTTATGAGAATGCAAGTCTGTACAAAGAAAGGACAAAAGCTTGGCATGACAAAAGAATTCACAAGAAGGACTTCCAAGAAGGAGATAAAGTCTTGCTATTCAACTCTAGATAAAAGCTATTGCTAGGGAAGCTTAAATCAAAGTGGTCTGGCCCGTTTCTTATGCTAAATATTTTCCCATATGGAGCTGTGGAACTCCAAGGCAAAGACGACAATTTCAAAGTGAATGAACAGTGTTGCAAGCTCTATTCTTGTGGAGATGAAGTGGACAAGGGAGCCTCTTTCTCCCTCCAAGATGCTTAAAGGAATTGAAGAGTCTCACTCCAGACTCTAAATGGAGGACCTTGTGGGAGTTGACCCCACATTAGGATAGATTTCTTTTAAAGTTCTTCAAGTAAAAAACACTCTTTAATTTCATTAATAAGCCTCTCATGGATGAATGTAATAATTTAGACTTGATTACCGCCATAACTATCTTTATTTCGTGCTGACTGACTGCTATTTTTGGCAGAAATTCCAAAATGCATGACATTTCTTTATTTGACACAACGTGCACCTCGACAGAAAATATACTATAATCGGGATATATCTCCAGGTACACGACATGTTTACGCCAACACCCCATGTTCTATTCACAAATATGTTTATGGAAACTAACACGACATGCATTTACTCGATGCACGCCATGCACCTGGAGAGCTGCTGAAGACAGAAACTTTCTGGAAAGTTGCACGTCGTGCACTTGTTCATGCATGCCGTGCACCTGGAGCTACAAATGTGTAGAATAAGTTACTGGAATCTTACACAGCATGCATTTAAATGATGCACACTGTGCGTCTATCTTTCACTGAGCAACAAGAGTTTCTATAAACTCGCACACTGTGCATAAATTCATGCACGCTGTGTGTCTGGGTGCAAAATTCAGGTTGCAAGGTGAATCTAAAGCATAACACGTTGCACATACCTAATACACACTGTGCAACTGAGCGTAAAAGGCGGTTTGAAAATAGGAAATTAAAGAAGAACACGTCGTGCATTTCTTATGCACACCGTGTCTTTTTCCGTAAAGTTTGGCCAAGAAGGGGAGCACACGACCTAATTTCTCACTTGAGAAATCAGTCATGCGAGAGCATGCCCTAGCCATCATTCACGTTAGCCATGTAGCATCCACTGCCTTTGATCTACCGTGCATGCCAACCTCATGCCGCCCACGTTCACCAACAGCCTACCTCCTTCTTTAGCTCTAGCCACCTCTGCCGTCACCTCCAAGCTCACACCGTGCTTCCGCATCACACGACCGTCAGTCGTGCACACCTGGTTATGCCCACCTTGCGCGACCTCACGCCGCCAGCCGTTAGCAGCCCCCTCCCCACCACCTTCTCCACTGCTTGCAGTGACAACGCCTTCCAGCAGAGGAAGCTCAACCCTTCAGTGCCACCGAGCAACACCAACGACACCATCTCAGTGAATGACAATGACATCACCCTCAGCAACCGCCAACGCACTGCCGTTCACCATCAACGCCGCCCTAATTCTGTCCCTCGAGCCTCCTTTTCCCCTTAGTTTTTCTCCTCTGACAGGCAATTCAGTTTGTGATTCTGTTCCAAGTGCACGCTGTGACTTCAAAGTGCACACCGTGCACTCTACAGTTTAGCCGAAGGTGATTGCTCAAGTGCACAATGTGATCAATCTCTGCATGCCATGTGTTTTATCTGATAAGACATGGCACCAATCAAGAGGGGTTTGGGCAGACACCATGGTGGAGCTTTATCTTCCACAAAACCTTCTGAATCATCAACTTTTGTACCCTCCACTCAGTTCTGAGTCACCCGGAGGAGGATGCAGATTACTAGTTTCTCATCACTAGGCGAGTTCTACCTTCACACTATGTTTGTGAAGAAACACTTGACAAGATGGGTTTCAAGACTGAGGTAATAGGGTATCTTCGGTTTTTAGGCCTCCATCTACTCTACACTAGAGTCACAAAGACCTACCCCCGCCTCATATATGAATTTTTGACCACCTTTAAGGCGGAAGACGACCCTCAAAACCACGGTGACACCTATCTGAAGATCAATTTTCATCTTCTAAACAAATGCTTTTCTATGGATCTCCGCCGATTTTGTGCTTTGCTTGGGTGCAACTATGGAGGCTATACTAATTATCCACCCACTTTCCATAGTGACACTTTTTGGTCTAAAATTACCAGTGAACCGATGCACAAGGCTAGGAATGCCAGAGCTTCATCACCCCATAATCTGATTTTTAGAGGTGTGCATCGCCTCCTATGCACAGGTCCCTTTGCCAAAAATGAAACTCAAGGGGTCATGGGGAAAACTGACCTTTTCTTCTTGTGGTGCATGGTCAAAAATGAGCAAATCCGTTCTGGTTACTACATTGTAAACAAACTTATAGAAGCCAAGAAGAAGAAGCAAAGAGAGGCGGGGGATATCATGTGTGGTGGGCTGATCACTATACTAGCAATGCAGCTAGGGTTGGATGTGGCTGCTTTAGAACCTGCACTGGGGAAAAACCTTGTAGATATCAACTATCTTATTTCTTGTGGCATAATATCAAGGCATGGTGATAACACCAGAAAGTTCAACGTTTTTATCACAAAGAAATAGTTCATTGTCATCCCCAATGCAGCCCGTAATGACCTCAGCAACAAAGCAAGTTGAAAGGTGGAGTTACAACCTGAGGACGAAGCAGAGACACCCACCCATGGCCCCAGCAGCTCTACAACCACATCTACACCAACAACTACAACTCCACTTCCACCCTCCACTAGTACTAGGACGGAGTATGCTTGGGCAATGCTTGATGTGAGGCACCTTTACGGTTATGTTTAGCAGCGGTTTGACCACATCGATGGCCGTTTGGACCAAATGGGCATGCAGTACACTGCAATGTATGACATTGTCGCTCAGATGGACGCTTGGCATATCTCTCAAGGCCATTGCTCCATCCCACCTCCGTATCAGTCACCGCCACCATGGCAGCCCGAGTTTCCACCACCTGAGTTCGCACAATAGTCACCAGAGTTGCCAGCACAGCAGCCCCAGTTTCCCCAACAACATGATTCCGTAGACCAGCCCATGGACATTCCATGTCTCATTAGCTGGTTTTTCCCAGATCAGGGCAGTGGCCCTCCTTTTTTATATTTGATCCATGATAGGTACCCAGTTGTGAACTCCTTAGGTTTGATTGACGTAGTGAGGACACTGTTTACTTGAAGCTTAGGGGGGCACAACCGATTGGTATTTGTAGTTTTCATTCAATTTTTCTTTAATTGAGTCAATTATGTAAGTTGTTTTCCATTTTATTCCATGTTCAGTTTCCTTGATGGTAAAGTTAATATGATTTGAGGCTATCTTATTAGAATGAAACCCCCTTGTATGCTTGAATTATTCTATCCTTTATTTTCTTGGCTACATAAAAAGAAAAATCAAGAGCATGTACGAATGAAATGGAAATTGAAAATCCCTATGTACATGATTTTGCCTTGTGTTTGTTGTTGAAATCTCAAAATCTTTTTACATCCTTGCTTAGTCAATACACATAACAGTTCCATTTTTGAGTGAATGAATCAACCTTACAACATTTAATAGAATACATGATACTCTTGCCAAAACTTTAGTGCATTTACAATAAATTTTTCAGTGAATGTTTTTTACAAAACAAGGACTGAAATCTTGTTACCTTAACATTCTTGTTGACTCTTTGGTGTTGAATAATGAATTGTGCTATCCCTTGTTCACCCTTACCTAATAAAAGATGGCAAATGGCCCACATATCATGCTAGCCTAGTGTGAGTCTGATCTGGCAACGATGGTTAGGTGATATGAATATCAAAAGAGGGTAAAAACAACACCCCAACCGACATTCCACGTGAGCATAAACCTAAATTAGCAGCCGAATGCCGGAAACCCAAAAATTTCCATCATCTTATCCTTAAGAAAAGAGTACAACCAAGTTTGTTAATGTTAGCACTGATTTCATCGTCTTACATCTATACTAGATGAAAATTTTGTAATGTACATGCACTGATTGTTTGACTTGATTATCCAAATTCTATTTAGTGTTGTCTAGTTGATCATTTCATTTGACTTGGAACCAACCTTACTGAACTTAATTTCTCTATCTTGGATGTTGAAAATTTGAGACGATAACAATGAACACAAGCACAATGTACTTGATTGGTTGAGCTAATTGCATATCTCATTTTCATTTAATCCATGCATGAGCTTGTTTACTCTTTCACTTTGATTGTAGCCCTGCTCCTTTTGCTTGAGGACAAGCAATAGTTCAAGCTTAGGGGGATTTGTTGTGTAATTTTTACATCATCTTTTCACATTCTATCACACACACATTTGGTTCATTCTAATATTATTTAGCCTCTTTTCATATTAATTTTGCCATGTTTTTGCTACTTTACTTATCACATAACTTGCATTGCAGATATGCTCCAAATAAGACTGAATTGCAGAGTTTAGTTCTGCTGAAATAGCAGAACGCACGACGTGCAAGATTTCAGAAGAATTTATGTTTCACCCAGATAGAAAAATGTACGGCATGTTCGAGCCTTGAGCACGGCGTGCGAGTTTCCAGAAAAGTGCAAAAAAGCAAATGCATGACGTGCACTTGAACGCACAACGTGCACATGGAGCATCAGGCTAACCAAAAATCTTCTGGAAAGTCACACGGCGTGCATTACTTCAGCGCACGCTGTGCACATTGCATTCTGGAGCAGATTTAAAGTTTTTGGAAAGTTGCACGACATGCATTACTTCAGTGCACACCGTGCACAGTGCTTCCTGGAGCAACTACCGGAGGCCTTGCACGACGTGCAATTGCGACGCACGTTGTGTCACTGTCAGTTCAAAAAATTTGAACGTTGTGACCTTTTGTTTAAAACGAAGGGGGGACTTGATGGGCGGTTACGACTAGTGATAATTGAAAGTTCTCTCATCCTAGAGGAAGTCTAGAGAAGAGGAGGGCAATTTTTAGGAGAAAGGAGGTGGTTTCTTACCAAAGGAACCCATTTTCTTCTTCTCTTTTTCTCCATTGACTTATCCAAGGTGCAACCAAGCTTCCCAAACTTCTTGCAGCTTCTCAGGAGAGGAGCCAGTTCATTTTGGAGCAGCTAAAGAAGGAGAATTTTGTCCCTAAGCTGAAATTCTTCCTTCTTGTGGTTACATCTTTGGGTCTCTTTATTTTCCTCCTCTAGATCATGTTAAAACTTGAATTTTCCATGTTAAAACAAGCATGGACGAGTAATTCCCTTTTCTTGGGCATCAGAGAATAGCTCCCATGTCATAGCATGTATGGAACAAGTTAATTTTGTACTAAATACTATGTTGCTTGTTTTTCTACCATGAAAGTACCAGTTTTATCATCTCTTGCATGTATTGCTGGCTACTTTATATGCATGTGTTCTACTTTCTTGCTTGATCTGAGAAGATAAGTAGGAATGTATGGAGGTGCTCTTCTTGGCAACTCTTTTTCTACCATGAGAGTGGAGATAAATGAGTTGAGGAACAAGTTGTGATCAAAAACAAAATTTATGCTTGAGAATGTGACTTTGAGTTGAGATCGTTGCACTTACACCGGGAGGTGAAGTGCAACACAATCTTTCCTTTAAAACAAGTTCTTATGTATGTTTAGATTTTCGTGTTCCTATGATGTACTATGATATGTAAGTGAAATTCTAATGTCCAAGATCCATTAATTTCTGAATCTAAACCCATTTAGTAATCTTTTCATTGCTTGTTTAAATCTGAATTTCTACAATTAGATAAACATTACCATCTTTTTTTAAATTGATCCAGATTGAAGAACTTTAGTGTTGTTGCGCTCGATTAATTACTTAATATCCTTGTGTTAGACCTCGACTACACTACCTCTGTATACTTGTGGAGTTTGGTTAAGTTGGGGAAACTTTCCTTGTTAGGATTGAAACTCGTTAGTGTAAACAACCAACAAGTTTTTCAGTTGTTTACACTAACGAGTTTTAATCCTAACAAGGAAAGTTTACCCAACTTAACCAATCTCCACAAGTATACAGAGGTAGTGTAGACAAGGTCAAACACAAGGAGCTTAAGTAATTAATCGAGCACAACAACACTAAAGTTCTTCAATCTATATTGGTTTTAAAAAAGATGGTAATTTTTATCTGATTGCAGAAATTCAGATTTAAACAAGCAATGAAAAGATTACTAAAAGGGTTTAGATTCAGAAATTAATGGATCTTGGACATTAGAATTTCACTCACATATCATAGCAAATCATAGGAACACAGAATTCGAAACATACATAAGCACTTGTTTTAAAGGAAATGTTGTGTTGCACTTCACCTCCCGGTGTAAGTGCAACGATCTCAACTCAAAGTCACATTCTCATGCATAAATTTCGTTTTTAATCACAACCTATTCCTCAACTCATTTATCTCCACTCTCATGGTAGAAAAAGAGTTTCCAAGAAGAGCATCTCCATACATTCCTACTTATCTTCTCAGATGAAGCAAGAAAGCAGAACACATACATATAAAGTGGCCAGCAATACATGCAAGAGATGATAAAACCAATACTTTCATAGTAGAAAAACAAGCAACATAGTATTTAGTATGAAATTAACTTTTTCCATAATTCTATGACATGGGAGCTACTCTCCCATGCCCAAGAAAAGGGAATTACTCATCCATAATCATGCTTTGCAGATTTGCTAAAGAAAATTCAAGTTTTAACATGATCTAGAGGAGGAAAAACAAAGAGACCCAAAGATGTAACCACAAGAAGGAAGAATTCCAGCTTAGGGATGAAATTCTCCTTCTTTAGCTTCTCCAAAATGAACTGGCTCCTCTCTCGAGAAGCTGCAATAAGTTTGGGAAGCTTGGCTGCACCTTGGAGAAGACAATGGAGAAGAAGAAAATGGGCTCCTTTGGTAAGAAACCACCTCCCTTCTCCTCAAAATTTCCCTCCTATGCTCTAGACTTCCTCTAAAATGAGAGAACTTTCAATTATCACCAGTCGTAACCGCCCATTAAGTCCCCCCTTTGTTTTAAACAAAAGGTCGCAACTTTCAAATTTCTGAAACTGACAACGACATGGCTTGCGTCGCAAATGCACGTCGTGCAAGGCCTCCGACAGTTGCTCCAGAAAGCACTGGGCACGACATGCGCTGAAGTAATGCACGCCGTGCAACTTTCCATAAACTTTCAATCTACTCGAGAATGCACTACGCACGGCGTGCACTGAAGTAATGCATGCCATGCGACTATCCTGAAATTTTTTGGTTAGCCTGACGCTCCAGGTGCACGCCATGCATTTGCTTTTCTGCAAACTCACACACCGTGCTCAAGGCTCGAACCCGCCATGCATTTTGCTGTCTGGGTGAAATGAAAATTCTTTTGAAAATTGCACGTCGTGCGTTCATCCTGCACGTCGTGCGTTTTGCTATTTCAGCAGAACTAAACTCTGCAATTCAGTCTGATTTGGATTATATCTGCAATGCAAGTTATGCGATAAGTAAAGTAGCAAAAAGATGGCAAACGTAATATGAAAAGAGGCTAAATAGTATTAGAATGAACCAAATGTGTATGTGATAGCATGTGAAAAGATGATGTAAAAATCACACAATAGAGACGTTATGTTTGTTACATCTTTGAATGATGATACTCCTGGTGATTAAAAGACCAAGAAAGGATTAAAGGAAAAGCATTATATGTGTTGTATCGAGTTGTAGACTTGGTATAGGAGCCCTATCGGCCAAGGATCCATAATATAAGTCTCCTATTGGTTTGTTGAGAATTAGCAAAGGCCATGACGGGCAAAACACCTCAAAGGGGTGGCCCATAATGAGTTGCAAGTTCCTTGCAAAAAGAGTATCAGTTTCCCTTAATGATGAGATAAAGATGAGGAAACTGATCTAACAAGATAAAGGATGGCCAAGATATTGTCTCTAGCTTATCCTTAGGACTCTTGCATAGCAATATATGTATGTGTGCATGCATGGGAACGTGTCAACCATACATGGCCATGTGTCATCTAGTAGCATGAGGTGAAGACACCTCTTATACACTTTATCTCATGATCTCAAGTATATATACTTCACCTTCCACCAACTTATGTACGTTTACGAACCCCACAACCATCTTCCTTAGATATATCATGAATAGAACCTTAGATATCATGCAAAGTAGATCAAGGAGCAAGGAGAGATTGAGCACCAAGCTTAAGGTAAGGAGATGGTCATCTTCAACCTTGGTTGAAGTAGGATATCGGGTTATGGATATTTGTCTCTTTCCTTCTTCACCAAAGTGCTTAACTATGGTGATTTGTTGTCTATGGAGGAATTGTGAACGAGCTTTGGACCTTGAAGAAGTTCATCTTCAACCTTAGGAATGTAAAGATTTGGATCTTGGAGCTTTGAAGTTGTTTATAAGGTGGGTTATATAACTTGTACCCAATCATGTTATTATTTACCACCTAACTTGTTACACAAGATGATTTACTTTCAATTCTGAGTTTTTATTGAATACTTGATGAATCCATGAGTTCTAAGAATTGCCTAGACATATTATTCATAAACTAGAACAGTTAGAACGAAGGTCTAGAGCTTGAATAAGATGGTATCACTTTATAAATTGATATCGGGTTCAAGTACACACACAAGTAAATCTAACCCGATATGGTTATGTACATGCATCACTTACATGATATGGTTGGAAGATTATATCTCCTTGCATGATATGGAGATGAAGTTCACACCTTGGACATGATATGGTGTTAACCTTACACCTTTTACACAATAGGAAGTCAAGCAAAGACTATATGCACGATAAAGGGTCAAGTGTATACTTGTAAGTCGATATGTCAAAACCCTAGTTTGGGTAACCCGATATGAGTAAGATGAGCAAGAACCTCTTGCATGATATGATCATGTAATACACCCCTGATACACAATATCTTGAAGCAAACATCTGGTGCACGATATGATTGATTAGGCATACACTTATGCACATATAAGATATGGATTCAAATAACAAGGTATAACCCGATATGGTTGAAATACCTCAACCCGATAAGAAACCCAAGATGGGGGTTAACCCAATATGGGGATAGATGTTAGATCATACACAATATGTGCCATGTTTTATGAAGAATATGGGAAATACCTACTTACCCCTTATACACAATACAAGCCTAGAACTACACCTCTTACACGATATAGAGATGGTAAGCACTCTAATCAACATTGAGTTGGAAACCCAAATTGATGGGTAAACTGATATAAGTGGTGAATGATACCACATGTATGATATGATTGATATCCCTTAGATGATAGGAATAGCACCTTCTTCTACGTTGTGAATGATATGGGGTCCAACTCATGCCTCATGCACGATATGGTTCATTATGTCCAATATGGTGGACAACCCTAGATGATGGATCGAAATCTAATATACCCTATCCTTTGTGTAATGGATTGTGATAAGAGAATTCAATTAGACACCTAGATTGTCATGTAACTATATGATAGGGCTGATCCTTGAAGGTATAAAGGGTATGTGAGCTTAAGGGTCTACCTAACATGGTAACCTGATATGTTACCCAACATGGAGACCCGATATGATAATCCTGGATGGGAAACTAATATGGTATCTTGTATATATACAACTTAAACGATACATGATGAGGAATACACTCTATTCCCAATATGGTGCACACCTTGTGCATGATATGGCACCAATAACATATCTTATACCCGATATGGGGTCAAGCACCTAGCTCATTCCCGATATGAAGTTATCTTGAGTTGATAAGAACTAAGTGATAGTCAATTTGATATGGGTACACAATATGATGATTAGGGGATACACCCTAAAACATGACATGGTGATGTGGTTATACCACATGCCTGGTATGGATACACTACATGAATTAAGAATGTATCTTAAAGCATAATATGTTACCATACACACATCTTGATGCCAAGGGACACTTCAATCATATGTGATTGATTGAGTGACATATGTTGCAGGTTGTGTTAATTGCAATATAAAAGATGATGTGAATTGTTAATGGTGAACTAATATTCCTCAAGAGGAGGATTGAACCAAAAGTATGATGTAATCAATATCCTAGTGAGGATGAGAGAAAGTCATACTTTGTGTTGATAATCATTTAATGATAAATGATGAGAATAAATAAGTCTGATTGAATACTTATGATAGCCTTGTATGCTCCTAGATGTGTGGAGCAATGAATTAGGGTTTGGATTAATAATATGAACTTGAAACCCTATTCAACTATAAATGGAAACCCTAACCCTAATAATAGGAAGGTTGTATTTCTCTTATTGTATAAGCCTTGTGAGACATGTTAAATACTTGAATAAAAAGTATAATGTTTATGTGGTCTGATGACCTAAAAGATAGTTGTTGCCTAGTGAGAGGTGACAAGATGTTTAAATGGCCTTGTGAGCCATGTGAATAGTTTTTGCCTAGTGAAAGGTGACAAGATGTTTAAATGGCCTTGTGAGCCATGTGAATAGTTGTTGCCTAGTGAGAGGTGACAAGATGTTTAAATGGGCCTTGTGAGCCATGTCAATGGTTGTTTCCTAGTGAGAGGTGACAAGATGCTTAATCAAACCATGTGAGCTATGTGAAATACTTGTACAACAAGTGAAATGAATACCTTGGTCTGAGGACCTAGAGGTAATGGTTACCTGTTACAGAGGTAATAATGCTATGTGGTGATCTAAGGGTTTCAATACCCAGATCTAGTAATCATGATAATGATGATGTGAAGGGATGAATATTCCTAGTAATGTGATAAGGGACTGAGATCCCAAGTGTTTTATATCTAAATGTGTTCTAAAGATCAGAAAAGTACTTGATAGATGTATTACAACTTTCTTTGTAGCATTTTTTATGATTGATGCTTATAACTTGTTTGATGCTAAAAGAATATTGCAATGCACTTAATATATCGTTAGAAACCATAAAATGTTGCCCTAACCATAGATCCATCAACGTCAGAATTTTCTGAATGGTGAAACGAGTTTCCCGCGGTATAACCTGGAGTGCATATTTTTGAATATGTGGGGGCGTAAGTATAAACGAATGTCCATGTGTGAGCCGATCCCCTTACGAACTCGAAATAAATGGGGATTTGGCTATATGCCATATCCTGGTTCGAGTGCGACTACGGTCGTAGACTCTATGTTGAGCATGGTGAACTAGCCCGTGGTTCAGAGTATGGCTATATGCCGTGACTCAATAATTTCATAACTGGGGACAATTGGTAGTAGATGTTCCCCTAAGAGAGTACATGCTGACGCAGTAACTCTGTGCAAAGATACCTTGTACCCTGGCACACTCTTTTTGCAGTGACACGAGATGTCCTTCTAGTAGATGACACGATATGTCCTACTGAATCTGTGTGGTCTCATACTGACCGAGATAGGAGAGGTCTTGGTAGCCGACTTGTTGCAACCTTAATTTTGGGTTCAGTTGCCGAGAAATGTAATTTCTCATATTAAGGATATTTGAACAAATAATGATATAATTTGGTTTGAATAAATGGATTTCGTTTACAATAGCCTTGATGTTTGTGTTGTGGGCTTTATTGGCTATTGGGCCCAATAACAAGGAAATAAAGAAAGGAAAATTCAATTATTAAATTAGTAAATGAATAATTGAGTTTTTGAGAAAAGAATGACGTGGAAACCTCTAGAAGGAAAATCTAAAGAGGGATTTCGTGCCTGTTGGGTTCCTTGGGTTCCAAGGAGTCCAAGGTTGCAAAAAGAAAGCAATACAAAAAGAAAATATCAATTAAGTATTTCTTTATTAAGAAATAAATTGAAAATAATGATAAAATGTGGAAAATGAGTGGAAAGAGGCATACATGAGATTTCTTGGTGAATTTTCGCATCCATGAGGTTGCTAATATTAAAAGGAATGCCAATGAGGAAAATAAAAGATAAATAAAGAGAAAACCTCAAAAAGAGTTATTTTAATAAGAAATAAACATGATAATGGAGAAATAATGCATATAGATGCATCTAGAAGGATAATAATTATCCTTGAAAAGAGAATTTCGAAATAATGGAATGTCTTGGGATCCAAGGAGTCCCAATAAAGAGGAAAGAAAGAGAAAATACAAAAATGCAAAAGGAGAGGATAATGTGATACATTATTAATGGATTTGGTGATATTGATAAAAAGGAAGTATTTTCTATTAAAAGAGAATATAATTTTGTGACAATAAATTAAAAGGCAAGTACAAAGAAGATAAAAGAAGTAATTTTAGAAATCCTAATATTTAAAGAAAAAGGATTATCAAAAAAATTAGGAAAGAGAGAGGAACTTGCTTCTTATAGAAGGAATTGAATTCCTGTTGGAAGTGGGAGTGGTTGCTTCGTGGGCAAGCACCCCAGGGCGTTGCTATACTCCCCTATATAAGGGGAAAGACCCTGGACCGAGTCCAGAAGATCCCACACATCATCTTTTTCTCTTCTTCCACGGTTCTATCAATAAACCCTAACCGTTGAGAATCACTCTATCTACAGAGCAGTGAGGGACCGAGATGAAGTTGAGATGAATGTAGGTTTCCCCACGATGCTGGGGAGAGGTTTTACTGCCGTGGCCGTGCCCTGACCTAGGCGCAGCAGCAGCTGCACGACTGCAACACTGGCCATGGGTTGCAGGCTTGGCCGGCCATTTCCAGTCACCTCGAACACCCCTTAGGGCCCCCACGGATGCGGCGGAGGGCGGCAGGGGCAGGGATCTATTCGGCCGTGCTCTTCAGACCATGGAAGAGGGAGGAGCAACCCCCACGAGCAGCTTAGGTCGACGGCAGCGAGTCCTCGTGAGGTTGAAGACGACCACAAGGAAGTTGGACGGAAATGCCCTCCTGTACGTGAAGAAACGATCCGCGGCCCGGGGGTATACTTGACATTTCATTATGTTTCCTAAAGCGAGCTCTTTGCATGGAAAATGAACGACGTGGCAGCTTCCGGTTGGTCTAAAAAGGTATTTCTTGCGAAAATTATAACTCTTTAATAGTAGCTTGGATGACAAAAGTTTATACATGAATTTTACTCAGAAAAATGAGAGGAATGCAATAAAAATATATTTGAAGCCTAATTCTGATTGCAATTTGAAAAATAATGGAAGTTGTTAACTTTAGTGTAATAGTGATTAAGAAACCCTATTTGGATATGATTAATGTGATTAGTAGGGTTTAATTGATGGTTAGAGTTGATATTAACCTGTTAATTGTAAAAAGGTACATTAAGATAAAAAAGGGTGAACTTTGCAAGTAATTAGTTTAATTTAGAGATTATATGCATAAATATGCTTAAAAGTACATAAAGTTATCATCTTTAATGATGTAGTTAATGAAAAACCTTTGGATTTGATGATAGGTGGATTTAATGATGTTCTTTGGATAATTCAAGCCAATATTAACCTGTTGTTAATAAAAGTGAAAATAGGATCTAAAAAGATGAGCTTTTTATATAATCGGTCTAATTTAGGGTTTCGTGCATGAATATGCATTAATGAGCTTGAAAACCCTAATTTAGGTGAATATGTATTTTAATTGTTTTAATTGTTCAAATCCATGAATAAATAGAGATATGATGATCCTAAGTCAATTTGGGTATAAAAGACTATTAAAATGGATAATTTGAGCAATTATGGTTTATATGAGTAGAAAAGAGTATTTTAGGGTTTGTTGACCTAAAAGGGATAAAGTTTGAGAAATTGATCTAAGAAACCCTAATGAACATTAATGAAACCTTAATGCGGATTAGAAACCCTAGAAAGTGAATCCAAGTCAATTCAGTAGATTCTTGATAAAGTGTGTAATAAATAGAGTACATATTCTTTTTAGGAATTATGTGATTGTTGAATTGCTTGGTTGGATTGCTTTCTTGGTTGGATTTGCTTAATGCTGTGAAATCATAAAATCAGGTATGTGGTTATGCTTATGATTATCCCGACTAGTTTTCTGAGGATTTTATCGACGTTTCCCTCATGGCTTGAAATAATTGTTGGATGCTTTTATTTCATGCAACTATAGAGTGACTATGACTATCACTATGAATATTCATGTATAACTGGCTAGATCCGGGTCCACCTCTGTGGCTTGTAAAGGCTAAAAAGGGGTAACCTAGAGTAAGGTCTAGGTTATCGTGGGTTAGAAATTGGGCTACCAAGTGTAGTTCCATGAGACCCATTAGCCTTCCATGAGTTAAGGAGTGGGCTACTTACGAGTAGTGCCACATGACTCAACCCTAGAAACTGGTTCACCTATAGGTGGGACCATGAGGGGTTTAATGGGGATCTACCATAAGGAAGGTAGTATCCATGTCCACTATAGGGATAGCACAGAGGATAGGGTACTCATGCATCGCGAAGTTATATTTAAAATATAATCTTGGTTGTTAAATGATTAATTGAATGATTACGTTGTTATCATAGTTGCACGTTTATTGTTTCTCCCACATACCAGCTTCGGCTGACCGATGTTTTGTTTGTCGGCGTTTTAGGTTCAAGCCAAAAGGACAAACAGTAAATCATCATATTACGAAATACATGAAGTAAAATACAAGGAGGATTAGTTAGAGTAGAATCCATAAGTGAGATCCAAGTTTTTAAAAAGGTATGCAAAATTTTATTTTCTTACAGCTTTCCAGTATAGTCTGTTAAAATTTGATAATTATTCTTGGTTAATTGCCGAACCTTTGATCCGAAAGTTATGGGTGCGGCTTCGACCTCTCGGTCTTCCTTAATTGGGGGTTATCGGGAGGTGGGGTCGTAACACGAATCTTCCATTGACCTTGTGTGGTACCGATTTGTGAGAAGTTTGTGGTCGGTTGGAGATGATCGGGGTATACTTCATCTCCTCAGGGCATACGTGTGATTGTAAAATATGACCAGTTGTGTAGCATATTTGCTTAAGGATCAAATACGAAAAACATTGTTTGATGCGCAATTCAGTTATGCATCTTAGCTTGAGAGATGTTATTTATGTTTCTTTACATTCCTTGTAAAGTAGATAGATGGTTTATTACTCTACCATGGGTGGATGCATCATTTTCCTTAAAGTAAAGAGATTTTTTTGTCCTATTCATACAATGATTAATCCTGCATGTTAATATAAAAGAACCTTTGCTCAGTTTTATAATACTTATCTATGATAATAATATGGTCGGAGGAGAGTTATATCTCTCACTGGGACAATTGTCTCACCCCGTGGGATCCAAAATTTTTAGGTGGATGTACACATGGTGGTAGAGACCTTTCTGTAGAGGAGGAATAATAGTTGGGGCAGTAGTAATAGCTTAGGTTGAGTGTACTGTCTGTCGTGTCTTGTAGCTATAAGTCCTATGTGTCGTCTCTGTACTCTCAGGTCCTTGGAGTCAGTTTATAATGGTTTCATGAATGATCTGAGGATTATGGCTTGTAAGCCTCAAGGTTTTAAGTTGCTTCAGTATATGTGTTGATAGAGCAGCTGTTATATGTTGTCCTTGAGATGAGTATAAACAATGTTTGTATAATGTGAATTATGATATGTATAAGTTTTGGATTTTTTAGTAGGAGTTTCCTAGAAGTGGATCTCCTTACAAAAATGGTTTTCAATTTTAGTGAATTTTGTTAATCTGCTATTTATGATTATTTCACATAATTAGTAATGATTTGGCTGTCAGTTTGGTGGCGTTACAAGTTTGGTATCCGAGCTTAAGGTTCACTGAGTCTACAAAGACATAGGACTAAGGTGTTGAGTATGTTCTAGTGTCTTCCAGTATATATTATAGTGAATTCTTCTTATGCAGAAGATAGAGTAAAGCTTAAAGATGTCTGGAGAAAACAAGGAACACATTGTTGAAAGCAATGCTATTGCACCAAGAGAGGGTGCACCAGATCAGGCAAGAGGAGAATGACTGCCTGGGAATCCCCAAGTTGATCCAGCTGTGATAAGGGATCCTTCTTTTGATACCATTGCTGGCCAGGTTAGGACAACATTGATGCATATAGTGGACTGGATATTAGTAACACAACCTAGATTACCAGCCCCTAATGATGAAGTTCTGGGCCCTAACAGAATTTAAGATCAACATAGTTATGTTGGGGTAGTTGAAAATATCGAAAGAATTAAGACACAACAAGAAAACAGAGCTTGTCACCAGTATGGGCAAGTAGGACATTTGATAAAGAACTATCCAAAAAAGGATAATGAGGTAGGGATTAAGAAAATATCTATCTAAATTCGGGAATAGATGCCTAGTAGTTCTAAAAGGGGAAAATTTTGGTACCACCAATGCAACCAATGTCTAATGCACCAAGGCAGTGGCTACTAAGAAAGGGCAAAGGACCTGATGTTCCACCAGTTATAACTCTTAATTTGGCCTCTACATCAGTTATAAGCCGACAAGGCCAGGGGATGCTTATAAGATGTGTTATAAGTGTAAAAATATTGGGCATATTAGACCCTTTTTTCCAAAAAAGAAGGAAGAAACGACCCAACCTCCGAGGTAGAGTCAGCAAGACTCTCAAAGACAATGGTCTAGTAGTGGCATATGAGGACGTAGACAGACGTCCCGAGCAGGTCCATCAACACCAAACAATAAAAAATGATGTTGGAATCAGGCAACGACAATATTATATGAAAAGAATCAACATGAGGTAGTAAACAATCCATGAGTTGAGACAGGTCAGATGAAATAGTGTTATTCTGATATGTCATTTCATGATTCTATTTGTTAAATATAAGAAAAGTAGTTGTTATTGAGCTTCCTTTGACTAGTCCTATGAGGACACAAGGAAGATGAGGACTTACATTTTTCTCAATAATATTTTAAATGCTTTACATTTTCTTTTATCTGTGTGAAAGAGGATGAGGTGTAGAAGTGATGTCTAGAGAAAATCCAGGAATACTAAGTCCTATGTTTTTGATGATATGAAAAGTAAGGAATATGATAGTAAACAAAGTGCATACTATCTAATCTCAGTACTTATATACCCTGGCCAGGTATTCAACTATTGAAGATAAGGTAAGTATGGAACTCTTTGATTGTTATCTTTCTGATTACTCTGATCAAGTAGTCATTTTGAGACAATCTAGTGAGCATAACGAAACTGGAAATATGGTATGGATATTTGTATCACATCCTAAGTGCAATAAAATGGAATATGAGATGATCTCAGATCAATCTATGTGTATGAAGAAGTAAAAAGTATAATCCTCATGATAAGAGAATGAGAACAAGGGAGATGATCCCTGTTTGATAAAGTTTATGTGAATAGTAAAGATCTTTTCCATAATGTGGAAACGGGAAATGTGATAAAATCATAAAATGATCATGAACATGTTAGAAAATAATAAAGAAAGGAATGATGATATGTAATCATCCATATAATTCCTGTGCAGATGGCAAGGAACCAAGGATGAAACAAGTGTAAATGACTCATGAACAGTGAAGTTCATGTAATAATCTTAGGAGATGACGATGTCTCCTCTTTGATGAATAACCCTGGGTAATGATGGGGTGATGAAAGGAATATGTTTCTTTGTGTTCTTTCCTTTCAGGGACATGGAAATCAAGAGAGTCTGAGGACACTTGATGTGCATGAGTTAGAAGTGATGTTTTGATGGATACTTAGAAAAGTATCAGTTCATCTTAGAATTTGGATCCAAGATAAAGATATGTGTAATCTATAATGTCCCAAGATAAAAGAAAGATGTGCTAGGTGGTATATGAAAGTGAGAATATTACTCCTCATAAGATGAATAATGTTTGATTATCTAGAAGGGACAACTTTGAGATAACTCTAGTATGGAGATTATATGTTAGGGGTTTATGCTCTGCATAAACATAAACATCAATAAGGATGTATTAATTGAAGGAACAATTGTAGAATCATTTTGAGAGGAAGCTTATCAAGATAAAAATAATTCCTTAGAGTATCCCTATCTAGATTTGTCGAGGCAATTTATTCATAACATCTAGAGGTATCTCTGAGATAGGTTCTTCTTTAGTAAGTGACTTGTCCTTATAACAAGAAAATGTACAACTAGGAAGATAGTTGGTACGAGTCATAAGGAAGTTTTGTGATTGTGTCAACGGATTGAAGTGATACTAAAGAGGTATGATAAGACTTGTAGTTCTAAGTGGATGACAAAACATAACTATAATCTCTCCATGAAAGAGAAATGCTAAAACTAAGTGATGTTTGACACCTGAATTATCCAAAGTATGAGTAGCACTTCTTTAACTTAGAAAGTGTTACTTGACACAGAATATACATTGCAGTCACTAATGATAAGATAGTTGAATATATGTCTTGAATAATAGATTCAAATGATAATCCTTAATGGAAGGACTTTGTGCTGGTCAAAGTTCTATGGCATATCCATGACATCAAGAAGATATGTGGAGACTTGATGATATGATGTATGAATGACAATTGTCTCCTTTCATCCAGGATTTTGGGGATGAAATCCTTGTTAGGGGTTTATAATTGTAATTCCCCTGACCTGGGTTATGAGGTAACACTATTTGTTTTGGCTAAGTAGGTTGCCTAGAAATTTAATATAATCCTCTAAGGAGTTTTGTTATCATGTGACACACTTATGTTTCAAATTTGGTCCTGATTGAATGTTGTTTGAGCAAAGTTCCTTTATTTTGGGCCAAAGTGCAATTTGCCCAAGATGAGGGGATACATTGCAAAATGTCACATTCTGAATATGTTATAAGTTTTTTAGTATCATAAGAGAGAGTATGATGCTAAGTGGTGGCTTGTGGAAAGCCTAAATCCCAAGTTATAACTTGTTTAAACAATGCTAATACTATGTGTACCAATTTTGGTACAATTTGTAATTTACCCAATATATGGGGTTGAAATGAAAAATTACCACCTCTAGAGTGTCCCTACTCCCTCTATGTATCTTTTAGAGGAAATAGAAAGAAGGAGATGTTATGTTTGAATCATATTTGAATGATGATACTCCCGGTGATGAAAATACCAAGAAAGAATTAAAGGAAAAGCATTATATGTGTTGTATCGAGTTGTAGACTTGGTATAGGAGCCCTATCAGCCAAAGATCCATAATATAAGTCTCCTATCAGTTTTTTGAGCTTTGGAACAGGCCATGATGTGAAAATCACCTCAATGGGGTGGCCCATGATGAGTTGTAAGTTCCTTGCAAAAATTTGTATTGGATTCCCTTAATGATGAGATAAAGATGAGGAAACTGATCCAACAAGATAAAGGATGGCCAAGATATTGTCTCTAGCTTATCCTCAAGACTCATTCATAGCAATATATGTATGTGTGCATGAATTTCCATGTGTCAACCATGCATGGCCACGTGTCATCTAGTAGCATGAGGTGAAGACACCTCTTATACACTTTATCTCATGAACTCAAGTATATATATTTCACTTTCCACCAACTTATGGAATTTTAAGAACCCCACAACCATCTTCCTTGGAGATATCATGCATAACACCTTAGATATCGTGCAAAGTAGATCAAGTAGAAAGGAGAGCTCGATCACCAAACTTAAGGCAAGTCTTTGGTCATCTTCAACCTTGGTTGAAGTAGGATATCGAGTTATGGATATTTCTCTCTTTCCTTCTTCACCAAAGTGCTTAAATATGGTGATTTATTGTCTATGGAGGAGTTGTGAACGACCTTTGGACCTTGAAGAAGTTCATCTTCAACCTTAGGAATGTAAAGCTTTGGATCTTGGAGCTTTGAAGTTGTTCACAATGCGGGTTATATAACTTGAACCCAATCATGTTATTATTTACCACCTAACTTGTTACACAAGTTGATTTACTTTCAATTCTGAGTTTACATATACAGATAATATTGTTTTAAGTTTGTATTTACATGTGTATATGCATGTGTGTATAGTTTTTTTAAAAGTAAGGCCAACAATATTTGTTGTATTATATGTTCACTTTGCGAGGTCTTTGGCGGCAAGGGGCACACTTTTATATAAAAAAGTATTTTTGTATTTTCTCTTATTATAATCTATTATTACTATATGAGATGGTTACCTTTAATACGAATTCAAGGTTGGATTGTAAACCAATTTTTTTTGATGAATAGGTAGCGGTAGAATTGATGGTCTTATGAGCCACCAGGTAGAATCAATGGTTTTATGAGCCACCAAGTAATATCGATTGTAAGAGTCTGAATGCTCCTCCCAACAAGTGGAAAAGAAATTCATATTTAACTAAAATATAGGAGGGGATTTGTACTTGAGATAGGTATGATTAGTATATTTAAAAAATACCAAAAAACATCTATTTCAGGACTTAGTTTTGACTCTACCTTCTAAGTAGGCCTTAAGTGAGTTGAATATTTTATGGGCAATGCATTCTGAAGATTTGAATTTGACTAGAAAAACGATCTCAGATTCTAAGATGTAGTATTGGGAAGGGGTACTTCTGGCAACTATATTATAACATCTAAATATGATACAATCACATAGTATAAGTATTTGATTAATATACGATAAGAGGAGAAAATTATAAATTGAATGTTAATAAATATAATATATACATGACACAACTACCATACTAAAAATATGTGAGAAAATGTTTGTATTTTTATTTTTAATATGCATAAATTATGACTAATAGTATATCCATAAATTTCAAATTAGATATTTTTTGAATAAGATACATTAATATCCAATACCCAGTCTGAAAAAATTAAATTTAAATTTTATGGATTTGAGGATGTCAATTTTTTTTCAAAAAATTGTTGGTAAAAATTATCGATGTGAATCTGGTTAAAATGTATTGATATTTGATATCTATTTCGATCTATCTTCAATATATATTCATACATTCACTTTTATTTATGGTCCACTATAAATCCATTAACATATGTAAGAATAAGCCCAAACAAAAGTCAAGAATCAAACATTAAAAAATTTAGGTACACTACTATGACTTTGACTTCTTTTTTCCAACATGCCATTTTACTTAAAATAATTTTAACTTCTACTTTATACTACATGCATTAACATCTTTCTTTACACGATAAAAACATGTTGTATCTACTTTCTTCTACCATCAATAAAGAAAAATCATCATGAAGAAATAAAAATTGGGAGGAACCATCTACTCACAATAATATAAATCACCGTATGCATAAGTCTGAACTAGTAGACAAATTGTTCAATTTAATGAATTAACACAACAATAAAGTGTATGAGTAAATTTGGATTTGAAGTTTAATATGGACTTAGAATGAATTTTGAGTTAACTTGGATACAAATATATGTTGAATCCAATTGTCAAATTGATGTCTGTATGTATAAAGATATGTTAGTTTTATATCATAAAATTTAAACCTGTATGAAATAAAATATACCACTAATTGAAGGAACTATGTATATAGGGAGGTAATTTTCATTTATAATAACACATTTGAGATCCACTTTTACTTTGAGAAAACACATGTTGCTCGAGTAAGAAGATTCTTTAAATATGCATGAACATGGGAACATCATGAATCACTCAATTTTACTAGATCAGATTATATGGAACAATTATAATTTGAAAGATAGAAAACAAAAAAGTTCAAATGAAGCTTTTGGTTTGATGTTTGCAATAGATGACATATCTATAGATCAGAGTTTCGTACTATAATTTCAATCACTTATATCAAGTAAAGTACTTTTAATAAATATGTACATGAATTTGTAATGTTAATATTGATTTTAAGATGACAACAAAAATAGAAACAAATGATTTGCATGTCGTTATGAAATGTTAATAGCATATGACACATAAGGCGATATTTAATATTTCAGTCATTATTACTAAATTAGGTGATGATCATGTTCACTAATTTAAATTTGTTGATAATAACTTGACGAAATCATGGTACTTATCTTGTGGAAATGTGTTGTTACATAAGATGGAATTATGAGAAAGAAACCACGATATTATATCTATAGTAACGAACTCTACGCAAAGACATGAAAAAATATTAGTAATTATAGACTTGTAAGTCTCTTAGATAATTTCATACCTAAAATTAAGTTTATGCTGTCAAACTAAGAACTAAAATTGATTAACTCATCACAGTTGACTTGTCAGGCAAAAATATAAAGGACTGTAAGAAAATATTATCATATGCTCTTCTCTTTTCTTACCACTATGAATGATTTGTTGTTTCACTTTGACACTATATAAATTACATGTATACATAGATGTGCTGTGAATGTTCATTTTGAAGATGAAATAACTATAATAAATATTCATCTATAGTTGGTATGCTAGTTAATACTAATTGAAAGGCATATGTGACACATTTAATTGATGGCTTCCTTATACCATGCCAATATTTGAAATAGATTGCTCGTAAGAAGATAGTTTGACAACTATTTTTTAATCTCTGGTGACAAGACTATTACTTTAATTTTATACTTTCCTTATTATTTGAATAGAGCCTATAGTAATTACCTTGTGTGATGGATTTGAATCATATAATTTTACAACTTTAGGAAAATGATTTATGATGAAGTGACAATATTAGCATGGTGTATTATAAATGAACAAATAAAGATGACCTCCTATTTGTTACTATAAGAATTTAAAGGATCTCAAATTTACTTTAGATATATTTAGTATATTGTGACTACTACAATTGATACACTTAAAGAAATCATTTCATCACATAAAAAGTCAAAACAACTAAAAGAAAGTAGTTCTTCAAGAAAGTTGTTCTTCACATACATGTTTTTGTTTAGGTTTCTTGTATGTGAATTATTAGTTATATTAAACATTTGAATTATCACTTTTATTGAATATCTATTTTAATAATCATAAATAAATATTCAATAGAAGACAGAAATATCTATAATTTAATTTTGGTAGCGTTAATTCAAAAAGTTCAAATTTTTCATCATTTATTTAGCTTGATGTCGACAAATTACAACATGTATGTTCATGTTTCAATATTGCATTCACAACCAACTAAGTGTTATTAGATATGTATATCCATTTAAAATTGATGTTATCAGGTTTGTACAACTTTAATTTACATGTATTATAGAACAAAATAAACATAATTGAAGCAATACTTTTTGAATCAAATATGACCCAAGATATTGTTTACTTTTCAAAATTTCAATGCAAAAAGAAAATCAAGATTAAAGACTATGACAAATAGTGTCCTAAGTGTGAACATGTCATTTATAAGGTTTAATGATGTAATATGATGATTGATATTGAAATTTTCACAACAATTATTTATTTTTTTGAAAACCTTGTTTGTGTACTTATATATTGATACACAAACTGGATATATGTTGTTGCAGATGAGTGAAATATTAAAATAAAATCTTATATGTGATATCTTCTATTAAATATAAATATTGATGTATTTTTTTTATGTTTGCTCTATTTGTTTATAGGGTGATAAATAAATGATTATGTAAGGACTTTGGAACACATACTTATAAAAAATTCCCATGCACAACAAATGCTATTACAAAATTCATAAAATGGACTATATATATAAATAATAAAAATATATATTTATATATATATGTATGTATGTATGTATGTATGTATATATATATATATATATATATATATATATAGTTGTTCATTCATTTCTCGATGGGTAGCCTAAATTTTCATACCTGTCCTGCCCAAAAAATTAACTATTTGATCAAAACAGTAACTCTCTGGATAGAAAAGTAATTTTGTTTATTAAAAAGTAACTATATGACTAAAGAAGTAAAATAGGACAGAATACACATCAAATATATATATGTAATTATATATTTGTTATAGATGTTACAAATGTAACTATTTATGCATGAAAAGTAACAATTTGTAAGGTAAAGTAACCATTTACACGTGTAACTTAAGAATAAAAAAAACCCAAAAGAGGGGGCAGGTAGCTACCCACACGAGCATTGAATATATATATATATATATATATATATATATATATATATATATATATATATATATATATATATATATATATATATATATATACAACCATTCATTCACTACCCATGCGGGTAACTAACTTTAGTTACACATGTATCTATTGCGTAATAGAAAGGTACCTATTTGTAATGAGATTGACAACATTTGTAATGAGATGACCAAATTTATAATACAAACACTCATTTTGTATTACAACGTAAAATGCTGTCATAAATATCATTTTTACTATAATCAAACGTGTAATACAAAATGAGTATTTGTATTACAAATTTGGTCATCTTATTACAAATGTTGTTTGTCTCATTACAAATAGGTACCTTTCTATTACAAAATAGATCCACAGGTAACTAAAGTTAGTTACCTGCATGGGTAGTGAATATATACCCTATATATATATATATATATATATATATATATATATATATATATATATATATATATATATATATATATATATATATATATATATATATATATATATATAATCATCACAAATGAAGATGGGTACATTTAAGTTACATGTACTTATGTACACAATTCTTTTAGCCTATATATATATGTATGGATGTATGTAGACACACAAACACATGTATGTATATATATATATATATATTTAATACATATGTATATGTATATGTATATGTATATATATAGGTTTATATATACATATGTATATATATGTGTGTGTATATATGTATATATGTGTATTTTTATATATGCTTATAAATGTGTGTATATATAAATATAAGTAGATGGCCATTCATTCGCTGCCCACATGGCTGAGTTACCCATGCATCTATTTTGTAATAGGAAGATACATATTTTTAATGAGATAGACGTTGTTTGTAATGAGATGACCAAATTTGTAATATAAACACTCATTTTGTATTACACTTTTGATTATTGTAAAAATGATATTTATGACAGCAGTTTACGTTGTAATACAAAATGAGTATTTGTATGACAAATTGGGTCATCTCATTACAAACATTGTCTGTCTCATTACAAACAAGTATCTTTCTATTACAAAATACATCCACGGGTAACTAAAGTTAGTTACCTGCATGGGTAGTGTGTGTGTGTCTATATATATATATGTATGTATGTGTATATATATATATATATATATATATATATATATATATATATATGACTAAAAGAATTGTGTACTTGAGTACATATAGCTTGCATGTACCTACCTTCATTTATGATGATTTTAAAATTAAATTGCACTATCAAACCTTATGGATGTGGTGTATACCACTAAGATAAGATGTGTATAAAAAATCACCAACTTCGTAGATCATCCAATGAAAGAATTTGTGTGTTATCTAATCAACGGTAAGCTGTAGAAATTGCAGAAGCCATTGAATGATATATTTTTATATCTCATGATCTATAAAAGATATTGGTATGATTTTTTTAACACATCTAATCTATATAATTTTGAATCAATCCATATGGTTGAATTTTATTAACATGCTCTATATATGTCATTTTAATGGTTGGTACACGTAACTTACATGTACCAGCCGGTACACACTTCCTAACCTCTCTCTCTCTCTCTGTATATATATATATATATATATATATATATATATATATATATATATATATATATATATATATATATATATATATATATATATATATATATATATATATATATATATATATATATATATATATATGAGGTGAGGAAGTGTGTACTGGCTGGTACATGTAATTTACATGTACCCACCATCAAAATAGCACATGTGTAGTACATTAATAAAATCCAACGATACAGATTGATTCAACACTATATAGATTAGATGTATTTTAAAAATCATTATCATATCTCATATAGATTATGAGATATATCAATATATAAACCAATGGTTTGTGCATGATCTGCAACTCACCGTTGATTAGAAAATAGATATTCTTTTGTTGAATGATCTATAAATATCATATTGTGGTGAATTTTTATAAACTCCTTATCTAGGTGGTATACATCACATACATAAGGTTAGATCATTAAAAAGAATTTTGTAGTCATCATAAATGAAGATGGGTACATGTAAGTATATGTATTTCGGTACACAATTCTTATATATATATATATATATATATATATATATATATATATATATGAGGTTAGGAAGTGTGTGCTAGCCAGTACATATAATTTACATGTACCCGCCATCAAAATAGCACATGTGGAGTAGATTAATAAAATCCAACCATACATATTGATTCAACACTATATAGATTAGATGTATTTTAAAAATCATAATCATAACTCATGTAGATTATTAAATATATCAATATATAAACCAATGGTTTATGCATGATCTGCAATTTACTGTTGATTAGAAAATATAGATATTCTTTTGTTGAATGATCTATAAATATTATATTGTGGTGATTTTTGATAAACTCCTTATCTAGGGGGTATACATCATAAACATAAGGCTGGATTGTTAAGAAGATTTTTGTAGTCATCATAAATGAAGATCGGATGTCCTGACATGGCTGTCCGGACCCTTTAATTGAGAGCTCCTCATGTTGTACAGTTTGAAAAACTATAATACTTCCACCTTCGGTTGGAAGAACCAAATCCTTCACACCTTTGGCTTCCATGCCATAGGGTTGTGCCTTCTTTGATCCACACTTGTGTGATGACACTATGTGATTGGTCCTACCACATCTTCCTCCTAGCATTTGATAGATTTACCTCTACACATGTTGAAATTGCAACCATCTTTGCAGTCTCACACCAAATCGCCCTGGAGAGTTGAATACATGTATCAATCTTTGAGTTCATGATGTCCGCCACCCATAATATTTCTTCTTCTATGCCTCCTATGTTGGTAGATCTCTCTTCAGCCGCTCCTCTTTTGGTTAGAAAAAAATCCAACCAATCGATAGAACCAGGTACCCCGGATGGCCGCTTTCCCCTTGCAAGTAAGTAGAATGACTCCACCTCGTGTTGATATTTCACAACTAGTGGATTCATGCCCTCTTGATTCCACTAGAATGTTTCCATTAAGATTTTCCAATGGATGGCATCCAATGGTAGTTGTCGACGTCGTCATGATTTTGTGTTCCCCAATGCTTTCTGATCATCTCGCATGAACTTCACTCAGATACTACTTGAAGAGATTTGTGGCAGATTTAAGCCCATGAAAAATGTCACATGAGATACAACCCAAGCATGCACAATAAAAGCTACGACGACCCACGTCGACAAAGCCAATAACCAGCAAACAAATAACCAAGAAGAGAACATAGTTGGCGAAGAAGATCGCATAATTCTATTACGCAACCTTAAAAAGATTACAAAAAATTTCACTTCCTCACAATTCAATGCCCACAATAGAATTTTGTAACCTGCTCTCAGTCCCTCCCCCTCTTTGGCCATCTTTTGTGCCTTCTTGTCTTTGGCGCATAATGTTCTCCCACTTTGGCACACCTAAAGTTACAACACGTTGAAACCCTTACACATCGATGAAACACATTACAACTATATATATCCATGTTTATATAGATAAAGATTCACAATTAGATAGTAGTAGGGAATACAATTATTCTATTGGGATTAGGAAATGATAATACAAAAAGATAAAGAAAATAATGCCTTAGACTCCAAGTCTAACATTAATTTGTAATTTTCTAATATTGTTAGATATTATTTCTTATCCAATAAGGATAAAAGATAAAATTTTAACAATCTCCATCTTGTATCTTATCTGCGGAAGTTGCTCCTCTAAGAAGTCTGCACCTGTTCTTATTATATGCTTCCTTCCTCAGACGATGCTTCCATTTCCAGAAGCGCATCACCATGTATGCTTGCATGGAGTTTGTGTTCAGACATGACTATCTGAACACCTAATGTGAGAGCTCACCATGTTGTATAGTTTGAGAAACTGTACTGCCTCCACCTGTGGTTGGAAGAACCGCATCTTTAACACCTTTGACCTCCATGCCATAGGTTTGTGCCTTTTTTGAGCCACACACGTCTGATGACACCACATGGTTGGTCCTACCTCATCTTCTTCCTTCCAACAATTGACAACTTTGCCTCAACACCTTTTAAAATTTGTAACCGAGTTTATAGTCTCACACTAGACTGCCTGTGAGATTTGAATACATGTAGCAAAATTTGGGTTCATGAGGCCCACTGTGATGGAGTGGACTTTTGGAGTCCTTAATCATCCAATGACATAAGTAAATGTTGAATAATTTTGAGAGTTCTAAGCTTTTTAGTAAAATTTGAAATTGGATTGAGGTTAATATCATGATTAAGATCCCTAATTCATGCCTTTTTGAGAATATTGTTATATGGAAATGTAGTTTGATGGTGACAAAGCAATGGTCAAAATCTCATAGTACATCGATGTTGCTATAAGGGATACCATGTTGTCGAATATGATTAAGTTAATCAAGGTTTAGTTAATATCGTGAATAAGCTTTAGTATGCTTTAACTTAGGTGTAGAATCGGTTACATGCCACAAATCAAATGGAAGTGGGCGACGTTGCCTTACATAAAAGATCCTTTGGACTTGGGTACTAGTTGTACTAGCCACAGATTGCGTTGGAGAGCCATGTTTTGGGACCCTCGGATAATCAAAATCAATGGTGGATTCTCCATCTTTAACTCTATCAGTTACAATCTGTGACGGGTTGGTCAACGTGTGAGTGGTTGCTACACATCGGAGTAGGGGAAGATCGTGGGTTGAGGAGCAGCTCTGAACAGATATACGTGCTGCTCAAAGGTCGTGAGTGGATGCGACATCCTTGAATGAGTAGTTATCATCGGATTGAGTAGTGCTCCATGATGACCTCTCACTTGATACACAAGCCACTAGGATCGAGAACTGCTCTTCTTCACCTCCCCATCAGTTCTTTCCCTCGCTTACCAGGCAAAGCAAGGCAACGCCGTCTTTAGCTCTCAGCCTCTCTAGTGGTAGAATAGATGTGGAAGAAGGAACCTAAGAGAGGGACTGGAAGAGGAAGCCCGACAGGTGGAAAAGGGAGACCGGAGACGGCAAGAAGGTTGTGTTGCAGGATGACAGGGAGAGATCGATGGTGCCGTCACCTGTAGTCCTTTGCTTCCCAGTTTCCTCGATGGAGCCATGGATGCGGCGACGCCCTCTCTACTTTGTGCAGAACCGGACCTGGCTCCCAATCGCCGAGAAATAGATCTGAACCATAGCCGGCGGCGGCAAGCTTGATCGGGTTGCTAGCTCGTCAGAGACGAAGCTTGCGGCAGCGCACTTTGGGGCTGAGGCTGTGCGATGGCGGTTGGGCGGGAGCGCGCTGAGTAGGAGAGGCGCCAGCCAGGTGGAGACGAGAAGAATGGAGACGGCGGCGGCTTGCCCGCGGATTCACGCCTGACGGCGGCACTGAGCGGGGGCTCTCACGCAGAACGGGAGACAGCGCAACACAGTCTAGCAGACGCGAAAGAGAAAGAAGGAGGACCCAGTTTGCCAACCCTTGAACCGGGACTGCAGATAGAACCAGACGCAACCCCAGGAAGAATCGACCCGAAAGCAGATCTACTGAACCACCGGTTCAGTGCGGGCCAGGAGCTGGAGGCCATGCCCTTGCTGGCCACGTGGCACTCCCGGATAGGTCGAAAAGGTAAAAATCTCAGTAAATGTTCAATTCTTCAATAAATCATACAAAATAGCTCCGATGTCTTAAAAATACAAGTAATATATCAAAATTCTTAGAAAAATGAGTAGAACACAACTAAAGCAAAATATCTGGCTTTTGATGCATTAATATCAGTGATATCATGAAAGATGTGTAATTCTTGTTTAGTGGATAATAAATAGCAAATGATGACATAAAATTATGGAAAAATGTCAGTAACTCCATAATAATGTTTATAATGCACCTGATGTAAAGGATGATCATGTTGATGTACGAAAGCATGTAATTTTCTTCATATGGCCAATTAGGGCTCATAACCCTAAATAAAATGTGTTAAATACATTAATGATCAATAAATGATGAAATTTACAGAGTAAGCTCATATCAGTAATTAGAAGATAATATGTAACTCTGAGATCAGTTATATATATAGGATTAATAGAAACATGATAATGACTCTTCATATGATATAAAACCCTAATATGCTAAATGAATATGATCTAGAGTTAATATGTAGACATAATCATATGTAATAAGATAATGTTCAGATAATGAATCATAATTTGGAATACAACATCAGTAACATCAATCCTAGATAACAAGAAGGGATAGATAAGAAATAATAATGAGAATATCCTAAAGAGACTAAGTAAAACCCTAATGAGCACGATTAGGGTTAAAATGAGATGCAAGATGATAAGAACCTGATGATAGTATATGGACTTGTCTTGATCAGGTTTGACCAAGTTATAGTTGACATCAAGGATATGTGATGATTAGGTTTGTTTCTTGATCAAGGTACGCCATTACCTCTTGCTTGGCTTATTATACAATATGCTTGTGTTATATAGTAGTAAAGACTTGGCATATGGTATTGATTGAAATGATTGTTCTTATATACTATGTTGTTTGAGCTTTTCATACTTATTGTTATGAACACATCCAACATAATATATCTGTTCCATTATATGAAAGCACTAACTCTTTGGTAGTGTGCTTGGAAGTGACCTAACTCTTTGGTAGTGGTCACATTGTACATATGACCTAACTCTTTGGTAGTGGTCTGACCTAACTCTTTGGTAGTGGTCACCTTGTACAAATGATCTAACTCTTTGGCAGTGATCATAAAGGCCTTGAGATATAATGGAAAATAAGCTTAAAATATGTGTTCTCTTTTGTTAATGAATATCCTCGTGCAAGTATATGCTTTTCTTATATTTTTTCTGTTACTGCCAAGTATTAGTTTTATCTTATTGCCAAGATATGATGAGAGGTATATAAAAGACACGTAGGCGTACTCAGTACAATATTCATGAAATATTGTGCTGACGTGTACCACATGTAATCTTTTGTTTAGGTTGTGGTTATGCTTTGAAGATCCAGGATAGTGAGAGTTGTGTGGCGAGCTGATGTACAGGTGGACCTGTTGTCTTAAGATCCTGTAGTTTTAGATGTAGTACATGTATATGTTATAGTTTGCTGTTCAATATGTAATATCAAATGTTGTAACAATTCATGTTGTAATTATATGTTGAATGGTGAACATGTGTGTATGGTTTTATTATTGTTCATGTACATGTGTTACTGTTTGTTCCTTTTGACTTCCTCTAATTTTCTTCTTCTTAGCCTAGTGTGGGATGTTTAAATTGGGATTCTCGCTGAGGTGAGGGTTTCAATTTTGACGTCACACATCAGATTAAGTTTTAGAAAATCTGGGGACGTCACACCCGCCACCCATGCTACTGCTTCATCTATGTATCCTGTGTTGGTAGATATCTCTTCACCCACTCCTCTTTTGGTTAGAAAAAATCCAACTAGTCGATAGAACCAGGTACCCCCCGTGGTTACTTGCCTCTTACAAGTAAATAGCATGACTCCACCTTGCATTGGTGTTTCACAATTAGTGCATTCACACCCTCCTATTTCCATGAGAATGTTTCCATCAAGAATTTCCACTGGATGGCCTTCAATGATAGTTATTAACGTCATCATGCTTTTCTGTCCCCCTAATATTTTCTGATCATCTTGCATGAAATTTTCTTTGATACCACTTGTAGAGATTTGCAGAAGCTTTAAACCCAAAAAAATATCACACATGATACAACCCAAGCACGCACAACAAAAGCTACAATGACCCATGTTGACAAAGCCAATAACTACCAAATAAATAACCAAGCAGAGAACATAGTTGCTGAAGAAGACCGCATCATATTATTAATTAACCTCAAAAATATTACAAAGATTGTCACTCTCTCACAATCTTGTAACCATAGCTATCTTTTGTGCCTTCCCATCATTGGCATACAATGTTATCCCATGTTGACACACCCAAAGTTACCACATGCTAGAACACTTACACATTGACACACTGTATTCCAATAGTTTTGACCCATATTTATAGGGCTAACAAAACAAGACTCGACCCGATGGACCCAACCCGAACCCAAAATACTAAGCGGGTTTAGGGTCTAAGGTTTTTCGACCCGACCCAAAGAACCCAAAATTATTTAGGGTCGGGTCTAGATTTGGACTTTAGACCCGAATTGACCCAAACTTTATAATTATATTTTCAAATAAAATTAATAATAATATATTTTAAGACACCCAATGGCCTATTACATTACTATTCCATCAATCATGAAGTTTATTTTGGCAATTCTATATGGTTTTGTATTAATTTGTGTGATGTATTATACTAACTATATTATGAAATTGTGTTTAGAACTCTCCAACAAACTACAGTATGCTTTGTATGTGTTTCTCAATCACATCGTAAGTTTATCAGAATGAAATATGTTAATTACACTTGGAAATTATCAATGATTAGATAAATCGTAGCAATTTTTAAAAAATTATTCTGTAGGTATTAGATTTATGGATCAGACCCGATAGACCCGAAATTATTTGCGGGTTAGGGTTAGGGTTAGGGTTAGGGTCAAGGATTTTGACCCAAAAATCTATCTTTTGTCATTTTAGGGTCTAGCCAAAAAGTATTGACCCGAAATGACCCAAAATAAAACCCTCTCATCTGAACCCGATTCCCACCCCTACCATCTATACAGACAGACACTCCCAATTAGATAGTATGAGAAGATAAGAGTATTATATAGGGATTAGGAAACGACAATACAAAAGGATAAGGAAATAGTGTCTTGGACTCTAAGTCTAACATTAATTTACATTTTTCTAATATTGTAAGATATTATTTCTTATCCAATTAGGATAAGAGACAAAATCCTAACAATATACATATACATATACATATACATATACATTCACACATACATATACATATACATATACATACACACACATATACTGATACATATACACATACATATACTGATACGTATACATATACATATACATATACATATACATACACATACACATATACATATACATATACATATACATATACATATACATATACATATACATATACATATACATATACATATACATATACATATACATATACATATACATATACATATACATATACATATACATATACATATACATATACATATACATATACATATACATATACATATACAAATACAAATACATATACATTTATATGTACATTTACATATACATATACATATACATATACATATACATATACATATATAGGTTAGGAAGTGTGTACCGGCCGGTACATGTAACTTATGTGTACCGGCCATTAAAATAGCATATGTAGAGTATGTTGATAAAATACAACCATATGGATTGATTCAACTCTATATAGATTAGATGTATTTAAAAAATCATAACCATATCTTATGTAGATCATGAGATATAGCCACACATCATTCAATAGTTTATGCAATTTCTGCAACTTACCATTGATTAGAAAATAGACATTTTCTTTTATTGTATGCTCTATGAATATCAGATTGTGATGATTGTTCTTACACATCTTATCTAAGGGGTATACTATACATCCATAAGGTTGGGTTATTCAATACAATTGCACAATCCCCATAAATGAAGGTGGGTACATGTAAGCTACATGTACTCGGGTACACAATTCTTTTATCCATATATATATACATACATATACATATACATATACATATACATATACATATACATATACATATACATATACATATACATATACATATACATATACATATACATATACATATACATATACATATACATATCCGTATACATATACATGCATATATACATATCTATACTACTATAAAAAGAGGGAGTTTTTCTATCTATTTACAAATCAACCATTCAAAACTCCTTTGACCAATCAGAAGTCAGCATTTTGAGTTGGCGTTCTCTCCTTCACTCAATCTCTTCTCACATTTTTTCACACTTTTTTCTATTTTAATTGCTTGTTATTCACTCATTTCAAAATTTAAACAACAACCAATATCCAGTCTTCAACCACCATTATCATCTCCCTCTCTCTCCAACGAGCAATACCCCACTTTTTGTGTTCCATTCAATACTCCCCAATCCAAATAATCTTCCCTCCAAGTCTCCAACCACTCCATGCCCCACTCTCTCAATTCCTCTCACCACTAACCACGTTTCCTACCTATGAAAGCCCATTTCAGGCAATCAACAATCTCAAGAGCCGCGACTCTCGGCAACTACTTCTCGAATGACCACACTATTGAACACTTTTTTTTTAAAAAACCGTTCCACTCCCTTACTTAGGAAATGTGTAGTTTAAATTCTCTTCTAGCTTCGTGACCTATTAATGCATATTTAATCCCATTATAATTTCACCCATAAAAAATTGTAATCCCAATCCAAAAGAAACATTCCCTCCAAGTCTCCAACCACTCCATGCCCCACTCTCTCAATTCCTCTCACCACTAACCACATTTCCTACCTCCGAAAGCCCACTTCTGGCGATCAAAAATCTCAAGAGCCGCGACTCCTTGGCAACTACTTCCCGAAAGACCACAACTACACTCTATTGAACACTTTTTTTGTGTGGAAAAACCGTTCCACTCCCTTGCTTAGGAAATGTGTAGTTTAAATTCTCTCTAGATTTGTGACCTATTAATGCATAGTTTATCTCATTCTAATTGCATCTATAAAAATGTATAATAATTATTCTTTCAATTAAAGAAACTAAGGCAAGTAGTCAATGTTTGTGAAAATATAAACCCCACTTTTTTCGTTCCATTCAAGACCCCCAGTCCAAAAGAACGTTCCCTCCAAGTCCATTGTGTCTTTTCTATTTTTATCATCTCGGTCTTCTTTATTTTACTATGTTCACATATATTTTCAGCCATTATGCTTGTATATCCTAGGTGGATGGGAAGGGAATGAAAATAAATTTCAATATGTTTAATTTAAATAAGAGTGGAATAGAAGAAGATAGTTCTATTTTT